>OX459199.1:21234710-22434710 GCA_949775195.1 Diarsia dahlii
TAAGAAGGAACATGGGTGGTTTATAGTCAGTAGAAGTCTGACACTCCCTTTCGCTCTGTCCAAGAGCGAGAGGGGTTATTTGATGATTTTCCAACGACCCCAAAAAAAAGGGGGTATTCCCATCAGGAATTTATCAGACTGGCGGGGAGCGAGCCTATTATTTCATGGGACTTAAAAAACTTAACCCGCGAAATGTGGGTGTATTATTATGTAAACCTACGCCAAACCCGTCGAGGATTTCAATCGTGAGTTCTGTTATGTTATGTCATGCTTTATAATAAGCATAATAAGCTGTTCGTCTGTGTGTAGGCTGTTCTTAATTGAGACTATATTTAGAAGTTTTGTAATTACAAGAATTGGCCTTCAGTTTTCAGTGCCTGACACGTGGCTGGTTATTTCCACGAGGACACTATGTTATAGGTGATTTGTCAATCATACGCCTGAGGTCTTCGTTAGGTATTATAATTTACATAGTCGTTGAACTTTCTTGATTAGCTTATGAAAGCCTGGTGAAGTGTCTGAGTAGGTAAATCTGTTACGTCACCGTTCAAATTAATTTACTAAAATCTTCAGCAACAGACAAGACAAAGAGATCGACCGTCGCGTTGAAAATGCTTGGAGGAGCTACTAGTCCTTGAAGTCGTTTATGAAGGGTGACCTTCCTATCTCACTGAAACGCAAGCTCGTCGACATGTGTATCCTGCCTATCCTAACCAATGGCGCACAGACTTGGTCTTTGACGGAAGCTCAGAAGTCCAAACTCAAGGTTTGCCAAAGAGCGATGGAGCGTAGCATTCTAAACATCAAAATCACCGATCGAATTCGTAACACCATAATACGCTCCAAGACAGGCATCGCTGATGTTAGCGATAAGTCTGCGAGGTGAAAGTGGGACTGGGCGGGTCACATTTCCAGGAGAGATCAGGACAGATGGACCAGAATCGTCACACACTGGGTGCCTGAAGACGGTCGTCGTCACCGAGGCAGACCCAAGAAACGTTGGCGTGACGATCTGGACTCGTTCGTGACTGATTGGCCAGAGAAGGCACAACACCGGGAGAGCTGGAAAGAAATGGGGGAGGCCTTTGCCCAGCAGTGGGACATAATAAATAGGCTAAATAAAAATAAAAAAAAGAACATTATAGGTGAAATACAGTTGAAATGTTTTGATGCATGTATATACGAAATCCTAATCCGTTGCGTCATATGTTTCGAAAATTTATTGACGCAATGAATATTGTTGAAATTATTATCAGATTCAACAGCATTGGCCTTTTAAGTCTATGACGCAATAATTCCTCTGGTTAATTGAATAGGCTTTAGAAATCACCGGTAATATCTCTTTATTGCAGCGAGATTTTGTTATCATTTATTTGGAAACAGCGGCTTTAATTTGTCAATCAGTGGAAAATCTCTTTAAGCCTTTAATTTTGATCGTTTTCAGACTGAGCAGTAAACATGTTTATTTGGCAGATATTGTCTGTAGTGCCTCCGTTATATGTGGGAGTTTAATAATATCAAACTTGCGGATGGCAGTTACATATTACGTGACTGAATTGGAATATAATTTGTATTAGACAAAATATTTTATTGTTTATAGGTTGAGATTGTTGTCTATTTTTATTATAGACAAGCCCACCACTCTATTTCTATACCAATGCAACTACTGAAAGCCAGAATCAACAATGGCGACCACTAGAAAAGCGCTGAGAAAAAGAAACTCGAGTCCTAGACAAACTTTACAGTCTTGAATCCCGCAATGAAATATAATGAAAAATTTTAGTTTAATAACATAACATCACGCCTGTAATCCTCAAAATGTTAAGCAGAGGTATACCTACCTAATAAGACACCCATATTTCTCCAGTTATGTTTAAGTATCATCTAATAGGGAGCGACCCTATTGCCACCTACTGTATAAAAATCCAAACTCCGGTGTTGTTACTGACAATTTCCAGACAGATAACCCAACAACACTTTGCCCGACCTGAAAATCGAACCCACGACCCTCATGCTCAGCTTTTCTATTACACAGGTATACAAAAAAATTTTTTTTTTGTGTTGCCTTCGATATTTTTGTGAGATCTTTTTATTGATAACATTATGTATTTTAAGAAAAAAGTCATTGGTGTACTAGATCAGCTCTAGTTTTTCAGTTATTAGGGTATGTGTAGGATAATACTTGGGCCTGTTTCTACAAGAATTCACAAAACATTGAGTCAATAAAAGTACTAATAACATAGTTTTAAGTTGTTCATACTAACACAAAATATGTGTGTATGTATATCAATGGGTATATTGTTACCTGAAAATAAATGGATTTTATTCTATTACATGTTGAGCGTAAAAATAAAAACTAAGTAAGAGGAAAATTATTTTTATGCTCCCAATTGATGTAAAACATAAAATTACGGTTTATATTATTTTGGTTGTACTTGTTTTAATAGTGAGTTTTAAAATAACAAAACGAACCAGGGATTTTTTTTAAAAAATTTTTTGCTTCGCCATACAAATTGTTCTATTTCATACAAAGTTCAAACCGCAATAAATAAAAAACTAGAGCCAATTTCCAAAAACTGTTTTACCATGTTATTTCTGGGTAAAAGGCCATACTTAAACCACTCTCATATCAAGAGCAACAAATTCACTGTTGACTATAGTGTTATAGATTAATAATAAATCTTTTTACCTTTATTTCCAGTGACCGCTTCCCTTTCTACAAAGCAAATGACGAACGCTGGAAGAATTCCGTCCGACACAATCTATCCATCAACCCACACTTTCGGAAGGGGGCCAGGGCCCCACAGGGTGCCGGCCATCTCTGGTCTCTGGCCGCCAACGCTATAGATCTGCTGCCACTGAGGAACTCCATGTTTGAAGAGAAGAAGACTGTCGATATTATTGAGAAGACCAGGATCCTTGGGTTCCCTAAGGTACGTGTAAGCATTGATTTAGTTTATTAGATTCTACCTTGTTGGTCTAGTCATTGTAAGAGTGTTATCTGGGCATGAGGTCCTAGTTTCGATTCCGTATTATTGGTCAGTATTATTTATTCAAATACCTAATACATTCTAAGTTACTGATGTTTTCCATGTGGAAATTCTCAGTAGCAGCCGCGGACTCTGGATCTGTGCCCGATCGATTACCATAGGCTCATCTTCTACGTGGGACTTACTTTCTTTCTTTTCTTTCCTTACTTAAAAAAAAAAACGTTGCGCCACACTAGGAATTTCTCCTGTATCGTGGGTGCGCTCACAGACATTTAAACTCACATACACAAATACCCAGACCCTAAACAACTATCTGTAGGCCAT
This sequence comes from Diarsia dahlii, assembly GCA_949775195.1. Lineage (NCBI taxonomy): Eukaryota > Metazoa > Arthropoda > Insecta > Lepidoptera > Noctuidae > Diarsia > Diarsia dahlii. Next base: position 21,238,025 of record OX459199.1, read on the forward strand.
ACAAATATTTGTTCCGTAACTGATGAAATGTGGTTGTACTAATAGGTGTATCTATTTAGTACACCCACATTCTCCTGGCCACCTATCTGTCAAAGGGTCATTGCCTATTCCGTCACGTGTACCCAGTGCGGGTTCTGGTGTCCCTTGTCTTCGAATGTTTGGTCCATTCAGCTCTGCTTATAATCTATTTTCTTACAAAAAACACTTTAAACAACTGTGTGTAGAAGGGTAGACATGAGGCCTTGGCCTTTAAGAAAAAACAATTGTATGAAACACAAGATTTTCTTTTCACAAAACATGATACTATTTAGCTTTATACGTTATGTAAGTAATCATTTGTTATTCCGACGAAAACACTCCGTCAAAACCTCTTTCATTTTGCATAACTATTATGTTAGGTATTTGCTGACGTGACCTTTTTAACCCATTGACCGCCACGGTCAAGTAAGACGACAAGCCAAAAAGAACCTTAAGTCGACAGACTTAGGGCACTTTTTTGCTTGTTCGGCTTGTCGTCTATACGTGACTGTGGCGCTAAAAAGGTTAATATTTTAACACAATATGCCACATACTGTTTACAATGTTTATGTATGTCTGGGTTTGAAGAATTTTCATACCTTATACCTCGTAAATCTCGTGGTTGCAAGCGCTGTTGCTCAACATGAGGCCTTGTGTTCGATTTTCAGGTCGGAAAAAGTCTCATTGGGTTTATCCATCTGGAATTTCTCAGCGTGGATTATCGTATTACCCAGGACTAATTGTTGATGGGTGTTGTGTTGTTGGTTGGTAGGTCAAATATGCAGTCGCTCCATTTAAAATACTGGTATTTAACTGTACCTGGTTGCACTGGAAGCTGACCCCAACATGGTTGGGAAAAGGCTAGCCATATGACGTACTAGCTTTTGCCAGCGGCTTCGCCCGCGTGAAAATGACGATTTTCCATACAAACTTTCATCCCCTATTTAACTCCCTTAGGGGTTGAATTTCGAAAAATCCTTCCTTATTCCTTGTCTACATTATAAAGGGAACCTATGTGCAAAATTTCAGCTTTCTAGGTCCAAGCGTTTGGGCTGGGCGTTGATGAGTCAGTCAGTCAGTCAGGCTCAGGACTTCTCTTTTTATTTATATAGATAGATTCCTCAGCATGGTGAGTGGATTTGATTCCAGCTGGTGGCAATAATCTCGCCCTATTACATGGGGCTTAAACAGAGGTGGTGAAATATCCCGTCAGGGCTGCGGGTTGTTCGAAAGAGATACCGAAGCCTCGACACAAAGGGCTAAGAAGGAACATCGGTAGTTTTTAGTCAGTAGAAGTCTGACACTCCCTACCACTCTGTCCAGAGCGAGAGGAGTCATTTCATGACTTCAAACCCTCAAAAAAAAAAGTTGGTGAAGTATGGGACTATTATTACACCTCTAACTCTCTTCTAAATTACAGGCTTGACGTTATAAATGTTTTGTTCTAATTTTATAATAAACCCTTTTGATAGACAACGCTTCTACTGTGAGTCGGTGTGGGCCGTAATCTACCACGTGGGTTGATCTATGTCAATAGCAGTTACTGTGAATTCTGTAAATGTTTTCAGGTGATCGTGCTGGATGAGGCAGCGATTGCAGCCGCCAGCATCATCCCGGACCAAGACTTATTTACTGGCAGCACAAGTAGGTTATATTTATTTTATTCCATTTTGTACTATGTATTTAGAACACAAGTGTTAGATTTATTCGTAGGTACTTGTTTAGATATTTTATCAGATATATAATATTAATAATATTCTTTATTTATATAAAAACAGATTGTAGCAGTTTTAATCAAATTTCACAAAGTGGGTAGATAATATAAAATCTCGGACAATCAAGTGGGTGACGTGCTGTTCTCCTTGCTAGGCTATGAAATAGCCTGTATTAAGAAGCAACAGTGCCGCTCCCCTCTAATTGTGTTACTACAATTTTATTTTTACAACTTAATTTTTAACTAGTATGCTTAATATTATTTTACACTCGTTGGTCCAGTGAAGTAAGACCTCTTGAACACAGTCTTAAATAAGTTTTGATGCTCGATTCAGGCAAAAACATTATGATGGCGCAACATTTCTTCTTCTTCACCACTTTTCTATTAGTATGAGCAAGTGCAATGACAATATGGGTCGTGGAGCTTTCGGGACCGGGACTGTGGTCCCGAAAGCCAACTTAGTGGGAAAAGTTTTGTGTTAGAATTTGTGAATGGCTATAAAAATTGAGGAAACCCGAAGAAACGATGAATGCATAAAGAGGTGACTTATGAGATAAGACATGCTGCGCCGAACTCGAATAAATTAGGATAAGGGAAGGAAACTGATCCCGTCGAAGCTGCGGGTTGTTCGAAAGAGATACCGCGGCCTTGACACAAAGGGGTAAGAAGGAACAAGGGTAGTTTTAAGTCAGTAGAAGCGTAGAAGTCTGACACTCCCTACCGCTCTGCCCAGAGCGGGAAAAGTCACACAGTCCGAAAAAAAGGGAAGTAGAATGATGAACACTTTTCACCTAGTCATTTAATAGCCACTCCCTTTCTACTCATTATAGCAAAGTCGTCCTGTCCCCAGTTCAGCACCTTGTAAATAAATATGTGAAAATATTTTGCTATGATTTTCATTAATCGTCCTGTTTTTATTTCCAGTGTTCTTAAATCCGGTGTCGACGGAGCAAGTGGTCAGGGAAAGTGGTCTCATCACAGTGGATTAGACAATAATGTTTGTGTCAATTTAGGAATATTATCTAAACGGGCCATTTGTTGATCATCATGCGATATCACGCACGCATTGCTATTTAAAAAACATAACCTTACTTTGGCAGTCGGGTAAAATATGATTTGTTACAGAAAGCTTATGGTTGAAAGACCTCTTGGGACTATTCCTTGTTCACGTCTAAAGATGGTGGTCTAAACTCTTAACTACATACGTTTAGTTTAAGAGGTGTGGTGTATGTAACTCAGTTACGTGGTTTGACTTATTGATGAAAATTGGGATGCTGAAGCTGCCTCCGTGGTCGAGAGGTTTAGGCGTTTGTCTTGTGACCCGGTGTTCGAATACTTTGTAAAGTTGTTTCCAGTTTGGCTAGGACATTGCAGGCTTGAATCGCCTGATTATCTGATGAAAGATGATTCTGTGTTTCGGAAGGCACGTGTAAGCCGGTGGTCCTGGCCGCCAAATGGCGGTTGTCAAACCATGTCAGAGCCCCTTGAGGCGGTTTAAAAACTCTGACACTTATATAATGTGTGGGGTCGTTAGACCTTACTGCCCACACGATAGGAAGATGAAGAAGACGAAGAACAAGGACGCTTTATTGTAAAAGTTATTTTTAAATTTCCACAGCATAGTGATCAGCTTTTCTGCCTATCTTTAACACAACTTGTATGTCATAGTAGGATAGCATAATTTTGCATGGAAAAATTCTCGAGGACTAAATTGAGTTTAACCGTAAAATGTGATTTTTCACCCCTAAAAAAATAAGTCGTTTCCCAGGAATAACTTTTGCGTAGTGGTACTTAGTTTAATCTAGATAAAGCTTGGTTGACGGCTTGACGGCTTCCTAAAGGGTTCATTTACACCCTGTATAGGTTACATAAGTTTTAAAATACGAATATCTACAATTTGGACAAACTCCAAACCATAAGCTTTCAACGTGATTATCAACAAAATGGCTCCAGTGATTGTTAAATATAAATTAGTAATTATTATACAATGGAATGCGTTAGAATAATTCAGCGATCTCATACAGCTAGTTTGTATTGTAAGGCTATGTATTTGATAGTGATTGGTTTTAATAAAATATTTAAAACTAAAAAATGTGTATCGTTAAATAACATTATTCATCACAACTTGCAGCAAGTTTTTAAATGATTTTTTGTCTAGTTTGGATATTTTGATTATAGAAATATTACAATGCAGTAGAACACTGGAAATGTACAAGTTAAAACCCAAGTAAGTCTTCAATATAAATCAATTTAGAAACTGTCAATAATAAACCTGAAATGACGCGTGATACTTCCTGGCCGCGCCACAGTCGAATTTTTAAATTAGAGTTAATGCGTATGAATGTTGGAAAAGTGTTCATTATTGTTCATTATAATAAATAAATAGTACTATAAAGGTTTGCGAGATATTTAACAAAATTGGTGGCGCGGCCAGGAAGCATACTTCCTAGCCGCGCCACCGCGTACACTGCAATAAATATGATATTTATGTACAGAATTCATTCTAAACAATTGTACGACCATTATTTGTTCTATTGGTCATGAGAAATAGAGCAAAAGTCATTACCTACATGATAAATCTTGTTTAAATAAAATTCTCATGTAACAGTGTTAGTTGCCATAGTTCTCGAAAACGGCTTGACCGATTTTTATTAAATTTAGTGTGTGTATTCAGTAGGTCTGAGAATAGCACGAAAAGCATTTTTTTTTTTTGTTAATCTGTTGGAAAATTGTGCCATGAATTTGTAGGTTGGCGCAGTACCTGAGCGATTGACTGCTGCGCTGTGAGTCGCGGGTTTGATTCCCGCATGAAACATTTTTTTTTTCTTTTTTTAAAAAACGTTGCCCCACACTAGGAATTTCTCCTGTATCGTGGGTGCGTTTACAAACATTTAAACTCACATACACAAATACCCAGACCCGGAACAACTATCTGTAGGTCTTACAAATATTTGTCCCGTGCGGGGATCGAACCCGCGACACGCAGCGCGGCAGTCCATTGCTTGAGCCACTGCGCTAACCGTGTCGTCATATTAAATATTAGGTTATCAATTCTGAACCGTCCCTGAATATTTGGCTGGTCATTGAAAAGTAATACTTACGTGGTTAGTTTATTCAATAAAAGACATACATAGTTATAAAATGTTTATCCAAAAGTGTATACTTACAAACTATTTTACCTTAAATTATAATTTTAACTCGTAGAACTATATATAAAACTAAACACTTAATGAAAAAAAAAGAGGGCAATTTTAAGTAATTTATGGCAAAAATAATTTATGACTTAATATACATAATCAAATTCAAATTCAAAAATCTTTATTTGTGACACATAGGTAAAAGAGTTATCAGGTGTTATCAAAAGAATATATAGTATTAGTATCACTGTGTGCTGCCTTGCAAGCCATACAAATAATGTCGACACATTAATGTAGGTAGTTCATTTTTTAAAGGATATACCTAGTTACTTAAAATAAATAAGAACAATAAAAGTGTTTTATGGCTAATAACTAACTTATGAACTAAAGCTAATAAAAGTAAAATAATGTAAATAAAATAAAAACATTTTTCACTTTTTGTCTTCTAAATATTCATTGATAGAATAATATGGTTTTTTAATTAAAAAGTAATGGAGGGATTTTTTGAACGTATTAGAATCCCTTAATGTTCTTATTGATTTCATGGGAAGTTGGTTAAAAATTTTTGGTGCCATTCCAAGGAAACTTTTTGAGTAAAGGGCTGTGTTATGGGATTTTGACTTCAGTGCACCTTGGTGGCGTTTAGAGGATACGATTTCGAATAGGTTAGGGTTATTTTTGATAAATATGGCAACTTCATAAATGTAAAGGGATGGTAGTGTCATAATTTTAGATTAATGAAGAATGGTTTGCAACTGTCGGTGTTTTGGATCATGCATACTGCACGAACGCATTTTTTTTGGGCTTTAAAAACTGCTTCTCTGTCCGTAGAATTACCCCAAAATATTACTCCATATCGCAGTGTTGAGGAGACGTACGCGTGGTAAGCAGTAAGTACGGTGTTGCGATTGAATCAAATGAGAGTGTACAAGAATTGATTCTGTTTTTAATTTTAATACCTTTTTAGACATGTCGTAACAGTCCCAAGATTTTTTTTTAATTGTACGTCGACAATGTACTCTATAATGTCCTACTCCATCACTTGGTGGAGCCAAGAATTCAATTACTGCACTCAATGCAATTTTTTTATCTTGTAACAGAATTTCTTCAGGAAGATCGTGTAAAGAGATCTCCATATCCCATTCAAAAAATATAAAATTATTTGAAATTTCAAATATTGAACTTCGTTTTCCTTTACACTGATCAGTAGGACAATCATGCTCAGTATCCTCAATCATTGCTGAAGCGGCTTCACCTAAAGCGTCCAAACCGTGGTCTGTCAATATGAGTAAGTCTAACGTAATAAAGGGACATAAATAAATAAATAAAAGACAAAAATAATAAATAAAATAAATAAACAACAGACGTACAATTATTTATCATTGAGTTTGTACATAAATATCATATTTATCGCAATGTACGCGGTGGCGCGGCTGGGAAGTATGCTTCCCGGCCGCGCCACTAATTTTGTTAAATATCTCGCAAACCTTTATAGTACTTTTTTTTTATTATAATGAACAATAATGAACACTTTTCGAACAGTTATACGCATTAACTCTAATTTAAAAATTCGACTGTGGCGCGGCCAGGAAGTATCACGCGAAATGACGCCTAAAGAAAAACAAACTGTTGCAATACAAACTGTTCCATAATGATATCACTCTAGAGACTTCACGTGGCCCTTTAAATTCTAAAAACGAAGTTGCTCAAGAATTTGTAGATTTCTTCACTAGTATCCCACTTAAAACTACTGAAACCTTAAATTCATCACCCTTGCTTTCTATTGAGTTATTAAGAGCGAACGTTACAGCCTGCCCGGTTGAGTTTCAATTTAAACATATAAACCCCATAGCAGTCATTAAAGCTTTTAAGGAAATTAAAGTCAAATTAACCGAAGATCTATGGGGACTGTCGATTAAAGTTTGTCAAGCTATTATTGAGACTGTAGCTCCGTATTTAGCCTTAATATTTAATTTGTGTGTGGACCAGGGAGTCTTCCCGGACCTTATGAAATACAGCAAGGTAATACCACTTTTCAAATCCGGTGACAGTAAAGACACCAATAACTATAGACCCGTATCCGTTTTGCCAGTTTTCAGCAAGGTGTTTGAAAAGGTGATGCTTAATCAGATGCTCATCCACTTTAACACTAATAAAATCTTACATGAGAAACAGTATGGTTTCACCAAAGGACGTTGTACGACTGACGCCGGTGTCACCTTATTAAAACATATATTTACTGCGTGGGAAGAGTCACAAGATGCCATAGGGATCTTTTGTGATCTCTCGAAAGCATTTGATTGCGTCAACCACGAAACCCTTCTCATAAAGCTTGAACATTACGGTTTAGGGCAACTTGCGCTCAGTTTAATGAAATCGTATTTAAACGATAGACATCAGCAAGTACAAATAAATGGTGTCAATTCAACGGGCTTAAAAGTAAGTATGGGTGTGCCACAAGGTTCCATATTAGGTCCCTTTCTCTTTTTAGTCTATATTAATGATCTACCCCATTTATTTAAAAACCAACCTGAAATGGTATTGTTTGCCGACGATACTTCTTTAATATTTAAGGTAAACAGACGTGCCACAAATCTAGATGACGTAAATAACGCCCTACTGCAGGTTCATAATTGGTTCACCGTCAATAATTTAGTCTTAAATGGGAAAAAAACGAAGTGCATAAGATTTGCTCTACCAAATGTCAAAAGTACTGATTGTGACATAGTATTGAATCAAGAGACACTAGAATTTGTCGATGAAACTGTTTTCTTGGGGATAACGATTGACTCGAGGCCAACTCGAGGCTACAGTGGGGTCCGCATTTAACATCTCTTGCAGGACGGCTGAGTTCAGCAGCATATGCTGTTAGGAAAATCCGCCAATTTACTGACGTAGATACCGCGAGACTAGTCTATTTTAGCTATTTTCATAGTGTTATGTCATACGGTATTTTACTATGGGGACGGGCTGCAGACATCGAGTCTATATTTATTCTGCAGAAAAGAGCCATTAGAGCCATATATGGTCTACGAAGGCGCGATTCTCTGAGAGAACTGTTTAAGGAAATTAACATCATGACAGTACCTTGTCAATACATCTATGAAAACATCATGTACGTTAGGAAAAATCTGCATTTGTTTAGCAAAAGAGGTGATAGACACCACTATAATACGAGGAATAGGGACCAACTAGTTCAGCCAGGTTTCAGGCTAGCTAAAGTAGACTCATCTTTCATGGGGTACTGTTTAAAATGTTACAATAAAATACCCCCTCACATTCTTCAACTGAGTGAGACGAAATTTAAAACTTGTGTAAAACGCACACTATGTAGGCAAGCATACTATAAGTTGGGGGATTACATTGATGACAAAAATGCTTGGCTCAATGCTGGTCCTGCTCCACAACCTTAGGGGCAAATAAATCGACTATCATGTGAAGTTATTGTAGAGGCTGCAGAAGATTGTAAAAATATCTTTGCATTGTATAGATTCAATGTCTTAATATTGTATAATTGCATGGCACATGTGTGAGTACTATGTACTATAAAGCCACTTTTTACATTTAGTTATATTTTAGTGACGTTGCCCTGGTGGCTGAGAGAATGTCATGCTCACTCAAATGTCTCGCTGATGGTGGCGGGTGTGTCGGATCATTTAGTTCCCTTCAAAATGGTTGAGTTGAATGGTGCTGATCCATGCGTCATGTTCGTGAACGGGCGCTGTCAGTGGAGACTGGTCATTCCAGGTCATTCCTTAGTTGCCATGGTGTAGATTTTTTTTTTGATTTGTTTATTATATCTTTACTCTGGACGCTCTTAACTTGCACGTCTTGCTACATAGTTCTCACATAATATACCATCTCAACATGAATGATATAATGTACCAAGATTTTGTAACAAATTCTGATTTAAAAGAGTGTCCATGGAGTTTCTTGCCCGTTCTTCTTCATGAGATCTACGTTAGGGAACTGGCAACTGCAGTACTTTCACAAGTTATTATGCCTTGTGATTGTGACTGTAGCGTAGGAGTGCAATGCGTCGTTTCGGGAGTTGCTGCGTCGGGCTGCGCGGCGCCGGATGTTACCGCCGGCGAGTGCTGTGGGTGCGGGGGCGCGCGGTGGCGCGTGCCGTGGCGGCGGGTGCGCGGGGTTCCGGGTCGCGGAGCGGCGGTTGCACGTTGCGGCGTGCATTTGTTGTTCCGTGGTTCGGGGTTTCGAGCATTCGTTGTTGCGGTTTGCGTCGCTGCGTGCTTTCGTGCTTGCAGTGTTCGTTGTTGCGGGCATTCGGTGGCGTGTGGTTCGGCGTGGTGGCTTTCGGAATGACGTATTGCACTCGTAGTTTCGTTTTTTTTGTGAAATGTTCTTCTGACATTCAAAAGTGCCTGTAATGGCTTAATTGAAATAAAGAATTTGAGTTGAGTTGAGTTGAGTTGCACATTTGACGATCGGCTGAGAAATGAATGTCTCGTTTTTAGGGAAAACCTTTATCTTGCACTAAACTGCGACTCAATCAAAACCTAAAAAAATTGAAAACCTTTTACTACATTTGTTATTTTTCCCCATAACTGCGACACTTGTCACACAATACACGCCATAGTCACCGGGTTAAACAGCAGCTCTCAAAAATATGACTGCGCCTAACAAATAGGCTTTACACGTCACAATAATACTTAGCGCGTACTTAGCGAAGATTTACAACATACAGAGGGTCTATCTGAATATTACATTCCTAGACAATTAACAGATGTGTTACAGAAGGTCAAATTCTGTCACATTATTGTAACGTGCATGAGAACCAAGGTTACCGACGTAGCCCGAGGAATTTCCAGACTTAAGTGGCAATGGGCAGGGCACATTGCTCATAGAATGGATGGCCGATGGGCCAAAAAGTGTTGGAGTGGTGACCGCAAATCGGAAGGCGTTGCGTTGGAAGGCCTGCCACAAGGTGGACCGATATCCTGGTGAAGGTTTCGGGGATCCGCTGGATGCGAGACGCACGGGACCGGTCAATGTGAAGACACTTAGGGGAGGCCTATGTCCAGCAATGGATATCTTTTGACTGAAATGATGACAATCATGTAATTTTGGCCACATGGGGGATCATAGACTCGACTCAAACAGAGTGCCAGAACGAAACACCTTGCATGATTTGCCCCGTTAGCTCCGTGTAGAACCACCTGCACTTTTCCCAATTTAAACGAAACCAATATTATGTATATCTCTAATTACACTACACCCATCCACCCACTACATCCTGACACCTACACAAACACACACTCACACACATACACACACTCACAAACATACCCTACACCCAGTGCGCTCCCTTAAGTACTTAAATTAATCTTTATGCTTATTTCTCACACATTTGTGGAATATTAATGTAAACTGGAGGAGCGGAACCACCTAATACAAGCAAATCTTTGCTTAAAAGGTGACTCCAAACCTAACATAGTTAACCTAACATAAGTAACCTTAAGTGATGAAATAAACTTTTTTTTTTATCTCTGCAGTTAGTTTTATACCTATGCTGGTCTGACAAAATTGAGTTTAACCAAAAGAATTTCGGAGGGAGACAGAACATTCTTATAATGTTGACCTTCTCTACCCAACTGTCTTGTGGTCCGAGGGCCTGGCTTGACATTGGTCTGACATGACGTCAGTTAGGGCCACATGTCGTGGTTTCATAATAATATACATCACCAGCCGTGCTACGTTTATCTTGAGTGTAGTGGCATTCGCAACAGTAATGCAAGTTCGTTTTGAAGTGTTCTCAGTGTTACTCAAACTTTTTTACATAGTTATTAAAATCAAAATGATAAATGCAGGTACTTTAGCGTATTAAGCAAATGTTTTCATCTAAAGTTAGTTTTCAGGGTTCCGTTGGTTACCCTCCGGGTACGGAACCCTGAAAACTAACTTTAACCTTTAAACCTAAATACTAAGTTTTGCATCATTTCGATGGATTGATTGTTATGTTTTTATGTAACACTAAACTCTAACTATTACATGGGAATCAACTGCTTGAACTAAACTTACACTGTGACTTATTTATTATTCTCTTATCCATTCCTCATAAGCAATGGAAAATATAGAGAAGAATAAGAATTATTTGAGTTTTCATAATGGTAGCCTTACTGTAGTTTCTGCGCTGTGATGATATGTCTAAAGAATGTCGGCTTCAGTGCGGTCTACCTTCCTGACATGCGTCCTTGCACTCCATTGTGTTTAAGTATGGTTATGAACATATCTTTTCTTATTTATGTGTGTTATAAAGGGAAAATCTAGTAAACTACGCCTTAGTTAAAGGGGAAAATATACAAGACCGTGATTTAACCGCGGGTCACAAGTTGTTGCCATTAATATTAAGCCTTTTTTCATGTAGGTTGGCAAGAAAAACTGCAGAACGCCACCTACTTCAAGTTATACTCGAAAATTTTTATCGTCATATCCACAGCCTGAATTCACCCACTGCTGGTTATTTCTTACTGCTGGTGTTTATCTACACCTCTCTTTTTTAGTTGTTAGTTGTTCTCATCCTGGGGGAGTTCATTTATTCCGTGTGGTGTCGGACGTAAAGAATAGCACCATCCCATATCTTCCTGTGGGTGTCGTAAGAGGCGACTAAGGGACTTACCAGAGAATGGGCAGCAGCGTTCTCTGTGTCTTTGTAACAACCATACTGCGATCGCCAACCCGCCTGCCAAGCGTGGCGATTATGGCAAACCCCCCCAAAAATGCCTGGGGGAGGCCTATGTCCAGCAGTGGACGTCTTTTGGCTGAAATGATGAATGATGATCCTGGGGGAAAAACCTTTTCCCCCGATCAAAGAGCTCTCGTAGCCTGACGACCCACATTTAATTTCCCAGTTCTTGGACATCATTCGGTGTCAGTCTTAGTTCATCTGCCATCACTGCTCCTTGGTAGATGTCCTGCCTTCCAACATCAAAAAGCAGCGCATCATATTTCCATACAAAAAAGTGTAGTGTGGTGTGGACTGTAGGGTCCGGTAGTTGCCCGTCGGGGCCGCGGATTTTTGTACTAGATTACGTGGCATCGGCGCAAGGGCAAAGAAGGAACATGGGTTCGGTTTTTATTCAGTAGAAGTCTGACACTCCCCTTCGCTCTGCCCAAGAGCGGGGGCGGTCATTCGATGATTTTCCACCCACCAAAAAAAAAAGGGTCCGGTAGTTCATACAAAACGAACAAAAGTGGATGGCGGTAGACTTGCAATGCGGTGTGGACCGCCAAAATCTGCGTTAGCCTATAGTGTTTGCAGTTCCTATTTTTCTTTTTTTTAATTTCCCTTGGAGGATGATTTTGATGAGGATATATGCGTATTTCGTGCCATCTCACTTGCATGTAATGTGAACGGAACATGCTACCGCTTTAAAGCCCCCCCTGCATCACAAACCCATACTTCTTCTTCCTATCTCTATCCTACTTCAGGTGGGATCAGCTCTTCTAATTTTCTGGCACCAGAACAATCTGCCCTGGGTGGTCGGGACGGGCAGTTCTTCCTCCAAGAGGAGCTTCGTGTGCACATCAGTATTGAAAAGATCATTATGTCTTTGTCATAAATAATAAACAAAAATAAAAAAATATTTAAATTCTTTTACGAGTTACTTTTGTGTTTGGTTTTTCTGCTGCAAGTAAGCCTACGAACTATTCAAAAGTGTTCGTAGTCATCTTAATTTGCATTTTCTTGGTAAACAAAAAATAAACCTTAGAGGAATATTGAATAAAACTTCTGACAGATTGTGAGGCCATTTCTCCAAGTAACCCAATTTCTTTAAGTTGACCCTTGAGACAGTGTGGGCCGAAGCAATCTGCGTTCACTTTCCTTTTTAAGTCTAGAATGACTCGCTAAAATACTTTCGTGTTTATTGTAGTACATCTTTTAGATTAGATACTGTGTCTTTTAAATATTTTCAAGATTAATTATGTAATAGTACATTGTAATACAAGGGCCTAAAATGACCCATTATATACGAGGTAGTTTTACTACCGAGCTTTAGCGAGGTAGTAAATAGGAACCGAGTTATAACGGGATTTTAGCGCCGTGTGTTACACTGTACTTTTCACTACGATTGCGAGAAAATAAAATAACCATGTTCAATATGAGTTTATTTTATTAAAAATTTAATTCAATTTAATAATACAATTCCAAAAATTTCGGGCCAATGCCTTTTTTTTATTTCTTCTGTAGCTGCAATGCAACGCACACATTCTACCAAAGAGTTCGGCATTCAGCGCGTTTAGTTCCATTTTTAAAAATAAAATATTTTTTTTTACTTGAAACTACATCACGCACCAGCCAGCTGAACAAGTTGTCGTACGAGATTTACTTTTAGCCCTAGGGCAAAATATGCAATTTTAGGCCCCCTTTTAAAAAAGTTAAAGTTTAAAAAAGTTTTACGTCTTCTCATTTTGTTTTTTCTTCTGTTTAATGATTTTGTCTACTGCTTCATCGTTTACAAATTGTATTTGGTTACCACTATGACTCATTTGTACCACAAATCAGAAAATTTATTAAAAACATTTGAATTTCAGACACAATTAAAATTATGCCTCTGCCATCTTCAAGCATTGCATTCAGTTGTAATGCAACACATGATATAGCTAGAAAGGAGGTGACTGCTGAGATGACGAGAGTAAATAGAGAAAGATGGAAGAAGCAGAGATGCTGTACCTACTCCAAACAAATTAGATGTGATCGATGACTCAGTTGTGATCGCTTCGTCTTCAAGGACCCACCAAGCAGACCCACCGGTGGGTCTCCGAATACTGATGTGTCTCCCAAGACCTACTAGTGGGTCCTCTGAGATTTTATTGTCTTTGAAGACCCACTGTACGCCAAATGGCAAAACATAGAGCGCATATGAAAATGTAACGCCTGTTTAACTACCAGAAGTATAGAAGTAGGCAGGAGGTATTGAAAATATTTTGAAAAAAAAAAAAGATAGTTTTAAGTAAAGTCCCACAAACTACCAGGAGAACAGAAGTAGGATAATAATTTAGATTTGATTTAAAGATTCCAATTCCAATACCTCCTTCCTACTTCTGTTCTCCTGGTAGTTTGTGGGACTTTAAGGACGCTAAAACATTTTTCTACAAATAACAGTGGTTTTCAGGTACCATTTTAACGTATAAGCAATCATAAATGTGAAGATATCATGGTCTTAATTTAAAGATAATTTATTCGTCTCCAGATTGGCATCAGAAAAATTGTATGACGTCATACAAAAAAATCGCACAAATACGTTTTTCCCATCACAATAATCGCAGAAAATGTAAAAAAGTAGGGTCCGAATAGGTACCATTATAGGTAAATTTACAGCATATTATATCTCCAAAATTATTATAAATTGCGGTACATATAGTCCTTTAGATGTTGAGATATATTTTTTTTGTTTATATACATTTTTTTATTCAATTATTAGCTATAATAAAAACATTTGCCAATTTCTTCATACATTTTTCGCTCCCGGTTCATCATTCCGCGCTCAGCAGCGCTAGTGGAAGGACGGGTGTATCGCTCTCTCGCAAAAAATACGTACGATAAACGTGATAGAAAAAGATTTTAGTGTACGGTTACCACGGCAACCGACGACCGGAAGGAGTTGATACTTTTTAGGACTGAGATAAAAGTAAGTACGAGTTTCATACTTTTATTATTAGAATGTGATTTAGAAATTATGTTGGGTACGACCGGGATTTGGATAGGTGGGGTTAAGCAGTTTGTTGACAAGGTTCAGAAATGGATGGGTCAGGTCAAGCTGTCGACGGTGAGGTTTGGAAGTGGATGGGTAAGGTCAAGCTGTCGGGGGTGAGGTTTGGAAATGGATGGGTAAGGTCAAGCTGTCGGCGGTGAGGTTTGGAAATGGATGGGTCAGGTCAAGCTGTCGACGGTGAGGTTTGGAAGTGGATGGGAAAGGTCAAGCTGTCGGCGGTGAGGTTCGGAAGTGGATGGGAAAGGTCAAGCTGTCGGCGGTGAGGTTTGGAAATGGATGGGTAAGGTCAAGCTGTCGGCGGTGAGGTTTGGAAATGGATGGGTCAGGTCAAGCTGTCGGCGGTGAGGTTTGGAAATGGATGGGTAAGGTCAAGCTGTCGGCGATGAGGTTTGGAAATGGATGGGTAAGGTCAAGCTGTCGGCGGTGAGGTTTGAAAATGGATGGGTCAGGTCAAGCTGTCGGCGGTGAGGTTTGGAAATGGATGGGTAAGGTCAAGCTGTCGGCGGTGAGGTTTGGAAATGGATGGGTCAGGTCAAGCTTTCGACGGAGAGGTTTGGAATTGAAATTCCTATTTCATTTTAAGTACCTACTTATTTCAAATGGTTATTTCACGTAGGTAGCGTATTTTTCTTTTGGGAAGTCGCTGTCGGTACCGGTTGTTCTTTTTCATTAAGTTTGGTTGGTAGGTACCCCATATTGGGTGTACATCTGTTTGCCCCTTAAACCCGAACAAGCGTGATATTATATTATGAAATGGCGAAAACACTACATAAACATACGATCACAGCTATCGTGAGTCATTTGCTGTCTATATTATTGAAGAGTTCCATCTTCTACTTCGGAAGATCTCCAATCCTGGTGACCTGTAATACAGGTTTTTTTGAAACCTACTTCAGGCACCAGCTCTCACAATGTGAATATTATAGTGTTCAAAACGTGCTACAAAACCATTGTGAGAGAAATAAATAAACTTATTATTATTATTATATTATAATCATATTTTACAGTAAAACCTTCCTTAAAAACACAATATGCATTTATCAACGAAAATCCGATTGATATCGGATCAGTAGCTTTTGGGAAAATCGCGGATACATACAAATACAGCACCTTCTTTTTTTCGACTCGGTTGAAAATACTAACCTACTTATCATGACGACGATACTAATAATTAACAATTACCAAATGCGTTTTCAAAGTTCCAAGTAATCTACCAAATTCTATTTCAATACAATTAAAAAATAATATCAAAGATCAAGATTATATATAGGAGGTATAAAACCGAGCGCTATTGTGAGACCTTGCTTTGAGCGACTTTAGTTACCTAAACATGAGTTGATCGAAAATGTAACAGCGTCCTTAATACCTATCTTTTTTTTTCATCTCTAAAAAAAAAATGTTCTCATTAACTCTTGCCTACTTCTATTCTCCTGGTAGTTTGTGCCGTAGTTGTACCATAAACTGTGTGATAGAACGAATGAGAAACTTGAGTCCCGCTGGGGTTACGATTTTGTAACGTAGAACTATTGGGAACGAAAAAATCCACTGACTTTTCGTTCCCATTAGTTCTACGATTTCGTACCACTTTGAATCATAGGACTAGTGGGAAAAAAAAATAAAAAAAGTTCCCACTAGTTCTATCGTAGGACTGTGCAGTAGAACTAGTGGGAATGATCCAATTTTTAACAAAAAATAAAACGTTATAATTAAAAGGGTAGATTTATGCTAATTTGTAATTGTTTTCTTTAAGTTCCTGGTGGGTCTTCAGGGGATATAAACCTAAATAATCACATAGGTCCTACTAGTCAGTAGGTCTTGGGAGACACATCAGTATTCGGAGACCCACCGGTGGGTCTGCTTGGTGGGTCCTTAAAGACGAAGCGGTTGTGATGCATCAAAAAACTCTTCATTACTTTCTATTTTTTCTTTATTAATGTTAAAACAAAGTCTTCGAATTATTGTTTATGTTCTGTAGACTGCACTCAGGACCCAATTGAGTGAATAAAGGTTTGTTTTCTCACACATATTTTCTGGTCACAATAAAAATTGTGATTATTGTGCGACAGCCAGTTTTTAGACAAAATATTTTTCTTCTATGTTACGGTTCATTGGCCTCCTCTCATCTTTCCTCAATTATAAGGCAATCCCAAACTTTAAAATACAAAATTTCCTCAAAGTAACTTAAGTCTATTAATGCATAGTAAGTGGCTAACTCTAAACAGAAGAGGCAATTTCTTCTATGATTTAGAATTCTGGTCTCGCGTCGGAATCTCCTAACGACCTAGTAATTACATCTGAAGAGGTTTCCTTAAAAAATAAATAAATTTCTAAAACAATACGTGACCGAAATAGCTATTAAGGATCCCAGTTTTATTTTCAATCGTAAATTGTTATTGCTTTTCGATAATAAAACAATATCTAATGTTTTATTTACGCTTTACGAACGGCTAGGGTTTTTTAAATAGGTAGGTAGGGTGAACTCATCTAATTCTGTGATTCGCCTAATTCGGTGATATTTGATACTTATTAGTACTTTATTTTTATATTTCCTACAAATGCCTTTATCAAGAAGTTAGATGAGTTCACTATAGGTACTTTTTAGGCTTATGTATAGCCGCATCTCGCCTAATGAGAAGTGATGATGCCTAGGGTGGAGCACACTTGCCTAGAATAAACGGATTTATTGAAACTTTAAACAAGTCCTGCGAGTCTAAAATGGGGGCCTTTAGTATGAATTGCATTAAAAAGTGTAAAATGGATGTGATATGACCTTTAATTTTATTACGTCGTCGCCGTCGACGTTAACTTTAAAAAACGGTATAATATTTAACAGTTGCTAGTTGCTGCGTCTGTGATCATTTCACGAATTTTAACGCAATTTATATTATTTTCCTATTTAATTATGATCTATTTCCCTAAATGGTAAAAGTCCATTTTACGCTTTTCAACGCAATTCATATTATGATCTGCTGAAGTGATCATTTTAGACCCCCAGATTAAAATGATCAAGAAACAGAGAAGCCGCAGTAAATTCCACATACTGTCGATTCGTACAATAAATGTGGAAGTATTGTGTTCATAGCCTTCAAAATGGAGCTTCTGGTAATTTTATACTTACTATGAATTAGCATCAAGCAAGGGCTTTACTTAAGCTCTTCCTCATGCTGTCATCATCTGGTAATAAGTGGACTATAATATCTCAAAAGCACCATTTTGGCATCACTTCTTCTCACTTTGCTAGCTGATCCAGATCCGTGACCATGCTTGCATTGTTGTATGGAGTATCATAGAATTTTCACTGTTGTACGGTGATGATTTGGAGCAGAAGAAGGCAATGGTGACCCGTTGCACTAGTTTTGCACCTAAACTGAACCCAAGACCTTTACTGAAAAACAAAAGGCAGCAACACATTGGAACTATCACAAAATGCCCAAATTCGCTGCAGCTAATGTTCGTAGGCGGGGCACACAGTCGTACGTTAGCACTGGGGGTCATCTCGCCTAATTTACTGCTCACCCCAGGCAGCCGTAATACTCTCGTACGGGATTATGGCTCATCCACCGCTATTATAATGGACCAAATTGATTTACAATAGCAGCACGGGTTAAGATTTACTGGGCTTAAGTGTTAAGCTGGATCAGAGGTCAGTGATTTGGCTAATGTGTAGGCAATTTGAATTGTTTTAGGTTATAGTTGAATGTCCTGTGTTACTTGTTGAATTTATTAGTTTTGATGATATTCCCAAAAGATTTTAGATGATGAGGTTCTTGGAAAATTATAGGATTCATGATTTTAGTATAGACTAGCCTTTGACCGCGGTCACGCCCGCGTGGATGTCAGAAATATCAGAAGTCACGATTTTCCATACAAACTTTCATCTATTTTTTACCCCTTGGGGAAAGAATTTTGAAAAATTATTCCTTAGTGAATGCCTACGTTTTATATGGAATACTTGTGCAAAATTTAAAGTTTCTAGTTCAAAGGGTTTGGCCTGTGCGTTGATCCTCAGTCAATCAGCTTTGCCTTTTATATTAATAGATAGATTCTAATGCAGCACAAGTAGTATAGTTGATTTGACTGGTCGTTTGGTAATCTATAAAAACTACAAGTTACTATAGCTCCTATAACGAGGCTTTCGTCTACCTATATAGGTAAGTAAATAGCCTGCTACTGGGCGATTTTGATATCTGCGTTTACAATCTCAATTTACCGTTTAGACCAAATAATAAAACATATATGAATTCATACTGGTCTAAAATTAACGCACTTGACAAAACTAGCATTCAATTCAAATAAATTCAGGTTGTCTTTTCAGAACAACAGAACAAATCCAGACGCACCGAAAAAGTACAAAATCCTCTCACATCCAAGCTATAAAACAATATTCTTACATATTGGACAAGTTAAAAACATCATACTTTATCCCACTTAGCTACTCCGCATTGTCGGTTATAAAAACTTTTTTCATTATCCTGTGTATAGGGAGCTTATTGAAAATAACAGTGTCGCGGGCTTTCTTTGTTTTATTGTAAATTGCTGGTCGCACAGTCGAGTCCGGGAACCAAAGTGGTTGTACATCTTTGCGTTCCGTGATTGCGAATTTGCAGGGTTTTTTCGGTATACTGGGTTTGAGTACGATTAAGGATTTCGATTTTTTTTATTTACGCCTAGCGTTGACATAAAAAAAAAACACGTAAATGCATTAAATAACATGATTGGAACGCTTTCATTTATTTGTAGTCATACAAATTCACACACTTAATACTATATTATGTTAGTGTATTCGTGATAAAATATATTCGTGATAGCACGTTTACAATTATTGAGACTGAGACTCATTTTTTGGCTCTTTATTTTTGGACTCTTCATTTTTTGGCTCTTTATGTTTTGGCTCTTTATTTTTTGGCTCTTCATTTTTTGGCTCTTCAATTTTTGGCTCTTTATTTTTTGGCTCTTCTATTCGCACAACTTTTGGTGCAGCTGTAGAAAATTTGGAATCTTCCAGAGTAGAAGGCAGGTCTATATTCTTAGTCTCTGGTAAGGGGTAACACAAAAATCCCCCGATAATTGCCATTACTCCAAAAATGGTCCCCGAAACCGTTTGAGGCAGAGCGTTGATAGGTGGTGCACTAATCTGACCCAATCTAGACGATGTAGACAGAATTCCCAATACAGAAGACCTAATAGAAGTCGGAAACAACTCGACACCATACAAGAACACAATAATAAAAGACATGAAGAAGAAAGAGTTACAAACACCGGCAAAAAATACCTTTGTCACACTAGCATGCTCGGGTATAAAAATGACTATGATCATGAATGTCCCTGATAGAAAGCTGGTTGCCATTAAGAAGGTTCTTCTTCCAAGATATTGGAGTAAAAATGCAGTGGTGAAGGTTCCTGGTAAAAGCATTGCTCCTGAGATGGCGACGTTCTTGTGGATGTCTCCACTCATCTTGCCGATGTACTGGGACACTCCGTAGTACCCCATACCACATACAAAGTAGATGACGGACATACACAGGAGGTTGATCGTGAGCCTCCTATGGCGAAAGATTTCCCAGAACTTCACATTGCTATGTGTGTTTGAGGACTGTGCTGCATGATACCCTTCTATTTCTGTTTTGATCGTGTCCGTTGGTAAGCGATTGCTGAAATTATAAACCTTATTATTATAATGATTACGTAGCGCATTCGAAAATCAGGATCATATCGAGTTAAATCCACTATTTGACAAACGTGAGGTTACTTCAATACATAATTCTGCTCAAAATATATATAGATTTGTGCCCGATTGGAGAGGAAAGGCTCGTTTTGGAACTTAAACTAGCAAAATGTAGACACTGCCTGACCCTACTACTCTACTCTACTGGGGTTACAGACCCGATGTATGTACTCTACTGTCTTCCACCTTTAGCTGTATACTAAAAAGAAACAGATACTTACAATTTCTGAATCTTTTCCATCACAGCCGTTGCCTTCTCAATATCTCCTCTATCCATCAACCACTTAGGCGACTCCAAACCAATGTACCAAATCATAGCACACAAGAACATCGGAAGCGATATCGCCAGCTGTAAGTCGTTGCAGTCCCTCAAAAAGTACGACACCCCCGCCAATGTCATATGACCCAAGTTTATCGGGACATGGAAGAGGGCTGACACCATTTCCCTGTATCTGATGCCGCAGTATTCCACGCAGAGAACGTAGCTAGTGACGATGGAGCCACCCAATCCTATGCCTTCGATGACTCGCATGAAGATGAATAATCCCGCTGTTGGCATGTGTCGCACCAGGCCGCCTGCGACACCACTGGCGAGGCAGCTACCGGAGAAAGCAGAAAGGCGGCCGAACCTGAAAATTAAAGTTATTGTAAGGAGCGTACTTAAGAGGAATTTCTTCTTATGGCAACACATAATTGGGAAGAGTAAGTTGTACTGTTCTGGCATAATACCAGCACCAGTTATGATTGCCTTTCGATTCAACTGAAGATTGGATACAATTTTTTATCTTAGTATGAACTTTGCATCAGGTTATAATAATATGTCTTGCGACTGTGTACCTATTCAACTTTATGTTTGAGATTACTTGGAATATTTTACGTAATACCCGCGGCATTTACATCAAAATTCAGTCCATAGTAATTTCCAGATGACAATGTAAACTCTCCGATGGTGCTTAACGTAATTAATTGGAAACGTGTGCGGACGTTCATCAATGTTTTAAAATTAATTTTGAGTGACGGACGAGACGCTTTCTCTGACAGGAATATCGAGGATAATTAAATGAAGGACATGGTTTATTATACCGTAGAGGGCTGCTAAACTTTGTGTGTATTCAATAAGAATTAATAACGGTTGGATTGCCTATAACATAAAATTGTGGAAATGTCTTAGATCGATAACTTTTTAGAATAATGATATAATATTGTTTAATTTGGCAGTGGTAGCGCAGTGGTGGCGGCCCCGACTTAGCAGTGGTGGTGCAGTGGTGGTGGCCCCGACTTACGAACAGTAAGTCGTGGGTTCGAACCCCGGCAGGCGCATTACTTTGTGTAATTTATTTCATCACCACTGCTCTCAAAACGGTGAAGGAAAACATCGTGAGGAAACATGACTGAACACGGAAAAATGTCTTAGAACCAAAAAATTCGAAGATATGTGACATCTACCAACCCACACTGGAATCATACGAGGATAATCTATACTAATATTATAAAGCTGAAGAGTTTGTTTGTTTGTTTGTTTGTTTGAACGCGGTAAACTCAGAAACTGCTGGTTGGAATTGAAAATTTTTTTTTGTGTTGGATAGTCCATTTATCGAGGAAGGCTATAGGCTATATATCACGCTACGGCTAATAGGAGCGGAGCATAAATGAAAAATGTTACAAAAACGGGAAAAGGTATTTCCTTTTTGAGAGCTTCCGCTGCGTGCGCTGCGAAAACGGTTTCAGTTACGCTAATATCATGTATGAAGGAATTGTTCCTCTTTAAAAGTTCTAAAAAAAAGTCCGCGACAGCATATATCTATCTTTTAAGATTGACTCACTGTAACCTTTTTTTACAGTTAAACTGTTAGGTTAAAAATAATTATTTTTTGCGAAGCTTATTTAACCCATATGGTATTAATCTATATCTAAATAAATGTGTTTGTTAGAACGGAAATTTAATATAGAATATTTGTGCCCTTAACTCTATACAGTTTTAACAAATATCTTAGAAAATATCGCAATGTAAAAATATCCGCGCGGCAAAATATTTCGTGCGTCGCAATGTAGGTACGGGGGATTCTGGCTGGCCTCCGGGAAATTCGAATTCAAAATATTTACTGCATCATAATGTTTACAAGTTTAGAGTGTTAAAGTATATTTAACAGTAAGAGATACCTATAGTAATTCACACTTTAATATAATATTTAGTCTTACTTTAATTATTTAATACAGTTAATTAATCTAAACCATCTGAACTATTACAATAAAGACGAAAGACAAGATTTTTTGTTTGTTACGATTTAGCCATTGATATATAAAAACCCTAGATGCACAGTGTCGAATAAAACAAACAGTCGAAGCTGTCGCCAAACACTCACCAATACACGCACTACTACATAAGTAGTTATCGTTACACTATAAACATATTTGTTTGCAAATTCAACCTTACGCAGATTCCTTAAAGTTGTTTTTACAATGCAGTTATAAAAAGCAATAATAATTTTACGACCGAAGTAAGCCGGTAGGACAAGGTATGGAGTGGAGACGAATAGGTACTTTTTATGTTTTTTTAATACTTAATTATTATTTTAACAGTTAGTTAAATTGTGTTTTAAACACATAATTTTACTTTTATCTAAGGGTAAATGTTTTTAATTAGGATCTGACTGTGTTAGTGTACGTGTAGTCGTGTATAATCAATGAAACAAGTATTATCCATTCGAATCATTTATTTACATTTTTGGTTTAAAGGTATTAGTAGAACATTATTATCGAAACTAAGTAGTTATTAAGTTTAAGGTGTCAAAAACGAAGTCAAATTGACGACCTCTTCTCCTTTTGAAATCCAATTAAAAACTAATGTAATATGTAACGTATACATAATTGTTAAAAACATAAAACAAAAAACTTATTGATTAAAAAAACACAAATAAACACAATAAAAAAAAATCGACTCCATTCGATACGAACAGGGTCATTTGTATAATGCGACTAAAAGAAGAGACTTGTAATACATCGTTCTTACGCTAACAAAGCGACCATTGAAATATGCCGTATTATACTCGGACCGTTTAGTAAAGTTCTGAGAGAAATTAAATCAAAATCACGTATTGCTTTCTATATTATGCCATAAATGCAACAAAAATAAATCAATAAACATTTTTACTTACCGAAAATACGATATCCCATCCTTTTTTAATGTCTTTGACGCTGTATTTTTGCAATTTCTCAGCGAACACTTAGGCATTTTGTACGACCGTGCAGAGACGCGAGCGACGCGAGACTATTTGAAATGAGTTCACGATTTGTAATTTTGCACTCATTTTGAGCGGACGGTTTTGAGACGCGGAGTGTGTATCTTGGGTTTTTATATATCAATGGATTTAGCTTAATTTATGTCGGATAGTCTATATCGAGAAAGGTTATAAGCTATATTTATGTGACGCAGACGAAGTTGCGTGGGTCAGCTAGTATTAATATAAATCACATTTGGATTCGTAATATGGTCACAAATGGACAATTGAAAATACTAATTGCTTAAAATTCATATCACGCAGTTTGAACCCAGGCAGGCACATTACTTTGTGTAATTTATTTCATCACCGCTGCTCTCAAAACGGTGAAAGAAAACATCGTAAGGAAATCGGCATGTCCTGGAACCAAAAAAATCGACGACATGTGACATCGGCTACCAACCCGCACTGGGCACGCATGGTGGATTATAGCCCATCCCTCTCCTAGAGAGGAGGCCTGAGTCCCTGCAGTGGGAACATTATAGGCTGATGATGATGATGATGATGTTTAATTTGCTGTTCGAGAACCAGAAAAGAAAAATTAAGAATAAGAACAAAAACAAATAAAACAGCAGGGGGTCTAAAATGGTCACTTTAGCTGATCATAATATGAATTGCGTATCACTGAACTTTTACAGTCAATGTACTTTTTGACTAGGAACTTATTTTTAGGCAACTTTCAGCGTAACGCTGACCATCGGTGCTGACTGCTCAGCGCGTAGCTTCAGCTGTCAGTGCCGACGATCAGCTTGCGTGACACTAAAACCAGCCTAGACCTAGGGAACCTATAGATAATTTGGACTGCTCTAGACCTGTTATGTACATTTACGCTGTACTTAGGACTACATGTAAATACAAACAATACAGTTGATCCAAAATGGCCACATAAAGCAATATCGCTAAACACAATTCATTTTCTGAATTTCCAGCAGATCTTATAAATTAAACAATGATGGTTGCAATGTAATTTTATTTAAAAGTTATGTTAATTTATTAGTGTCTGTTGATTTTACTTACCTAAAAATCTTTTTTTATTTTTATTTTCAGCCTTGAGTTGATGCAAGTGGGTTTTTATTGGATGGTGATTCCATATGAAGGAGTAATGGTTTGCCCCTCCGTTTTTAG
This sequence comes from Diarsia dahlii, assembly GCA_949775195.1. Lineage (NCBI taxonomy): Eukaryota > Metazoa > Arthropoda > Insecta > Lepidoptera > Noctuidae > Diarsia > Diarsia dahlii. The sequence goes on from OX459199.1 coordinate 21,262,756, forward strand.
CATCAAAACTTATAATATTCAAATCAGAGTCGATGAATGATGAACATGAATGAAAAGAAATAAAAAGTGATTATTTTTTTTGTTTCTGATATCTAGTTTGAATATTGATAGATCTTTAAGTTTTTTATGATGAGAATAATTGTAAAAGTTAAACATTTTGAAAAGACAAAGAGACTGATTAATTATTTTATTATGTTATGGATATTATGTTTCTGTAAGTTTCATTACTTTTGATTATTGCAATTTTTTTAAGTTTCAAAAGATTCGTTATAAAAGATCAATAATAAATATTCAATTTTGTGAAAATATGTTATCTATGATTATTTTGTAAGATGTTGGTATTTACTAACATAATATTATGAATCTGCTATTTGACTTGAATTGGCCTATAATGTTCCCACTGCAGGGAATCAGGCCTACTCTCTAGGAGAGGGATGGCCTAATAATTCACCATGCGTGCCCAGTGCGGGTTGGTAGCTGATGTCACATGTCGTCGATTTTTTTGGTTCCAGGACATGCCGATTTCCTTACGATGTTTTCTTTCACCGTTTTGAGAGCAGCGGTGATAAAATAAATTACACAAAGTAATGTGCCTGTCTGGGTTCAAACTGCGTGATATGAATTTTAAGCAATTAGTATTTTCAATTGTCGATTTGTGACCATTTTACGAAACCAAATGTGATTTATAATATTATCCTCATATGATTCTGCCAATGTGGCCATTTTAGATACGCAGTATGCAGTAAATATGGATTCACTATTGTAATATACAACAAGTATTACAGATACATACCTATCAGACAAAAATCCAAACGACATAGCACCAAGCAGAAGTCCAACATACATCATGCTTTGTGAAAAGCTGACAAGCCACTTCCTATCACAGATAATCCCGTATTTAGTCTGAATGGTCTCACTGAACACACTTCTGTCCCAAATAGGCTCCTTACAAGGACACTGATCGGCCGAGGGTTTAGTCGCTCCCTTACAAGTGTACGTCATCGGAGGAGATAGGAATATCAGACTCAGCACATTCCAGAATATAGGTATTTTGGTCAGGAAAAGAAAGAAGAAGAAAAATAAATGATAACGCGTGAAATGGTGAAAATGTGTCTCGATTGGATTTTTTGTGGTCTGCATTATTAGTTTGATAGTTTGAGATGGTATATTGCGTTGTTTGTGGTTGTGGTGTCATGTTATTTTTTTAATAATTTGATCACTCTTCAAAGGTTAAGGTTAAGGTTTTACCATTTTACACAGTACAGTCTTTGGTTAACATTTTCTAACCCCTTGAATTTTAAGCCATTTTAATCATTATAGTGTTGTTGATAGGGTTGAAAGGCTAATTAACGAGTATAATATTAAGTGCTACACGGCTACTACCCACCTCCAACACACTATAGGGTTTAGACGATGTACCTCTTTGAAATAAAAGTAGGGACCTTTTTCCATCATAAATTATTGAAAAAGTCGGTTTAACAATTTTTTTTTAAGGACGCTAAAACATTTTTCTACAAATAACAGTGGTTTTCAGGTACCATTTTAACGTATAAGCAATCACAAATGTGAAGATATCATGGTCTTAATTTAAAGATAATTTATACGTCTCCAGATTGGCATCAGAAAAATTGTATGACGTCATACAAAAAAATCGCACAAATACGTTTTTCCCATCACAATAATCGCAGAAAATGTAAAAAAGTAGGGTCCGAATAGGTACCATTATAGGTAAATTAACAGGATATTATATCTCCAAAATTATTATAAATTGCGGTACATATAGTCCTTTAGATGTTGAGATATATTTTTTTTGTTTATATAATTTTTTTTATTCAATTATTAGCTATAATAAAAACATTTGCCAATTTCTTCATACATTTTTCGCTCCCGGTTCATCATTCCGCGCTCAGCAGCGCTAGTGGAAGGACGGGTGTATCGCTCTCTCGCAAAAAATACGTACGATAAACGTGATAGAAAAAGATTCTAGTGTACTAGACCGTCGTCGGTTACCACGGCAACCGACGACCGGAAGGAGTTGATACTTTTTAGGACTGAGATAAAAGTAAGTACGAGTTTCATACTTTTATTATTAGAATGTGATTTAGAAATTATGCTGGGTACGACCGGGATTTGGATGGGTGGGGTTAAGCAGTTTGTTGACAAGGTTCAGAAATGGATGGGTCAGGTCAAGCTGTCGACGGTGAGGTTTGGAAGTGGATGGGTAAGGTCAAGCTGTCGGGGGTGAGGTTTGGAAATGGATGGGTAAGGTCAAGCTGTCGGCGGTGAGGTTTGGAAATGGATGGGTCAGGTCAAGCTGTCGACGGTGAGGTTTGGAAGTGGATGGGAAAGGTCAAGCTGTCGGCGGTGAGGTTTGGAAATGGATGGGTAAGGTCAAGCTGTCGGCTGTGAGGTTTGGGAATGGATGGGTCAGGTCAAGCTGTCGACGGTGAGGTTCGGAAGTGGATGGGAAAGGTCAAGCTGTCGGCGGTGAGGTTTGGAAATGGATGGGTAAGGTCAAGCTGTCGGCGGTGAGGTTTGGAAATGGATGGGTCAGGTCAAGCTGTCGGCGGTGAGGTTTGGAAATGGATGGGTAAGGTCAAGCAGTCGGCGGTGAGGTTTGGAAATGGATGGGTAAGGTCAAGCTGTCGGCGGTGAGGTTTCGAAATGGATGGGTCAGGTCAAGCTTTCGACGGAGAGGTTTGGAATTGAAATATTTCATTTTAAGTACCTACTTATTTCACATGGAGCAAAATAACCAGTGGAGAAAGTATGGGCACATTTTTGTTCTAAATCAAAGTCACTAATATACTGCGGGGGAAGAGGTACGTTTCGGACTCTGTGATTGGTAGACGAACTGACAACCAAATGACAACTCATTCTCTAGGGATTCCATAAAAGTAATTGAAAAAGTATCGATATCGAGAATTGTTTGACTTATTAGTATTATAACGATTTGTTTGCAATACAGAGATAACGGGTTCGATTTTGAAATAAAACAGGTAATTATTAAACTTAGAAGACTGTAATTAAAAAAATATAATATATTTACCTACTGGTTTTTCTAGAGAATATTATAGTGTTCAAAACGTGCTACAAAACCATTGTGAGAGAAATAAATAAACTTATTATTATTATTATATTATAATCATATTTTACAGTAAAACCTTCCTTAAAAACACAATATGCATTTATCAACGAAAATCCGATTGATGTCGGATCAGTAGCTTTTGGGAAAATCGCGGATACATACAAATACAGCACCTTCTTTTTTTTCGACTCGGTTGAAAATACTAACCTACTTATCATGACGACGATACTAATAATTAACAATTATCAAATGCGTTTTCAAAGTTCCAAGTAATCTACCAAATTCTATTTCAATACAATTAAAAAATAATATCAAAAATCAAGATTATCTATAGGAGGTATACAACCGAGCGCTATTTGTGAGACCATGCTTTGGGCGACTTTAGTTACCTAAACATGAGTTGATCGAAAAAGTAACAGCGTCCTTAAACTTATGCCCCACACTAGGAATTTCTCCTGTATCGTGGGTGCGTTTACAAACATTTAAACTCACATACACCAGTTATCTTGTGAACACGTCATCATAGGTCACAGAAATCGTTTTTTTGTAAATATCTCGTTTCCTATGGGTTTCTCGCAATTTGTATGTATGATCAATATTGCAGAGATTTTATTTCAAATTTTTAATTTTTTATCGATTTATTTTGTCCTGTGTAAATAAATACTTTTTCTTTCTTTCAGTACAGCGGTGAACAGTTTTAGAGATATGACGTCTCCCTGTGTCACACCCCGCTGCAGAAAGATAGGTTCCAAGGTCTGATCCTGAAGTCGTACTGACATGGTGGTGTTTTTGTATTAACACTTCAAAGCCTCGATGTACCGCTAGTCGATTTGGCACCTTTGGAGAGACAGCAGTACAATCCAAGTCTCGATTGAATCGAAGGCTTTTGTCGTATTCCACAAACGCTAAACATAGAGCTCGCTCGCTCTTGATCCGCTCTTCTGTATAACCTGCCGCAGCGTTTGTATCTGGTCTACGGTGAAAGCCTTTTCGGAAACCGGGTTGTTCGGGGGGCTGAAAATTGTCAAACCTGCGCGCGAGACCTTTCGTGATGACGCCTGAATACTACTGGTAGACATTTCTTAGAAGTGAGATGGGCCTATAGTTCTTTAGCCGGGTATTATCACCCTTCTTGAAGAAGAGTACTACCACACCCCTGCACCACGCCTGCGGCGTATTCCCCTTGAGTACGACAGAACTGAACAGCCATGGTGTCTCCGTTGAAGATGAGCTCTCTACTCTCTCGATGTTTGGCACTTCCGTGCCGTTTTGTGGGAATAAACTACTATAAACTACTTTATTGAGACTAAGAGTAATTTTTTTGTATCGTTTATTTGCACAGTTTCTGGTCTAGGTTTAGAAAATTTGGAATCTTCCAAAGTAGAAGGTAGGTCTATATTCTTAGTCTCTGGTAAGGGGTAACACAAAAATCCCCCGATAATTGCCATTACTCCAAAAATGGTCCCCGAAACCGTTTGAGGCAGAGCATTGATAGGTGGTGCACTAATCTGACCCAATCTAGATAATGTTGACAGAACTCCAATTACAGAAGATCTAATAGAAGTCGGAAACAACTCGACACCATACAAGAACACAATAATAAAAGACATAAAGAATAAAGTGTTACGAATTGCGGCAAAAAGTACCTTTGTCAGACTATAATCATGTTAGGGTGGTATAAAGACGACTATGATCATGAATGTCCCTGATAGAAAGCTGGTTGCCATTAAGAAGGGCCTTCTTCCAAGATATTTGAGTAAAAATGCAGTGGCGATGGTTCCTGGTAAAAGCATTGCTCCTGAGATGGCGACGTTCTTGTGGATGTCTCCACTCATCTTGCCGATGTACTGGGACACTCCGTAGTACCCCATACCACATACAAAGTAGATGACGGACATACACAGGAGGTTAATCGTGAGCCTCCTATGGCGAAAGATTTCATAGAACTTCACATTGCTATGTGTGTTTGAGGACTGTGCTGCCTGATATGCTTCCATTTCTGTTTTGATCGTGTCCATTGGTAAACGGTTGCTGGAATAAAAACCTTGTTATTATAATGATTACGTAACGTACTCAAAAATCAGGATCATATCAAGTAAAATCAACTATTTGAAAAACGTGAGGTTGCTTCAATACATGTCTGCTCATATCTAGATTTATGCCCGATTGGAGGGAAAAGGCCCGTTTTGGAACTTAAACTGGCAAAATGTAATAGACACTGCCTGACCCTACGGGGGTTACAGACCCGATGTATGTACTCTACTATCTTCCACCTTTAACTGTATACTAAAAAGAAACAGACACTTACAATTTCTGAATCTTTTCCATCACAGCCGTTGCCTTCTCAATATCTCCTCTATCCAACAACCACTTAGGTGACTCCAAACCAATGTACCAAATCATAGCACACAAGAACATCGGAAGCGATATCGCCAGCTGAAAGTCGTCGCAATTTCTCAAATGATACGATACCCCCGCCAGTGACAAATGACCTAAGTTTATCGGGATATGGAAGAGGGCTGACACCATTTCCCTGTATCTGATGCCGCAGTATTCCACGCAGAGAACGTAGCCAGTGACGATGGAGCCACCCAATCCTATGCCTTCGATGACTCGCATGAAGATGAATAATCCCCCTGTTGGCATGGTTCGGACCAGGCATCCTGCGACGGCAATAGTGAGGCAGCTTAATGAGAAAACGGAAAGGCGGCCGAACATGAAAATGAAAGTTATTGTGAGGAGCAGACTTAAAGACCAGTTTGTTCGAGGGCAGTAGGCATTTAGCTATTACTTAGGTCCCTAACTCACGGCATATTTTCTCTGTTGATTCTGATTTTTGTGTTTTATTAGATTCGAACGCGCGTGTGAAGCGCATTCGAAACCCGTGTGAAGCGCGTCCAAAGTGTTGCAAGGTAGTTGGCAGACGCTCGCCCCGTGTGCACAAAGTACCAAATAAATACAGTAAGAACAGTATTCAGTAAATAAGGATTTACTATCGTTATAACCACAAGTTTGGAGATACATACCTATCTGATAAAAATCCGAACAACAAACCACCAAGCAGTAGTCCAACATACATCATGCTTTGAGAAAAGCTGACAAGCCAGTTCCTTTCACAGATAATCCCGTATTTTGTCTGTATGGTCTCACTGAACACACTTCTGTCCCAAATAGGCTCCTTACAAGGACACTGATCGGCTGAGGGTTTAGTCGCTCCCTTACAAGTGTACGTCATCGGAGGGGACAGGAATATCAGACTCAAAACATGCCAGAATATAGGCAGTTTGGTCAGGAAAAGAAAGAAGAAGAAAAATAAATGATAACGCGTGAAATGGTGAAAATGTGTCTCGATTGGATTTTTTGTGGTCTGCATTATTAGTTTGCTACTTTGAGATGGTTGGTTATATCGCGTTGGTTGTGGTGTCATGTCATGTCATGTCATGTCATGTTGTTTTATAATTACTTGATCACTTTTCTAAAGTTAACAATAGTTACCTCATCTCTAGCCTTTTCCTGCCTCCGTGATCGAGTGCTTTGGGCATTTGCCTTGTGACCCGGTGATCGTGGGAATTCGATTCCCACGGGGAGCATACTTTGTTAAGTTATTTCTAGTTTGGCTAGGACATTGCAAGCTTGAATCACCTTATTGTCTGATTTAAAGCAGATTCCGTGCTTCGGAAAGCACGTATAGGCCGGTGGTCTCGGCCGCCAAATGGCCGTCGTCAAACCATGTCAGAGGCCCTTGCGGCGGTTTAGAAACTCTGACACTAGGGTGTGTCGACCTTACTACCCACACGATGAGAAGAAGGAGAGCTCTTTCCTAACTATGAGCCCAAACCTTAATTTTTATTTTTTGAATTTTTGCACAAAAATCGTAAAGCGGTTCACAGTATACATAATATATTCATTCGCCTACGGAACTATAAAAATGTAACCTGAAGCTTATAGCTACCCCGGTCAGCCCCGGTGTAGGCGCGTACTTTGAGGCGGCGAGCCGCCCAATACCTGAACGCGTCATAAGGCTAGTCCAGTACCTCCGGCGACGCGCCGAGCATCCCTGCCGGATTGCCACTATGGGATCTGGAGGCGATAGTCCTCGTGCGCCTGTACGAATGGCGCACGGAGGATTTGCACCGGGGGGTAACACCGCCACCGCGGCAAATCGCCGCTCAGTGGACGGACCTCCGGTGCGATGTCATGGCGACATGGAGAGAGCAGCTGTCGCAACCCCATGCAGGGCACGCCACGCCACACCACACGTTTCCCTCACCACACGTGCCGCACCACGGCACGCGTGGTGGATTATAGCCCATCCCTCTTCTAGAGAGGAGGCTTGAGTCCCGGCAGTGGGAACATTATAGGCTGATGATGATGATGTCCGGTCCGGCATTGAGTACTGCTGTCACCTTTGGGACGGCTCAGCCAAATACCAACTTGCCACACTCGACTCAGTAGAGCGCAGAGCCAGGAGGCTAATTGGTGACGCTAAGCTGGTTGCCAAGCTACATGCCTGGCCCACCGGCGCAAAGTTGCATGTCTGTCGGTCTTCTACAGACTGCACTTCGGAGAGTGTGCGCAAGAGCTCCACGAGCTAATTCCACCATCTCCCTTCTTCCATCGAGAGACTAGGCGTACTGCAGGTTTTCACCCATACCTTGTCGATGTTCCACACGATGATCCTTGTCGATGTTCGTACGAAGCGTTTTGCTAAATCTTTCAATATTCGTACAGCCAAGGAGTGGAACACCCTGCCTGCGTCGGTCTTCCCGAGTTCATATAACCCCAATCTATTTAAGTCGCGAGTAAATAGGCTTCTTCTGGGTAAGCTCGTACCATCGTCGACCTCATCTCTGCCCTTAGGGCAAGATTGAGGTCAAGAGTAAGCCCATTTAATATAAAAAAAAAAAAAATGTCGGTTCGAAACGCCTACCGTTGTTCCGTAGCATATAATTAATAATTTTATTTGCATTATAGACGTTAAGGAAACTCGGCCCATGGACGGTTTTATCCAGTAAGTAGACAAGAGCCTGTATTTAGTAGATGACATTTTCGTTTTACAACAAAACATCAGTTAAAATCTTATAGTTGCCATAAAAACTTATACTGTTCAACAATAACAAAACCAATAACACAAATAAGGTTCGTCTCAACTGTTACAAGGATATGCTCAAATCGCTAACATTTTGCTAACAGCTAAAATATACGTTCGTGAGATACTATTCAGGGCATTAACTGTTTTACGGTTGAAAAACGAGCATTTTTGTAGTTGCGAAGATGGGATAAGGGTGTAAATAGATTTCGGTGACGGCAAAGTTAAGATTGTAAGGAAATTCGGGGATGTCTAGATGTATGGGGGCTAGATGTGTCAATCTGTATTTAGTATCTAAATAAAGGATTTCATGAAAACTCAACTGATAATAATTTCAAAAAAAAAACATTGTTGACCGATATTTGTAATTTTATATTTTGTTTGACTGTTAATTTTTTTTTTATTTATTTATTCAACAGTTTTACAATTACATTAATTATATAATAAAGTTGGTGCAAGCATAAACTCATTCGAGATTAACCGTGCACCAAAATCAACGACGACATAATTCAAACATTCAAATTCATCTTATGTTCTACAATAATTAAGTAACAACAACAAAACAGCAGCGTGGGTGGGTACGCACCGAAATATTTTCTCTGTTACCTTACAAACTTTTACTAACGAACATCGGTGACCATCGTGAACGTAGGAATGCGGCTCAGCTCGATACAGGTTCTTGCAGAAAGTAATAAACATCTACTAATTATTAGTTATCACTAATTTGTAAGTAATGTTGTTTTAGTTTGTGTTTTATGTTTTTACAAATAAATGAAATGTTTCATACTCAAAAGGAAGAAATAGGAACTATTTTAGATTATGTTTCTAACAACAACCCCCTAGTTACAGAGATATTGAGGGTCAAAGTTTCAAATTTTTCACAGCTGTTTTTGTAAATACTAGTTTTTCAGGTTATAACTGTACTTAAATTACCTCCATACCCATTTACTATTTAAAATATTCACTAGCACAATGTTTTAAGAGTGCTACATTGAGTTTTACCATGAAATGTGATTTTTCACCCCGAAAAAAAACTAGATTCCCAGCAATAACTAATAATGGTATGGTATGGTATATTATAAACTCACATTAACATGTGAGTTTATATGTTTGTGAACGCACCCACGATACAGGAGAGATTCCTAGTGTGGGGCAACGTTTTTAAAAAAAACAAACAATAACTTTTGCGTAGGGGTACTTAGTTCGAAGAACATAATTATTGGTTGACAGCTTTGTGATGGGTTCGTTTACACCCAATATCTAGGGACCAAACATTATACAGTCGCATCCAGTACAGATGTACATCTGCGAATGGAAGACGTCCAAGTAACGCCTTTGATAATGTATGACGCGAGGGCTGCCGTAGTCAGAATTGATTGATACGATTTTAAGTGCCGCATATAATATGAAATCAGGTTTTTCTTTCATTTAAAAGCTGTGTTTTAGTATACCTATATGTGAGATGTGGATGTTGATGTAGGGATGTTTTAGGCCTGTATGTTGTGGGTTTTATTTCATTAGGTTTTTAGGTTGCATAAAGAAGTACTTAAAAAGCAAAGATGTTTTGTCTGGTATAATTGCTTATTCTAAAAAAAGACATTGAAAAACTACACAACCTTGGTTTAAAAACTGGCCAAGTGCAAGCCGAACTTGCACATGAAGGGACCGTACCATTGTAGTGGATATTGAGAGATTTTCCATGTTATTTTAGCACCATAGACTTATACATACAGGTATTCCTGCCCCCGTAGCATGGCGATTCTATCTCTATTCTACCAAGAATAGACAAAGATTTTTCCATAAAATTTGACATGAAACCTTGCTACAATCATGTCATTTTGTCGATTCTTCCGTCGACAAAACCCGTTTCTTCGGTGGTCATGCTAAGCCGGCAGTAGTCTATAAGTGTTGATCTAATTTTTTTTTTCAAAATTGTAGTTTCAGTAGTTTCGTAGATAAAGGGGGGGGGGGGTCGGACTTAAAGACACACGAGTGATCCCATAAGGGTTCCGTTTTTTCCTTTTTAAATACGGAACAATTTGCAAAGTATCATTAGCGTACATGAAAATACCTCCTTCTTCTTTGAAGTCGGTTAAAAATATAGTATCTACTAACTAACTATAAAATATTCATTCCCCATTTTGTCACATAAACAGCAGACTGCAACAACTAAGAGAAATCCAGTTTTGGACTAAAATAGATTATTTAGCACAAAATAGTATTTAAATTTCATATCCCAAAAGTGTTCCGTCTATCTTACTTACTTACAAAAAGTGTTGCCCGGTATTCCCATTAAACAATGCGACACGAACAGCTAAAAGTGCTTAGCGGCACGTCACTAGCTACCGGTCCTGTTGGTCTTTATAGGCACATCACTAGTTCATGCAGCCAGTATCTAATTGTTACGATAGTCCTTTTAGAAGCATTTAAAACAATTAATTATAGGTTTTGAATTAACAATGAGAGGCAGTTTATGTTGCTTCGTAAGCAAATTGAACCATTTTGCACTTTTTATTGGGCTGATAATGTTATTAAATTAATATGGAATTTTGTTATACTTTTGTGACACTTAAAATGATCTTGTGGTACAATTTAAAACTTTTTATTACAGACTAAAAACAGACCAAAAATATCCATAATTATGTAGGGTTCATAATACCAAGACTGGTTGTCAGAATTGCTGGCGCATACAACCTCCCCAAACCGGACTTGGAATCGGGTACGCGGAGTGACTGTCAAAGATACGAATGACTGCCGATACCAAAAATTGCTTACTTGCGTACTTTTCTAATTATCATCTTCTTAGCTTTTTTAAAACTACGTCAGAATTGTCTTCCAGTCTAACTGAATGCAGCTGAATACCAGTATTTTACATGAAGCGACTGTCTCTCTAAACACCACAACCAATGCAGTATGTATCTTAATACCTATTCAATAAATACTTATACAGTGAACCACACAAACTTTACTTTTAACCACAGATTACACCATAGATATTAACCTCCAACCAAAAGCCATGAACGCCCCATGACAACGATGTAAGTGGTACAGATCAATTGCCTTAATAATTAAATTATGAGTTTATTTATTTTATTTATTTATTTATTAGGTACACCAACAGCAATACATACTAAAAAGTTAAAAATAAAATATTATAATACAAAAGTGCTGGTATGTAAGCCCATAATAGGTATACACAGCATTCACCATAATGACAACAAAATATAAAAAAAAAATCTTAACAAAATATATAAAAAAAAAAAAATCTTAATAATAAAATGATACCTACAATAAATTACACAATTATGAATTTTACTTAAAACTAAATGAAATAATAATTATGAATAATGATGATACTTATATACTAACTAGTAACTACATACTAATGTTTCTAGCAAATTTACAAGATTGATTTTACAAAATTTAATTGTTTGGAGGTAAATTAGTGCACTCCCGTACCTCAGAGACCGATCTCCTAAACTTGTTAAGAGAAACACCGAATAATTCGGTTTCTGATGTGCAAGATCTATTATAGCTTCTACATATTCGTACCAGAGGAGCGTTGAGACCAAGGTTTGATCTGCGGAAAGGAATGTAAAACAGTCTGGTGATGGGATATCTGGGGGGTTTAGGAGGGACTGAATACGGAATACGCTCGACTAGATCACTGCATTTTGCGATTCCGTTGACGATTTTGTACAGAAAAATCAGATCGCGCGAACGGCGACGGTCTCGCAGCGTCTTTATGTGGAAAAATTGTAGGCGTTGGTCGTATGGACAGCGATGGCTAATTTTTCTGGATGTAAAAGCAAGATGTTTTGTGAAGGCTCGTTGAATTCTCTCAAGTTTTTGCGAGTGAATAGCGTAGAACGGATTCCATGCAACGCTAGCATATTCTAACCGACTACGCACAAGAGTATTGAACAAAACAATTCTGGTCTTTGAAAGTTGAAAGCCTCGGGTATTGCGTTTAACGAATCCCAGCATCTGTGCTGACTTCTTGACAACATCGTTGATGTGTGGTTTAAAACTCAATTCGTCGTCGACTAGAACACCAAGATCACGTATTTGACGTACCTTCGACAATGTAGAATTACACAGTGTGTATGAGGTGGGGAAAGATATTTTTTTTCTAGAAAAACGTATGAAGAAGCATTTTTGAGTGTTTAGAGCCATGTCGTTTGCTATGCACCAATTTTCAATATTTTTCAAATCGATTTGTACAAGCCTACTGTCAGCCGGTCCGGTGACCTTTCTATAAATTTTTAAGTCATCGGCAAACAGCAAAGCTTCACAATGTTTAATTTTACTTGTAATGTCATCCACAAATAATAAAAACAAGACTGGGCCAAGATGCGAGCCTTGTGGGACTCCGGATCGGGTGTGAAATTCGTAAGAGACATAGCCATTGATAGCAACGAACTGGGATCGATTTATGAGATATGATGCGAACCACCTCAACAGCGATCCGTGGACACCACTGAGCTTGAGTTTAGCTACCATGAGTGAATGGCTCACCTTGTCGAACGCGCTGCTGAAATCCGTGTATATTGCATCGACTTCGTGTCTGTTATCAAGCGCTTCAGAAATATCTGACAAATATCTGACCAGATTAGTCTCGGTGGATCGCCCAACTCGAAATCCGTGTTGACTGTCAGAAAGCTTGGCATCTAAGTAATTTGTAAGAATGGGACAAACGAGACTTTCGAATAGCTTCGAGAAACATGAAAGTATGGAAATCGGCCTGTAGTTTTTGATGTCGCTAGAGTCACCTTTTTTGAGCACAGGCACAATACGGGCCTTTTTCCATTCATCAGGAAATACTCCTGACTCTAAAGATCGATTAAATAACAGGCACAGTGGCTTTGCAAGAGCTTTACCACACGACTTTACGAAAACAGGTGGAATTAAATCGGGGCCGGCACCCTTGGTGGTATCTAATTTTTTAATTTTCTCTAGAACTTCTTCTGGGGTCAATTTGATATTACTAAACACTCCATCTGATTCTTTGATGTCTGTTGTTACATTGCCATTAGGGTCGGTAAAAATTGAAGAAAAATGAGAAGCAAAAAGCTTTGCAATGTCAGTTCCATTACTTGCTACTTCGTCGTGCAAGTACATTCTGGCCGGAATCGTTGATTTACTGTTACGTTTGTTTTTAATGTAGCGCCAGAATGATTTTGGGTGTTTTGGTATTTCTGCCTCAATATGGTGTTTATAATCACTGTAATTTTGGTTGATCATAATATGACTACGGGTTCTGAGTAAATCGTAGCTCAACTTGTCTCGAGGATTGTTGTATTTTCGGAATTTATTGCGATATTTCTCTTTTTCAGACAGTAATTTTATGAGCGCTTTACTAAACCAAGACGGATATTTTGAATTTTTACAACTATGTTTTGGTATGTGCTTGTCGATTAACTCTTTTAGTTTTGCATAGAATATGGAAAGAAGATTATTAATACCGTCAGATTGAGAGAATTCAAGATGCCAGTCAATAGCTAGTAGGTCTGACATGATTTTTGCATAATCACATTTGTAGAAATTAGGACGGATGTTATTTTTTGAGCGTAAATATTTTGTGTTTCCCTGTGATATTGTTATAAGTAGGGCAGGATGTCTGGGATCAAGTCTAGTAAGAAGATCAGAGGTATGGGAGGCAGTTAGGTTATGCATATTGCTTATAACTAGGTCTAGTTTTCTGTTGTCACTATTACAAACGTTGTTGAATTGAAAGAGACTGTTGATTGATAAAAAGTCAACAAACATTTCCCCTAGAATATTGTTGTAGTTCTCTGGTATTGTATAAGTATATTTATCTAGAATTGACCATTTGATAAATCCGAGATTAAAATCTCCGAGGATAAGAACATCTTCAACGTTGTTTAAAACATTACTGACATTATTTAAAAAGTTTGACAAGGATTCTGATTTTACTGGTGGCGGTAAATACGAGACACAAATAGCTACATTTTTAACAATATTATTTACATTTAGTTTAACAGTCACCCAAAGGTCTTCGCTGTTGCTTTCCCAGTTAAAGACTCTGGCTGATGGAACATCGCGTGATACAGCTAGAAGAACTCCACCACCATCTTTTTTGGCATTATTATGGCATATTCTATCGCGACGGTAAACAGTGTACCTTGAATCAAACAACTCACTGCTCAGGATGTTTGAATTCAGCCAAGTCTCAGTAAGAGCAATAATTTTGTAGTTGTTTATTAAAGCATTTTGATGCAGATCGTTGGTTTTTGTTCTTAGACCTCTAACATTTTGGTAATATATATCGAACATTGTTAAGGTTTAATTATAATAGGATACTTTAAGTGTGTTAGTGGGAGAATTATAAGTTGTTGAGTTAGTCACTTTTCTTAAGTAGTGATAGGTTTTCCAGGTTGCGAATAAGAATTGCGGGGTGAGGTATATCTTTGCGAACAAACACTCGTCCATTTCGAACCCACACAAACTTGTAGCCCAACTCCTTGGCTAACTTCCTTGTGGCAGCGTGTAGCTGCTTATTAGCCGGACACAAATGTTCCGCAACGTACACCGGCGAGCGTTCTCCTCCTATACCCAGATGTGAAGAGTTCAGCTTGTCTTGAGGTTGTTTTTTTTTATTAAAATTGACTACTGCAGCTAGCAAGCTATCACGGAGACGAGGTGTACGAAGTTTAACTACCATTGGGCGGGGTCTATTGTTTTCTGTATTTAATTTGGCTACTCGAGTAGCGTGGAGGATGTCACTGTCGTCGAGTGGTTCTCCTACAGTTTTCGCTAGTTGTATTACGGTGGTGATAACGTTTTCCGTCTTATGTTCCGGGATCCCATTAATTTCGATGTTGTTCACGCGAATACTCTGCTCTACTAATGACAGCCTCATAGCGTGGTCTGTGGAAGTGGTTAACAGACGTTCATTCTCAGTTTGTAACTTTTTTATTACAACTTCTTTCTCCTCCAGGGTAGATTTAAGAGTTTCAAATTGTGCGTTGTAAAAATTCATTGAAGCTTTAAAGTCTGATATTTGTTCTGACATTTGTTTAAGCTGGTCTGTTACTAAAATTTTAATTTTGGTTTCAAGGAAGCTGTTTAATTCCTGTTTGATGATGGTCCGTAATTTCTCCTCTAAATCAATACTTTGTACCAAGCTGTCCGATGACACATTGCAGATGTTGGACTTTTGCCTCAATGTTATGTTGGAGTTAATTACTCAGCTCAATTTACGCTAGGATAGAGGTAATCCGGCCATGGTTGTGTATGTTAGAAATATTGGGTGGTATAGTGAGGTGTTTAGTGACATTATTTGTTGTTAGAGTTTTGTGTTTAATAATACATAGTTTTGAAAGGATATTTGGGTAGCGGTTAGGAAAATTGGTGCATGCATTTTTTTTTTGGTATTTGACGACCAACCAATCAAGCTATGATCAAATTATGCTGATCTCTAATTGTTCAGCAAACTTATACAAAACGGAGCCCATTTCTTCTTCCAAACTTCTCCATTCACTATTCGTCTTTTTTGGAATAAATCTGCAGTGAAAATAGTTAAAAAATGTTTCATGTTTGGTGAAATTTCGATTCAAATGTGTGCGAGTGTGTTGAATAAAATTGTAGTGTGCTGAATTAAGACAAGAAAGAAAGAGAATACATTCAAATATTATAAATATAGGCACCGAACGTCTCAACTCCGAAACTCTTCACAATGAATGTTAACATTCATCGCGGGACATATAAAATTCGCTTTGAGTGCACTCATTCCCCAACTCCGCCATTCTGTCTTGTCGTCTTAATATTTGATCAAAGCAAGTGTCTCCTTAATAAAGACACTTAAAATTGTAAAGTTTGATTATGTTGCTTTCTTAAGAATACGTAGTTAACCATGAATTTTAGAAGTGACTTTGCTTACCTTTGCCTTTGGGGTAGCTAGGAGCATGCAGGTAAACCTGGGAAAATCCTTACATGCGTGTGAACGGACGCTGTTAGTGGAGACTGTTCATGTCTTAGATGCCATGGTTTATTTTCATTTTTGATCAGTTTACTATACCTTTTTACTCTGGACGCTCTTAACTTGCACGTCTTTCTAGGTATATTGTTCTCACATAGGTATATAATTAGGTATGATCTCAACATGAAAAATGTATCCAAGATGTTGTAAGATTATATTGATTGAAAAGAGTGTCCATGAAGTTTTTTTCCTGTTCTTCTCCACGGGCTGGAATGGGCAATTACAGTACCTACTTTCAAAAGATATTAACTTTCTTTTTTATATTAATTTGCTTTGCGATGTATGTTTTATTGTGCAATGGTTCATCGCCCGCCAGATACAAGAAAAAACAAAATTTTGATTTCCATTTTAGTTTCAATTCAATTTCATAGTATTATAGTGCACGGAGGTTGGTACAGCACAAACAAAGAGGGGATTTCTGCAAAAATATTAGTTGTTCACCGGTCCATCCAATCAAGTTCAATTTGTACGTAAAATTAGACTTCTATGCCACGTGTAAAACTGCCAATCACAATTTCCCGTGTTTTCATGCCAATTGAATTGGCAAAAATTTTTGACTGAAACATGAAAGGTTAAAAGGTTAAAGGTTAACATGCTCATGTGTTTTAGGTGGTTGGGAGAGACTTGGAGAAGCGACTTGTGCAATAATATTGATATTGTAGTTATAAATCACATTTATTACATCACAAATCGTGTCTAAACAATGCATAAGTATTTGAATAATTATATTAATTTCAATTAGAATTCGCTTTTACGCGCCACCTGAAAAAAATATAGGCTCTCAAAAGAACTAGACGTGGTTTTTGTTTCCTAATCTGTAAGAAAATACTTCTGAGGCGGTTTACCTGGACTATAAATTAGACTCTTTAAAATTTAAGATTTGTGTCTGTTATGGTATTATGAAGAAACAACCACACAGGTTACTGGATCAGTTATCCAGCCAGTGAAATCATCATCACTACTAGGTAAATTCCTTCCCTTTTTCTGCCATACTTCCCAGTCCTGTGCGTGCCATAAACATTTGTTTCCGGCGACTTAGACAATATACATCAACCCATAGAACTTTAGGACGACCCTGGTTCCTTTGGCTTAACCTTGTTCCGTGTGGTGTCGGACGTAAAGAATAGCACCATCCCATATCTTCCCGTGGGTGTCGTAAGAGGCGACTAAGGGACTTACCAGAGAATGGGCAGCAGCGTTCTCTGTGTCTTTGTAACAACCATACTGCGATCGCCAACCCGCCTGCCAAGCGTGGCGATTATGGCAAACCCCCCCAAAAATGCCTGGGGGAGGCCTATGTCCAGCAGTGGACGTCTTTTGGCTGAAATGATGATGATGAACCTTGTTCAGTGCCCTGTGTCAGTAACATAGAATCACTAGCACCGTCTCTACAAACAACATTTGCTTCTACATATACCTAAACTGCAGCACTCCAAGTCACTGCTATCACCACTTAATCACCACATTTCCTTAACAAACACCATCTAATTACCTCCCACCTTCACCACTAGCTGATAACACAAGATTAACGTCACCGACGAAGATGTTAGGCTGCGTGCACACGAGCCAACTATATCAGGAGGACCGTGCAAGTGATTTATGCACTGTGAACAGAGAGCGGCTCGATAAGGCCCGACGTGGAAGCCGCTGGCGTAATTTAAGCTCGTGTGGACCAAGCCTTGCGATATTCGTTAGTCGAATTTAAAGCGTGTGTGAGAAATTGGTTGTTTATTTTTATTTTATTGTTCTTTTTTTAAGAAATTTGATATTCTTCTTTCTTTCTTTTTAGTTGTCTGAAAAGTTTATTGTAAGCCAGTGTTTTTAAGATTTTAATACAGAATTTGATAGTTTTGTGCGGCGGAATTGCGAATTTTGTCAGTCGATTTATTGGGTTGTAAGCATGTTGCAAGGATTCTGTTGATTTTATGTTCTAAATATGAAATATTTCTTTTATGTCTATCTCTCATGCATAAATAGGTACCTACTACTGAAGACCATACAGTTTTTGAAGCTCCATACACCAATTACGTTACATATAACATAATGTCACGCCTATAATCCCCGAAGGGCTAGGTAGAGTGTGTTCTAATCTGTTTATAAAGAATTTAATATTTCATATTTCTATAGTTAGAAAAATTTAATATTTCTATAGTTCTAATAGTATACCCACATTTTGCTAGTTATGTTCAAGTCCCATGTAACAGGAGGTGAGCCTATTTCCATCAACCGGGCACAACTACAACACACTACTGAGAAATTTCCAATGGTGGAAAAAAATTAATAACATTTTAATCGAGCCATGATTCAAACCCATAACCACAGCTCAGCAGACGCGCTTGTGTAGTCACAAGCGCCTAGACCAACAAAGCATTGCATTAAATATATTCAAAAACTCGAAATAAAAACAAACCGAACGAACATTCCAGACAAAAAACCCACAAAAACTCAGTGCATCCGAACTAACAATCAAGCAACTGAATACAGAATTATAATGTGAGGCTGTCCGAATTTCGCGCGTCTATGTCAAAATATCTGGGCAGAAATACTGTCAAAATAAATGGTTATGGAATACGCAGAAATACGCTTATGACAGACACATACCCTTTGTATCGGCCTGCGAATGTTTTGGTGCATTGTTTTATTAACTGATACTAGCAAGAACCCTTTTTTTGGAAGGGGGGTTTTATTTGGGAAGGACTGGCAGACTTCCACTGACTAAAAACCACCCATGTTCCTTCTTAGCCTTCTGTGTCCGAGGCCGCGGTATATCTTTCGAACAGCCCGCAGCCCAGTTCCAAGATAAAGCTTGTTTTTTTGTAGATGACAGTGCATATTTATTTACAGTCTGTTGTAATTAGTTTCATTCTTCTTATCGTGTGGGCAATAAGGTCCCACACACCTAGTGTCAGAGTTTCTAAATCGCCGGTTTATACGTGCCTTCCGAAGCACGGAATCATCTTTTTATCAGACAATTAGGTGATCCAAGTCTGCCATGTCCTAGCCAAACTGGAAACAAGTTTTACAAAGTATGCTTCCCATAGGAATCGAACTTACGACCACCGGGTCGCAAGGCAAACGCCTAAACCACTCGACCACGCAGGTAGTTCACTTATTCTATAAAAATGTTCATTCGAACAACTTCAAAATCGTTTAGTTTTCAAAGCGGATTCGCTGCAATTAAAAACAATCTTCTGCCAAAGAAGTGATTTTAATTAAAATGGAGTATTCTGTAAATCACAAACACTTCACGGTGATAGGAAATAGGAAGTACCTTAGATCGCCACGGGTTGCAAGAGCGTTTGTTAAAATACTTTAATGTTTTACTCCATATTTCGTTATAGTTTTTCAGCTATTGCATAGCTTCTATCGCGGGCCTTGAGCGTGGAGAGCGAATCCAGAAATTCCGTAACGAAAATATTCAACCAGGTTGCTATGGTTACGGAAAATAACAAGGTTGTCAACTGAGGTTGTCAAATTAAATAATTAATTATTTGCATAAGTTGATAAAAATGGTATGCAATAGTTTTACCGCGGCAGTCTCCGAGTGCCACATTTAGTTTTTTTTTTATTAATTACTAGCTTTTGCCCGCGACTTCGTCCGCGTTTCCGTCGTTTTTCGTAAAAAAAGTACCATGTCCTTTCTCCCGGTTCAGTGGCGTTTTTTAGGTGGCATTGGGTATTTTATTTTTAATCGACGGTAACGGAAAGGCTTTCAGTTACCTAGGTAACAAAATAATCTACGATAGAGGTCCTAACTATAGCTACCTTACACTTAAAATCTAAGTGCCAATTTAAACTAAAATATTCTAATAGAATTATACCCAGAAATATGTACAACTTACAACAAAAAAAGAAATGAAAATAAAGCTGAAACGCCTGTGCAATACCATCTACCTATACCTACTTCACTTACAAATAAATACCTATAACTACTATCTATAATATAAAAATGAATCGCAAAATGTGTTGGTAAGCGCATAACTCAACAACGCCTGGATCGATTTGGCTAATTTTGGTCTTAAATTATTTGTGGAAGTCCAGAGAAGGTTTATACGGTGAGAAAGTGGTTGATAGGTAGGCAGGGTAGTAGGTAGGTAGGGTAGTAAGTAGGTAGGGTAGTAAGTAGGATCGGATCTGGATGAAATTTGGCACAGAGGTAGATTATAGTCTGGAATAACACATGGGCTATAAATTATCCCCATAATAAATAAAGGGGGTGAGCAGTATTGCATTATCCATGATCCTCAACTGTTTTACATAAGGGACATCGAGCGTGCTGTGCAATTTTTCACTTTAAGCACCTGGTGCGAGCGTTGCAAATCCAAGAGAAAGCTGAAGTCCCTTACGTCATTTCAAATTTCCGGTATCGTACACAATCGAAATGTCAACTGTCATACTATATTAAAACAGAAGGTCTATTTCAAACAGTTTGTCTCTGGTGTACGTAGCCTAACGGTACAGAGACTTACCTGTAAACAAAGGTACGCAAGTTCAAATCACAGTCAGTATTCACTTTTTGTGATTTTTTATAAGATTTCCAAAAATGTTAAAACGTGTTCGCGAGTTCGATCCCCAATCGGTTTTCACTTTTTGTAAGTTCCACGTATTTGTTTTCATTTCGATGCTATATTATTTTCAAATCAATTCAGAGTAAATTTATATAATCTACTTTTAATTGTAAATACAATATTATAAATCTGTAGACGTAGAGTTTCTGTATATTGAACATAATTATTTAGAAAAAATAATGTTTTCTTTTGTTGTGTCTGTGTGTCTTGGGTGTATAGTTAATTATAGTATTATCACGTGTACATTTTAAAACTAATAAGATTAGGGTTTTAGTTTTTGATTCATTGGAATTGGTGATCTCTATCAAAAGATATACGAATTTAAGGTATTTAAGAAAACTTATCATCATTTAGAAACATACATGCAACGACATCTATTGCATCAAAACGGTACTAATTAATAAGTGTGTTCACAAGATAACTTTTAAATCGTATTTTTCAAACAGTTACGATAACAAACTGTACCCTTGATTAGTTTAAATGACGCTGCTTTGAAAATCTACATAGGGTTTTTTTTTGGAGGGTGGGAAATCATCATTTAACTCCTCCCGCTCTGGGCAGAGCGGTAGGGAATGTTAGACTTCTACTGACTAAAAACCACCCATGTTCCTTTTTTGCCTTTTGTGCTGTGGCCGCGATATTTCTTTCGAACAACCCGTAGCCCCGACAAGCGGCGGCCCTTGCAGGCCTCAACCATATTGCTGACATCTCTTTGAGGCGCGCGTGGAACCGAACGCGCCGTCGACACGGCCTGTCGTCGTCTTACGACGGGCGGACGGCGAGCTAGCCCACTACTTACCGTCCACAGGCCCGCACCTACGGTGGCCGGAAGCCATCACGTGACCCCCGACGCCCAGAGCGTCTCCTATTGCGGCTGGGACGATAGGTTCTCTCTCTCACCACGCCACCTCCTTCGCTAGCATCACTGCTTCGCCGAAGGAGGCGACGGTGTCCCATTCCCTCTCGCCCCGCAACATGGCTTGAACCAGGGCCGGACGCGAGAGGTCGCCGCCGCCGATCGTCGCTAAGAGAACACGACGGGGCTCAACCCAAGTGGGGCTCCGCCCAGGCAAGGCAGACCTCCACGGTGTGCTCCACCGTGTCCTACGGCTAATCCTTGCAATAGTAGCATTTGGGCGTTTCCTTCCGCCTGATTCGGTGCAGGTGCCTCCCGAATCCCGAAACAACCGTGTCCGGTGAGGACCTGCGCCAGACGAAAGGTGAGGGCGCCGTGGCGCCTCTCAAGCCACTCCTCAAAGAGGAGACTTACCACCACTGTGCCCTGCACGGGGTTGCGACAGTCGCTCTCTCCATGTCGCCATGAAATCACACCAGTGGGGTCTGTCCGCCATGCGGCAATATACGGCGGCAGCGGAGTTATCCCCCAGTGTAGTGCCTCCGCGCACCATTCATGCAGGAAACTACGTAGCCTAAACCCTATAGTGTGTGTTTGCTTCCCATGCATTAAATTTTGGCAGTTTAACTTCGTCTTCGACAGATGGCATTGTTCATTTGACACCATTTTCAGAATTGCGGTGTTAATATTTGTCGTGAATAGTCAACAAATACAAATTGACGTACACAGTAAGAAAAACAGCTGTAAAAACTTTAAAATAAAACCTAATTAAAATTAGATAAGACCCGCGACGTAAATATATTTGTTCAGTGTGAAAATCGAATACAGGACATGCAGCGACACAGTCAAACGCCGAGGCATTGCGCCAACCGTGCCGTCTTATCGGCTGTGGCTGCCTTGGGCATTGCCGCAACTTTGCTTAACAATGGCCAGATAGCACTTTCCGTTTACAAATTGCCGTCGAATCTTACCCCAACTTGCAACATCACCAAAAATCTGCGATTGGCCATGGAACAGATGTCTTTGCAAATAAACTGCTTTAAACAGGAGAGAGTCGCCTGGAATTAGATGTAGATGCGAAAATTCCACTTTCCGAAGAGTTTTCCCATCCAGTGCCAACAGAAGATCCCGAAAGAGTTAGGCAGTGGTGTACCTAATCGTAAACCCACATTTTGCCAGTAATGTTCAAGCGCCATGGAATAGGGGGGGGCGTTTGATGTCTATAGATATAATATTGCCATCGACCTGGCACGAAAACCACGCTCCGTGACCTCTACTGCGAAAACACTTTGCAATCAAACCTCGGACCTCATCCTCAGTAGTTGCACTTGAGACCACTCGATCAACGAGACAGTCACACATCAAAATTTCCGCGTGAACGAAGTCGCGGGTATCAGCTAGTAATTAATAAAAGTATCTACGCTTTTACCTACATAATACAAAACTAAAATTGAACATAAATTAGCCAAAACTTACCTATCGGTATCTAAAAAACTATGCGTTCTACTTCTAATAACTTCACATAAAAGGAAATAAAAATGCAAACTATTAATAATTTGTAATTTGAACGAATATATAAACACTACCAAACCAACTATTAACTATTTTAGAAAATAACAACAAAAGATCAAATAAACTATTTAAATACTAAATGGCATGATTCAGTATTCACGCGCGACGGCTTATTAGCGTATTTCATGTATAAATTTGGTGTTTCTATACCGATTACTATGATTATTTTTTTTTTGAATAGGTAATAATATTAACTTTTTTAAATTAGGGATGAGTGAGAGTATTATAAACGTAAGAGTAAACAAATATAATCAGAAAGCTCCGAACTGCTAAGCTATCGGGAGTTACACGTGTTATTGTGAGTCAACCATAAAAGATAGACATATGCTGTTATGGGATATTTTTTAGATAATTTTATGTAGAACATTTCCGTCATAAATGATTTCTATGTAGCTTTAACCATTAAGGCTGCACACACGACGGAAGCTTAAAAAATGGAGCAACTTCTCCCGTTTTCCCAATATTTCCCTTCACTGCTCTGCTCCTATTGATTGTAGCGTGATGAAAAGTATACTATGATCTCCCCAGGAGTATGAAGAATAATTGTACCAAGTTTCGTTAAAATCCGTCGAGTAGTTTTTGTTTCTATAAGGAACATACAGACAGACAGACAGACAGACAGACAGACAGACAGACAAAAATTTTACTGATTGCATTTTTGGCATCAGTATCGATCACTAATTACCCCCTGATAGTTATTTTGAAAATATATATCATGTACAGAATTGACCTCTCTACAGATTTATTATAAGTATAGATAGATAGAAGAAGAAGATATAGAAGAAGATGATTTTGGAGTCACAAGACTCCACAATTTATTGTGGCGTCCCGTGAAGGCAATTTTTTTTTTATAAATTCAAAATTGAGATGGAATACTTGCCAAACTGACAAATTATATCATTACTAGAAATTCATGAATACCCACTGACTAGGTTGGAAGGTTAAAATAAAATAAAATTTAAATAAAATAGCATTACCTATGGCACCTCTTACCTTCTATTAAATTAAAGTTGACTTTAATTTGAAACGTAGTATTAGGTATTGACAGTCAAGTGGGCGTAGGAAATAATAGAGAGCTCTTTCGAAAACACAACTAACACATTTTCTTCACTATATCGACATAATAAGTACCTTTCAATCAAAAGTGCTTTATTTATTGACAGTCCACTAAAATGGTGTCGATGTAAAAAAGTATTTTCTAGCAATAAAACAGAATGGCCAGGGTAGTCGTGCGCCTTACAAAACGTTAGTCGGCCATATTTCTTGAATAAAAGGGGATATCAGACTACTGTGTGAAACATGAGAATGTAGTCCATTTGATGAGCGACGAGCGGTAGACACCAACTTACTTCCGAGAAAGGTACTTGTGCCAATATTAAGAGTTTTATTTAAAGAAACTTTTCTTTCTAATAAACAGGTTAATGTTATGTCAAGTGTGTGATGCTCTTTTACAAGACATTCATAGAAAGTATTCATAGGCAGTCGCTCCATGTAAAATACTGCTAAATACTTGGCATATTCAGCTGCATCCAGTTAGACTGGAAGCCGACCCTAACATAGTTGTGAAAGGGCTATGCAGATGATGATTGGTAGAAAATACGAAAGTTACTCCATCTGTTTGTCTGTCATAGGCACGACTTAACGGCTGAACGGAATTCCATGAAATTTTGCAAACTCTTAGACAATAAGTTTTGGAAATATATATACTTTGATCCTGGTAATTCGTTCCCGTGAAATAATTTTCAAAGTCCTCGAGCAAAAGCAAAAAGTGCTATGAATAAAATTGATTGAAAGTTACACCCAGCTGCCACGCTGCCTCTCACACTTACACCACACCTTATCTGTAGTGAATGTATACGGAGGCACGGCGCACAAAGCTCTCACCGCCGTCAGTGGGACCACAGCTCATGCGGACAATCACCGCCGTCAGTGTGACCACAGCTCACTCAAACCTCGGCCACCTCTCGCTATTAACCCTAGTGTTTGATTACTTCGATATCTTCTTTGTGGTTCTTCGTGTCTATGATTATGAGAGGAACTTGTTTCTATCAATTTCTATTTAACCGGTTAGTAGTATAATAATATTGGCTCGTTGGTCTAGTGGTCGCAAGCGTGACTACTGAGCATGAGATCCCAGGTTCGATTCCAGGTTGGGCAAAGTGTTATTAGGTTTTTCCATCAGGACAAATGTGAATCTACTAATAGGTACGCATTAGTAAAAACGTCTGCTTAGACCTTCGAGGACTACAGGTGTGATGATATATGTATTAAATCTTTTGCAATACCTATAAATCTTTCGTCTCTGATCAAATCAAACTGAACCATCTGTTCCACTTACTATCAGCCCAAAAACTAATTGAATCGTTATTTTTTAATAACTTTTCAAGCACACTTTGCAATAAAAAATCAGTAAATTCATCGTACTGACGTCAGCACTCCTTGCGAACATATTTTTTACCAAATGAAATTCAGTTTCAATTATTCTCAACCAGCCATAAATTGTTGATCTCGCGGCATATTGATATTTTTATGTTCGCATTTTTTGTTTGGACACGAAAAAGATTGCATTTTTTGTTTGGAAACGAAAAAGATTGCATTTTTGGTTTTAAAATGAAATACATTTAGGGATTTTTTTTTCACCAAAACTGTGAAAATCAAATTTTCTCTCTCTTTTTCGTAAACTAATCCAGGTTGAGTAAAGTTATTTTTCATAGCACGCCACTTTACCCAGTGATGCCAATTCTTGCGTACTGCACTGCACAAATCGTCGATCCACCTTGCCCGTGGCCTGCTTGCGTTCTTTTGCTTACTAGTTTTGAATGTTCTCTAATACTGCTCCATCTACCATTCGGTCTCATCGTCATCATAAGTCTACAGCAGTACACTGCCTCCTCAATCCTACTTCACTCAACTTGTTTCTCAGCATCTTGTCTTACCTCTCATGCAGTTCCATTCCACCGGGCCTGAGAGATCCCCCCTAACGCTTGGCGATTGACGGTCACAAGACCACGTCTACCCCAGCGGTCATCGGCCATCCGGTCTATGGCGTAATATTATGTGACATGCTTAGGTTTTTCTTCTGTCTGATAAATACCTCTGGTATTTAATTACAAAACTTTAATTAAATATTCATAACGCACAACCAAAGATAACGAGCGTTAATTTAAAGTAAATGATCCGTAATCGAAAGCAACACACTTCAAATTATTCATACTAAATGAAATGTTTGTAGTTTTTGGTTTCGACCACTCGCAACAATTTGCGGGTTAAAATTGAACAAGTTTACACGACAGCTGTCAACATAATTGTTTATTTTAACGGAAAAAAGGATTTAAACTTTAGTGTTTTCTGTATTGAATGATTGTCCCTCTGGGTCTTTATGGACGTCCCCAAACATTCAAGTTATGATAAAAAATAATTTTGACCGTATTTTTGGCCCTTATAGTCTTTTTACAGTGATTCTACCTCTAATCAAATATCACTATGATTTGGAAAGACCCTGCAGTGCCATCAACTTAAAACTTGTTATTGTTTTTTTTTTTTCACCAACCCGCACTGGGCCCACGTGGTGGATTATAGTCCATCCCTCTCCTAGAGAGGACGCAACTACTGGTGGTGCCTGAGTCCCTGCAGTGGGAACATTATAGGCTGATGATGATGATTGTTTTTTTTTTAATTCTGTTTAGATACCATAATTTATATCGTTGTTTTCATAAAGGTCAACCTTCTCTTAAAGTCCAGACACTAATTAATACCAAAAGTAAATGCCAAAAACAATGCAGGCGAAAAAATAAATGAATGAAAGTCCATACACCACCACGATCGCAAATTGAATTTCACTTATTTTCTCTATAAATAAAACAAAGATCTGTCAGAATGTTTGGGAAGCATTTACATTTTTACGTTTCTCTGTGTTTGTGTTGAATTAAAAGGTTTCGTTCGTTTTATGTAAAATAGTTCTGATTTCTGTTATTTGTTTGAGCTTAACTGGTATTTTACTACTACGGTAGTTGTAGTTTGAATTTGAACCTAAGCAGGTATTTACTTGTTACACGACAAAACATTAAGCGACACAAAATCAGGCCATATTGGCAATGCGTAGCTTGACGTGTACTTCTAACCATTTTTTCTGTAAATAATATCAACACTATCATTTTTTCGACCTAGTCCGTTTTTTCTTCCAAATTTTTCTGGCAACCATAATCCGGTCTTATTTACTACTTTTTCTTTCATTACAACTATATTATCACTAATGTTCTAAAAAGACTAAACGATAACATTTTGAGAAAATCAGCAATTTTGGTACCAAAATTCCTTGATTTGCTTAATTCACCAACCTGGATCAGGCTTGGGCTCTGCCTTTAAAAAAGAGTCCTTAAGTCACAGCAGTGTGGTTCTCCGTTAGGAATTCTTTCCAAGCCTCTCAGGACATCCGCAAGGGATTTTGATGTTCCAAGAGTTTCCCTGCAGATCTTTGTGACGCCGATATAATTTAGGTGTAAGTACATGCAGTACCGTCTCTGCATAGAGGACTGTCAGTGATACCTAGGGTGTAAAAGTGTTTGTTCAGTGAGCAATGTTCAGTCTGTGATGGTCCTCGCCACCAGTCACATGTTATCTATGTCTAGGTGCAGAAGGTGCTTGATATGCTTCGTATCCTGGGATTATAAATTGCCTCTTCGAATTGCCTTGGTTTCTGCTCTTTACTCTTTATCTTGGTTTACCATTTCTCCGCTTGTACTCGGCATTAGTGCTCAGTTAAGTATAGGTATTTACTTAGATTAAGCACAAATCTATTTACGTAATTAATACCGGAAAATGACACGTGTCCGAGGTAGATTATGTAATAACAGTCGGCATTACAATAGTCGCTTGAGCGCGTAATCCCGCAGTGTAAGCTAAGCCTAGAACTGACACGGTGTATTGAGTTCACCTGTTTGTCTACACGGTTCCAGTTGGAACAATTAAGTTCTAATTATAGAACGGATAATTAAATACTAGTATGTTGTCAGTGCTAATAGCATGGGAATTTTAGAAAAACCGATAATTAAAAAAATCTTTGTTACACTAAACTAAAAGATTAAAAGGTTTGGGTTAGTTAGACTCTTTCTTTCTTTTATAGCGTAGTTAGTGCCTATCCCGGTGTCGGAGTTTTTATGCCGCCTAAGAGCAGCCAAGTCTCTGACTTGGCTGACGGTATGCATACCTAACCGTCAAAAAATATTTCTCAGGTACACGCGCGCCTCTATGAGATGTCGCCTCTATGGGGCCGCAGATTTTAGTACTAGATGACGTGGCCTCGACACAAGGGCAAAGAAGGAACATGGGTTCGGTTTTTAGTCACTAGAAGTCTGACACTCCCCTTCGCTCTGCCCAAGAGCGGGGGGAGGGGGGTCATTTGATGATTTTCGACCCACCAAAAAAAAAAAAAGGTATGTTGGTTTTCTCAAGATGTTTTTCTTCATCGATGCAAGTCATAAATTATACAAACGCACATGAATATAAATAAATCAAAGCAGCGTGTCTTGGGTTCCAACTCAAGACCTATGACTTGGCAGCCTGACGTCACACCACTACATTATCAATACTATCAAAGCGGCTAGACTATGAAGGGTCAATGAGTGACTCTGGACTTATATTGAATGTTTAATGTGATATAGTTTCAGATCAAAATAAATCCTCGTTTTTATTTATGTGTTGATAACGTATTTCCTTTAGTCTATGTGTAATGTAAGAATAATTAAAAGCTGCCGAGACAACAACAAATAATTTACACAAACACACAACACATCTTTTAATCACTGCTAATCACAGAACACAAACCCATTACACACACACACACACACGCACACCCAACCAATCCAACACATGCACTCACACACAACCAACCAATCCAACACATGCACTCACACACAACCAACCAATCCAACACATCCACATCCTACAAATGACACTACGAATGCATTTAATCTTCGGGACCGCAACGGGGCGCAATATCGCCATGATGAGCAGAACACAATGGACCCTCGATCTCTACTGGATATTAAGTTTCCGTCGGCTTGACAATGAAACGGCTAGGCTAGGCTGTGGGCGGATAGGCTACGTGTATGAATTAGTTGGTTCTATTCATGGGGATATTTCATTGTTATCCTGTTCCGTTACATGTGAATCAAGATTGGAATTGTTGTGCTTGATTTCTGGGTTTGCGGAGACGGTGATGCTTGTGGTGTGGTTACAGTATATTCTGTCTTACTTATTTCATTTTATTTATTTAGCTCACCCATAATTTTATACACTGCACCATTGGTATGAGAATACTTCTACATACATATACGAGTATTAGAGTCAAGCTCGCTTATCGTCTTATTATAAAAGGATCATGTGTGTGCCTTATTATTTTATGCATTATAACAAATCGACGCTGGAAAGCGATTTTGTCGTATCTCGAAAAATGGCATTTTTTTTTATTGCATCATTGAAATAAGAAAAAAATACTGCGTCAGACGGTCTGATCAACGTTTTCCTACGACGTGTTTTTTTTTTGATACGTCGTTGACTTTTTCTAAACTTTTTTAACAAAAGATACTTCAAAATGCTGTAAATACCATAAAATCAACTATTTTTAAGTTATACATAGATACATCAAAAACGTTCTGGAATGGCGAACGCGAACCGGAAGACGTTGCGTTGGAAGGCCTCCCACTAGGTGGACCGATGACCTGGTCAAGGTTGCAGGAACCCGCTGGATGAGAGACGCACGGGACCGGTCAATGTGGCGACGCCTGGGGGAGGCCTATGTCCAGCAGTGGACGTCTTTTGGCTGAAATGATGATGATGACATCAAAAACGCTACAAGTATTTTTAAGTTATACATAGATACATCAAAAACGCTACAAGTATTTTTAAGTTATACATAGATACATCAAAAACGCTACAAGTATTTTTTTAAATTTTAAACCTATTTCGCTTGCCGATTTGCTGTATCTTTGCCGTATGTTACAACTACCAAGATACAGCAAAATTGCTGCTTCAAAAAATACCAATTGCTGTAACTAGTATAAAACGCATGTTAGACTAACTTGAGAATGATATCATTATTGCCATCTGATAAATTTCATTATAAGAAATAAGTGTTCCAAAAATGACCACTCTGATTCAGCTAGTTTACGAGTTATGAATTTTTGAAATAGTTTTTTGGCTCTGGTGTAAAGTTCAACTTTTCGAGATACTACAAGATTGCTTTCTTGCGTCGAAATATTCTAGAAGCGACTCTCAAGGTATCAAAAATAACTTTTTCTAAACCTAAGTAGTGGCCTGCGGTGAAGACATAGTGTCCCAACTATCCTTAAGAGGTTCATATTTGTGGAATGAGAAACTTAATTACAAAGTTCTCACCAAGCTGCTAGATCTTGAAAAAAACTAAGAGGTATCGGATAAAGAAGCAGCTTATTGTCCTAAAACTGTTTTCAATAGGTACCTTTGAATTTAATAATTAGAGTTGATTATACCTACAACTTGCATTAAAGTTTTGAGTTAATCTGAGCTCCAGTTTTCTGACGACAATTAAAAAACGCTGTAAACTATCCTCTTCTACTATGATGAATTCCTTTAAAAGCAAAGCACAGGATCCTGGAAAGATATTATTAATCATTTAAGTAACACGAAGGTTATTTTGTTTATCAGCAAAACTGCCTTTACGTAAATACCCGCTTCCTCTGAAATATTTAAACAAACAGGATTTTCACTAAATGATTTTGTTATGAAAATAATTATAAAAATGTCTGAAGCGTCGCGTCGCGTCGGTCCATCTCCGGTTCAAGATGCACCGGTACTAAGCAGGATGTGTACTTCCGTACAGAATATAAGTGCATTTCTTTATAGAAAATTGAAATATTCTCGCCGGTATGCGGATATTTCTTGCCGCCTGTAGAGACGGCGTGCCTGGCATCTTGACTGTTCATGCTCTCTGAGCTTTGTTTTGACAACAAGTCTTCTATAGTATGAATTTTCCTGCGTTATTGTCTTTAAGTTTAAAAGCCATCACAAAATGTACGGATTAACAATTGGTAAAGTTTTTTAAATTTTACCTAATCATGAAAATATGGCGCATGAAGTTACCTCCTTAATTTTTACAAAGGTAACCTTACCGAACAAATTATTTATCGCAGCACAAAACCCAGTAACAAAACATTTTTCTCACTCTAAAACCTATAATTGCCCGCAAAACTTTCTACATAAAACTTTACCAATATCGGTTTTACGAATTACGGGCAAAGCAACAAATCGTAAGCGGCAACAAAAAAAGGCGAACTGTACAGTAAGTTGCAAACAAGAGTGTTAAGTTGCCGCTGTGTCGCGCGACAATAAAATAGCTGCGACAGTTTAGCACTTACCGTGGGGCTAGGGAGTTAGCGATTTAACTATTAAATGAATATTTTGAAGCATGTGTGATAGACGATAGAGAGTCGAGCAAAGTGTAGAGCTCTTTGTTAGCGTTTGTGTATAAACTAAATTCAGTGAGCCCGGAATCAGTTTTTAAAGCTTGTTATAAATTTATATTAAAAAGAGTGGAAGGAAATGAGAGACCTCTGCTCAAGAGTGACAATTAAGGAAAAAAAATCGTCAGTATAAAGTCCCCATTATTCCATATTCATAGTTCTTGACTTTTAATATACGCGTGCACGTTCGATGCAAAGTGAATATATTTTTTCTCTTTATTTTATGATGAAGAAGACCATAGCATAATCCTCATTACTGGGAGAATCTACCTATCTTTATTAAAAGCGCATTATAAAACCCTCTCATAGGTAAACTAGAAACAAAAAACTATCAATGCTGAACAAAGCATTACCCTCTGGGCTGAAATCGCGTTTTCCCTAGCCACCGAAGGTTGCGTAGGTAATGAAAAAAGTAGTATCGTTTCGGACCGCGGGCGCGGCTAACGGCCATTCTGTTGTTATTTCACACTTCCACCCTTAGCTTACTGCCGCTACATACAAGGGTACTGTTTGGGTAACTGCGGAGATTTTCAAGGGTAAACTTTGGGCATTAGTAAAAGTACACAAAGAAAACTTTGGTTTTTTACAAGTGTACCGTACATACAACTTGTATTTCTTTAAGTTCTTATATTGCTTTAGAAGACTGGGCACCAAGATTATAACCGTTCTATTTCGCGACTGCTGAGCTTGAGGTCCTGAGTACGATTTCCAGGTCGGGCAAGATATTATTGGGTTTTCTATCAGGAATATCTCAGACGCGCAGCCGCGGAGTCTGTATTTGTGCCCAGTTGTTAGTAACTGGCCTCTAAATTACGTGAGACTTGAACACTTCTGAGCAAAACCATGGTGATTACACGCGTGATGGTATATGATTTGCTATGAATCAAAACAGTTGTCAGTGTGTGGAATAAGTATATGGCATAAGTTTTTGAGTTCCTTGTCCAAGGAAAAACAGCACAATGCTACTGATGGGTTGCACATGAAGATGCTAATGATTTACTGTGTCATTGTTTGATCTTTTGGGAATGAAGTTTGAAGATAATGTGGAACCTCTTTTAATCCGAGAAATTCAGTCACCGACGCCGACGATGAAAATGTATTTTGTTAATGATAAAATACGTAAATGAAAATCGGGGCTTGATATGCATAGATCATTATGAAAAGAAACAACACACCAATAAGTAACGGAATTCCTTAATTTCATCCAAAAATAAAACGTTAGCCACTCCACCAGCCCGTGTGTGTCCAACGCGTAGATTTTTGCCCAAAGTTAAAGTTACAAGGAACGTTAGGCACAAATAATGTGTGCCCATTTCCAAGCCATTGAATATTTTATTTCGTTATTTAGACACTAACGGGTATCTTCTCTTTATTGCTTTAGTGATACATTGCAGCCGTATATTGGTATGTTAGTTCGCTGCTTATCGAATATTTCTGGCTCATATTTTTCTTTGATCGCTTTAGATTGGACGAAGTTGCCGCAATATCTGTGAGGGTTTGACGCCGCAAATGATGGTCGTAGATTCTAGCTGCGTGGATTGTGAATTAGTTTCTGGTGTTAAGAGTTGTGTCAACGTTGGTTTAATTCGTGTTGTTTTTGGTCCAGGTTTGGGATTACACCTTTAAAGCTAAGGCTAAAAAAAGCTTAGGTAGGTTCTTTGTTGTTTCTTTTTCTTAAAATTTTGTTGATTTGAAACTTTGCCACTTCTACGGTGTCGGCGGTGGCTCCTCAGAGGATTAAACTGCATGTTTTGGGAAGAGATGCAGGATAGGAGACATAGCTTCATATCCTGATACCTATCTGTCAAGGTATCACCAATTGTCGAGGTTGGAGTTACATCTTCATTGCGACTGATTTACGATTACAATGTTATATTTCAACTTTTACATAACCTAATCTTTTTTTTTATATTCTAACAAATAGATTAACGATTCGACGTTTCAATCTATCTATCTATATAAATAAAAAGAGAAGTCCTGACTGACTGACCGACTGACTGACTCAAGTCATCAACGCCCAGCCCAAACCCTTGGACCTAGAAAGCTGAAATTTTGCACAGAGGTTTTCGTTATAATGTAGACAAGGAATAAGGAAGGATTTATAGAAATTCAACCCCTAAGGGATTTAAATAAGGGATGAAAGTTTGTATTTTAATTAATTATATTTTATTTTAATCGTCATTTTCACGCGGGCGAAGCTGCTGGCAAAAGCTAGTTGATAAAAAACTATTGAGTTTCAAAACTAATAGCTTTCACCATTAAATATGTTTTTCATACTTAAACTGAACAACTAGAAACTCAATTGTTGCCGCACAACACTATAAAACACACTAAAAGCGGCCATCACTACACAAGCGCTGCAATTGGCTACCTAGCGATGACACTGCGTCCAGCGAGCCAATCAGAGGACAGCTGCCCGACGTGAGAACCCCGTGCGCCAGCGCCGCCATCTTGACACAACAACTTACCACCGTATCCAGTGCACACACATGCTTTTGTAAACTTAACATAAATGTAATAAATCCTGAGTTTATTGGCACATCAAAATCGTCGTCATCATTTCACCGACCTCAATCACCCTAGTAGCCAACGCGCAGCTACATCAATACCCTATTTATTTGGCCACAATATTGTGGTCATCATGATACCAACGTATTATTTGGTTCCTAAATTATTTGAAAGCTTTATTAGTACCCGCTGTATATGCTGTGTTCATTACTGGTTAGTTGGTATATTAAACAACTGTCGGTTTATTAATACGACGTAGTTTTGATGGAATATTGCGGTAATACGGCATCAAATCTGCTCGGGTTTAGTGGAAATATTCAGATAATTAGTAGTTCATGATGGCGGGTATTTAAGGATAATTAGTAAGTAGTTACTAAAATATATAGCGGTCATAATGCGTTCACTCTGATGGGCGTAGACGTAGGCATGTACATATACGCATATAAGTAATAACAAAACCAGTAAAAACTAAACTGACATAGGTACACAAATACTCAAATCCGGAGCAGCTATCTGTTTTATAGGCCATACAAATATTTGTTCCGTGCGGGGATCGAACCCGCGGCACGCAGCGCAGCAGTCCAATTGCTCAGCCACTGCGCCAACCGTGCCGGTTATGTTTAAGAACTATGTAATAGGTGGCGAGCCTATTGCCATCAACCGGCACAAATCCAGAGTGGCCGATATTATAAATTCCTAATGGAATAATCCAATATCACTTCGCCCAGCCTAGGAATTGAAAACAGTACCTCATCATGATCAGAAGTCGCGCTTGCGACCAACCGTGTGGCAGTCAACCAATCACATTCGTTGATATCCACATCGCGTCTATCGTCACTCTTGGTTGGTTGTATCTTGTCCTCGCAGCGCTCCACTTGTCTCTCTTTTGGTCTTCTTTCGCTAGATCAGTTCAAAGTCAAAGCGATAACACTGATGTGCGGTCTACTGAAAGTACAGATGCCAAGCACATCAAGCTTAAATCTGACAAACTTTCAAATATTTTTAACTTTATCGCTAAGACAGTAGGTTCAAGATTGATTGAAATGTAATGAGAGTTTCGGGTAGTTGATCTACAAAAGTTGCTTCATGACATCAAATTCGTAACAAAAACAAAAATTTAGTTCGTTAGCTGAACTCGTTTACATTGATGTTTGTACTATTTGTAATTGATGCAGATTTTTATTTGTTTCGATAGACAACGAATCTGTGTAGTCACAAAAATATACAAATATTTGTTTTTGTGAAACTAGTTAACAGTATTTGAATATTATCTCTTTCGAACAAACCGCAGCCCCGACGGGCTCTTTGAGTGTCTTGCATTTCAAACAATAAATTTCAATTGACTAAGTTACAACACTATTTAAAAACGAACATCACTCCATCCATAGACTAGCGTAAAGGCACACAAACGTCCACTATTTCCCACTATTTCTTGCTCCATACAGAGTAGCGTGGCATGCCGTCCGTCCGGACACCAAAGCACACCAAAGTGACGTTTTTCAGCGATCATCGTAACTTGACGTGACGAAACGGGACGCGACGGGACGCTTGTGAAATATAGTAAACTTCGGTGAATTTAGACGTGCTGTCTTTTAGATTTGGTTTAGACCGGGTAAGGTTAGCCAATGCCGCATAAAATACAATGTATAAAACACATAACTAATCATCATCTTCCTAGTTTATTCCCACCTATGTTAGGGTTAAAGTCTAATCGGATGCAGCTGATTACTTGTATTTTCATGGAGCGACTGCTTACGTAAACGTCACAACCCAGTTCGTACTGAGTAACATGATATCCCTTGGTAAGACTGCTTGTAAGTACTTTTCTTTCGTGTAAGATCTTTCTGTCTGTTGTTCACGGATTAAAATATCAAACACCACTAAAGTTCTTTTTGATAAACTAGCCAATACTTTCAAACAAATAATTCCACTTAAATCGACGTACAAAACCTCAACCCACTATCAAAATATTCAACGCATTACCTCTTACCTAACCACAAGGAGCAAGAAAAAAGCCTGTGTATATACGCGAACCAACAGTTGTTAGTCTTCCTCCCGCTTAACACAAAAGATAGGAACGATGAGAATGCACTTTAGCAATGTTTCCTCCGCCGCCTTATTCTGGTTGCACGTGGAATTATGCTACTCCAGAAGGTAATTTATTTTTCTTGGTAATATTCTGGAGGCGATAAAAGTTTGTGTGGTAGGTAAGTAAAATGGGCTTTGATGATAGTGCAGAGTGCGAACGCGTGATGACGTAATGAAAACATGTCGAATTCGATTTCAATTCGTCGAATTAAAAATACTCGTTTCACATGTAATATTTTCATAATTTTAGGAATATATGAATTCCATGGATGATACTAATTGTCCTTGTTGCAAACATGATAACTAAAATGCTTTAGATAATTCGGTTTTCGACTCAAAAATCGACGTATTTACGTTATGTTTACACTTAACAAGAGCCAGTATTCTCGAATCAAAAAGTTCAAAAATCGAAAATCAACTGTCAATATTACGAACTTATAAAGTAGATATTGGTGAGTGATCAGGCAGTTTAGAAAAAGTAGAAAAATCGTCATTATACTGTTTTAACTCTTGTAAACACTGATTTAATTTGATCTGTATTCTTCTTCATGCCCTTGATCCGTTACATTTCTTCTTAGCTTGTCGATGGTAATTTAAATAGCGTCGGCCCAGAACTTGGTACCTTCAATCGCGGCTACCAGTTCCTGCACTAGTCAACTAGTTTTTAGTACTTTTAACTAGAAATGGTATGAAAATCGGAAAGAGAATAATAGAGAATTTAACTTAAAACATGCCACACAGAATAGGACCGCGGCATACGGCTCCATTCCGTGAAAAGTTGATGGAAAGTGTAATAGGAACACTTAGGTCTCAAGTCGGAATGATGTGATGTAACGGATATTATTGCACCGACTGGCTATCGTGCTATCTCTGTCTAGCAGGAAGTTTGACTATAGAACACGTTCTGGTACCTTATCATGTTGTCTTTGTCTTTTAAATGCAAGTTAAACTATTGCTCACCTAGGACCAATCGTGTAACATCTTTCCTTATGGAAATTAGGTTTGAGTTGTGTTTACCT
Organism: Diarsia dahlii; assembly: GCA_949775195.1. NCBI lineage: Eukaryota > Metazoa > Arthropoda > Insecta > Lepidoptera > Noctuidae > Diarsia > Diarsia dahlii. Next base: position 21,300,044 of record OX459199.1, read on the forward strand.
TGAGCTTACACGTACTCGAAGCGTATGAAAAATGGTGTTGCTGCAATCTTAATTTTATCATTGAAGCATTTTCTTTTGTTACCATCATTATTCTTCAACCTTTAGAATGGGCAACTACAGTACACTCACGAGTTATTATGCCTTGTGACTGGCACTGTAGCTTAGTTTATTTAGCTTCATTAGTTTAGTAGTTTACTGCCGCACTCGGAGAGCTTCAGTGGTTGCTTGGGCCGTCGCTTGGTAAAGGTTTTTGGCAGTTTTGTCATACAAAAGTATGTCAGGCCTTTGCTGGGTGGCGGCTTGAGTAATCGTTGGATATCTGAGTGCCGCAGTTAGTTTAATTAGACTATTCAAAAGTGCCTGTAACTGGCCTACTTGAAATAAATATTTAAATTTTGATTTTTGATTTTTTTTTAACCCTTATCCCAAAATATTTAGTGTCAGTGCAACATGTCTTCTTCTTCCACCTACCTACTCTATAACTCGTCAGCTCAGCAGTCACCTCGATTTCAGCCATATCATCCCTCACACAATCCATCTAGATCGTTTCTTAGGTCTTCCTCTACTCTTATAGCCATTCACACACAACATTTTCCTCATTTTCTTTTGTAGTAAGGTTATAGAAATATCTTGAACAGGAAATAATCTACATCCATTTCGCTTTGATCCCTCCCCAGCCCCAAAAATAACAAATATTCTATTCTTACCTTAAAAAACTGTCAATATGCTTCGCGTAACCACTCAACTGGCCTGTTTTCAATATATGAAAAGCTGTATCTGTTTGTTGAACATTGTCGTGTGTTCGTTCGTGTATTGATGTCAAATATTTGTGCTCAGTTAACGTGTGTCGATAGTTCGAATGTTTGAACAGCAAATAGGCAGCTGAACTAGATAACTCCTGTGTTTGGAAGGTATCTTCGGGTATCGTGCTGTTTCTACGGCATGTTTGTTGATCTTGGTCGCGTTCGTATGATTGGAGGCCTTAGGGTGGTTTTACTTTTGGGGATAAACCTACATCGGGAACGCCAAGGGATTGAATATCTATGCAAATGTAGCTTCATAATCTCTCTGCCCTTGTCCTGTGTTACTTGGGGCGATGCAAACTCGTCATCCAAAAGAATGGATGACACTTACGTGATGGTAATACTTTATTATTGGAAACATCAAGAAGTTGAATGTCTACGCTACTATGAAAATGTGGCTGAACTAGATAAGTTTTCAGAAATAAACGAATTTTCATTTATTTATTACCGTTTTTTGTGCCAAGTGCCACTTGGTCACGCGTTAAATCTGTTAACTTAAACAATACGTTTTTCGAGACACTGGAAATTAGGTTCGTTTGTGTGCAATTTCTTTTGACTTATTCTCAGTGAGGCAAAAAAATTACAACTAGTTTTACGGGGTATGGGCAGGTTCTAAATGCATACATTTTGGATCAAAAGTTCTGGCCTGGAATTTTACTAATGACACGAAGTTGACATATGTTTTGTTTTTTGTTGTTTTGATTTCCCCTGAATGCATTAAGTTCATCTATACACCGTCCTTTAAAAAAATTTTCTCCTACATACCAATAGTTACTAAAATAAAAATTTCACAACTGGTAACAAATTAAAATGATCAGATAATATTTTACAATTCAGCGTGCAACGTAAATGTTCGAACGCTGTGACAAACGGGGTCCGAATGTCCGCGAAATATGCCGAGTGGCCGATGCAAATGGATTCGGATGCGCTTCTAAAAACGAAGATGTATAGGAGTTACTGGAAGGGATATAAGTTTTTAAACAGATGTGGTCACTAAACTAAACCGGAGTTTTTCCAAATGTGCTGTTTGTTGTGACTTTCCAATATTTCGCCGCTGTTGCAAGCATGTGTTTATTTGTGTTTTGTAACTGCATTATAAGTCTGATTTGATTAAAGACTGGAGTATGTGATGAAAGTCTAAGACGAGTGTGTGTTGCCAGTGACACACATACTAGACTGAAACGTAGTTGTTTACAATAGGGAAATGGCGAGGGCTATGCTCAATGTGGCAACACTTGGGGGAGGCCAGCAGTGGACGTTGAATGATGACTCTTTTTCGTGTATCAAGTATTAAAATCATAACTAAAAATAACGCAGACACGTTACTTCCATCAGTTCTATATTCGTGTACACAGTGCACGCGATAAATTTATTGGCACTCATAATAGCCGTTTTAAAAGTTAAAAGCCGTTAACACAAAACGCGTTGTAAATGAATAGTTTGAATTTACAATTATGATTATTTTGTATTGTTTGTAAAAATACAAGTAGTAAAATTGTTGTAAACCCTAGTAATATTAATATTTAATGTCTGTGGTAGTACAATCAACTAATTATTTATGAACACGCAGTTTTTCGGTACATAAGACTGCCATAAGACGGCTACTGCCGTGTGCCGACCGTGAGATCTGGAGTTCGATTCTTGGGAAGGACAATTAGCGTCCGGAGCCTGTATTTCTGTACAGTTGATGGCAATAATAGGCCATAGGCTTCGACCGTAACATAACTAATGAAATGTGACTGTCCTTAACACTTATAATATCTAACACGTTGAAAATTACAAGAATCAGATGAAAAGATGTAACGTAATAATTATGTTTTCTAATACAAATTACCAGCCAAAAAATCACAAAAAAAGTAGTGTTTAGTAATATAAATAATCATAATATCTATTGAACAGAATGTTTCACAAGCGATAAATCTTAAGTTAAGTTCAGACAACGCTCATACATACGCGGGCGGGATGAAAGTATCACGTTTAATAAATCTTTTGAGAAGAAGTGTTTCAGTATTAGGTCGGGTACACACTTAGGCGAATATGCGTGGCTTTCATTATGTGCAAATTATAGACTGATATTCTACTAGAAACGATATGAGTTTTACTTACTAATAAAACTCATTTAGGGCGCTACTAATTTGTATTGAGTCTGGTTCTTTTAATCTAACAGACAGATGTGTTGCTAGGGTGTTTTTTCCGCCACTTCTTTTTCCCAGCAAAAACACTAGGAAGTGTCGAAGGGTGCGCGTTTTGGGGGTCTTTTTTTAGTAAATTTTGATGTTCAAAAAGTGCTGATTATCAGGCTAATTTGAATAAATGACTTTTGATTTTGGTTGATTTGGATATAATGTAATTGAACTACAATTTCAGTCGTTTAGATTAAATAATTTTAGTTTTCCACGTGGTGTTTAAATCGTCTTGTTTCAAACACTGCTCATTTTACAAGTTTGTGAGCCTAAATACTGTGCAAACGTATCAAAAAACGAAGTTCAATGTAACATGAAATTATTTCTGGAAAATTATTATGGAGAGCAAACAGTGAAATTAATTGGGAAAGAGAAATTAATAAGTTTTCCCTTAAATGTTTTTCATGAGCCTTTTGGCATGTTTTTACACTAAACACGACGGAGACGTTATAATATGTCTGGAACCGACGTTACCCGTGTAACTTTAGTTCCAGTAAAAAAAGGACATCAATATAAATTCAATGAAATTCAATTTTAGTCCTTGGAGGATGAACACGACTTCTGATGTGAAAGAACTTTCAATAATATTCGTCTGCAGCTGGATTATTTTATATAAAAAGTTTTTGGACACGTAAAATGATATCTCAGATGTTATTATGTGGGAGTTAAATAAATATAAAGTGTTGCTTTAAGTTCTAACTCACTCTAAACTTCTCGCAATATAGACAGTCAGCATGCATTAATATCCAAAAGAAAGTAGAACGGTTTTAATATACCTACGTGGTACTTCATGATTGCACCCTATAGTCTACGGTATTTCAGAATCAATAATGCTCTTTGAGAACACAGCAAACTATTATTTCTAACAATTAACAGGAGAAATTCCTAATGTGGGGCAACGGTTTTATTGATGAAAAAAAATATCCATGTTGGAATCAAATCAACAATGGTGAACTAAACTTGATTGGTTTACTAATATGTATTGCTTTTTACTCTTGGTAATTCGAACCCGTAAATCTAGACATTCTCTTATTATTTTCAGCTAAGAAAATAGTCTGAGATGATCAGTCAAGCCACAGATGACAGAAACAACAGGAGATATGCCCTTTAGCCGAAAATGTATGGGGACCTGTGTCGTCAGTTCACACACGCAGAGCAGTAAAAACAATAGATATACGCATTCGCAAACACATCCGCATTTCTTAAAACATTACGTACTACACAATCAATTATAAACCTTATCCCTTCAATCACAGCGTGTATTTACCATGCACCGCACAATTTACTTAATACATTTTGTTTTACTTCGACGCTAGTGATTGACTAAATCGAAAAGTTATCGATTCTTCTATTTATTATTATATTGTAATAAAGTTCTTTTGGGGTCCTGAAAATAATATATTATAAATAAAAAGCAATATGTCCAGAAATCATTCAAAATAAAAAAAAGTCATTTATTCAAAACAGGTTGATTAAAAAAATATATATATTGATTTGTGTCTGTAGTAAATCGTAATAATATTAACTTACACCACAGATGTGTTGCAACAGATTTTGACGTTCGAAAAGTGCTGATTATAAGCAGCACTTTTGTCTGTCTGTTAGTTTAGATGAACCAGACTCAATACAATAAGTAAGTTAATATTACGATTTACTACAGACACAAATCAATAACAAAAAATAAATCCTTCTTTATTCCTTGTCTACATTTTAAAGGGAACCTCTGTGCAAAATTTCAGCTTTCTAGGTCCAAGGGTTTGGGCTGGGCGTTGATGAGTCAGTCAGTCAGTCAGTCAGGACTTCTCTTTTTATTTAAGTATATAGATAGATAGATAGATAGATAACTCGAGCAACCAATGAATACTATTTATTCAGTCAATATTAAGCAATAAAAAGCACTTTCTATTTTCAGTATTGCTTGCAAAAATAATAAAGCGTGATAATATAAACGTTGTTATTAGTACCTACCTATATTTATAATTTGTTGTTTAAACTAAAAATAAATTTATATTTTATTAGTAAATACATACTACAGAATATTGGTTTTTCTTATCTCCATTTACGGCAACGCTCAGTAACGCCATAAAATACGCCTTATACTGCAGTAACAATTGTGTAGAGTAATTAATTGTATAATGCATAATATGTATAATCATTCGTACGTATACGCAGAATCATCGTATAAAATATCGACAACTACAAACATCACAATTAGACATCTCTAGCTCACAAAGACTGACAGCAGCAGCTTTTCGAAAATATTGTGTGAGTGAGAGCATCAGTAAAACACCTATCCATTGCGCTATTAGATCAGCCGATTCAGTGGTCGATTTGTACTAAACAAGCAATGGTTTTTGTTCCTAATGAAAACAATTGATTTGGTTTTTCATCATGTTTCTCGTACCACGAAGTAATGTTTTAATGAATTTAATATGAAAAACATTATTTTTGTAGTACTTACGTGTGAAATGAGATACCATCTTTCGTGTAATTCACAATACAGCTATTATTTTTACAAACATTCACTGTACAACGCGGCATTTTGTAAAAAATCACGAGCAGTGAAGACGTCGCAAGTTGACATTCGACTTATTATTGAAAGTGGCATAAGGCCCCGTCGTGGCCACATGAGTTCGCATGTACCACGCCTCCTTGCCATATCTCCTGTTGTTTCTGTCATCTGTGAGTCAAGCCGAAGAAACACAAGAGACTAGGCTACAATACTCATTTGGCACGATCTTGCTATACCAAAAGGAATAAAGTGGGGTAAGTCAGTGTTATAAGTTCCCCCACTTTTGAAGCGTTGTGCTGCGTTTAGTTACTGGCTAATGATTAGCGATAGATGTTTTTTTTTATTGTGGTTGTAAAATTTTTGTTTTTTTTTTAATTTTGAATTGTAAGGTAAGAAGAAGACATGCTGCAACAAACCCAAATATGATGATAATGATAATTTACGTTTAGGTTAAGGTTTAGGCAGAGGTGTGCCCTAATATATCCCATATTTTGCCAGTTATGTGCAAGTCACATGTTATGATGGGCGAGCCTATTGCCATCAACCGGGTACATATGCAGACTCCGTGGCTTTTACTGAGAAATGACTAATAAAAAACAATATATCGCAATTTTAATCTAAAAATCAAATCCAACTAAGGGGACACAAGAACCCGTCGGGGCTGCGGACCCCGTCGGGGCTGCGGATTATCGTAAGGCATAACGCGGCCTCGGCACAAGGGCGAAGAAGGAACATGGGCTTGGTTTTTAGTCAGTAGAAGTCTGACACTCCCCTTCGCTCTGCCCAAGAGCGGGGGGGGGGGGGGGTTATTCAATGATTTTCCACCCACAAAAAAAAAGGGGACACAAGAACATTCTACGAAAAAAAACCATTTCAAAATCAAACAAACAACTATGTCCACAGCCCCCAGATTGTCTCATCCTACTCAGATAGACAGCTAGACACACGTCAAACCTACTCAAATATTCCATCTCAATACATCATCTTATCAGATTAAGATTTCATAAAGTCCAAACAATTTTTGGTTCAAATCTTTCACACATTTTCAAACGAGTTTTGTTCTGACTTTAATAACTGTATCTTGTCAGCCCGACGTGATAGATGACGCCTGAAATAATTGTTAAAGTTTGATTTTGAAGAATGTGTTGGTAAAGCAACTAGTGTTTTTGATGAAAAGTTTAGGTTTTTTGTTGTTGACATTTGGTTTGCGAGTTTTTGTAGTAAAGTGAAGTAACAAACTTTTGACATGAAGAACGTTTAAGTCGTTTAAGTGCTTCTATTAATAACCCACCCTTATTAAGAGTCAGTACTCAGTAGCCTATAATCCAACTTATGTGTTGTTTTTGAAGTTCTTCTCGCGATATTTTTCATAGCAATATTTAAAAGCAATGCCGAAATTAACAACCACCTTACATCGAAATATAGTCTAGACTTGAAACTCATAATATTCTGGAATTTCAAAAGTTTAAATTCATATTTTTCTAAGTGTCTGCGTCCCATTTTAAAATGAATACTTTTATTTAAATATAAAATAAGTACCTACTTAGACTCAAAAACAAAAATACAAACCATGTTACTAAAACACAGCGCTTTACCATAGAAAAGGCAAGTTACATCACTTGCCTATTCCAGCTCCCAGTCAAGTACACTCGCCCACACAAACGGCGCACAAAACGCGGGCACTGCGTTTACATACTATTTCCTCTGCTTTGCGCGTTCACGCTCACCGGAGACTCAACAATTTCGCGTTTAGAACTGCAGAGTTTAGTATAACGTCTGCAGACTTGTTATAATAAAACTTTATTGGCTTGTACGTGCTCTATCTTACATCGGGAGGTTTAGAACTCTATATTGTGACTTTACATGAGATTGTTAGCGGGGTTTGAGTTTTTTTTTATATGCGTCTGGATTTGGTTGTGGCAATTCGATAGGGTTTTGAACTGACATAGATTTTATGAATAAGTCACGTAACAACACGCCTGTTATGTCTACGAAGGGTTAGGCAGAGGTGTGGCCCGTTGATGGCAATTTATAGGGCCTATTACATGACACTTAAATATACGGCGTTATGGCGTTCTATGGGGATGGCCGTCGTCAGCAGTGAAGGTGTTATGGCTGATGATGATGAAACCGGTAGTTGGCAAAATGTGTAACTATCTAATTGAAAATAATAATACTTAATTGTCTTTTTTTTGCTCACATGTTGCATAAAGGTGCTCTGTAATTTGTTCCGCTATTTTCTCTAACTTAGAACACTTAAATATGGTCGGTAAAGTTATAAACATGTTTCTAACTTTCGTAAAGAAATTGTTGCAGTTATTTGTAGTACGTACTAACGAGTTCACTGACGGTAGACTACTTTTCACCCTTATGCCCTAGGTAATAAAGTTGAAAAGTGATCGACTGTTAGTGAGCGAGGTAGTACCTAATCAACGTTTTGGAACGAGCACATAACTTCCCGACTTGCGTCTTGAAATTCAAAACTGACTGTAAAAGTTTAAAATGTGCATGTCATAACATCACGCCTGTAACCCGAAGAGTTAGGTAGAAGTGTATCTAATAGTACCTACACCCATATTTTGCCAGTTATCTTTCAGTCATAAGTAAAAGAGGGCGAGCCTAATGCTATCAATCGGGCACATATCTGCTGCTGAGAAATTCCTGATGGAAACACCCTTAACAACTAACTAACACAAAAAATAACCTGACTTGGTGACCCAGAACCTCATGCATCACTGGGTCAAAATAATATGATTCTGTTTAGTCCGTAAGTTAGATTATCGAAAAATATTGAATACGTGTTTTTGTTTTATCAAATCAATAAAAAATTACGAAGATAAAACGCGTCAAAGATCATGGAGTGGGGCTTGAAACGTCACTTGTAGGTACAAAATGTACTATCATATGACGTCACACGAGTTTTCGAGGCACTGTATCGTCTTCATTTTCCGTGTGGTGTCGGACGTAAAGAATAGCACCATCCCATATCTTCCCGTGGGTGTCGTAAGAGGCGACTAAGGGACTTACCAGAGAATGGGCAGCAGCGTTCTCTGTCTTTGTAACAACCATACTGCGATCGCCAACCCGCCTGCCAAGCGTGGCGATTATGGCAAACCCCCCCAAAAATGCCTGGGGGAGGCCTATGTCCAGCAGTGGACGTCTTTTGGCTGAAATGATGATGACTATCACAATCATATTATCATCATCATCATCTTCCGGCCCGTATCCCTTCTATTTGGGGTCGGCGCAACATGTTTTCACTTTTGTTACACTATATCACAAAAACATCTAACGAATTGAGAACCTCTTCCTTTTTGAAGCCGGCTAAAAAACCTTAATAAACGTAACACAAAGGCAAAAAGATCGTTACCGAACCGCCTTCACATGACAAGAGATGAAAATATCGAATGATTCGTTCCTCGATCTGTGTAACATTCAATACTGTCACAGATATATTGAGGTCAGAAATGTTTTATTCATCGGGCTAGGTCAGGGGTGACGCAAAAAATAAGAATGGCTGAATAGCAGATGCGTGGCATATGATGGTATTGGCATATGATACACGCTTGCTGGAATTTATCATCTGTCATTTGGTTGGCAGTTCTGGCTAGATGTGTTGTGTTTTTGTTATATTGAATTGTATGGTAATAAAACCATGTGTGTAGGTTAGGTATTGAAAGTGTATTTCGGCAGGTATTATTTTAGATTAAGGTAAAATGGAATTTCTTAGTAGTAGGCTGGAGTTCGAAATCTTGCCCGTTTCTTGACACTAGCCTCGTCTCCGATGCTAAAATGAGGTATGGGCACACAGATATGGGCTGCGGGTTGTTCGAAAGAGATACAACGGCCCCGGACACAAAGGGCTAAGAAGGGACATGGGTGATTTAGCACAGAACGAGGAGTCATTAATTGATGAATTCCCACCATCACAAAAAAAAACAACACAGATATAAAAACTTTTTGTGGAAAAGCAAGCAATACTATAATATTTCTATTACCATCATCATCATCAGCTTTTCCAAACTAAATTGAGGTCAGCTTCCAGTCTAAGCAGATGCAGATGAATACTTACCAGTATTTTACTTGGACCATGCCTGTCTGACCTCCGCAACCCAGTAAGTATTGGATAATATGATACCCTCTGGTAAGTCTGTTTGTCATACTTTTGGGCCTGTTACGACTTTTTCCTGTTACGACTGTCAAAAATCTGCAAGTCCAAGAGCTTAACGTGTTTTCCTAGGTACGGTGGAAACTATGTTGAACAAAATAGTATGAACCTACCCAAAACTAAACCCTTACATAGTTCATGGTCTTTACGTCCGCAGCCGATATCATAAAACCTAGTTCTGCGAGACAGTAAGCTTTAGGAAGAGGTATCACTGCACCACACATTTGTGTTTAACTTTGAGAAATATTCTCAAAGTTCTGCGCACATTTCAGTACTTACAACGTAACTTGCGATTGCGACTGCAACCGCAGCTCTGTAGGTTGGTATGTAGGGATGCTTTTACGTAAAATAATGAAACGTTTTTTTTATTATTTATTATTAACTTCATGAATAATTGTGGCATTCTCTACTAGTCAACCTTTGGATTAAATAGGACAACGTTGTGACAGGGTACAAAATAATAACTAAAAAAATAACTTCAATTATACTGTTCTTTTTGCTGTTTTCTATTAGGTATGTACTGGACCAGCTCTAATCTCGACCTCGCCTTAAGGAAATTAATGGAATTGATGAGGTTGACGAAGGAACGAGTGTGCCCAGGTGATGTTTCCTGTACACACATGCTTTGAAGAAAAAAGTTTGAAGTTCAGATCCCACTTTATTTTAGAGTACAATAATAATATCAGTCAGAAATCTTTACATACGTCTTTGCAATAGACTATAACTTTCGTAAAGTAATCTGTTTATTTACATATTTACACTTTAGTTCAATTGATTTGAAAATCTAATTATATCACAACCATTAGAAAAAATACTTTGTATATCGATGAAGACAAATTCTCTAAGCACACTTAATCAAAACAACAACCCCTTGATACAAATGCAACCAGCAACCAGTCGCAAAATGACCACACACAGTCGCCACTTCCACAAAACACTTTACATCCGCGAATTTTATTCAAAACGCAGTCGGAACCCGCTTAGCCGACTTCACAAACAGCCTCAGGGTTCCGCAGGGCAAATGTACAAACTATTCGTCTGCCAGTAGTTTTACCTGTGAGCTGTACAATTGTGTGGAACTTTACTCTTTAGGTTTAGACAATGCTATCTGAGTGTATCCGTTACGTGGGGTTTTGTGATGTGAACGAAAAGTTTTTGGTGAAAATTGAATGTGGTGGGATCAGAATAGTCTGTCTGTGTTTTTGTGAGGGAAAGCCTAGTATCATTAATATTTAATGAATAACGTTTTTTTTGGAATTTGCTAATTTCACCAATGTGACGCCACGGTTGGCGCAGTGGCTAAGCGATTAGACTGCTAAGCTGTGTGTCGCGGGTTTGATCCCCGCACGGAACAAATATTTGTATGGCCTACAAATAGTTCCAGGTCTGGGTGTTTGTGTAAGTGAGTTTAAATGTTTGTAAACGCACCCACGATACAGGAGAAATTCCTAGTGTGGTGCAAGGTATTATTAAAAAAAAAAAACGTAATCAGCATAATATTAAAAGAATGAGCAACCGTGCTAGTGTCATCACAATATTGTTGAAATAGTCAATTTATGTTGTTAGCCCCCTCGCAGTTTAATTATGAACATGCTGTTCATAAACCCTTTATAGGACGGCTCATAGAAAGTGGCGAGAAAACTGACCGATCATTTCATAGATTCACTAATAAAATAAAAGTGGCAAGTTAAAAAACTGTTTGGAAAATCAAAGTACCGACTTCAAAAAATCTTTTAACTATAGCAATAAATAAACAACCGGCTAATCACGAAGCATTGTAGCTACTGAGCTATCTAGCTGTTTAGCACGCTAATAGCATCGCGACAAGGAGCGATTAGTGATGTGCGTGAACTAATCGACTAATTGAACATTGAATGGATCAAATTGAGTGTGTGTTCGGCTCTGGATGGAACGAGTGTTTGGATCGAATGATTTGTTTTTAATGCGAAGATAATTATGGATTGTGACTTTAATTGTTTTTACACCAATACAATACAGTGGTAGACTGCCTCGTTGGTCTAAAAGTGCGACTGGTGAACATAATGTCCTGAAATTGATTCCCGGGTCGGGTAAGGTGTTATTCAGTTTTACCATTAGGATTTTTTTAGTAGTAGTTGGCGTCTGGATTTGTGTACGGTTGTTGGCAATAATTATGCTCGCACCCCATTACATGCCAAGACATTCAGGTAGAGCTATAATGAAATTAGAAATGGCGTTTGACCTTTTATGTAATAAAAAATATATTTACTACTAGCTATTAAGATTCAAATAAAACTCTTCTTCCATAATCCTTTCAGTTTCTCAAAGTCAAATTAGTTCACTGTTTATTTCTACAAAATATTGACAGTAAAAACATCTTAAACAAATCTCATACATACAAAATTAAATATCCCTCCAACTTCAAAAATATCCATGACAAAGGAAGGAACACGGTAAAACCAATGCATTTCTGATCCCACGAAGGCTATTGAAAACTCTTCGTTTATATTCGTCTATTTTCGCGCGAGTTCGTGCGTCGTGCAGTCACGACTGCTGTGTCAACCGATCGAATTGCAGCCTTATTTTATTATATTACTGCCTTTCTTCGTTTGTGGAGAAATCCGTTTATTTGGAGCAATTTATACACTGCGATTTTGTTAGTGAAAACAATCAATCGTCAATAATCGTTTCTTTAAGTCCTGACGACTTAATTTGACTTAGTAGGTGTTTAGTGAGAACCCAACCACAAATATCTCATTCTGATTTATCGTCAATCTCATTCACTTAGCTCAGTTTATTTGGGGTCGGCGCGGCATGCTTTCTTCTTCTTTCTTGCTTGATTTGTTCTTCTTTCTTTCTTTCTTTGGGTCTGGGTATTTGTGTATGTGAGTTTAAATGTTTGTGAACGCACCCACGATACAGGAGAAATTCCTAGTGTGGGGCAACGTTTTTTTTAAAAAAAAAAAAAAAATATATATATATAGTCCATCCATCGTTTCTTTGGTCTTCTTTTATACTCTACTTTTATAACCACCTACATTCATACTAAACTTTCCTCCGCATCACATGCCTATACCACGATAACCGATATAACCACGTAACGTATTAGTCACCGGCACCACTTTCAGACTAAAATAAATTCTGATTGAAATAAAACCTACCTATTCTTAGATTAAACCTACCTATTATCAGCATTATATTCATCAACTCGTTACCATTTAAACTCCAGAATAATTTCCAAATGGGTGCCAAAACCATATTTTGCAAACAATCAAGAACCGCTCGTATTTTAATAAGTAGTAACAATAGTAATTTCGCGATCATTAATTTCTCGTTACAACCTAAACTCGACCAAGCGCCGAACAAACGATTAGTCGATTTAGTATAATAGTAATTACGGCACTAACAATTAACAGAACGATATTTTTGAACGTTTCGGATCAAAAGACCAAAGGATCGAATAATTTTCTCGAAAAATGGGATTTATTTAAATTTTTGAAACACATTGTGTATACCATGCGCAGTGTGTTTCGTATGCGTGTGTGTGCGGTTTGTTTCATCCAGGCTACATTGTACCTGTCCTTGTTTTTATGTAACTTGTTCCGCAATCATCTACGAGGTCTAGCACAGCTACTTTGGCCAAAAGCTTATGCATAAGGGAAACACGATCGTCGGTCAGCCCAGTCCATGTTATCATGCTACTTATCCATTTATATTTGTTTGTATTTTCATGTTACAGGTATTCGTGGCGCAAAAAATGCAGACAATATTGCAGTTGCATGAACTAAGTCTTAAAATGTATTTAGTAATTATTTTTTTAGTTTATTTTCTTATGCGACAATCTAAAGAAAAACCCAAAAACCTAAGAACCCCGTTCACAAGCCATTGTGTACCCACCCTCCGCAACTTACTGAATCAAGGGACTAACTAAATTCTCTTAAACAACGTTTCTCATAAGTGTTAAACTCACTTATCTGCCCTCCCAAGTGTGTAGTGACGATGAAAATTAATAATAGTAAGGTAGTTTCGAAGGATTTCGTCTTAATTTAGCACCAGTCTGTATAATCATTACGGTGTTGTAAGTAATAAGTAATATAATATGAGTGTGTAGCTGTGATCGGATTACCTACGTTGCCGTTAAAATAAAGGGTGCAGATAGCTTGGTGAGTGGTTGTTAACTTTTGTTTTATTTTAAGACGAAGTTTTAAGTGTTTAACAAGTGTATTAAAGTATAATAATATGTTTTTCTTACACGATAATTAGAAAGAATATTATTATAATACATCAAAAAGATTCTTGTTTTGACGGGTTTTGTCCGAAAACTCTGACCTGTATGTTTTTTTATAAGTTAAACTATTGTTATAATATGAAACTGATTTTTTAGTTTTAATGTTTTTTAGTGACGATTTAAATACATACCGACTGCTCCAATAAAAATAAAAACTTGCACAGATTGGGAAATTAAATAAAACTTAAATATCCATCCATTCTTATTCTCACAAGAAGGTTGACAATCGTTTGACTCAATTTTGTCACCCACTACTAATAGGTGGGTACGGGTATTAAAACAGTGGCCTACTGTTAGCAGTTGGCTGCCATTTTAATACCCGTTCATTAGGACAGTCATTTGTCACGGGGACATTAGGACGCTGACAGAAAAGGCTCAAATGACGCGCACCGTATATTTTGTACTAACATGTACACGGTTTTGTTTGTTTTGATTTAATTTGTACACCAGGTCTTCGTTGTTTGCACTTGATACAAACTGAAACAAAAATATAAGCTGTCATTCAACTACATAGCTCCCAGAGACATTCCTGGAAAGTCAAACCTGACCAGCAGAAACTCGTTTGTAATTAGAAAATTGGATAAGCAACTGCCTCGAAATGCCTCGATGGTCTAATGACAACAAGCGCGACTGCTAAGCATGAACTCCGGTTCGGGCCTGGCTCGCTTATTAAGTTTTTCGATTAGGAATTTCCCAGTAGCAGCCACTGAGTGTATGCAATAGGCAATAGGCTGGCCCCTTCTCGCGTGGAACATACACACACATGGGACTTAAACATAACTGACAAAATGTAGAAGAACTATTAAGTTTACCTCTACCTATCCCTTCGTGGATAACAGGCATGCACATGACTTAGAACTGGACTAAGAAACTAAAATATATAATATTACACCACAAAATAGAGCTATTAGAAGCCATGTTAGGAACAAAGTGGTAAGTTTTTTAGTTTGTAAGTGGCGGTCAGTGGTGTCGACACGACCCATTGTTTCCTCGTTAATGATGCGTTCGTCCGTAATGGATATAGAGTTGCTAGATGTGGCAAGGTTAAAAATACAGGATTTTAGAAGTTCACATGTACAAAGAAAGGAGTTCGTGGCAAAAAAATAACAGCCGCTCTCGAGGTTGGTTTGGGGATGGGTGACCACCGATTACCACCGAATTTCATCTGTACCTCGGAGGCGTTGCTCCTGGGTGACATTTGTAGACCAGAATGTTGGCCCACCTGTCTTACTAAGGGGTATCATATTAACCAGGACTGGGGGATCATATTGACATGTTGTGGAGGTAAAAAAGGGTGTGCCATGTAAAATATTGATATTCAGCTACAACCAGTAAGACTACAGGCTGTCCCCAACTTAGTTGGGATAAGGCTAGCCAGATTGGGATGATTATATACAAACATAGACTGTAATATAACCACTGCTAGGCGTCTTAGCTGAGATGAAGTGCACTGCAATCCACGATGCGAGTTCTGTGGGTGTTAGTAAATGTCACATGTGTTCGAAGTTTTGGTTCTTGAACATTCTGGTTTCCTACACCGTATATGCAGTGTTTATGAAAAAAATAACAAAGTAACGCGCCTGACTGGGTTCGAATCCACTCATTTTAGAGAGAGAGACTCATTTCTGAGATTATTTTGCCATCAAAATAGTTGATCAATCAACTTAGATATATACATACACCCTCAACTTATCGATGTTACAAATTGGAAGCCTACTGACGAATTAGATATAAGGCGGTGCGAGTTTGCCTAAATGCATTATATGGATTGTGTGAAAAGAACAGAACAGATACCGCTTCCAAACATTTTAACTCTGGTGGTCCTTTTGTCCGAGGGTAGTATTTCTGAATAAATTCAGTAGCTTAAGCCCGGTGTGGAAGGCTTAGTATCCAATTTATTATAAATTCATATGCTTATGGAACGCGGCTACGGTGGGTATATTTTAACTAGAGCGTAATGACTCGGCCTCCACATGAAGATAACGTAAAAAAACCAGCAACACGCCTTTAATCCCCGAAAGGATGGGCAGGGATGCACCTGATAGTATACCTACATTTTGCCAGTTGTATTTAAGTCCTATGTAATAGAGAGCGAACTTATTGCCATCAATCGGGCTTTAATTCAGACTCCGTGGATGCTAATGAAAAATTTCTGATAGAAAACCCCGAAAACCCTTTTCCAGTTCACACTATTAGATAAATCAACTCTCTGTTCAGCCGCTGAAGCTGAACTGAAATCCAAAACTACATTTTCATTAAGGCGTACGTTTAGATGTCTCTTACTGTTAGTGAAAACGGGCAGTAATGACCCGAAGCAAATGTCAAGCACTCAATATATTTGTCCAGCAGTCTGTAAGATAAACTCTAATCACATAATCAAATAGGACCCAGCCTCCGAGGACCAAACGAGGTGCGACCCTATTTCTAAACGACGTCGCTCAGACGTTAGCGGTTACGACAAGCTATAACTAGGTTAGACTCACCCAAGTTTAGCCTAACTTAGCTTTATCTACTGTTTATGGTCTAAATCTGAGGCTATAATCGTAACGGATAAAATATTTTGAATGTTGCGACAGCTTTTGGAATGTAAATAGTAGTTTTATGTTGGCAAGGCCTCGTTTTTAGATAATAGCTGTCGCTGTGTAAATATAGCTGCAATTCCATATAACAGCACGCCTGTGATCAATGATGTGGTAGGCAGAAGCGTCGCCACGCTCCAGATAATTCGCCATTTGTAAAACTTAAGTTCAGCGCAATCAAAACGTATGGATTAGTATTTTTTTGTTAGTATATAAGCGTCAAAATCATTCCATTGTTGAGTCCGAAATCACATACTGAATTCATGATGAAAGTTTTTGTCACGAAATCCCCTTACACTACCCACAAAAAATCAATAACCCTTTGTCCAACCTAGGGATCAAACCAAGACCCCACTTTCAAATTACAAGATCAACTCGACAATGCATAACTCAACCATAATTCCGGCCCGAAGAGAACTACCCACCCCCTAAAATGGAGACAGCTTTAAGGTAACTTAATAAGCTTTAGAGCTTAAGTACGAGAAGCTTAAAGGTGCTTGCGTAGGTCACAAAGTTGGCAAACAGAGGACTGGCCGTGATAAACTTTTTATGTCGTTCCAGGAAGATTCTTGTTTTTGCTGCATTTTAATCGTGGTTTATCCGCGTTGAAATATATTTTCTTTTGAACGAACTACGTTTATTTATGTGGAGGAAAAAAAATATTATATTTTATCTTTAAAAAACATTTTTGTAACTTGAGGAATAAGACGTAGCTTAACATGAAAAGATGTTCGAACTAGACAGTTTTTGTAAAAACTGGACGGAGACAGTGTGGGCCTGAAAGATTTGTGAGAGGACTTCGCCCAGTAGTGGGCTTGAAGACAAGCAAGAAAATACTAAACCAAAGTATTTATTTTACTTTCATATTGACACACAGTTTAATAATAAATTAAGAATGATTTTTCACACTGGAAGTCTAAAAGTTAATCACATTTAAGCTTACTACAAAATATTTTTGGGATTGCACTTTCTTAATTACCTTTTTGGCTAACTACCTCTGCAGTACCAAAGTTGGCCTGTTGACAAAAAATACTAACAGTATTATAATAACTCGCTAAATGCTTGAAACTTTTTAAAACTTAAGTTATATCTCGTATATTTTTGTTCTAGTCAGATTAATGGCTCTGTTTACTTATCACTTAACCCGTTTGTAAAACACTTCTGTTGTTATTACAGGTTAGAGTAATAATTAAGTTTAATAAAGATTTAAAACACGTTCTAAGCTTTAAATGTAGTTTGTGAAACACAGGACTATATCAATCAATCAAATAATTTATTTGCATAATATGGGTAAAATAGATGGTACATAATGCATTACATAATACAAAAAAAACGATCCTCATATTAACCATTTCTGGTATGCAAAAACTTAAAACTTAAGATAAAAGTTTATGAAAAAAATGAATTAGGCACCTTCATAGGTACACACTTATAGGTATGTGGAATTACATACTAACTTATTTTTTATTTTTTTTTAAAAACGTTGCCCCACACTAGGAATTTCTCCTGTATCGTGGGTGCGTTCACAAACATTTAAACTCACATACACAAATACCCAGACCCGGAACACCTAGGTAGGTCAATTAAACTAGTTATATTGTACTGATAGGAACATACATAGTAAGGCGCTACGGTAATTTTCTATTCTTATAACTAAGGTATTCCTGGGTCGTGTAGAAACATTTATTTACTAACCAGGCGTATAATTCTTTTCGGAATAAAGGTATTGATCTTATGTCTTTTAGTCCAGTGGGTGATTTGTTAAAAAGTTTAATTGACATGGGGTAACAATTTCTTCGATACAGGTCAGTTTTTATATTCGGCAAGGGAAAACTATTAGGATATCGGGTATTAAAATTACAATAATCACCAAAGGATTTGTACAGATACTGATGTGTTTTGACGAAATTACAAGATTCAAATATGTACATGGACGGTGCTGTTAGTAAATTTAGCTTTTGGAACAATGGTTTGCATGAAGTTAAAGAATCAACATTACAAAGTGCGCGAATGCACTGTTTTTGAGCCAAGAATACTCTATTAAATTCCACGAAGCCACCCCATAATAGAATACCATATCGTAGGTTGGAGGCTACATATCCGTGATAGGCTTGTAAAGCTGTTTTTTGGCTGGATATACGTGTAAGGCGCCAAAGAGCGTAAACATACTTGTTTATTTTGTTGCAGATTTTATTTACGTGTAATTTCCATGAGATCTGACTCTCTCTGATCTAATGACATTCCAAGGAAAACTATGCTATCAGATTGTGCTATATAATTGTTATCGTATGAAATTTTTAATTTGTAGTTACATTGTTTTCTATGGTAAAATTGAATTATTCTGGTTTTGTCTATATTAACTTTTAAGTTATTACGTTCTAGCCATTTGATAATGCTTCGAACAACAGGTTTGTAACAATTTTAAATGAATTAATGAATCAGTTTTCAATTTTGAATTAATTTTGAATGCTATGTGCATTTTAATGATGGACTTAAAATAGTTGAGCATTTAATTTTTCACATGATCGATTTGTCGAATGGTCAACGGAAATATTATACAACTTAGTAGCCTGGATAATTTCGGTTTCTCTTGTCATAGCTAAGTTACCCATTGCGATTAGTGGTCTTTAAGAAAATGAACTGAATTAAGATTCTGTCAAACACAAAATTGCTATAGAAACATTTTGAATAATAGGACAAAATTTCACTTTCTTGAACTATAAACCCATAACCATTGCATCGCCATCAATCCATTCCCTTTTACCACCCATAAATCCATTGCAATCCATACCATGCAATTTACAAAGACGTAAGACCCATTAAACAAATCTTGCAGCCATTAGTGGTTTGAACGGCTGTAAAGTGCCGTTGTGTCCACAATAATTGTAGTTGGGGCGTTGTGGGGTGCTGTGGGGTCGTTTTGACCCCTAAGCGATTTGTTCTAATTTGAATCGAGTGTCATTAATAGTACAATGTTGGTGTTACAGTTTAATGGGTAGGTTTGTAAACGTCGTTTTCGTGTACTAATATTCTTGGGGGTTACTCTTTTACATGAATTAAGTCTGAAATCGCAGTCCATATTGAGCTAGGTAGGATAAGCGCCCAGTCAGGGCTGCGGGTTGTTCGCAAGAGACCGTCGTACCGCGCCCTCGGCACAAGGGCTAAGAAGGAACATGGGTGGTTTTTAGTCAGTAGAAGTCTGACATTTCCTACTGTTCTGCCCAGAGCGGGAGGAGTCATTTGATGATTTCCCACACCCCCCAAAAAAAAAATAGAATAAGAATAATAAGAATAATTTATTTAAGAAAAAGTAGTACAAAAGGTATACATTTAGGCACAATAGTGCTGTTTCTTATACAATTGTATAATTTGTGCTTATAAGAAAACTATAACTAAAATATATTTAAAAGGAGATGTTTGATTTTGGGCCACCACTATGTACAATCCATAAATAAATAGGAAAAAAATAGGGGAATTTCATTAAAATACTAACAAATTCATTTGAAGAACAAACACGTAGTACGGGCTTTTTTAAAAAGCAAGTTTTTTAAAAAGAAAACCCCGCCATGACAGTTGTGTTTGACATGACGTTTGACGACTTTGACAGTTTTATAAAGTAACGTCTTTGAGTCTGTCTTTGCTTTGAGTTTGGATTGAATGTGTTTCGGAGTTTTATGTGATTATTTTTGTTTTACGACCCCGTTTACTACTACGGACATTGATTGATTGCTTACCTGTTGACCGCGGCTTTGTTATATGGTTTCTGATTCGCCTGTGATTTGGATTTCGTCGTGTGTTATTTTACAATAACAAGTTCATTTTCAGGTATGTCCCGTGCATTTATTTAAGTATTTTATTGTTCATAAGCTATTTCTATGTAATGTTTTTTTCCCTTGTTCCGAATTCTAACTGATTCTAACTCATACTGATTCCAGTTTATTGACAATGGCGTGCATACGGTGCACCTCTGTCATAGATGAAAATGAACAGTACTATACTGCCGATGATATGGGTCCTGAAATAATTTCGGTCATCGAGCGGTATCTTGACCATCTGGTAAAAACATTTCATTTATCTATAAAGGTACAGCAGCATAATAATATCTATAAACACTGTGTAACCTTTTTTGTTTTGTTTTAGGTTGTTGAAAATGGAGTAATGTGCTCACAATGCTTTCGCATCATAATGCGAGAAGTGTCAGGTGATAGTGCTCTAGCACATGAAGATCAAGAACTCCAGCATCACCATGATAGCAATGTATGTGTTAGGTGTAGGACATCATTGTTTACGAGGCGTACACACTCTATTACCGAGGGTGCCGTAAGGCAATATATTGCTGAAACAATTGCTCCAAGAGAGGTAAGCAACTCTTTTGTTTTCTTTTGATTCATTGCAAGGCATGTTTCTTAATTACTCATGATCCAAGACATCGTTCCAGGAATGAAAGAACAGTCACAATTTCATTTTTGGCCTTGGATGAGTCAGTAGTATTATTTAAAATGTTGTGATTAATAAATAAACCATATTTTCTGTTTTAGATACCCGAGGGGGGCTTACTATGTTTTGCTTGTTGGATACATACTCGGCGTACAATACAACAACAAGGAATCATAGAAGCTCCTGCTGTTTATGTGAATACAAATGCATGTGTATGGTGCCAACGGTCTCTTGCCCAAACACGCAGACACTCCATACCTGAAGGACCTGAACGGACCTTAGTAGCACAAACTATATATCCAAGAGAGGTAACATCAACAACTTACTTTTATTACCTACTTTTAGAATAAAATAATAATGTGAAAATAGAGTATATTATATTGTTTTCTTTGTTTTACTCAGATTCCACCAGGAGGACTGGTTTGCTATGCTTGTTGGGTAGCAGCACGTAGACGTGTGGAGCGTGCCACAAGTAATGAGGATAACCAGCAAACTCCAGGCCCGTCTAACCTTCACCAAAACTCTTTGTGTGCATGGTGTAGAATATCACTACATCGAAGGTTAACACACGTGGCTAGTGGTCCTGTGAGAGATGTAGTTGCTGCAAGAATTCACCCCAATGAGGTAAAAAATTGTTTTAATTTACTAAACCACCATACCAAAGTGTGTAGTATATGTGTGTGTGTATGTGTGTTTGTAGTGGACGATACGGTTGGCGCAGTGGCTGAGCAATTAGACTGCTGCGCTGCGTGTTGCGGGTTCGATCCCCGCACGGGACAAGTATTTGTATGCCCTAAAGATAGTTGTTCCGGATCTGGGTGTTTGTGTATGTGAGTTTAATTAAATGTTTGTCAACGCACAAGTAAAGTCACTGTGCATTTAACTAAAAGTAACCCTTTTTTGTTGCACCGGTAAGTAAATTGTTTCTTGTATTGTTTCAGTTACCAGAACATGCACTTCTTTGTTCCAACTGCTGGACACGTGCACAGGAACATATTGGAATGGAGCAAGAAGTTGTGCCACAACTTGAGCTACAGCCACCAAGTCCATCACTAACACTTGATGATTTTACACACACAACACAGACCAGTACTCATTGTTTTGTGCCAGCTTGTAATAATGTAGAACGTAATAGAGTGCCAGACTACTTAAGAAAAATTATATTAAAATCACAAAAAATATTTGAGACAGAAAATGCAAGAGTATGTAATGAACATAAATCTTTATACAATTGGGAGTTTCTGGAACAGCATCAGTTCTCAAATACATTCACAAAAAATGAGATAGAGTCAATGTTGAGGCTGAGTGTCCAGGACGACGAAATAAATCAATTAGATTTTAATAATATGAATAATATTGATGAGGAACTTTTTAAGTTCTGGACTGGAGTCACAAAAGACAATTTTTTAAATATTTTAAATGTGATAAGCCCAGCATTGACTTGCAAATCCCCAAAAACTGCTTTGGGAATCTATTTGGTGAAAGCTCGTACAGGGGACTCCCATGAAAGGATTGCCTCTCTGTTTCATCTTTCTAAGTCCTCTGTATCACGATTACTTCAAGTAGCTAGAGAGGCATTGCTTAGCTTGTTTGTGCCTCTCCACATGGGAATCAACCAAACAAGAAACAATTTAATCAATAGGAATTTATTAATACCCGAGGGCTTGTTTGGAAACAGAGAGGCAAGGGTACCAATAGTCATATGTGATGGTACCTATATTTACCTTCAAAAATCATCCAATTACATGTTCCAAAAGAAAACTTATAGCTTGCACAAATATAGAAACCTCGTAAAACCTTTCCTCATTGTTGGCACTGATGGCTACATTATTGATATTTTGGGGCCCTATCCAGCAACCACATCAGATTCGGACATCATGAAAGCTTTGTTCCAAAATGAAAACGAGGGTTTAAGGGCTTTTTTTCAGCCGAATGATGTTTTCATTTTGGATCGAGGCTTTCGTGATTCCATTGCGATGCTAGAGGGGTTGGGCTTCAAAATATATAAACCCGAGTCCTTAGAACAAGGAGAGACTCAACTATCAACCATCAGTGCAAATAAAACAAGGTGTGTGACACTATGCAGATGGGTGGTGGAAGTAGTCAATGGTCGATTAAAAAGAGACTTTAAACTATTGAGACAGGACTTTTTTAATTTGGCTGCCACCCATTTGATGGACGATGTTCGTATTTGTGCAGCTATAATTAATGCATTCCATCCACTGATTGAAAATAGACCAGATGCTGATGCTATACTTTCTCGAGCAATAGAGAGAAAATATATGCCCAACCGGTTAGCAGAACTTATTATTGCTAACCGGATCAACCGCTTTAGAGCCCAGTTCACAAGAATTGATGGTCAACTGCCAGAGTTGAGTATTTTCCCTGAAATGACCATGTCTGACTTGATTCTTTTTGCACTGGGGACCTATCAAATAAAACAGGCTAGAAGCTATTTCGGGGAACACATTAGGCAGCATGGATCATTTCAGGTAGAAGTATCTGATCAACTGGAAGTAGTAGCAGAAGCAACCCCGCCACAACTTGATCCTCTTTTAATCAGAGGCCGTATAAAATCGCGACATAGCTCAGGTCGAACATACTATACATATATATTACTGGCAAGCGAAGGATCAAGTTGGGATGAAAAAATAATAAGCTATTATTGTAGCTGTATCTCCGGAAAACGGACAGTGGGTTGCTGTGCTCACATAATGACCATTGTGTGGTATTTGGGTTGGGCTCGGTACCAAGAGAACATAGAAGCACCAGCATCATTCCTGGATGGAATATTTATAAGGGATGATAATATAGAAGATGAATAAAATCATAAGTTCCAACAAGTTGTTTTATTTATATACTACCTCTCATGACTTATTTCTCAATAGGTACTCAATGTCTATCATCATCATCATCATTTCAGCCGAAAGACGTCCACTGCTGGACATAGGCCTATAATATAATAATCTCAATGTCTATAATACTAGAAAATAACATAAAACTTGTATGAAAAATTATAGGTGCTTAGTTGGTCTTCCCGGTTAATAACTACTCTAACAATAACCTGCAGTTGGCAAGTACTGCACAGCTCACTCGATCCTATGAATTATTGAAGTCCAGAGTAGGTCAGTGGGTCATCTTAGGAACTATATTGATGAGACTTAATGAAGCATCAGGACAGTGTTGATAAAGAAAATAACGTTCAAGTCTTCGTTTCTTGCTCCTCTTGACACTGATTTATCCAATCTCTAACTGCTCGAATAGGTGATAGAAGATGCGCTGCCGCAGTCGGCCCCTAAGACGACCCACTGACCGAATATCCTGTAGTCTTATTTCATTGAAACCGAAGCCCAAGATTTTCGAAATTCGTAATGTTTTTTTTTATCGCAGATATTACGATACACGATAATGAAATGTCATTGTCAAAATGACATTTATAGCATACTGCTGTTAAAGTCCGCCATGTTTAATTTTAGGTTGTGTTGCTTTCCTCAACCGAGATAATTTAAAATAACAAGACAATGAAGTGAAATTAAATGAAATTAATAATAAAAAACGATTACCGTATTTTATAGCGATATTTACATATAGTGTACATGGTGCTGGCCCAGGCTCCATACATTTCTGGAACATCTCCTTTGCAAATAGTGATAATTTTAAAATTCAAATGTATGGGTAGCGACCAGCCCGATGTAGGTTTATGTAAACCTGTGTTTCAGGCCATCACTTTACGTACAACAATATTTAGGACAGTAAAATTTAAAATAAAATAATAACAACTATAAGAACAGTCAAATAGGTACAAACAACAATAAAACTAGCTAAAACATAAACAAAACAGCAATTAACATAATCAGCCTATAATGTTCAAACTACTGGGACATAGCATTCTCTCTTTGAAAGGGAGTGACCTCAAATCCACCACGCTGGCTAAGTGCGGGTTGGTAGATGCTACATGTCTTTTAATTTTTGTGAATGTAAGAATATAAAGCTGCCACTGCTGGAAAACCGGACCTTCATATGCAAAAAAAAAAAAATAATAATAATAATATTCCGCAACTATCACACAACGCCATCTAGTCCCAAGCTAAGCAGAGCTTGTGTTATGGGTACTAGACAACTGATAAACATACTTATATATTTCTAAATACATACATATTAAAGATAAATTACACCCAGACACAGAACAAATGATCGTGCTCATCACACAAACATTTGTCCTGGGTGGGAATCGAACCCACGACCTCCGGCATAGCAGTTAGGGTCACTAACCACTAGACCAACAGGCCAGTCAAAAATGAAGGAGTGAACCATAATGGACACGGACTCAGGCTGAGTTAATATCCGCAGGAAAGAAAAACGATAAGTCGGTCAAATTCCCAAAAAAATAAAAGAAAGACTAAAACTAAAACTTTAGCTATACCTTAGTTATCATCACAATACTAAGAAAAAACGCGAAGTATCGTATAGCAGTAAACTAAACGTATAAATCAACAATTCAAAGGAAACCATAATGAGGCGAAAAGTTTTCGTTACAATAGTAAGCCGGAGCTACCATGAAATATTGTGACGAATTCCTAATCAGTAGGAGAACCATAATTCGTGTGATTACTCCAGGAGATCTTTAAGGATTTAAAAGAAGTAGATTTTTAGATTTAAAAGAAGGAGATTTTAAATTATCACATGCAGACGGTTCAAACATAACTAGTGACTTTTCATAGCATCAACTTCTTGTCTAGATAAGCATCTCTTTCTTCTCACGACCTCTTTCTACCTCTTTCTAGGCCGGTGCTGTCCATTCTCAGGCACTTATCAAGTTGAGACTTTTTATCAGCGATCGTTATGCATATAAGCGCAGCAGAAGTGAGGACAAGAAGATGAAGAGGGGAAGGGAGGAGGATATAAGGGAGGCCTTTGCCTAGTGCTGGGCCGTGATTGTTCCTGCATTTTCATTCTTTCAGAAGAAGGTAAGAAATAATGTTTAATGTCAAATCCATGGAATATTGTGTTATTTGGAATTCACTTATTGAATACTAGCCCCACACGAGATATCTGATTATTTCTAAGAAGAAGCTAATACTATCGTCAATTGGTTTGCGGTAAAAATTACAGATATCAATTCACAAGATTTTATTTACAATCAAATTATGTTTTCCCTAATGTAAAATAACACAACATCACTGACAGACCTCTAACCCACTGTATAATAACATCGAAACCTATTTCCAGGAACCTCCACCATCTAAAACCCAAATATTTATCTGAAGTACCAAGGACCATTTTATTTGCCCCTGACCCAACACGTCCAGACCAACCCATAACGTCTGGTAGCCACAACCCCTCTATAATCGACACACCGCAGTATGGAACTGGGTCGTCGGTGACGATATTCATACGCATCAATAATGTAAGATGTTCTGTGAATCCATTCGTATCTGTCCATGTTTTTGATTACTACATTTATAAGGGTCTTAGAATTTGATGGAAACTGTCTAAATCTAAAAATAAGACCGGTGTCTTGAACAAGCAAGTGCCTACAGAAAATTTGAGCAGTAATTCCCTTAATGTTTATTTGTTTGCAAAACAGATCACCAGTTAAATAGCTTAGTGTGTTGATGAGTCCTGGGTTCACTCCCGGGTCGGGCAAAGTGTTATTAGGTTTTTTCCATCAGGAATTTCACAGTAGAAGCCACGGAGTCTGAATCTGTGCCCGGATGATGGCAATAGGCTTGACCTCTATTACAAGAGACTTAAACATAACTGGAGAAATGTGATTGTACTTGTTATGTACACATCTGCCTAACCCTTGGGGGACTAAAAGGCGTGATGTTATATTTATGTACAACAATGATTTACACACACATATCCTACTCTACTGTCAATAAAATCTATTTGTATTCAGAATTTCTGAAACCATTTTAAAATAATAATAATAATTGAATTTATTTCGGGCAGCGCCCATAATGTTAGTAACAATGATCTTAAAAACTAGTGTTAGTGGATTTTAAGCTACTACTTTAATTTTAAGAAACTGCATCGTGTTGAGATTTTTATTTTCTTCCTCAAAAAATCTTCAAGAAGCGATATATTAAACAACGTGTATAAAGTACCTTGAATACTTACAATACATCCCAAGAATTTTATTTCTTTATTTTTGTTCAAAACGCGACCCGTTGAATTTTAAAGCGCATTCCAGTTGCAATGGAATTCTTTTAGGGAGCGACCGGAATTCCAGCTTTCACAGAGGAATGGACGTTATAAGTAAAAAGTAGGTAAAATCTATACTGTAATACTGAGAATTTGAAGCGTGGGTCGAAACGCGGTTAGGAGAGCACGGCGGGAACTTCCTTTTGGGCGCTAAGTATGGCATTTTAATAAGTTTTTGGCTGTGTGTGTTAATTAAAACTGATTTCTAATAAAGCGTACAAAGAGTTGAGTTCAAGGACCACTTAAGGAATCGCATGATTTTACTGTGTTTTAATTTATTTATAGTTATTTAAACATATTTAAGTAGGCAAGTCTCAATTATTAGATGGAACTCGTGTCGATCGATGGTACGTCTTACCATTACTTAGATGGGTCTGAGTAATTTGCTAAAGTGATCACATTTTAAATGTAGATTTGCTTCAAAAGATCGTTGAAAAAGTCCTCCAAAAGTTCGATAAAGACACTTCTTTCTTTCTTCTTTATCGTGTGGTTAGAGCGTAACCTGGTGTCAAAGTTTCATTCCGTCCATGGGACTTGATTTTTATGTCTACGAGAAATTTTAATAAGCCTATAAGGTAAAGACGCTAAAAATATCATACAAATTCAATAAAACACTCGCTTAAACATAGTCCACAACAAAACTGTGATTTATCATCTCTATGATCAAACTTTGAGTGCAGGAGTATCGCCAAGTTCTAGATTCAATTTCCGTGTAAAGCCGTATTCGGCTACATTACGGTACAAGTTTGTTATTCGACCAGGTTCGAACCGCCAACGTAACCTACCTAGTTTTACTGCCGCTGTACCAAGTTTCGCATATAAGTAAATTCTATTTTAATATTTCTGTTCAAGTTTTTTCTAATTTTGTGCCGGGGAAAAAGCGTTTTGAAATACTGGGTAAAGTTTTTCTCCCACATTGTTTTACAAATAGAAATGCCAAATGCGTACACTTCACACAGTCAGCCATTTATCTGATGGCTGTTTTGTAGACTTTTGATATGACAAACAAAACACGTCTATTACGGGCAGCCAGGAGCTAGGGATTCTGAGAATCATTCTCACCAAGAGTTGCCTTTCGCTTTACCCAGTACTGGGTTATGAAGGCTAGATAAGCAGTGGTTTCATGTAAAATACAGTATTCAGCTGCGCGCTCACTAGGAAAAGCCAGGGCAGACGTACAGAAACATTGTATCCTTCTTTGAATTATGAACTAGGGCAGAAAAGTTTAAAAGGTTATTATTCAAGTTTTTGCTAATTTTACTTGTTGTTGTTACCAAGAAGAGTATAGTCACTCACAATATTCTCTTTCATACGAAAGAATTAGACTTTTTATAAAAGATCGAAAAACGTTAAAACCTCATTTAATTTTGAATCAAATTCAGTGTACTTACAAACTGCATACAAATGAGAAGTTTCCCTTGCGCATTGGTTTTTCTTGAATAATATTTTTTTAATTACTGTGCAAGGCACGGTGTATTAGAGCCAAAGCGAGAGGCTGAGGTGGAAATACAGCGGCCATTAAAAAATAGTTAAGTTCTTGAAGAATAAATTAATGGGTTCCGTGCCAGATGTAAATCGTGGGAGAATTTATAACTTGTGTTTTTTTTCTTTTGTCAGTAGTTAGTTTTGTTCTAAACGTTAAGAGAGGGGTCCTGGATTTTTTACGATGTACAGATTAGGCAAATAATATGACATTTGCTTGTAATCGACTCAGTTTGATAACAAAACCGTTATACCCACATTCAAAATGCAGACTGCCTCATGCATAGTTCATTAAATAATAATCATAGGCAGCTCACGTAGCTACATGGTATCAAGTTAATTAGTTTTACAAGGTAACAATTTTAAAGAAAATCCGATTACTTATGTATTATTTTTAAAACGTAAAACTTAAAGTGCTTCACTTAATACTTTGCCTTTCAAGTTATAAGCAATAATTAGGTGCTTACCTAATGACCTTATGGGTTACAATAGATACTTGTTTTAATTTATGCGATTTAGTTATTATTAGCAGTTAGCTAGATGCAGGGATGAATTGTTCTTGTCGGGGCTGCGGGTCACGTCGGGGCTGCGGGGCCTGTCGGGGCTGCGGGTCACGTCGGGGCTGCGGGGCCTGTCGGGGCTGCGGGTCACGTCGGGGCTGCGGGGCCTGTCGGGGCTGCGGGTCACGTCGGGGCTGCGGGGCCTGTCGGGGCTGCGGGTCACGTCGGGGCTGCGGGGCCTGTCGGGGCTGCGGGTCACGTCGGGGCTGCGGGGCCTGTCGGGGCTGCGGGTCACGTCGGGGCTGCGGGGCCTGTCGGGGCTGCGGGTCACGTCGGGGCTGCGAGGCCTGTCGGGGCTGCGGGTCACGTCGGGGCTGCGGGTTGTTCGAAAGAGTTACCGCGGCCTCGGACACAAAGGGCTAAGAAAGAACATGAGTGGTTTTTAGTAAGTAGAAGTCTGACACATCAAATTACTCCTCCCACTCTGGGTAGAGCGGTAGGGGCTCGACCCAGATCTGGTGGAGTCATTTGATGATTTTCCACCCTCCAAAATAAAACAATACAGGGGAATGAATTGTTTAGGTTGCAAATACGCGTAGGTACAGCTGTTACATTAATTTTGTGATACTTTTTCAGATGATAATATAATAAGAATTTTCTAAAATTAAAAAAAAAGTAAAATGTGAAACGTGCATTTAAAAGTAAATGTAATTGTAGTAAATTCCAAAATCAAAATTAATTAATTACAATTTAAATTCACGCCTCTATACGGAACCCAAAACACAGTTGAAAGAAGCCGTTTACACGGCAATGATTCCTACATTTAGCAAACACATGGAACATTATAATACCGACATAGAAATACCACCTCTATCCCCTACAAAATAAGGTCTAGTGAAAAGTCAAACACTTAACCAAGTTCACTCAAAGAAATTAAAAAGTTTATAGCAAAGATTATAAGAGATTTTATGCGGGGGTCCTAATGAATGACCCCTTTATGTAGTACCTTAACGTGTATATTTTAGTCTTTGATGGTTGCTTTCCAAGAATGGTTCACCTTTTAATCTGATGATGTTTGAAGTAAAAAGAATTAATGCTTGCTTTGATATTTGTTTTGTAGTAGTAGTTTAAGTTTATATTTTTATATAATACATCAAGATCTTAAACTTAATTAACGGCACGGTAAAAAATCAGCTGTTTAAAACTTTAACTATACTAAATATAAGGTCCCATTAAAATAGGTGCTCAAATTTTAACACAGCGTTCAGTATGTCTAACCAAAGATATTCAAGTAAAAAAACACTGATTAAAGTGATTTTTTTTTTTTGACATAAAATGTTGGCTAACTAACACTTTTAGTGTATTTTCGCTAGCTGTTTTATTTTCTTGTAAGTCTCTAATGCGTTTTTCTTATTTTCTTTTTTTACCATTGTCCTTATTTTGGTGGTCTGAATGATTTCTAAAAGTTTGTCCACCTATTTTAATTAATGGGACCTTATATATACTTAGGAATGAAATGAATTTTGTAAAACGTGTTGTCTGATAACAATCACCATCTGCATAGTCTTTTTACAGCTATGTTGGGGTCGGCTTCCAGTCTTACTAAAAGCAGCTGTATCACTACATATTATAAAACAGAGTCCTCCACCGCACCTGTCTGTCTGTTCGCGATAAACTCAAAAACGAGTGCACCGATTTCCATGCTGTTTTCACCAAAGGATAGAGTGGTTCTCGACAAAGGTTGTAATATATAATTTGTCTTATAAGGTCCACGCGGGCAAAGCCGCGGGCATCGGCTAGTTCACTGGATAACTGGACTCTGAGGGTTGAAAGGTTGGAATCGCGCCACAACATCAACTTTAAGTCGTTCGTGGTACGAGTCCCCCAGCATCTACAGACCTACATGAAGGAGGACTTTTGGCCGAAAGGTGTCTTGTATCGACGTTTCCGGGGTCGATTACGTGACACCTCGCAGCGCAACACGACGCCGCCAACGTTACGTGTGTAGTTATAATTTATAAGGTTTTTTCATATGTATTAGTTTGTTGTTATTGTTTTATGTTATTTGTGTATTTTACCTATGGGCCTTAGAATAGAAGCCTGAAATAAAATGTTTAATATTATTATTTACATAAAGTGACTGCTTATCTGATCTCCACAACCCAGTTAATACTGGGTAATACGATACCTCTTTATAGACAGGTTGTCAGACTTTCGGAACACTGAGTACCTGCAACGACTGCCAAAGATCTATATAAATAGCAGACGAGACCAACATCTTAACGTGCTCTCCGAGACACGGAGGAAACTCGGTACGTAATACCTATTACCACCCATCCACCGACCAAACGTAGGGAAACGCGGCTTAACCTTAAGATTGACCGCGAGTGGTTGTTCGAGCGACAACGAGCTCCTATATAAGGTCCCATTAAAATAGGTGGACAAATTTTAACACAGGGTTCAGTACGTCTAACCAAAGATATCCAAGGAAAAGGCACTGATTAAAGTGATTTTTTTGACATAAAATGTTGGGTAACTAACACTTTTAGTGCATTTTCGCTAGCTGTTTTATTTTTTACCATTGCCACTCGAAAAAGGGCATTTTATTCATCGATAACAGTGAATAAAACGCTCTTTTAATCACTGAGTGAATAAAGACATTTTGAATTAGGAACAAGCACGAATTACGTACAAAAAATCGCTGCTGCTGAAAGTACGTACTAGGTGGCTGAATGGAGCTATTCCATTCCAATTTTTTTTTAAATATCCCACCAATTTAGTTACGTTCTTTTCTGTCTGTTCATGTGGTTGTTTTGTGTTATTGGAAAATCTATAAACATAAGTAATTACAATAAAATGAGTTCTTCCGATGACGAAAATGAGAGACTGACTCCGGAATCATTACGTTCTAAAGCAGCAGTTATAGTAGATGATTTGTTGCCGCCAAGTGTTGTCTAATACAACAGTTTCAAACCCAAACAAGCCTATAACACTAAATATTGAAAATTGTTCTAATTTTACTATAATTTTTTAATTTTGATTTTAATTTAATATTTAATCCTTTGTTGTTTTATTACTGATTATGTAATAAAATGTGATAAATATAAATACCATGCTCCTATTTATTGGTAAAAAGTAGAGTACACAACACGTGAATAAAAAATGTATCTCGGTACTTGTATCCCTCGCTCCGCTCAGGATTCTAATCTAGAATCCCTCGCTACGCTCGTGATTCTACTCTAGAATCCTTCGCTGCTCTCGGGATCCAACTTCGTACCTCGAATTAAATTCCCTTTTTATTCACTTGTTGTATAATCTACTATTCTTGTAAGTCTCTAATGCGTTTTTCTTATTCTCTTTTTTTACCATTGTCCTTATTTTGGTGGTCTGAATGATCTCAAAAGTTTTGTCCATCTACCTATTTTAATGGGACCTTATATAGCACAGTAATGAAAAACCGAAAAATAATAATAAATAATTCCAGAAGCTGTACAATACTAAAAAAACTTAGAAAAACAATATTTTTTTATACTGTACTGCCAATCAGCACGATCTTTTACTTTCTAACCTACTTTAATACCTTTTCTATGTTTAGTACGGTAAGAATAACATAAAAACTTTAACCCTAAAACCAGCTACTAAACCCACTAGAGGTCTAAAGATCGACCTCAAACGGGAGAACTAAATAAAAATAATGATCCGCAAAGACCGAACTTAGGCAAACACATAAATTGTAGCGCTAGTTGAATCCTTTGGAACGAACGAACCAATAATTTTTCTTTCAAGCTAAAACACACCTTGTTTCAAACAGGTAAACTTCCTTTTACATTGACACTTAAGTTGTAACGTCTTCAGTTTGATATGTGATTCTGCCAACTTTATTTTGCAGTTGTTGGCGACTCTATTGTCGGGAAAGTAGGGTTTAATTTCGATTGTTTGAAGTTTAGTGTTGTAAGAACATGTTAACGCCTTTGGAAGTGACGAGATAATTTATTAAGGGCTGGTGACCAGTTTTTTCTCACCCTTTCACCATTTGTTCTTAAGTTTTGTTGTTTCAAGTGATTTTTAAGAGAGAACTTTGTCTTGTTGTGATAATAATGTCAATGTCTTTGTGTATGTGTGTTGAAAGTTCTGAAATACATACTTCAAATTGTTTTCATATTATTCTTCTATTAACTCGTTTTGCTGTTAAGTATTTAAACAAACAATTATTTTAAAACTAAAACGATCCGAACTAACTTGTTATAGTAAGCTGCTTTCAATATTTTTATCTGTCGGTCTTTCAATAATGATTCATTGGAATTTAAATTTACTGACATTAATGCTCACTAACATAAATGTATTTTTTTATGAATATTTTAATCTCCATTTTCAGGAGCTTATTATAAAATAAAATGAAATTAATATTGAGTATCATAATTCTTTTTTTGACATATTATTTTTAGAAACTAATGAAAGCGTTAAAAATTCGATGCAAATATTATTTTAACCTATGAAAAAATTGTTTGGTAATCGGTTAGAGTGGTATGGGCATACGATGCGGAGGAATGAGGAAATGTTGTTGAGGAAAATTTGGAGTATGAATGTGGATGATTGTAAGAGTAGAGGACGACCAAAGAAACGATGGATCGACTGTGTGAAGGAGGATATGGCTAGACAGGAGGTTTCTGATGAGATGCAACGAGAAGTATGGAAGCAGACGACATGCTGCGCAAACCCAGAAATACCAAATAAATTGATACCTACAAACACAGGGGAATGATAACAATGAGCATTATAATACTCCCAATAGTTGAACACAAGCCTTTATGTGAAAAAAAATTAACCGTAATCAACCACGCGAGTTAGTGCGGATTCCACATGTTTTGAAAATTTCCCGTTTACGTTTCAGGATATTTTGCTTAACCATTTTGAAGGCAGTGGTGATGAAACAACTAACACAAACCAAAGACGACACGGTTGGCGCAGTGGCTCAAGCAGTTGACTGCTGCGCTATGTGTCGCGGGTTCGATCCCCGCACGGAACAAATATTTGTATGGCCTACAGATAGTTGTTTCGGGTCTGGATATTTGTGTATGTGAGTTTAAATGTTTGTGAACGCACCCACGATACAGGAGACATTCCTAGTGTGGGGCAAAAGAGTCTACCTTCAACAGCTCTTAATTTGCTTACTTAGCTAACCATGCATTGTCATTTAAACTAAACTGGTTTACAAAATTTCACTTCAATCGGAATCCGTGTTTTCAATTGAAGCTTTTAATTTTTTTTAATAGTTTAATAGTTTTAGGTAAAACGGTGTTGAAATCGAGATAATTCAACAAAATGAATTCAACAATCAGTATCACAAAAAAACCACAAAAAAGCACGAACATATAAATCTAGAATGCCGAAGTAAATTAAAAACCTGACAGGTCGTAAGTGCAGGGGGTCGGGGGGCGGGGTTATAAAATATAGCATTTGGTATACGTACCAACAGGCCGTGGCATAGTGCCAATACGGTACTTTTTGTGCTCGCTGACTGTGTCTTATAGATTTATAATTTAATCGAGTGATACGTGTGCTTGAAACTTTTGCTGGATCAAGTTTATAATGCAGTTTTGTAAGTTGGCGAATTTTTATTTGCAAATTGATGTCTTGTTTTTTGTTTTTAGTCCTCATTTGTGTGGAGGTTGCAAAGGTTACTGCTGAATATGAGATTTGGTGTCCGATCCCCGGGTCAAGTAAAGGGAAATTGGATTTTTTCATCAAGAATTGCTCAGCATCATCCATGGAGTCCATAATTGTACACTGTTAGAGGCAATAGACCAATAGACCTTATTACTGGGACTTAAAAAAAATAATGTGGGTTATTAACCCTTCGAGGCACACAGGCATTATTTGTTTTCATTTTTTTTTTGTATGAAATGAGTTCCGAGTCAATAGATATATCAATGGGCTACAAAAATCTAGAGCTTTATAGACTTTTATCGACCAAAGACAAGTTTACAGTCCTAAAAATCGTCCTAAATTAACTACAAAAATACCACTTGAACTGTAAGAACAAGTTTGAAGGGCCAACTTTAATCAGTAAGCCACACACTAAAACACTGGCTACTTACTTTAATCTCCTATAAAAAATAACTCAATAAGCCAACATTAAGCCCAACTTTACTACCGCACCGATCAATTAATAACCGAACTTTCCAAAAAACGCTGCAATAAAAAGAAAAGTTTTTTTTTTAAATAAGAACTTTTCCACGAGATAATCCGTAGACTGGCTACGGTGAACAAAAGATGTACAGTCACGTACACCTATATGTATACACAATTACACATACCTTTATTCAAAAGCGATTTTTGTTAGTTAAAGATTTTATCTTTCAGATAAGTCCTATTACATAATGATCTTTTTATTTAATACTAGCTGATACCCGCGACTTCGTTCACGTGGTTGATGTGTGACTGTCTCGTTGATCGAGTGGTCTCAAGTGCAACTACTGAGGATGAGGTCCGAGGTTTGATTGCAAAGTGTTTTCGCAGTAGAGGCCACGGAGCGTGGTTTTCGTGCCAGGTCGATGGCAATATTATATCTATAGACATCAAACGCCCCCTATTCCATGGCGCTTGAACATTACTGGCAAAATGTGGGTTTACGATTAGGTACACCACTGCCTAACTCTTTCGGGATCTTTTGTTGGCACTGGATGGGAAAACTCTTCGGAAAGTGGAATTTTCGCATCTACATCTAATTCCAGGCGACTCTCTCCTGTTTAAAGCAGTTTATTTGCAAAGACATCTGTTCCATGGCCAATCGCAGATTTTTGGTGATGTTG
The DNA here is from genome assembly GCA_949775195.1 of Diarsia dahlii. Lineage (NCBI taxonomy): Eukaryota > Metazoa > Arthropoda > Insecta > Lepidoptera > Noctuidae > Diarsia > Diarsia dahlii. The sequence goes on from OX459199.1 coordinate 21,335,994, forward strand.
CAAGTTGGGGTAAGATTCGACGGCAATTTGTAAACGGAAAGTGCAATCTGGCCATTGTTAAGCAAAGTTGCGGCAATACCCAAGGCAGCCACAGCCGATAAGACGGCACGGTTGGCGCAGTGCCTCGGCGTTTGACTGTGGCGCTGCATGTCCTGTATTCGATTTCCACACTGAACAAATATATTTACGTCGCGGGTCTTATCTAATTTTAATTAGGTTTTTATTTTAAAGTTTTTACAGCTGTTTTTCTTACTGTGTACAAATATTAACACCGCTATTCTGAAAATGGTGTCAAATGAACAATGCCATCTGTCGAAGACGAAGTTAAACTGCCAAAATTTAATGCATGGGAAGCAAACACACACTATAGGGTTTAGGCTATGTAGTTTCCTGCATGAATGGTGCGCGGAGGCACTACACTGGGGGATAACTCCGCTGCCGCCGTATATTGCCGCATGGCGGACAGACCCCACTGGTGTGATTTCATGGCGACATGGAGAGAGCGACTGTCGCAACCCCGTGCAGGGCACAGTGGTGGTAAGTCTCCGCTTTGAGGAGTGGCTTGAGAGGCGCCACGGCGCCCTCACCTTTCGTCTGGCGCAGGTCCTCACCGGACACGGTTGTTTCGGGATTCGGGAGGCACCTGCACCGAATCAGGCGGAAGGAAACGCCCAAATGCTACTATTGCAAGGATCAGCCGGAGGACACGGTGGAGCACACCGTGGAGGTCTGCCTTGCTTGGGCGGAGCCCCACTTGGGTTGAGCCCCGTCGTGTTCTCTTAGCGACGATCGGCGGCGGCGACCTCTCGCGTCCGGCCCTGGTTCAAGCCATGTTGCGGGGCGAGAGGGAATGGGACGCCGTCGCCTCCTTCGGCGAAGCAGTGATGCTAGCGAAGGAGGTGGCGTGGTGAGAGAGAGAACCTCTCGTCCCAGCCGCAATAGGAGACGCTCTGGGCGTCGGGGGTCACGTGATGGCTTCCGGCCACCGTAGGTGCGGGCCTGTGGACGGTAAGTAGTGGGCTAGCTCGCCGTCCGCCCGTCGTAAGACGACGACAGTCCGTGTCGACGGCGCGTTCGGTTCCACGCGCGCCTCAAAGAGATGTCAGCAATATGGTTGAGGCCCGCAAGGGCCACCGCTTGTCGGGGCTACGGGTTGTTCGAAAGAAATATCGCGGCCACAGCACAAAAGGCAAAAAAGGAACATGGGTGGTTTTTAGTCAGTAGAAGTCTAACATTCCCTACCGCTCTGCCCAGAGCGGGAGGAGTCAAATGATGATTTCCCACCCTCTAAAAAAAAACCCTATGTAGATTTTCAAAGCAGCGTCATTTAAACTAATCAAGGGTAGGTACATTTTGTTATCGTAACTGTTTGAAAAATACGATTTAAAAGTTATCTTGTGAACACACTTATTAATTAGTACCGTTTTGATGCAATAGATGTCGTTGCATGTATGTTTCTAAATGATGATAAGTTTTCTTAAATACCTTAAATTCGTATATCTTTTGATAGAGAGCACCAATTCCAATGAAACTAAAACCCTAATCTTATTAGTTTTAAAATGTACACGTGATAATACTATAATAAACTATACACCCAAGACACACAGACACAACAAAAGAAAACATTATTTTTTCTAAATAATTATGTTCAATATACAGAAACTCTACGTCTACAGATTTATAATATTGTATTTACAATTAAAAGTAGATTATATAAATTTACTCTGAATTGATTTGAAAATCATATAGCATCGAAATGAAAACAAATACGTGGAACTTACAAAAAGTGAAAACCGATTGGGGATCGAACTCGCGAACACGTTTCAACATTTTTGGAAATCTTATAAAAAATCACAAAAAGTGAATATTGACTGTGATTTGAACTTGCGTACCTTTGTTTGCAGGTAAGTCTCTGTACCGTTAGGCTACGTACACCAGTGACAAACAGTTTGAAATAGAGCTTCTGTTTTAATATAGTATGACAGTTGACAGTTCGATTGTGTACGATACCGGAAATTTGAAATGACGTAAGGGACTTCAGCTTTCTCTTGGATTTGCAACGCTCGCACCAGGTGCTTAAAGTGAAAAATTGCACAGCACGCTCGATGTCCCTTGCGTTATTTCGTATTTCCAGTATCAAGCTGTAAAACAGTTGAGGATTATGGATAATGCAATACTGCTCACCCCCTTAAGTTATTATGGGGAAAATTTATAGCCCATGTGTTATTCCAGACTATAATCTACCTCTGTGCCAAATTTCATCCAGATCCGATCAGCCGTTCTCGCGTGAAAGAGCAACAAACATCCATCCATCCATCCTCACAAACTTTCGCATTTATAATATTAGTAGGATATAATTCTACTGTATGTGTGTATGTCACTGAACTCCTTCTAAACGGCTGGACCGATTTGGATGATTATTATGGGAATATTTTAATGGGTTCCTGGATGGTTTGAAAACAAAATTGGACCCGGTAGGAGGCGCTGCTGTTCGAGCAGGACGACGACGTCTGCCAGGTCTACTAGAAGGTTCTAAAATACTGTTTGTAACAACATAAAATTGCAGTAGGAGAACATCACTATTAGAAGATAATCAGTTGTTACATATTAATGCTATTAACAGTACTTCGAATCCAAAACTTTTTTCCTGGCTTGTCTTGTCTTTCTATCGTAATTTGGTATGCAACAGACGGTAGTGCGAAAGGCTAATTGTAGCCAGCCGTGGTTGGCTCGGATCCAAGTAATTCCTGGCGGGATCCGCTATGACAATATTAAGGACCGGCTTACACGGTCCGAAAAGCGTGGATACATAACGACAGAGTTTAATAGAACTGTTGGTCTTTTTTGGTTGAAATTTCAGGTGGGTTTTGCTGGGTGATCTTTGGCCAATTGTAGTAAGGGTTTGGATATCTTTGGATTAAAACTGTGCTTAAATTGCCTTAATTTGCTTTAATAATCTCGAACTGTAATTATGATTGTCAATTAAACGATGCCACTTACGCCAAATGTTTATATTTGAGAACCATGTGTACTAACAAATACAAAGAAAAACAAGTTATTTCTCAAATTAACTCTGTGACTCATTTATCTGACGTGTTGTGTCGTGATGCTCTCTGTCTCTCTCTCTCTCTTCGCGTCACATGCGACACAACACAAGCCATCACAACACACTGCGTCAGAGAAATGTGAACGCAACCATATTAATTCTATGAAACCGATACCTTTCTGATGCATCACAACACAACACGTCAGACAAATATGAATTCTTTTTCATGTTTTTTTTATATAAATCAGCTCTTACAACACATTTTTTTTTCCAATTAATCTATCATCATCATATCCACAGCTGGGTATAGGTCTCTCTTTTCTGGTGCCAATCACCACGCTCTTGTGCCAGTTTCATCCTATCTATCAGCAAACCTAAATTTATAATAAAAATATTGATGTTGGGCGAAGAAAAAAACAATAAAAGAACTTATCAAATAAAAAATTTGAACTCTTGAACAGTGGTTTCACTCGCCAAAAATTAACATTAACGTCCAGCGGAACAAAACTAAGTGGATGGTTCAATGACCTAAGTTGACCTGTTTTGAATAGCTATCAAAATGTGTCTAAAATAAAGTCCAGGCCTGAACAGCGTGGGCAGCGAGTGCCAAACACTGACAGGTGACTGTGCAATAAAATGACTTTTTATCTAGCCAACCACGTCAAAGCGTTGTACAGATTTTTTTGTTTTTCAGTAGGTTTAGATAAACTCGTTTTTATATTGTACAGCAGTTTTTAACCATAGCTTCGGTTGTCACAAATACAGCGAATGAGGTGCTTTAAGTCTTAAATCTATCGATGTACCGTGTGCAATTCTATCTAAATCCGTTAAGCAGTTTGATTAGGTGTGAAAAGGTTATTGCAGTGTTTCTCATACTTATAATATTAGTACAGTGACCATAATTTTATTGAACCGTTAAATGAAAAGCTGCGCTAGTTGTATCGTTAAATATACTCTAACAAATATAACTTATGTACCTCAAATTTGTATCAATGAAATGATTGAACACAATCATTTCATGGAATAGAAAACACACACTTTTATTTATAATGCCCGTTTTATCTTTAAATATTGTCCATAAATAACGCATTTGAGAAATTATAAAAATCTTAAAATCTTATGCGCTAACGTAAGATTTTATTCAAATAATAAAATCCATTACCAAAGCTAACATTTGCTTACTTTACCTAAACACATTTGGATCAGCCTCACTATTTGAATAATACATAGCACGTATGTACTTTGAATATAAAATTATTTATCTTCAAAGACAAATCAAATAAAAATACTAAGGTCCCAGACGACTTAGAGGTAAACTTGTCAAGAAGATTTGACAGTTCGATCACAAAAATAGACACCACTTTTTTACTCACAGATTTCTGAAATAGAACTGAGAGTTGTAAATAAATTTTATGAGTCGAGAAAATACACAAAGCTTTCTATGTTTAACGGTATACTAAAATAGAACTTCAGCCTAAAAAAAATATTTTGAAAATATAATAGCTCTTGCTACGACGTAGCAAAATCACAGCTACGCTTGCTACGCCGTAGCAGATACGTAGCACGCTACGAGTTTAGTCTGCATTGGGCTTGTATTTTGTCAGGGAATGGTTATTTACGTATAATCAGTGTGGCTTTAATAAGCAAGATCTTGTCCTCTAGTAAGCTGGCAACCAGATGGTGCCAGCCAACCTGACGTTACTGCATAAGCTCATCTTATTAACCTGAGCTGCAGGCACTTCAGCTAATAATTTGGCTTTTGTCTGAAGTTTTTCCGTATCTCAGTGCAAATAACTTATTTTATATTTACAAGTGGCGAATTCAGTATTACTTCCAAATGTCATAAGGTTTTTAGTTTCGCCAATAATTCTAAATGCGATCAGCTAGATATGCTGATCGTGTTAAGGCTCAAGCACGTTGAAGGCGGTTCGTGTTAATATTCCATAGGAGTAATGACATTGACAGCTCTTCGACGCAGTTTAACCCTACCCTGCTTGTTAAGACTAGTTGTCCGACTTTCAGGCCACTGACCACCTGAAACGACCATCAATGATGAACGGAACGCTTCACCAGTTTTCCGAAGCATGAAGGAAACTCAGTACAAAATGGGTGATGACATACCTAAGACCAACCTAGGTAAGTGCCGATGACCAGAGCCGTTGCCATTATTTAGCTACAAGCTCCTGTCTTTTTTATTTTTTTTTAAAAACGTTGCCCCACACTAGGAATTTCTCCTGTATCGTGGGTGCGTTCACAAACATTTAAACTCACATACACAAATACCCAGACCCGGAACAACTATCTGTAGGTCATACAAATATTTGTTCCGTGCGGGGATCGAACCCGCGACACGCAGCGCAGCAGTCCATTGCTTGAGCCACTGCGCCAACCGTGCCGTCAAACTACTATTTTTAAAGTATAACAGGCTTAACCGTTCCACGCATTCTCGCACAAACCACTACAAACCGATACACTCAGTTGAAACAACTCTCAATAGGAACCGCGACCGCGATGTGCATCACAAACGTTCAATTTTTCCACAGCCCGAATTCACCCGCTGCTGGGTATCCTCGTAGGCCTCTCTGTTTTGATGCCAATCGCCACGTTTTTGTGCCACGTCTCATCCTGGTTTATTCCTGGATTACAACTAAATCGTCTGCCCATCTCGCCACCCGATAGCTCAGTTAGTACCGGGTAATGTTTTCCCTGCTTGGTAAGACTCACTGAAAAAAAAAGTAGTTACCACAATCAAGATTTGGTTTAGATTGACTAAGTAACTAGTTTGCATCTGAGCCTATCAAGCACAATGATCACAGCAACTACTTTTATTTGATTGAGATATCTTGTTTAGGGCAAACACGCAGCTTTATTAGGGTAAAAACCTTACTTGATAGCTGCAATCAAGTTGTATTTGATAAACACAACCAAGGAACTTATTTAGCGCAAACATTTAGCGCAAGATTTGATCAAGTTGTATGATTAATACATACAATGATAGATGCTATCAAGTCAAACCAACTTAATAAAGTTTCAATGATCTTTATTGAAGTAATCAAAATGCTTGATTGACACAACTAACTTACTTTGTTACAGTTAACATTTTTTGAACTTGTCTCTTTTTTAACTCTTCTACTATGATGTCTTGTTAAGGGTAATCGAGAAACTTGTTTTAGCGTTCAATCAAGTGAACTAGTATTGCTACAATCATGTCGTGATGATCAACTTAACTAAGATTTTGATTGATCTAAACAAGATAAATCGTCAATCAAGCTAAAAAGTCACTTGATTGAATTGCATTTTTTTCAGTGTAGTTGTCAGACTTTCAGGCTACTAACCACCAAAAACGATAATTAATGTTGTACGTAAAGCTTCACCTGTTTCCCGAAGCACGGAGGAAACTCGGTGTGTAATGGGTGATCGCCATGCCTCAGACCAATCTAGGCAAGTGACGACGACAAGCAGGGCTATTGCATAACTTTTTAAAATTAAATTTCAGTGGCTATCATCGTGTCCATCCATTGTCCATCGATTAACTGTGAAATGGTTGAAATGAAATGAAATGAAGTTTATTTATTTGCCAGAATATAGGTACATACATAATTAGATGGTAAAATAATTTTAGTCTCACTATATTCGACTCATCAGTCGTGCAAATATTTCTGGTACATGCATAATAATAATACATAATTACATTAATTGCATTAGTCACAAAGTTAGTTTAGTATACCAAGCCATAACCATATGACAATTAATCGATGGACACTATGATAGCCACTGGCATTTAAAAAGATACGCAATAGCCCCGCAGAACGGTTGTGATTATTTACCTACTCCTGTCTACTGATTTTAAAGTCAAACAGGCTTAACCGTTCCACACATTCTCCCCCACAAACCACTACAAACCGATACACTCAGTTGAAACAACTCTCAATAGGAAACGGCCACCGTGATCTGCATCACAAACGTGCTAGCAATTTTTCTGTCGAGGCGAGACCGCGGCAACGCACACTGCCGCATACATTTTCATGAAGTTTTGCATTTTTGATGAACTAAAAAAGATGGAAAATCGCTGTTTATTTTATTTTTTTCGTGCGGAGTGCTGTGTTGCCGTTTTTTGGAAGTTTGCTAGGTTGGGTTTGAGGAACGTTTGTGGTGAATTGATAAGGTGGATATTATTTTGTTAAGTTTTGTCTTTGTTTAAGTTTTTTGCTTTATTTGTTTTATTTATATTACCTGCTCTCTTTTTGTGACTCAGTTATAGTTCCTCCGACTATTTAAAACAGTCATATTATTGTTATTCCAACTATCACAAGAAAAAATATTCTTATATTAATTATTTTTCTATCAATCAACAGACTTTAAAGTCGTGTTTCGTCTGTAACTTCTTTGTTATAAACTACACTTTAATATTTGATATACCGGAACTTACTTGGTCTGGATTTTTTGCCAAGATATTTTTTATACGAACATGGGGAAAGCTGTGTCGAGTTCCTAGAAACACAATAAATATAAGAAGGCTAAAAATACTTTGAACCATAAAATTGTCAGAACCCGCAGTTTAAATTTACCCAAAAACGGCTTAAATAAAAAAGGAATTTTAGAGAAATTCCTAAATAGTAAAATACAAACGCTTCAACAATGAATTTTCCAGAAACCCTGATGGGCAAATAAAGCACCCAATTCAAATATCTAGCTTGAAATATCATAATTAATAAGAAAATAATTTAAAACAGTCACAAACAGACAAGTAAAAATAAATTTAATCCTCTCTCATCATTAAAAACATAACGAACTTGTCTTATATAAAAATAATAAAACAATGAAGAGTTATTCGCACTATAAATCGTAGACTTCATATAAAAATAGTGGGACTACTAGACAATATCAGTGACCAATGGTCCACATTGGCCCTGGATCGAAAAATCTAGAAGTAGAGGCCTTTGCCCAGTAGTGAAATGACGCAGGTTAACAGTATTATAGCTCACTGTACGCCCGTCTTGTGACGATGACAGGCCGTTTCGACGGCGCGTTCGTGTTCAGAGATGTCAGTAACATTGCAGGGGCCCGCAAGAGCCGACCCCTGCCAGGGTTGCGGGTTAGCTTAAGGCGCAGATAAGAGGGACACCGTAAAAACGACCTGTTTTTCAGAGTTAGCCGTATTGCTACTTATTACAATTCCAAAAAAAATACAGTGTATAGTGTAATGTATAGGTAAAAGACTTATGCAAAAATATTTTCTAAAATTAATCAAGAACCTCGAAAAAAAAAATCACACGAAAAAACTTTTTCGTCTCGAAATGCTCAATATTTTGAGCGATAACTGTTATTTTTTTTTTTACTATCAGAAATGAAATTTAACCAACTAAAGACATATGTAAAAATATTTTAACATTACAGCGTATTTTTTTTTAATAAATTAAATCTGCGAACTATCGTTCATATTGGCAGTCACGAGAATCAAACGCATCCCCATTTTCAACCTTATTTGTTTAGGCGATGAGTTAAACGCGCGCTCAAGGGCGCGGGCAGTTAATGTCGCCTTAACAAGGGCTAAGAATGAGCATGGGCTGTTTTTAGCCAGTAGAAGTCATATTTTTTTTTGGTGGGTGGAAAATCATCAAATACTTCTACTGACTATAAACCAACCCATATTCCTTCTTTGCCCTTGTGCCGAGGCCGCGTTTTGCAGCCAGTAGAAGCCTGACACTCCCTTCAGTTCCACCCAGAGCGGGAGCAGTCATTTAATGATTTCCCAAACATCCAAAAAAATATTCTAACAATATCAGTATTCTCACTTCATCAATCGGTCAAATCAAGGAAACAAAGCTACCTATAGCTACCATTAACTAACTCATTCATTGACTAATGAACCCCTACATTTCTTCGGCCGTTATCTCGAAGTATCAAATCATTTGAAACAAAAGAGCGGAGCGGTAATTTCCTGCAAAGCTTTGAAATACAACGCCTTTTAGTAAGGTGATTAGTTAACTATGATGACGATTAATGGACGAAATATACTTGAAGATTATGTTTTTGATTCTTTCTGCATGTAACTTTTATTTTGTATTTAGTTTTACAAGAATTTGTAAGAATGTCAAATATTTAGTAAGAAAATGTGGGGGAAAGTTGATTTTCTGTAGTACTAAGTAAGTCGATCTATCTTTGTGGAGTATTTATACGAATATTCATACGAATGTTCACCCAACCAAAATTACCTGGATTCCTGAGACTTTTCCTTGTGCCTTCGAAAGAGAAGGCTACTGCTCTGTATCTGAAGATCACATGGCACATATTAGCATTTTGTCTTATAGACTAATGTCATCTTATTTCAACCCATAGATGAAAAAAGAGTGACAAGTAAGTCACCCTCCATCCTGAAGATCGAACAATTACCGAAAAAACTTTATATAAAATACAATAAGAGAAGAATGTCCAAAAATTTGCCCAAGACCTTCCTCGTTACGATTTACGTAATCAAAAATGCAAATCTTACGTCCGAATTACGCTGATTTTCCCCGCGCTCCGTGGGACCGACAGTTTTTTTTTAAATTTTTTTCCAAACTTCGTTGCGTTTTACACGAAGTTATTTGGAATTTTTGAAGCTTATTTATTTATTCATAAGTTTCCGTCCGCGGTTTTACACACGTGGATCCGGTTTTTGCCGAGTTTTTAAGTCCTTTTTGCATTTAAAGTGTAATTTAAAAATGACTTTTCGATTTATTTTGAAGGGTTTTTTAAAGCCGTTCTTGATTAAAAGTACTATGCATACTTATATAATTAAGTAATTGTGTATGATTTGTGGTCGTATATCTTGCAACGTGCGATTTGAGGAATTCTACAATTCAAAACGGTCTTTTGAGTCACCCTCGGCATAGAAAACTTCACACAGTTGCTTCATTCACACATAATATGCAGCTCACAATAGAAAAAGTTCGACTCTCACTGCTATACACACGAGAAAGTTCGAGAATATCCACCAACTCTAACTTTTCATTGTACAATATCACCAAAAATAAAGTTATATCTCTTCAAAATTCAAGCGCTCAAAAAGCTAAAGTGTTGAAACTATAAATCCTGCTATTTTGCAGCTCAAAAATAATGCAGAGTTAAAAAAGCGCTAAAGAGCGCTTTTCCGCTGATAAATCAAGTGGAGATCTCTTGAAATGCACGCTTGTAGTGTTTCACAAAATTTTGCATGTGACGTAAGTGGAAATATTTTGCATACTACAATATTAATTATCTTTTTGAAGGATTGCAGTGTTTTAACGTTTAAAATTTGTTTATAAAATATAGTAAACACTTAAACGCATAGAATGGAACACTTCACCTATATACATTCACATTTATGTAGGTTAATTGTTACAAAATAATGTTTTTGTTTTGTTTTATGTGTTTCAGAGATTCTGGTAAATCACTTGACAATAAGTTTTTCTTAGGAAACATGTACAAAAGGTATGCGATTCAATATAATATTCATTGTTAAAGCACAAACGTTTCGTTTAAAGCTCAAACCTGGATAAAACTTTAAATGCTTTAAATAAGTCAGACTACGATAGCAAGCAATGCGTCACAATATTTGTTGCTTTAAAAATACCTCCCTGTTTCTATCGCATTGCAAAGTCATAAATTAATTTTGACTCACGTCTTGCCTACAAATTTTAATTAACATTTACTACTTCGTAAAATATTCTTGAATTTACTTGCATTTTCACCTTTTAAATCGTGGTAAATGCATTTGAAAATTTCTCCATTTGCATTCAGGGCACGTTAACAAAGGTTATATTTTCGTGTGACATATAAAAATGTAATGAAAAGTGGTGTTCTCATGCCACCAGGCCCTCATTAGTAACTGACAGGCTGTTTCCTATGACGCCGTGTTATGTACCCGGGGAATGTGTTACACCGAAGCGAAATCTACTACGATATGTAGGTAACTCAGTTCCCGTGCAATTCCACTAGTAAACACACAAGCAATGATAGCCAAGTGATATGATTGTCAGACTGCCGAGTCTTAATTTCGAAACCAAGACACGCATCTCTGATATTTCGTTCATGTGCTTATGTGTATTGTTTAATTGCACTTTCATTGGACTTTTATTTGTAAGATTGGAACACAATCAACATTTTTGCCGCACAATATTTTGATGAATGGGTCATATTTATTTTTGATGATTTAAAGTCTGGAGACGATTCATTTTATCATGTAGATATTGTGGCTATATAATAAATTTCTGCATCGGAAAAATAAAATTACAAAACATATTATAATGAAAAGGTCCAAAGACAATCAACCAACTACATTGGAGTAATAGACATCTATGTCATTATGTACTGGTATTTAGGTATGTAACCAACTATTCCCCAAAAACATTTAGATATCAACAGTTCAACACCTTACACAACAGTGTAACACACACCCCGCCACGGACGTACCGCTGGATAATTTGATTACGTATGCATTAAGTGCATTTCCATTTCCCATACCGACTGGATCCGAGATCTCTTTTAAATCCGCCGATGTAACCTTTAATGACCCGGAGCTGACTTCGCCTTAAGGGATTTGCACATTAGGGTGGATGTTGACGTTGTTTTATGTCTACGAACCGAGTTAATCTTTGTCTGTGAACGGAATGTGGAGGTAGAATTGTCGGTTGTCAGGGTTTCTTTGAACCTTTGTGAATGTTTAATTGTTGTATTGGGTGGGAAATGTGTGCTGTTGTTTGTAGCATTTTCGCGCAATCTTACACGTATTGCGGATTATTACGACAATAGTCAACATGCTCGGCAAATGGGTTTGTGATGAATGCATTCGAGTTGGTGATCGCTGATCAAGATATCATAACGTTGCCAAACATGGTAAGGCTAGAAAGCAGGTGACAACTGAGATGACGAGTAATAGAAGGAAGTATGAAGGAGGTAGACATGCTGCGCTGACCCCAAATAAATTGGGATATGGGCAAGAGAAAGATGCATGATTACATACGGGACCGAAACGTGGTCGCTCACAATGGGCCTCATCAGAAAGCTCAAAGTCACCCAAAGGGCAATGGAGAGGGCTATGCTCGGAGTTTCCTTGCGTGATCGAATCAGAAATGAGGACATCCGCTTGTGAACCAAGGTTACCGACGTAGCCCGAAGAATCGCCAGACTTAAGTGGCAATGGCCAGGGCACATTGCTCGCAGAACGGATGGCCGATGGGGCTGTAAAGTTCTGGAATGGCGACCGCGAACCGGCGTTGCGTTGGAAGGCCTCCCACTAGGTGGACCGATGACCTGGTCAAGGTTGCAGGAACCCGCTGGATGAGAGACGTATGGGACCGGTCAATGTGGCGACACCTGAGGGAGGCCTATGTCCAGCAGTGGACGTCTTTTGGCTGAAATGATGAATGATGAAGAGAAAGATGATGATGATCTTTGTCAAACATAGTCACCGTTGAAAGATGCCCACTACTTTCCATAAACTTTCTCCAAGTTTCGCAATATTTGACCGATCATGTGCTTCTCCATTTACGAGTAAATGACTGCGGCCTTCACGACAACTAGGTCCGCCGTGTGGTGGAAATATACAAAAAAATAATAGTGTTCAATTTTTTTCTTAAACTTACTGGTAGGATGACTGTATCATTTACGATGATCGTCAAGGTACAGGACATGAAACAGTCTTATAAAAATAAACCTTTAGCCATCGAACTAGTATCCACGTTTTCAAAAACATGTAAATACTTTAGCTTCGCAAAATCGTTCGTTTATCGCATTTCGTCACTTTGCCGTACAACGTCTTATGTGTAATGTGCCTTATGAATAGGGTTGTGATCGTCGCGAATCGTAATCGTCTGCTTAACCGGCAAACCGGTAGGTACACGAAGTACAGTTCGACGCCGGGATGCAGGTTATAGAATGTAATGTTTATTGCGAGTTGATAAGATCAGTCTGGTCTGATTGTCAAGGTTTGAGTATGTTTCGCACCTTGATAAGACTATGTGACACTAACCAAAAAACCATTTTTTTCAGTAGAAGCATTTGAAGTTTTACCAAACAGTAATTATGAGTTTTGCACCAGAAAGTATAAAAAATCGATATCATGTTAGATTTTTATTGTAGAGAGCATTAAAAACGACTGTAATGTTTTTTTTTTTTTTTTAAAAGTGTTTTTAAACAACAGATTTTTTCAAAAAACCTTTTTAGTGACGTTATACCATTAATGAAAATGTTCAACATTTCCTACTTCATGACAACCAAACGACACAATAACAATACCTAAAATTTAATTTTGTAAAGATTAAACTGTTTTTATTTATAAAATAACTTTATTTCAAAGTTTAATACAAAATACTTAAACATTAACTTGTTTGCGATGGCAACAGCTAGGATAATCACATTTTTATACATATTTTCAGACTTTAATTTTTGTTACAAAACTTCAACAAACTTAGGTGATAAAAACGAACATAAACAGTGTAATAACAGGTCATGTTAAAGATAAACACTAAAATTAAGGGTCGTGTTTTATATGTAAAAGGCTTTTTTTGCATCTAAATAGCTCGGAAAATAAAGTAGGTAGTTCTAAAAACAAAATAACTATCAAAATAGTAAAAAAGTCAGTAAGAATCATCACAATCATTGTGTAATTACTATTAATATAAATTGTACTTAACTAATTGAGATCAAGAATATTACTATATCACAATAATTAAACTTATTCTTAAAGGATTCTATCAAAATAGGAAGAAACGTAATAATTAGGAATGAGATTTTGATCAATCAACGATTTGATGTCGTTTTTCTTCCTTTTAGTCAAAGGAAGCTTAGCTGTCTAAAGACGTGACACAATAAAAAAAACGTCAGTATGTCGTTCGAATTGAACACAAATCCTCTGTTTGGCTTATAGGAAGAAAGGCACTAAAGAAATAATGACGTTCTGAGTTAATCATCGAATCAAATACTTCAAATTTTGTAACACGAAGAGTGCCACTAAATAAAAAATGTCAGTATGTCTTTACAACATGGCAATTTTTACAAAATAAAAGTAGCTTAATAAACGACGCATAACAAAATGTGACGGTATTCGTATTAAAATTAATTCGTAATTACGAAGTATGGTCAATCCAAATCGCCTTTAACCAAATAATGTCCCTATGGAATGCACCAGATGAAACCGTTTTTGTTAACTTCACAGTCACTAATGAAAAAATGGCGGTCTGTCATAACAGATCGTATTAACATTGTCGATAAAGCAGTTCGACACTAACGCCATCTACTGATAAATATTATAGTTACGACGATTGGTGTCTTTGGAAAAAAATTGTATTTTCTCAAAAATGGTATGTAATGTTGCCATAACATCTCTAAAAAGTATCCAGAAAGTGAACTTTACCGGAGACTTATTCACAACTGTCCAGTAAGAAGCGAGATTTTAAACTTGGAATCTCCTACTGTCCAGTAAGTAAGTATGTAATTTACTTACTGGACACTAGGTCATCCTCTTTAGATCTGTTTAGAAAAAAAAACATAGTACCAGACACAGATTAGAGTTTAGCCATTATAACATGGTTATAGAAGGGAGGTTCCAAATATATATCTATCTCTCTTTTTGGTATGACATTTTATGAGATACATATATTTTTGGAACCTTAAACAGCCATTTTATACGTTGCGTTTTGTACTTAGTAATGTTGTAGAAGTATAGTGTGGGATTTTGTGATTGTATTTAGTAATTTCAGTTTATTAAAAAGTTTTTTCTAAAGTTGTTTCCTAAACTGCCTCGTTGGTCTAGTGGTCGCAAGCTCGACTGCAGAGCGTGAGGTCCTGGGTTCGATTCCCGGGTCGGCCAAAAAGTGCTATTGTGTTTTTCACATATGAATGTAACCTTCAATATTAATTAAACGAATTTGTTGTTAAACTTTCTTTAATTTTTGAGAAAAGCATTATACAAACCTCAACCAGTAAGAAAGCCATCCTGGCCTTCGTATATAACCAGACCTCACCTGCGGTTCGGTCCGGTTAACTCATACTTGGCCAGGAAGGCTTACTTACTGGATTCTGCAGTAATGTACTATTACGGGCGCTGAGAGATGGCACTGCTAACAGAAAAACATCATTTTTCGTATAGTGACGGTCTTCTTATCAATGTGCGGTTTGGTTCTTTGCGTAATAAATAATCTTGTTCTATTTAGCCTCTGAAGTCAAACAATTTATAAAAATGTTTTTTATATCTTTTATCACAATAAACAAAAAATTCGTCTCTATTCATTTATTTGCTTTCTTCAAAAGATAATCCACATTTTTTGAAACCAGACAGCCAACCAACAGAAATAACTTGTAAAGCCTTTAGTAGTTATTTTTTGTTGAAATGCTAAAATATGATTTTGATGAGGCAATTTTAGCCTTTCTTTTCGATAAGTTATATTTCTGTCTTGTCAACAACAGAAAATACAGATACAAACAGAAAATGAACTAGTTTTAGAAAGAGTATAAATTACATTTAAACAACTCAGTTATCTTTTGGAGTTACACTTTTTTTTTTCTTTTGCCTACTCTGACCAAAGTCCTTTTTTTTATTATAAATGGGCTTGCTCTTGACTTCAATCTTGCCCTAGGAATAGAGATGATGTCGACGATGGAACTAGCTTACCCAGTAGAAGCCTGTTTACTCGCGACTTAAACAGATTAGGGTTATATGAACTCGGAAAAGGCAATAAAAAAAACGAAACCTTAATTTTTAATATTGACTTTTCAACTAATACTCTTCCAATAACTTTCCAAAGCAAAAACACCTGTATTTATAAAAGCAACAGATCCCTATTACCATATCAAGATAGAAACCAAACAAATATATGGAAATATTCAACAAATCCCCTTGCAATGCAGTTCTTTTTCACGAAGGAGCAACACGTATTGCATTGCTAATTTTCTTGTTAACTCCACAACAGATACTTGTGGCACGGCTTGCAGCTGAAATGTATGCTTTGAATGTGCCTTCTTCTTTCTCGTAGTTGGAGATGTAATCAAATGGTGTACTTAATCTTAGTTCCATGTGTGAAAGTACGTGATTTTGCTTGAAGCAATTTCGTGGAAGGTTTTATAATTTGTTTATTTTACTACAATAATATAAACTCAAGCAATTTTTTTGTGAAGTTTAATTTCTACCGAGTTTCTGGGGACAATGTTTTTTTTCCTTTTTGTGAATGTCATCTTGCAATTTAACCTAGAAAGTTGTCGTCTACAGATATTAGCTATACGATAGTTAAAGTCTGTCCAATATATTTCGGAAATGTGCCTGTATTTTGTTCTGGTTTCCTTAAGATATTTTTTACTCATAAAAGCTCCGGTTGTGAAAAAATAACTCGTTAACACTTAACTTTATTTTTTAGCTGATTCGTACCGCAAAACCAAACAAGATAATGTTCAAACATCGTAACCCAATCACTGCTAATCAGAATATCTTATCAATGTACAGTGATTGTAATCTTGTTTACGAGCTGATTATCTTTCCCGGAGACATTCCCGACGTTCATGCTAAGTCGCCATGACGCGGCACGCGAACTATGAACATTGGCGACAGGAACATTATATTTTGTATCAAGGAAGAAATGAAGATTTGATTTTTTTTAAACGTCGCCGCAAACTAGTAGTTTCTCCTGAAATTGTGGAGGTGCGTTTACAACTATCTGTAGTACATAACCATACACATTCCGTGCGGGGATCGAATCCAAAACTCTAATTGAATGAAACCTCCTGGTATAATTCCAAGTTTTCTATCTGTCTCCGAAGGGTCAGGCAGTAATGTACCTAATAATACACCTATATTTTGCCAATTAAGTTTAAGTCCCATGTAATAGGGGGGCCATTCCGTGTAAAGGAAGTATTAAAAAATCCACATAATTATGCCACTTAAAAATAAGACTACAGTGTTCAACTCTTGCAAACTACCAGTATTAACCTATGTAGCACAGACCTGGGCCCTCACTAGCAAACAGAGCGGGACACTCAGAGTCTGTCAAAACAAAATGGAGAGGAGCATTCTTAACCTCAAGCTAAGAGACAAAGTCAAACTTGAGAATTTAAGAAGCAAGACAAAAGTCATGGATGTCACTTACACAGTGAAAAAACTTAAATGGAACTGGGCAGGCCATATGATAAGAAACAATAAGGATAAATGGACAAAGGGCACGCCACGATAGTGGCGGTAAGTCCCCTCTTTGAGGAGTGGCTAGAGAGGAGCCACGGCGTCCTCACCTTCCGTCTGACGCAGGTCCTCACCGGACACGGATGTTTCGGGAGGTACCTGCACCGAATCAGGCGGGAGGAAACGCCCGGATGCTTCCATTGCGAGGATCGACCGGAGGACACGGTGGAGCACACTGTGGAGGTGTGCCCTGCTTGGGCGGAGCCCCGCCGTGTTCTCGTAGCGGCGATCGGCGGCGGCGACCTCTCGCGTCCGGCCCTGGTGCAAGCCATGGTCCGGGGCGAGGAGGAATGGGACGCCGTCGCCTCCTTCTGCGAAGCAGTAATGCTAGCGAAGGAGGTGGCGGAACGAGAGAGGGAGAGAACCTCTCAACGTCCCAGCCGCCGCGGAAGGCGCGGAAGGCGCTCCGGGCGTCGGGGGCCACGTGATGGCTTCCGGCCACCGTAGACGCGGGCCTGTGGACGGTGAGTAATGGGCTAGCTCGCCGTCCGGCCGTCGTCATGACGGCAACAGACCGTGTCGGCGGCGCGTTCGTGTTCCACGCGCGCCTCAAAGAGATGTCAGCAAGGAGGGGCCCGCAAGGGCCGACGCCCGTCGGGGCCGCGGATTTTTGTACTAGATTACGTGGCCTCGGCGCAAGGGCAAAGAAGGAACATGGGTTCGGTTTTTAGTCAGTAGAAGTCTGACACTCCTCTTCGCTCTGCCCAAGAGCGGGGGGGGTCATTCGATGATTTTCCACCCACCAAAAAAAAAAAAAAAAAAAAAAGGATAAATGGACAAAAGATGTTACGGAATGGTACCCTCGGGACGGGAAAAGAAAGAAAGGAAGGCAAAAAACAAGATGGGAGGATGATATCAGGAAGGTAGCGGGAACAACATGGCTAAGGGAAGCCACAAAGAGAGATATTATAGATGGAAAAGCCTAGGGGAGGCCTATGCCAAATGGCAATCCGATAATAATGTTACCGATGTCGAAGACTAGAATGACTAAGTCAAACATAATCTAATTTATATGATCCAATTTTATATTATTAATTATATAGTATAATTAATAATTAAAAATGCATGAAATGTTGAATATATGTGCGTGAAATGTTGTAATTAAATATACCTAAATAAGTTTTATTGTAATATATTGAAAAATTATATAATACAAGAAACCAATGAATGAACTATAATGAAAGGGGATAGAACCAATGTGGCATATCAACCTGTCCGCCATTTTGATTTTTTTTTCGAAATCGCGGCCCACGATGAAAGAGGTATGTATCGGTAGAGGACATATAGACGAACAAAAAATGTTCGGTAACACGGTACCCAAAGTGTCACGTTACCGAGATATTTGAAGTTAAAGATCGACAAATGAGTACATCGACAATCATTAAATATTTAAAAAAAATAGCCTTTTTACGTGTATAGGCGTTAAATTGTATCCAAATTATAGTTTCCAGGTTGATTATTATTATACGCACATTAAAATCGCTTCGCATCGCAATGAAACGCTATGTTATGTCAAAAAATTGTTTTCTCGTGCTCCTAGTAGTATGTAATGTACCTACTCTCTTTCAATAACCAGTAATAATAATAATAAACGCCTATAGACACGTAAAAGTTCAAATTTTTATGTGGTTATTGTACTCAAATGTCCATCTTTACCTTCAAATATCTCGGTAACGTGACACTTTGGATACCGTGTTACTGGACATTTTTTGTTCGTCTATATATCCTCTATCCATACATACCACTTTCATAGTGGGCCGCGATTTCGAAAAAAAATCAAAATGGCGGTGGGTCGATATGCCAGCTCCCATACAAAAAAGTTCAAACCCCTTTAATGTAATAATATTATTAGTAATAAAGGCTATTTTGATTTTGATTTTTGATTGAATAGGGGGCGAGCCTATTGCCAAAAACCGGGCCTAGACCCAGACTGCGCGGCTGCTGCTGAGAAATTCCTCATGGAGAAATCCAATAACACTTTGTCCGACCCGGGAATCGAACCCAGGACCTCATGCTCAACAGTCGCGTTTGTGACCTCTAGACCAACGATGCAGTATATATTACTCGTATTTCTGTTAGTACTATTATGTTATACCATACATAGCATATTGTTAAACTTGTTTATTTTTTTATTATTGTTACTTTGAAATGTTTTCATTAGATAATAAGGTCCAAAATTGTTGGTATACCACGTAACTTAAAGATTTGGAAGAGCGAAGTGACTACAGGCATTTTTTTGTCTAAAAGGTGACTTCCAACACTAGATGTACCTAGTGTATAACTTGTGAATGAAAATAAATTATTTGTATATTTGTATTTGTATACATAATAATACATATAATGACACGCGAATTACGTTAGCTGCAATCGGGGGATTGAAATGAAACCAAAGATTTAATCTAGAAGAAGAAAACGAAGACTTAATCTATATTAAAGTAAAATTATTACAATATTAATTATTATACTTAGAACAGTATGAAACCATAGTCTCATACTGTTCAATACAAAGTATAATGGAAAACTAAAAATAGAGACTTACAAACAAGGGACTAATTTATGTAAAATAAACGAACTGAATAAATAAACAACAGGGCACGTAGGCGTCTAATTACTTCTCCCCAAATGGATCAAAATCGGAAAATATTAGCAGGACGTTAAAAATGTGTGTCTAAATTAGCCATATATGTTTAGCAGATCTTAATTAATATGAATAACGTTAAAAAGTGTGAAATGGACCTTTCATAATAGTTACTACGTCTGTGACCATTTTACACTTTTTAACGCAATTCGTATTATAATCTGCTATTGTGGCCATTTTAGACTCTCAGAAGGCTGGAATACGGTACTGATTCTTGAACCAACAAAAAAGGTAAGCCATTCGATCACGTGCAAAGTGGACCTTGGCGTTAACCCGAAATACTAGGTAAGCAGTCGAACCCCATGGCCCTCGTGTTTCAAACAAACATAACATCACACATACAATCACGGAAGGGTTTAATAGAGCCATAATAGGTACGGCAACATTTTACGAGTTATGTTTTAGTCCCATGTAGTAGGAGGCGAGTCTATTGCCTTTTTTTTCCGTGTCGGTAGAAAATCATCAAATGACCCCCTCCGCTCTTGGGCAGAGCGAAAGGGAGTGCCAGACTTCTACTGACTATGCCTTTACGTCGAGGCCATGGTATCTTGTGAACATCCCGCAACCCCGACGGGCAAGTCTATTGCCTTCAACCAAGTATAAATCCAGACTCCGTAGCTGCTGCTAAGTAATAATCCTCATGAAAAAATCCCAAGAACAATTTTGTTGACTCAGGAATCGATCCCAGGACCTCGTCGCAATTGTGACCACTTAACCAACAAGACAAACAAACTTCCCTAATGAATCCAGTTAACACTAACGACATCACAAATTACACAGATTTTATCCACATTATTACCTTAATCCTTCAGGAGACATCACCATCATTCATGTACGAGTTCCCACGGTATACGGTAGCTCACGCGAACGCACAGCCTTAAACGAAGAGCAGCCATTTTAACGGAAATTATTATAATAAATCGCTTCCGTTTACTGCGAAGACAGTGGCGCCCCCGTTGTTATGGCGGGTAGGCATGCAATGGTGGCGGTTTAAATTTTTTGGAAGGTGTATTCTGGAATTTGTTGGGTTTGGTTGTTATTTTGTTGCGTTACGAGTAGATTTAGATAATTTAGTGCAATGTTTTCGCTTGCTGGACATTGTCAAACGGTCCCCAAATAATTTATCATTACGGAGGTAGAGAGCAGTTTTTTCATAGATTTTCAGAAGTGAATAAGTAATTTTTACTTTTTTTTATTTTTATTTATTAGGGACAAAAAAACAGTTACATGTTAAGTTTAACAATTATGATTCGTTACATAAATATGTATGTAAACATATAACCCACACCATTGTCCACGGATTAATATATGAACAAGTAAGTAACGGAAATGTATTTACAATAATATCTTGTTATATTTAAATGAATTAAGCGAATATAAGTTAAGTTAAGACTGCGGTGAAAGAGAATTTATTGCTAAGGTTTTAAATTTTATACTAGAAAGAGAGAATATATCTATGTCGATGAAGTGTGCGTTATAGGCCTCCACAAGTTGACGAAGAGGCACTCGTGCCCCGGCGTTAGTCCTGCATGAATCTACATGGATCAACCGGGGCACGCGCGCCGCCCGTCTGATTACAGTTCTAGGTACTGTATAGCATAACTTATTTGTGATTTCAATACAGTCAAATCTATTGTTACACAAACCATGCAGCATCATGGCCCCTAAAAGTAATCGCCGAGATTCTAAACTTAAAACATTATACTGCTGTAGTAACTGGGTGTAAGGAATCCTCGAATGGTAACATTTATAGTTTACAGTACGTAAAAACTTTTTTTGTACCAATTCCAATTTAAAATTATATTTGTCATAGTACGGATTCCAAATAGGAATCGCGTATTCTAATTGAGATCTTATCAAAGCTTTATATAATAGCAGAAAAGTAGAGGGTCGCACGAAGTCTTTCGTAGATCTCATGACGAAACCATACATCCGAAATGCTTTATTTATTATGTTCTCTATATGCAAGTCAAAGTGCAAACACGAATCAATTGTCACACCAAGGTCGCGAACGGAATCTACTACATTTAAATAATAGTTATTCAATGTATACGTACATTTAAGTTTCTTTTTATTTTTAGTAAAAGATATACTGTGGCATTTCGGAAGGCTAAGAAAGAGTTTGTTTTTTCTACAGTAGGTATCAAGTCTGTGAAGATCCTCTTGGAGCAATAGGCAGTCATGGAGTTTATGGCAGGCTTTGTAAACTTTTACATCATCGGCATACAACAAAAAATTGGAATTAACAAAACACTGTTTTATGTCGTTTATTATAGGATAAAAAGCAAAGGACCCAAAATAGACCCGTGAGGAACCCCAGACTTGACAGTTACAATTTCAGATTCGAATCCATTAATAACGACCTTTTGTGTCCTGTTATAAATATATGATGCAAACCATCGAAGTAAATTGCCCCGAATACCGTTGTACCGCCTTGTCAAAAGCTTTCCGAAAGTCAGTGTACACAGCGTCTACCTGGACTCTCTTATCCATATTTTCAAATAGAAAATTAGCAAATATCATTAAATTGGTAGTTGTCGAACGCCGCTTAACAAATCCATGTTGTTCGGATATAGTAAGGCCATGTAATTGAGGATAAAGAGCGCTGTGCACAAGTCTCTCAAAAAGCTTCGACAAGGCGGAAATTATGGGACGATAATTCTCGACATTGTCCTTGTCTCCACTTTTATAAACAGGTGTTACAAATGCTCGCTTCCATACGGTAGGAAAGACACCATCCTGTAGACATTTATTAAAAATTAAGTACAACGCAGTAGATAGCATCTGCTGTTTTTATAAAAAAGACTGGTGGAATACCATCGGGGCCAGAACCCTTCGATGGGTCCAGTGATTTGACTGCTCTGTGTATTACTTCTTTTGCAAGGTAAATATCGGGTATACAAGCAGAGCTATCCAGGCTGTTGTTCAATGGTGCCCAAGTCTCAGGATCAAACGTGGACGGCTCATAGACAGATGCAAAAAAAGTAGAGAACAAATTACATATATCAGTAGGGCTATCAGACAAGGTATTTTTCAGATACATATTGGCTGGGTAGTTAGTCTTGCCCTTTTTATTGGATACATATGTCCAAAAATACTTAACGCTTTTAGGTATACTATCTTCGACTGAATTAATATATTTTCTAAAGCAATTAACAGATTCATCCTGAAATAGTTTACGGTAACTCGAGAAGTGCTTATAATCGCACAGGTTTTTATATGTTTTCCACCTTATCCACGCACGTTATTTACTTTTAAATATACGAATCAGAGAGGGTGTAAACCAAACAGGAAATTGTGGATTTTTAACTCGAGTTAGTGGAACGTGATGTCTAATTATCCCCTACAACGTGTCATAGAAAGTGTTGACAACCTGATCAGCGGTCAGATGAGCGAGTTTAGTGTCCCAATCTATAGAAGCGAGCTCTGCATTAATCTCGGGATAATTCACCTTATAATAGTTGTACCTAGTTACGGAACGGCATTTCATAGGGGTAAATTGCATTTTGCGATCCACAAACACAGAAAAAGGAGGATGGTGGGTGTCAGCCGGAAGTAGTGACGTACACGGTACAGTCTGACAATCAATGTTGGAGATAAACAAATCAAGTATTCGTCCGAGATTATTTCTAGTCTTATTATATTGCGAACCATTAATTAATGACATGAAATTTGATATTAGCTGGCCGCTTGACGTTGTGGTATTTGCCACTGCAAAATTGCCCTGATCCAACCATTTTATATCGGGCAAGTTGAAATCTCCAACAACAAAGAATGACTCGGTAGTAGAATTATTAGCAATCAGATGCAACATATCTAAGTATTGCCTGTATATTGCATCAGTAGTGCGAGGTGGTATGTACGCTACACTGATGACGTGGTGTTTATGAGACTGAGATGCAGGTAACTGAACCATGAGCTGTTCAACGCAAGCATGGGTAAACTGTGTCACAAGCGCAGTTGGTCGCAGCCCACGAAGTGTGGCTATTAAGACACCCCCACCCTCACGTTTATCTGTCGCAGAACAGTCACGATCACATCTAAATATTGTATAGCGATCATCAATAAACTCGCTATCGTGAATGCTAGGAATGAGCCAGGTTTCAGTAAGTATGATGACGTCATAGGAACACGACATGATGCTCATATAAAGCGTGTGCAACTTAGTACGAATTCCTCTACAATTCTGGTAATACAGACATCAAAAGTGTCTAGGGATCAACATATATTTTTGCAATAACTTTTCTCCTGATTGATATTAATTAAAATTTTCTTTAAGGATTCATCAAATAAAGTGTTTTCGTTTGTCACAGTAACGATAAACCAAGTCACCTTTGCATTAATAAAGAAATTTGCCATTTTCCTAATAAAGGGATTTTTGACATTTGAACCACTAACATTAAAGTTCGATAAAAAGACTGAAATAACAGTTTTCTTTAAAATTTTATTGGGTAACTTAAACAATTAATAATCCGTGTTTCTACCGCGAACACTAACAACACAAGAACATCGGTTTGGCATACTCAAAATGAGTTCATCCAAATCACGCTGTGGAATGGCCGCCCATGTTCGTTGCAACAACAAAAAAAGGTCTTCTTGCGACTGGATACCCTCCATATTCGGCAGAGCTCTTCTCTGTAGCATATCCCATGCATGCTCAATCGGGTTCAAGTCTGGCGACTGAGCAGGCTAGGGCAGGACATTGATGTTAGCTGCGGCGAGAGTCAGTCTTACAACTCTTGCGGTGTGCGGTCGTGCATTATCATGCATTAACTGAAATAAGGGACCGATTTGCACTTGTAGAGGAACGATGACGTCTGATACAATCGTCTCAGCATAAATTTGAGCGTTGAGGTTGCCTCTGATCCAAATCAACTCAGTTCTTCCGCCGATCCAAATACCCGCCCATACCATGATGGTTCCACCACTCTATGGATGGACTTCCTGGCAGGATTTTAATCGCTGTTGGCGTCCAGGGGTTCTCCAGTGTCGTATACGTCTTGTATGACTTGTATCCGGTCTCATACCAAAACGAGACTCATCAGAAAAGCACACGAAACGCCATTGTTCTTCTGCCCAATTTCTGTGTTCAAGAGCCCATTGATATCGAATCCTACGATTGTGCATTGCTATAGGTGGTACCCGTAGCGGTCTTCGGGAATGAAGGTTCACTTCATGCAAGCGGTTTCTGACTGTTTGGTCGCTAATTAAGTTCCCTGAAGAGTGATGAAGCCTCACGGCTAACATCATGGCGGTTATTGTTGGAGCTCTTCGAGTTAGGATTTGAATGTATCGGTCTTGTCTCCGTGTGGTGCAGCGATACCGTCCTCCATGGCGCTCAGCCACGGTACCAGTGCTTCGGTAACGTGTCCAAAGTCGACTGATAACACTCTGACTTGTATTCAGAGCTAAAGCCACAGTACGTTGCCGGGAACCAGCTTCTATCATTCCCACGGCTCTGAGCATTTCTTCCCTGCTTAAATGACGTCGCCGCTCCATAATAACGTTGGTTTTAATCAGTAGTAGGGAAACAGTAGCACTAATAATGTCTTCAATGCGTTGTATGTTTTTATAGGGAAAATATTGACAGCTGATTTTCATCTTTTACTCGAATTTGATTAACAGTTCCTGATTCAAATTATGAAATGCACCAAAAAGGATCCATATAAATTTATAAAATCATAAATTTATTACAAAGCCACATCTCAATCTCAAGAAATCCGCATAAAAATGCTTGATCCCTAGACACTTTTGATGTGTGTATATCAGAAAATTATTAGTAGCCATTGATAACAATAATTATTAAAGCACAAACAAATGAATACAGCAATATGAAAAATTACGCCCAACAATTTGACATTACAAATATAGTAGAACCAGAAATTACAACTGTGCATTTTCTCTTTGGCCTTAAATGATGCTTTGTTCAGCAACACTAGGTGATAAGACATAGATATTAATATTTGATTACCAAACTACCTGCCTGCTACTATAGCTTTAAGCGATTTGTTTAGTTGTGAGCTTTTCTCAATTGTCACTAGATCTCAATAGATAAGAAAAATTATATTTTTTTCTTTCTCTTAATACGTTTTATACGGCAACAGCCATTAAATTTAGAAAAAAAACTATTCTTCCATAAATAGCCTACAACTTACAGAATAACCCCAATCTGTTAATTCAGTGTTCATCCCTTCAGTTGTGATATCGTGACGCTACTACCCCTAGCTCGTAACTGTTCTATGTACGACCCGTTTTATTTACTTGTCTCACCATTAAATACTGGTTTACTTAATGACTGTAGGAAACGTGATCACGGTTGTTAATTTTGTAACATGACATCGGTTAAGTAATAAAATTAATGTTAAAAACTTATTTTAGTTAATTTACAGCTTATACTTTAAGTAGGTGTGAAAGTTACCCTATGTATACAAGGCGTTATAAACGCATCAGGAAGTCATCAACCATGCATGCCGTGCATCAAATTAAGTAACCCAAGCAAATAAAAATGTTGACAAACGAGTTTTTTTTAGGTGAAAAATCACGGTTTAGGGTAGAGCTCAATGTAACGTACTCAAAAAAATATGCTAATTTAACGTTATAAACTTGTATGTTATAAAAGACTTGTATTTAACCGACTTCAAAAAAAGGAGGAGGTTATCAATTCGACTGTATATTTTTTTTTTTTTTTTTTTTTTTATGTTTGTTCGCTCATAACTTGCGACTGGGTGAACTGATTTTCATGATTCTTTTTTCATTTGAAAGCTGGTGCTTCCCGTGTGGTCCCATTGTCACCATTTCAATATCTGATGATGGGATCTTGTAGAAATCGGGGGAACTCTTCAATAAATAACAGCAGATTAACCGCGATTGTTGCTATAGCATATCTAAGCATTGTTTACGCCATCACACAACATAATATCACGCCTGAACTCACTACAAAGGTTAAAAAAACTATTTGGTGAAGATCTGATGAAGAACTTCGGAGATAGGCAACGGAACTCCTCAATTAATGATAGCAAATGGACTGGGATTGCTGAAATCTCATGACTGTCTATTGTTTACACCAGTTCATAACATAACATCACGCCGGTACGTTGTGAAGGGGTAAGCACATGTGAACCACTAAAAAGTGAAAAATAAAAACTTTTTTACAAAAAATAAAACCGACTTCGACAAAAATAAAACACAAAAAAGTGAAAAATAAAAAATCAGCTTCAGAAGTCGGTGGCAAAAACATGAAATCAAACAAACAAAAGTCACCGACTTCAGAAGCTGATTTTTTATTTTTCACTTTTTTGTGTTTTATTTTTGTCGAAGTCGGTTTTATTTTTTTAAGTTGTAACTTTGGACTTCCATACCTCCGTAACAAGAAGGTTCTCAGGTAAGTAATTGAACAATTACAAAAAAATGATTGCAATGTCGAGGAGAATTTTCCTCCTCCAGAAAGTTCCTCAAGGGTTTTTTTACACGCATTATTTGGATAAAAACTTGACAATAGATAAATAAATAAGCTTTTATATTAGTTTGAATATTACATTGATTATTGAATCAATTTTTAAATAATCCGCCCTGGCTTTTTTATCCCTACACCTATAATTTTTCTAAAAATAATCCTCAATATATCCAATCTAGTCAACTATCATAAAACGTCCCATATTTATCTTCAGACAAAAGAGCGTCTAACACCCCCATTTCATAACTTGCACAAAAGACGCACAATCAAATACCGTTCACAGAAATACTTCTTGAAGAATTCAACGATCCAACAAAAAATGTTCAATGCATTGCTGCTTCAGAATGCGGGCATAGTTGTGAGCACGGAGTAAAACCGGCAATGTTTACTTAAGGCGATTGTCGGGCGCTCTTTGTGCTCCCCCTGCACCCCGCGGAGCTGCATCGCTTTCATTCCTTAAGGAATTAGTTAGGACGTTGATGTACGAATAATACTTGAATATTTGAATGAATACCTACTTTGTTGTAGCTTCTTTTAGAGTTTAATTTTGGTTAGCTGATCATTAGCGATTTTCTGGTCGAGCAAACCGATATTGAGTTTTGCTATTAAGAATTGAGGGTGTTCTATTTTAACTTCTGATTAACCTTTCGGGGAAATACAGACGTGACGATGGAAGGGTGTGTCAGACTTTTACTGACTAAAAACCACCCACGTCCTTTCTTAGCCCATTGTGTCCCGGGGCCGCGGAAACCGTCCCGCAGCCCTGGTAGTACGGACTGGTCCTGGGTACGATTTTCAGGTCAGTCGGAAAGATACTGAATTTTTTTCCTATAAAGCAGCTCGAAGTCTATATTTGGACACGGTTGATGACAATAAGCTCGCTCCCTACTACTTAATTCCCCGCATTTCTGGTGGAATGCGGGTGTACTTGAAGTACTCCTCGAAATCTTCTCACATCTGTCTCAATGCAGACGTTAACGTGTACGTGTTAGAGCAGATTCGTGCTTTGCATTCCACCTTCGTTAATAGCCTTCACGGATTAAGTGAAGATGTCTATATTTATTTTAATTTTGATTAGTCCTCCATGCAATTAAATACATAAGGGCTCAGAAGGAACATGGGTGGTTTTTAGTCAGTAGAAGTCTGACACTTTCTTCCGATCCACCCAGAGTGGGGGGAGTCGTTTGATGATTTCTCACCCTCCAAAACAAAAAATATGCATATTATTATTCTCTTCAGCAAACTTGTTACCATAATTATAACTGCGTCATTTATGAAAAAAAATAAGAAAGGAAAATTCCTTCCGATTGTTTCATCAAAATCGGTTCAGTACTTTAGTTTTTTCTCTCCATGCTTTTGTTGAAATGCTGTCCTTATTTGCTTTTAGTTATTACGTTGTTTAATTAATTCATGATAACACAAAATATTTCACAAAATATTGCCTGTACTTATATCTTGTAGTTTCGCAATAAAACGATTTTAAATTCGAAATAAAAATTAACATAAATAATTTCGAATGCCTACACAAAATCCTTCATGCTACGGCGTAGCACGCAATACCACTTTGCTACGCGAGCTACGCGGCTACGCCACTGATAAATTACCGTAGCAAATCAACGTCCCGCTACGGATCGCTTGACATTGAACGTTGCTGATTATTTAATTTTTATTTTATCAAAAGAATACTCTTATAATTTTTAAACTTATCGTTTGTTAAACTTATACTTATGTGAGCCAGCATACATTATACCTACTCTTCAGACGACAGGCCATGTCGACGGCGCGTTCGTGTTCCACGCGCGCCTCAAAGAGATGTCAGCAACATTGAAGGGGTCCTCAAGGGCCGACGTCCATCGAGGCTGGTCGTTGTTCGAAAGAGATACAGTGGCGTCGACATAAAGGGCTAAGAAGGAACATGGGTGGTTTTTAGTCAAGTAGAAGTTAGACACAACCTACCACTCTACCCAGAGCGGGTGGAGTCATTTTAAGATTTACCACCCTCCAAAAAAAAGGTATAACAAACTTATGTTCAGTGGTAGAACGTCAGGAAAACCTAGTGTTCCCACTAATACAATGAACCAGAGGCCCGAGAAATGTCAAGACTGGTTATCTCTATCTAGGCTTCTACTTTAAATACAGGACACAATACTTACACACAATCACGACACCCTCCAAAAAAAACATCGTTCGGAGGTATCAACCTCTGAACCCCTGGTTTTGTGTGTTCGAAATCATCAAATGACTCCTCCCGCTCTATGCAGAGCGGTAGGGAGTGTCAGACTTCTACTGACTAAAAACCACCCATGTTCCTTCTAGCCCTTTGTTTCAAGGCCGTAGTACCTCTTTCGAATAACCCGCAGCCCAACCTCTGAACACTCACAACTTACACACGGAACCGTCTAAAACCCATTAAAGTGTACATCGAAGTTCGTCCATCAGCACTATCACAACTCACAACAAATTTTCAATTAAGGAGTGTGGAGTAAAAGTGGTGATTAGCTAGGATTAGTCACAGAGCGGCGACGCGAACGTGAAACTATTCTGTCTAATTTAAACTTTGATCAGCGCTTCGGTGTTCGTCAACTGTTTAATGAGTTAACTGTATATTGCATTTTTGTGTCGGTCGCTTCTAGTGGTTTTAGTGTTGGTTTAAGTTGGAGTGGAGTGGTAGGGAAAATTATGTCTTGCAGTGAGAATGTATATTATCAAGCGTGTAATCTCTGCAGGGTTAGGTAGAACCCGTCGGGGCTGCGGGTTTTTCGAAAGAGATACCGAGGCCTCATCGGCACAAGGGCTAAGAAGGAACATGGGTGGTTTTTAACCGACTTCAAAAAAAGGAGGAGGTTATCAATTCGACTGTATTTTTTTTTTTTTTTTTTTTTTTTATGTTTGTTCACTCATAACTTGCGACTGGGTGAACTGATTTTCATAATTCTTTTTTCATTTGAAAGCTGGTGCTTCCCGTGTGGTCCCATTGTCACCATTTCAATATCTGATGATGGAATCTTGTAGAAATCGGGGGAACTCTTCAATAAATAACAGCAGATTAACCGCGATTGTTGCTATAGCATATCTAAGCATTGTTTACGCCATCACACAACATAATATCACGCCTGTACTCACTACAAAGGTTATAAAAACTATTTGGTGAACATCTGATGAAGAACTTTGGAGATAGACAACGGAACTCCTCATTATAAGATAGCAAATGGACTGGGATTGCTGAAATCTCATGTCTGTCTATTGTTTACACCAGTTCATAACATAACATCACGCCGGTACGTTGTGAAGGGGTAAGCACATGAAGGCAGAGGGTCTGTCATCTTAAATGAAACTACGAAATATAGCGGTAATCAACTTTTATTCCAATAGCACGATATTTAAAATAAATCACTATACACACACAACTATATAATTCAGATAAAATATTAAAACTCTAAGCGCTACAGCATGTGCACCGGGCCAAGCCTGCGACAAGAATGATCCCCTCCACGCCGAGTGGTCGTTTATAAAGACTGGCTCGAGCAGTGGGGAGAGTGGTGCGGCCTTAGTGACGCCTGCGCTGCGCACCTGGCCCGCTGCACGTGCTGTTTACAACGGCGACGCCGTCACGGCCATACTGACGTGCGAACGTCCTCGTACGCGGAGTCTCATCGAACATAATTATGAGTGATGTTCGTTCATCCTGACTACAATCTGGTCCGGTGCATCCCTTCAGACTTTGCTTGTACTTCTGGACCGCTCGATATTGAGCCTCCAGGACATAATACCAACACCCTGGACCGCTCGATATTGAGCCTTCAGGAAATACACGAGCAACCTGGGCCGCTCGTTATTGAGCCTTCAGGACGTGCACTAGCAACCTGGCCCGCTCGATATTGAGCCTTCAGGGCCTGGTCCGCTCGATCTTGAGCCTTCAGGGCATATACTAGTAACCTGGTCCGCTCGATATTGAGCCTTCAGGGCATTTACTAGTAACCTGGACCGCTCGATACTGAGCCTTCAGGACATAATACTAGCAACCTGGTCCAGTTTAACCCTTCAGTTTGCTACTAATTCTGGACCGCTCATTAGTGAACCTTCAAATTTTTGGCCCAGTCATTGCTGATCCTTCAGGTTCCTGCAAATTAATAATTTTAATTTTATTTTTTTATCGTCTTATTAATTTTTTCGATGTACGACTCTTTTAGTTATCAAAGTAATTGAATATGGGCTAGAAAACTCTTTTGATTCAAACGTAAACCATTTTTTTTTTTAACTATCGCTGGTAGCTCTCAAATAATGGGAGTCAGCAGATATTGTCATCATCATCTGCCCAGTCCCCTCCCAACTATATTGGGGTCGGCCTCCAGTCCCACCGGATGCAGCCGAATATCAGTACTCCACACGGAGCGACTGCCCATCCGACCCCCACAACCCAGCCAATACTGGATAATACGATACCCTTTGGTAGGACCGGTTGTCGGAACTTCAGGACACTGACGACTGCCAAAAATCGACACATGACAACTGGGACTAACAGATTAACGTGCCTTCACAGGCACTGAGGAAACTCGGCATGAAATGGGTGGTCACCCATCCACAGACCCACCGAGGTAAACGCGGCTTAACCAGAAGATCTCTCTCCTCCACGAGTCAGGAGTCATTGTACTACTGTTAATCGATATAGTATCGGGTCGGCTATTCACAGACACGGTATCACTATTAGCCGAAGTTATATTACTGTTTAGGCATGATATTGTTCTCGTGGTTACTTTCATGAACAAGGATATCGTCATCATCACTATCCGCCGTCACGTCATCATGATTTTTCGCGATGTCTGCCAGACAATTTTGACCACAAGGCATTACACGAAAATATTCGTGAGAATATTTATAGACCCAATTGGTTCCGTTAATATATCTTAACTCGTACCGGTCATTTTCTAATACGGGCTTTTTTTTTTTTTAAAAAAAGGTCCCTTATATTTCCGTTCTTGCACCTGGAACTGTTACTCAAGATAGGCACTTCATCGGTTTAGCAACATACTTTCGACTTTTAAAATTAATGAAACCTATTCTCTAACAACTCTAAAAGGTAATAATTGTTTGGACTTCTGAACAAGAACTGATAAATTTGGTTTTGGTAAGGGTCAAATCATTATCGCTAACGTTAACTGAAATCCCATGTTCTAAAATATCACGAACTAATAGGTAGTATTTCCTCACTAAAGCATTCATCCGGTAATCCTACTTCCTACTAATATTACAAACGCGACAGTTTATAAGTATGGATGGACGTTTGCCACTCTTTCACGCAAAAACCACTGAACGGATCTGGACAAAATTCAGTACACAGATACCTTATAACCTGGATCAACACATGGGACAGCCTTCATACCGAGTTTATCCACCCGTGGGACAATTCTCGAGCCGTAGCGGAAGAAGCCACTGGCAACAACTAGTACATGACAGTTATTTCAAGAAAGCGGTTTTGTATAGTCGTTGGACATTAATTATTTCAATCTGTTATAGTTACGTTACAACCCAGGGTCACCGACATAGCTCTCAAAATATGCAAGTTGAAGTGGCAATGGGTGGGCCACATCGCCCGACAACCGATGGGGAAGAAAGGTTCTCGAGTGGCGACCACGAACCGGAAGACGCAGCGTTGGTAGGCCTCCCACCAGGTGGACCGACGACATCGTGACAGTCGCAGGTAACCGGTGGATTGAAACGGCAGGTTGCCGTTCGTTATGGCGATCTATGGGGGAGGCCTTTGTCCAGCAGGGGACGTCTTATGGCTGACGATGAGGCACGTTACTTTGCTCATACCTATGCCGTTAAGGATTACTTGTTCATGAAATTATTCGCCGTTAAAGAGATAACTATTTTTATATGAAATGAGCATACTCTTTACCACAATCATGCCCTAAGGGCAGAGATGAGGTCGACGATGGAACTGGCTCACCCAGAAGAAACCTATTTACTCGCGACTTAAATAGATTGAAGTGATATGAACTCGGGAAAACTGACGCAGGCAGGGAGTTCTACTCCTTGGCTGTGCGCATAAAAAAAAGATTTAGCAAAGCGCTTCGTACGAATGTGTAAAACGATCGACAAGGTATAACCTGCAGTATGTCTAGTTTCCCGATGGAAGAAGGGAGATGGTGGAATCAGCTCGTGGAGCTCCTTTGCATAATCTCCAAAGTACAGTCTGCACAAGACCGACAGACATGCAACTTTGCGGCAGTGGGCCAGGATACGTAGCTTGGCCACCAATTAGCCTCTCATCGTCACCAATTAGCCTCCTGGCTCTGCACTAGATACAGAAAAAAAAAGTGTGTCAAGTTGGTATTTGGCTGAGCCATCCCAAAGGTGAAAGCAATACTCCTTGCCGGACCGGACTTGAGTTTTATATAATATTGAAAACTGTCCAGGCTTGTAGTACCACTTAACCCTCTTTAGGATACCCAGCATTTTTTTTTTTTGCCGCTTTTTGACCTTCCGACTCAATGTAGGTGCTGATGTTCAGATTTTTGCTCGAGACTGTCAGTAACTTGTACAGATGCACTCTGAAAAGTAGGAGCTAGATTTAATTAGATTGAATGGACTCCTTTTGGCGGAGAACACACACACTTGTGTTTTGGTGGCGTTGAAATCAATGAGATTCTCGTCACCCCACTTGGAGACAAAACTTAGAGCTAAACTCGTTCGCTTTACCATGGCCTCTCTCAATGATCGTACTTCATCACCGCTTTTGCGCTGGTTGTATAACTCTCCATGACAGTGCTGTCATATGCGTACCCAATAATGCCAGGCACAAGGAGGTCATTGATACGCAGCAGGAGAAGTGTCGCGGAGAGAACAGACCCCTGAGGCTCCGGCATCAATAGCAATAAGGTCAGAGAAGTAGCCATCTATGACCACTCGGATCGACCGTTGCTTTTGCTTCATAAGGCTACATTCCGAACCAAAGTCAAATACAAAAAGAAAATCTACACCACTTATCTGTAATACTCCACGGGCTGCTCTGAAACACAGGTACACTTGCTTAGTGCTGGTGCTCCGTGTGGACTCTTCCTTCTTCCATCGCTTTGGGCAGGAATTGGCTGTGTGCCCCTGCTCACTGCATACATAGCACGTAACGGCCGTAATGACGGCTGTCTTTGGTATTTCAGTTTTTGCAGCAGGCAGGTTTTTTGAAGAGGCTTTCTGTTTTTTCCGGCACTCATGGCCACGATGACCCATTATTCAATGTGAAGCTTCGCAAAGTACTACACCACACACGGACTACACCATCTAATTTCTTTTCACAATTATCGTTTCACTGAGTTTACACCAATTCACAATATCGGATTCCGATAGATCAGGATCAAAACCCACAAGCATAGCTTTGCATTACTATCATTAGTGGAAGGTGGATCCGGTCACACTTCTGATGAAGGCAGAGGGTCTGTCATCTTAAATGAAACTACGAAATATAGCGGTAATCAACTTTTATTCCAATAGCACGATATTTAAAATAAATCACTATACACACACAACTATATAATTCAGATAAAATATTAAAACTCTAAGCGCTACAGCATGTGCACCGGGCCAAGCCTGCGACAAGAATGATCCCCTCCACGCCGAGTGGTCGTTTATAAAGACTGGCTCGAGCAGTGGGGAGAGTGGTGCGGCCTTAGTGACGCCTGCGCTGCGCACCTGGCCCGCTGCACGTGCTGTTTACAACGGCGACGCCGTCACACATGTGAACCACTAAAAAGTGAAAAATAAAAACTTTTTTACAAAAAATAAAACCGACTTCGACAAAAATAAAACACAAAAAAGTGAAAAATAAAAATCAGCTTCTGAAGTCGGTGGCAAAAACATGAAATCAAACAAACAAAGTCACCGACTTCAGAAGCTGATTTTTATTTTTCACTTTTTTGTGTTTTATTTTTGTCGAAGTCGGTTTTTTAGTCAGTAGAAGTCTGACACTCCCTACCGCTCTGCCCAGAGTGGGGTGTCATTTGATGATTTACCAACACCAAAAAAAATACAACAAAAAGGGTTAGGTAGAATAGTGAATCGAAAGCAGGGCATCATGCTCAGCAATCGCTGTCTTGTGTCACAGCATTGGGAACGTTATACAGCATGCGTTAGAAAGAAATGGTAAAATACCAAGGTGTGATTCAGCGCATCAAACTATACCACTACTTCCATGGGACCGCTATCGAAATAGCGAACACGTTGTAGAATGATTATACTAACTATATGTAGTTTATTTTGTCCAAATCAAATCTTTTAATGATTTATTTCTAACAACTACCTCCTCCCTCTAGCCCTGCCTAGACCTGCCTCTGCCCTCTAGCTGTCTTACCCTTTGGGGCTTACAGGCGTGATGTAATGTTATTTTAAACAACAGCATTCTTACGGGTTAATGAATAACTACTCAAGAATTATATTACTGTTAAGGAATTTGGTGATTAAGTTAAAACTAAAATTCATTCTTCAAATAATAATTCCATCAATTTAATGTTAATTCATTTTAGTCAACACCCTAATATGCTTGCGTTTAAGGTTCTCTTTTACATCCTAAAACGAAACTCGCCAACACAACTTTAATCTCAAAGACTCGCTGTATATTTAAACAGGTGAACGAAATTCTGTCCGGACGGTTTGCAACTCGTAGTTCAGCGGCATTAGAAGTTCCTTGTTTTATATCGAACACACGTTCTCGGGCTCGAAGTTTGTACAAGTATGTCGGACTAGCTGTAGGTAGGAGAGAAGGGGACAGTTTAAATGGTCGGTTTATCTTTGAAACGACAACCAACGATGAAGAAAGTATTTGTTCTGTTATTGATTTTTATAGTAAGGTGGTCGGTCTATTGGTCGTAAGCTACTGATAATGGGGTTCTGGTTTTGATTCCCTGGTATGCGTTATTGGGTTCAGCCATCAATAGTTTCTCAGTAGCAGCTATGAAGTCTGGATTTGTGCCCGGTTAAAGATAAAAGTCTCGCTCCCTTTTACATGGACACACATCTGTGTAACCCCTCGGGGATTACTGGCGTATTGTAATGTTATGTGTTCTACACCAAAATGCAAGTTTATTTGCTGATGCTTGTTGGCCCATTTGACTTTATCATCGTCGTCATTTTAGTCGAAAGTCGTCCACTGCTGGACATATCACGATCACTGTTATCTAATTTGAATAAATAAATTATTATATTATTATTATTATTATATGCCACTCCGAGGTGTCGCCACATTGATCGGTCCCGTGCGTCTCGTATCCAGGCGAACCCCGCAACCTTCCCAGGTTTGGCTTTTTACTTATTTTCAAATAAAAATAAGTTTAGTATAAATTATCTTATTTTACGAAAGTTTACTTAGTTTTATTAATAAATAGTCCTCCTGACCGTTTTTCGGTCACGGCGGCCAATCTCAGCGGAGATTAGCCATCGGCGCGGGAGATATTAAAGTGCACAAGTGTGTGCGCAGGCACAGGTGCACTCTCTGTTCCTTTTCTCTCATAGTTCGATGGGACGGCCATCCGACACGACCGGAGAGAGATCAGTTGTATTAACAATCTAGATGAAATCACTTTGGAAAGTCCAGTCATAATTGTATGAAACTTCTTAACTTCATAACGACTCATTAAAGAGGAGTGCCAGCTAGTTTAATAAGTTCAGTACCAGTAGCAGTAGTTCACTATGAGCAGAACTCCAGTAACAACATTACGTTTCAATAATAAAATGCGCTTCACTCAACACCGAGAAATCTTGAACGGCTGCATAAAAACCTATTCTCCCCCTCTCATTTAAAACCCAACCTTGACCAACAGACATAAAGTAGAATTTCGAAGAGGAAGTAGCTTCCACTTGTTGCAAGTTCTACGATTCCATTATTGCGAGATTGAATCTAAAGGATTAGCAGTATTATTAGATGGTGTTAGTGGGAACACCTACTCAGGTGTTGGTACGTTGGGTAATCTTACTGAGATATCTAAGCTGTTTGTTCGATGGGTTTTCGTTATTCTATTGTGTTGTTTCGATATTTGTGATTCTGTCGAAAGCGGTATTGATTCTACTCTGCTACGCTATTATTATTCAAAAACAATAACACCGACTGACTAATGACTGACTTTTGACTGCCTCGTTGGTCTAGTGGTCGTAAGCGCGACTGCTGTGCATGAGGTCCTGGGTTCGATTCCCGGGTCGGGGGTGCGCCAAAGTTCACCTAAAATTTCAACTCCGATAATTGGAAATCCGAAAATGTTCTTCCTAACATTTTTCATCCTAACAATCGCAATGGGGAACACAAAAGGGTCAGAATATTCGTATCAAATACACCTAAAATCGAAGTGTAGAACGTGTACATTACATTAGTTTTTGTTTTACTTCGATACATGCAGTATTTCCGAAGTTATAACGCCGAGAAGTTTAAGTATTTTTTTGAATTTCCGAGATTACGCGCGCTCGTACTAATACGTCACAACCCTGTTCAGCCCGCGACCGC
This sequence comes from Diarsia dahlii, assembly GCA_949775195.1. Taxonomy (NCBI): domain Eukaryota; kingdom Metazoa; phylum Arthropoda; class Insecta; order Lepidoptera; family Noctuidae; genus Diarsia; species Diarsia dahlii. The sequence continues at coordinate 21,373,802 of OX459199.1, forward strand.
GTCACTGCGCGGCACTTAGTCCGGTGCGTTGACCATAATAAATTAGGCGCGTCTCGTTTTATTTTGTTTCGATCGTCTTCGTTTTCCTATTATGTACTTATACATACACATACATACATAAACTCACGCCCTTTTCCCATGGGGATAGGCAGAAACCACAGATCGCCACTTGCTTCGATCCTTACCTAATACATAGGTACTCTTTTTGCCTCGTCGTTGTCGTCGTACTTATAGTGTCCTTGTATTTCAAAGTAATAATAATATTATCCTTTATCCGATTACACTAAAGTGAAACGTGTATTGTTTAGAATGGAAGGTTTTCTAATATGTCAGTCGAACAATCTGCCAAGAGTGGATAGTTTGATGGTGACTTGGTGACACAATATGTCATGAAAAATCAGGATTTTATGGCTGCTGAAAATCGTGGAATAACGATGAAAAGGTATATAGGAATGTGCTAAGTAAGCATTACCTACTCCTGGGTAGGTATTTGTTCAAACTTAAACCTAACTGAAAGTGTGTCTTTCATTTAGTTAGTACCTATAGGTAGGTACCTACTCGCAATCAACATCTCGAATCTCGAGGTTGTCGATGATTATTTTATGTGTTTTATTAGTAGGTATAAACTAAAAGAAAAAGTCACTATTTACCCTTATACAGAATGCGAATGTAGTAAGTCTTAGTAGGTATTTACGTAGTTACCAGTTTTGTAAGTAGGCAAACACCTACCATTATTATAGTTTTATAGGTAGGTACTAAACCAGATATTTTTGATTAATTTAATTTTTAAATTATATAGTATAATGAAAAGAAAATAAAATCGAAATGGTCTTCACAGCAGTGCGCTTTAGTTTTAGGACCTATTGAATCAACTCTTTTTACGGGTGTCATCCACTTTTTCTTCATTTTTTGGGTCCTGAAGCACATAAAAAAAGAGTTTATCAGGTGTTTAAACTGTTGAATTGAAGGTGATTGAAGCACCGAGGCACAATACAGTATTTTTTTCCATTTTTACCACAGAGAACTTTATAATTTTGAGTTTTACTGCGCACGGGCGTGCAAACGAGAGCGTGGTTGTGGGAGTTGTGACGTCATCGGGTAGTGAGCGCCCGCCCGCGTTTTTAAAAACCTTCGGGCGGAAATACGCACTTTGATCGTAAATATCTCAGTAATTTTTTAAGATATGAAAAAAGTAAAAACACAGTTCTTCTTGTAATTTTTTGTAGATTTATTTGGTGTGTAATGTAAAAAACGTTTGTCAGACCCATTCCTAACTTCTCTGTCTCTAATGTTTTAATTCCGAAGCATTCAACTTCATAATGTCTGTAGCAATAAACATCTATTACACTATTATTTGTTTTCCTATATTTTCTCAACATAACCATCTTTTACACTATTATTCAAAGTCATATCTTTTTTTTTGTTTATATTACTTTTTATTCATAATAATCAGTATTATAAAAGGTCCCATTAAAATAGGTGGACAAAATTTTAGAAATCATTCAGACCGCTAAAATAAGGACAATAGCAAAAAAAAAATAAGAATATGAAATAAAATACCTACTTTTATAGGATGAGTGTTCTAGAGTGCCGGCAATTTATTATTTTAAGTCAAAATAATTCAGTGGTGGCCCAGTGGTGGCGGCCCCGACTTACGAACCGTGAGTCGTGGGTTCGAACCCCGTCAGGCGCATTACTTTGTGTAATTTATTTCATCACGACTGCTCCCAAAACGGTGAAGGAAAACATCGTGAGGAAACCGGCATGTCTTAGAACCAAAAATTCGAAGACATGTGACATCTACTAATCCGCACTGGGCCCGCGTGGTAGATTATAGCCCATCCCTCTCCTAGAGAGGAGGCCTGAGTCCCTGCAGTGGGAACATTATAGGCTGTTGATGAAGTCAAAATAAAATCACTTTATATATAGTGTTTTTTTAGATGTCTTTAGTTAGGCTTACTAAACGCTGTGTTAAAATTTGTCCACCTATTTTAATGGGACCTTATATACTATGCAAAGATATCCATAGGTTAGGTTAGGTTAGAACTGTAACCAAGTACGCTACCTCGAAATTGGTCGCGAAATTTTTCTAAGTATTTTTTTCATAGTGCCCCCAAGACGACACTCTGACCTGAATTTCATTCATTTATTTTATTTCAAGACAAAAATCAGTGAAACGACCTCTAATCATTCTAAACAGTTGTATGAGTGAAAATATTATGGTAATTATGTTTAGGAATAAAAGCGTTAGGATAAAAAACAGTAGGAGTTTAAATATATTTACACTAATGACATTATGAATTCCAATTTTCGGAAACATGAGTGTTATGAACATCGTCGGTAGGACTACAAATAGTATGAATGAAAACTTTAGGATGAAAAATTTTAGGAAGAGTGATCATTCGGATTACAAATCGTTAGGAAGAACAATTTCGGATAAAGAACTTTAGGTGAGCCAATATGGACCCCCGGGTCGGACAAAAAGTGCTATTGGGTTTTTCATTAGAAATTTCCCAGTAGTAGCCCGGAGTTTGGAAGTTGGCGGTATAGTACCCCCGTGCCTCGGAAAGCACGTTAAGCCGTTGGTCCTGCGCCTGATCTCTCTCCGGTCGTGTCGGATTGCCGTCCCGCCGGACTATGAGAGAAAAAGAACAGAGAGTGCACTGTGCCTGCGCACACACTTGTGCACTATAATATCTCCCGCGCAGTTGGCTAATCTCTGCTAAGATTGGCCGCCGTGACCGAAAACGGTCAGGAGGACTATTATTATTATTGTTTAGTTAGTTTATTAGTATATTGCACTAGACAGCCGCTCGAGTTGATCTTCAGGGTAAGCTGCACTTGACCAGGTTGGTACGTGGGTGGGTGACCACCCATTACATATCGAGTTTCCTCCGTGTCTCGGAAAGCACGTTTAGCTGTCGGTCCTGGCTGCCATATGTACATACTAGCTTTTGCCAGTGGCTTCGCCCGCGTGAATGTAGGAAAATATCAAAATTGACGATTTTTCATACAAACTTTCATCCCCTATTTAACTCCCATAAGGGTTGAATATCGAAAATCATTCCTTATTCTTAGTCTACATTATAAGATTAGGGTTTGGGCTGGGCGTTGATGAGTCAGTCAGTCAGGACTTCTCTTTTTATTTATATAGATTTGGCAGTCGTTGCAGGTAGTCAGCGACCTAAAAGTCTGACAACCAGTCTTACTAAAAGGGTATCGTATAACCTAATATTAACTGGGTTGTGGAAATCAGATAGGCAGTCGCTCCATATCGCTCCAATCTGCCGTAAAGCGAATCTGCCTTAAAGCGAATCTGTCGTAAAACGAACAAAGGGTATTAACTGGGCTTTGGACGTCAGACAGGCAGTCGCTCTATGTAAAATACTGGAATTCAGCTGCATCCGGATACACTGAACCCAGTCCCATCATAGCTAGTTATAGACAAAACATGTTTTCTCAATGGTAAAAGAAATATTAGATTCAAAAAGTGATCAAAATACAAAAATATAGACCAAAAATGGTTTCTATTTATGGTAAGACCTTTGTAATAACAAAGAGAACAAAAATAAAACCACACAAATATAATTCAATTGTTTATTCTCAGTACATTCAAAGCATTGTCACGTGCCAAAGTCTATTCTTATAAATATTATTTACATCTTAGTGTTACATAAGATCGCTCTTTATTATTCTGCTGTTGACAGCAATGATGTTAACTTTCATATTATTCTGAACATGTGCAGAATGTTCTTATATCGTTAGAAGTAAGAACTTGTCATGTTTAGTAATGAATTCTTTTGCTTCTTCCTTGCTTGTTTGTGACTGATTTTCGTTGATAGATTTATTATCAAGTGATTCAATGTTCAGACACTCTCATAAAGTTTTATATTAAACTTTTGTTGTTATTTTCCATTTGTGTTGTTTAACTATAGCAAACTGAACGTCACTTAACTTCTTTAACTGATTGTCTAGTATTGATTAAAATACTTTAACTAAATCGTAGAAGTTTGCCATTGCCATTTTCGATCACTTTGCACAAAAATAAAATTGGTATGCTAATTTCGTTGTTGCTAATTTTTCAATTGTAATTTTTGTCGAAATTCTATTTTTATATTTTTGTTGTCATTACTGTCAACATCAGAATTCTTAGCCACTATTTCCTCTATAAATGTTGATAGCTGATCATCAATTTCATCGTTTATTGTTTCACAATCGTCTGTGTTATCAAACCGATTGATAAGGCCAAGCGAATTCCGTTTACTAGCTGTGGCACAATCCTTAGCCTTTATTATCAACCATAGGAATACTAAATAATGTCAATGAAAAGCTTACATCACCCGTCAAGAAAACTTTTAAATTTGAAGTAAATTACAATTTTAACCAGTCCATGTATTACAAAATTTTCGTTTATTTATTAGGCAAGTTATAAAGAGTCACTTAAAAATAGTTTTTCAGTATTATGAGGGTTTTATAACCATAATCTGGGAAACTCAAATAAAACTTACTGACGGGGTAAATGATAAATCCTCAAATATTCAAAACAGTTAATCATAATCGTTACAAATTACTAATGCTAGCGTAAAAATTTTGTGCATTTTCATATAAATCACCCCTCACACTCTGACAAAAATAGATTGTTTCTCATTTCATTATCACTACACATCGTTTAAATTAGTTGTCTATCTAATCACATCCATTTTCGAAACGTCCATTTTGTTCTGGAATTTTCCAAAATGGGAGATTTTTGCTTATGCTACGTCTTGCGATATTGTCGGCGTATCTAAAACTAACTCGTTTTAACAAAACTGCCAAGCGTCGTCTACGTCAAATTAAAACCACGCTCAAAATATCACATTCCGAAACAGATCGACATAGCTGTACAAGGTATTTTGGTGCGTGGCGACATTCCACGGTAACTTGCTTTTTCAATAGATGCCATAGAATTTTCGGAGTGATCATTAACACCCATATTTATAATGCCGGTCCATATTAGTTATGACACCAGGGAAACATCGCCCAACAAATCAATCCTAGAATTTCTTGATCGCAATTGGCAGATCTGTAAAAAGTAACTTCCTTCGTATATGTAAGTTGCTTCCTACATCAGCCATCCTTGTCAAACCCATAGTTGTAATCTGGTTTAATCAATGAAAGATATATAAAGATGTCTCAATGTAATCAATGTTAAAGATGTCTATAATGTCATTCTGTATTGAAAAGTGGGCGTTGATGTCGATTTACAAACAAACTGTAACTGTCAATATATCTAATGGGCCACTCATTGGATCATACCATTGTTAGTCTACGTCATTCGAACACCAAAATATCCTTGTGTAACATCACAAATAGTCCTGTGAATCAATTCACACACTGTTTCGTCACTTAAATCACTTGAGGTATCGAATTTTAATTATAAGGCGAAGCAAGCAGAACTGGCGTTGAGAATGTCTTTCACTTTACTATTCGACTGAAATCACTTCGTTTTGGTAACTACTGCGATTTAGACAATAGGGGATCGGACTGGGTCAAAATATTATGATTCTGTTTAGTCCGTAAGTTAGATTATCGAAAAATATTGAATACTTGTTTTTTGTTTTATCAAATCAATAAAAAATGACGAAGATAAAACGCGTCGAAGATCTTGGAGTGGGGCTTGAAACGTCACTTGTGTCGTCAAAATGTACTATCATATGACGTCACACGAGTTTTCGAAGTACTGTATCGTCTTCATTTTAAGTTTATGTGAAAAAAGAAAAAATACGTGTCCAATAATTTTTGGAAATCTATCTGACGGACTAATTAGTTTTTTTTTGTCCGATCCCCTATTGTGTTTTAGGTTTGAAAATGATTCCATTCAAGACGAAACTTCTAATGTACTTTTTATTTCTCACATTCAAAATAAGTGTTTCTTTTTCCAATCAGTTTCAAGTGGTCTCCAGTCCCGATTGCTTCTCTTGAAAGATATAAAAGCGATTAAATTAATACGTTTTCATAAGTATATGCTCAGCTAGAGGCGCACCGATAGTTGCTATAACACCGTTGCCCTTTTTCTTATCTTTCCTATGCAAGGTACACTTTTTGTCTTTTAGTCCAATCTCAGATTTGTTGTGTGTTGTTTTTATTTGCGACGAAACTGATAAGTTACGTTTTTTGGTCCCGCACGATCTACTGTCACTGTCTTTTTTATCACTCGACGTTTTGGTATCACTTTTTGTGTTCACAGTTTTATTTTTTTCTTCTTTCCGTGGTATTCGCTCTTCTTTTGAACCGACCGCTAGTTGTGTGTGGTCGAAGCATTTTGTTGTTTTCTGTGAAATATAAATAGCATGTACGAGTATTAGCGTATCTGTGTAAGCAACTATTAACATATAACTGTTAGAGCTACAATTTTTCCGAGCGGGTAGACCAATTTACATTTATTAGGTAGTAGGTGATCATGAAGAACATCCAAAACGTACGATGACATAAACCACTTCAAAAAGTTATTTCAATTCCATAGACAGCCTTTGTAAAAATACAAAACGCTTTGAATCTAACTGCCAATTAATACTGGCCGTCGGGTTCAAATTATATGTCGTCTTCATTGACCTTGTTCAACAAGTTTGTTTAGTTCTGTTAATATCAAGGCTATCTTTGTTTATACCCAATCTTTGATGGCGTTAACTTCAACTGGCATATTATAGCATCTTAAATTTAACTCTAGAACAGTCACCGGTGTCACTAGATTCAAGAGAATGTAGTGACACATCTGTCGGTTTAATATCTTCATTGGGTGCAACATAGTAGACTAGAACTAGTGGAACATTTGTATCCAGATTAACATTGTAGAATATGATAAGTGTCTAATCGTAAACTGTTGTCTAAAATAATGCTGACACTAGAAGTTCTATGTTTAGAACTTGCAAATGATTACTTAGTTAATACAGAATGATAAATTTTGAAATTAATCCTATGCTCCACAGAAATATGTAACTTATACGAGTATGGAAGACGTATAAGGAGCACGTTAAAATGAGGCTTTAGATGAATCAATGACAGTAGTAAACATAAAGATGTCGATGGTCTTAAAATACACATAAACGACGATTAATGTGACAAATTATCTTACTTCTTGGGAAAATCGCAAAGACAAATTCATGTGTTCAAATTAAAATGATAATAAAACAAATTACTCACTGTAGGATTTACTGCCTTAGAGTATAATTGCGCTCGACCTTCCAACTCCATCTTGAGTCGCCAGTCTCTTAAGTACATGTGTGCTGCTGCTGCACTGGGCCAGCCCCGTCGCCACGTGTGCCACCTAAGGGATAGAAGAAGAAAAATAAAAGATGATTCATGGTCGTCCGCGACGGATTCCGCGCGGATACGTCTTTCTGTAAAGATCTGCGCCACGAAACTATACTCTTTCTTTGATTTACCAATGCAAAGATGCAATGCAATCATATTGAGCCGACCACATTTTGACATAGTGTGCTGGAATCGCAGTAAAGTTCGCTTTGGTTCCGCTCGGTTAGATGGCCCATGGACGGAATATGGATTTAAAAACGTAAAGTTTTACGGTTGATCTTAATGGACTTACAATTTCATCGCGATTGAAAGAAGAAGCAAAGTACAAAACTTAATAAAATAATTGTGTATGTTTTTCTGCCCACCGGAATTTAAAAGATTTTTTGACTAGTGTAAAAAAATCTTATTAATTCCGGTTGGCATGTGGAGGCATGGTGGGTGGTTGACATCTAGACTACTCGTATTACAAATGATATACACATTACAATACATAAAAATAACTAACCTAATATCGAATCTTTAACGTGTAATGTTTTAAATGTAAATGAAAGTCTAGTCAATTACAACATGTAGGTATAGGTAACTTGAAGACTATGACAATATCTTCCTATATTATAATCTAGCTGATGCCCGCAGCTTCGCCCGCGTCAATTTACATACTTAAACCTTCCTCGAGAACCACTCTATCCATTGGGAGTGAAAACAGTGTCAAAATTGATGCAGTTTCTTTTGAGATTATCGCGAACAGACAGACAGACGCGGCGGAGGCCTTTGTCTCATAATATGATAAGTGATGTACGGTACTAACCTTGTTAACAACTGTAGTGTCCTAGACTTCTGTCCTAGTGACCGGTACATCAGCGCTGTATACCTGAACGATATCAGGTCTCCTCTAACGTTCCGCTCAGCACCTCGATACCTAAAACTCAGTCTTGTGGCTTCAAGGTAGTATTTTGCGGCTGGCGCTGGTAAACCTGAAATGATGGTCTCGATTAGAAGAATTGAACGATCAAAGGATCATGCCTAACTTTTTCTTCGGCTTCCAGTTTCACAGGATGCAATTTAAACGTACCATAAGATCACGTCTGTAATTCCCGATGGGTAAGGCAGAGGTGTACTTAATAGGAAACCCTCATGTAATAGAGCGCAAACCTATTGCCGTCAAACAGGCACAAACCCAGACTCCATAGATGCTATTGAGGAAATCCAGGTGGGAAAACCCAATAAAAATTTGCCCGGCCCAGGAATCGAAAAAACTTGCATCCAACTTAATACCATAAAAATGGCTGTAACCCTACATCAATTTAATAGACCAGGAGAACAAAGAAATCTACACTAAACTGTTTTACGCGTACCTCTACTTCTCAACCAGTCGCCGTACAGCACATAATGTTCCCAATTACTCGGCTCCAGATCCACCAGCCTCATCAGTATCCCTTGCTTCTCATTCTCGGTCTTCAAGGTCAGGAGCTCCACATGGGCTTGCACGAACCTTGGTTGCAGCCATATGCATTTCTCCAACATTGATATAGCTTGGTGCATCTTGCCACTTTTTCTGGAAAATGTTACTAGTTTTAATCGACTATCAGAAAAGTAAGGAGGTGTGTTACAGACCATATTTATTTTCTCGTGTATGTTTATGTCTCGTGTTTTTGGTTATCTATGTTGTGTGTTATCTATGGCCCAGATGCAAACAATTATTCAGTAGATTGTAAAACAATATCTCCAAAATGTTTATTTGCACTTTACAGAAAGTTCCATATAGGATCTAAATCCAAATTTCACGTTTAAACATAACAACACTATATCTTTTAATTAGGGATGTCTTCATCAAGAGAAACTTAAATAAAATACTTTTTATTATATAAACCATAAAATTACATGTGTATCAAGTAGATATTTTACATAAGGTCCATTGTGTGACCCATGCCAATTAATAGAAAGAAAGAAATAAAGAAAAAATATTTATTGTCGCAGAAACAAGAACATACAAGCAGACACAAAGAAAAAAAAACAAAAATACAACGCATACAAACAAGCAGAGATAATAACAAAAATAAAAAAATTAAATGTTTAACAGCTTGTACGTCTTGTAATGTCTACTTTATTGCAGTCCTATCGGTAAATGCGTTCTTCTGTAAACGATCTGTTGGTATCCGGGCAGTCAGTGGTTTAACACATCTCACTTACTTATAAAGTTTGCCAAGATTGTAGTGTGCGTTCACGTGGTACTTATTGAACTTGATGGCTTGTAAGAAATGGTGCTCCGCGTTATCCATCCCTGAAACTAGCGTGCCGATGTTGTTGTGAGCACTGGCATAGCTTGGCCATAACCTGAGGAAGATAGAAGTGGTGAGAGTCATAAGAAAGAAAGAAAGGAAAAAAAAATGTGTTGCAGGGACGTGATGTGCATACAAAATGAAATAAACAAGAAGCGTTCAACGCATAACAAATATTTATAAATACTACAGGACGATCATCATTTTGTTTTTTTGGTACAACACTTTTAGCGTGTATAGCTTTAATCGGAAATAAAACCACCACTTCATATTCTTACAAAGTTTCCATTAGTAATTTCGTAAATGATTACCATCGGCGCACTCCTATAACTGTGAAGTTCTACCCATCATTTCTAAATTTTTTCAATAATTTTTTTCATTAAATTTCTAATTAATTCAAGTTGAATGGTTCAAAATACTTAGTTCTACATAATTACAAATCAAAGTGTCAAATTGCTACTACATTATAACTAAAACATATACTAATGACACAACATATATATGATTGCCCAATAAATGTACCGTCGCTACTATTAGCTCCGATCCATTGCACGTCCAATTGTTCACAGACCTGTCTTTAGTAACCCACAATTCCTGAAAGATGGGTGCCTATCGCACGGTAAGGCTACTTCAAGGCAATCAAAGCCGATTGGCACGCAATTTGGTTGCACCCTAATGGCTGTAAGAGGCACCCTAACGGCAATCATTGGACTATGCATTTGGAGAACAATCGACTGTCTATGCGTCTAAGTTTGTATGTTATACGGCCAGTACATTGTATGTACTTGTAGGTACGTTGAAACTGTTCGCTATTCCATGCACTTGTATTATTTCAACAAAATTTTGCTTAAGATAAAGTTAGTTTTGCTTGAAGCTCAACTCTCGGGTTAAATATCTCGCATACATGACGAATAGCTTAATAAACTTTGCTGAACTCGACCCGCAATAGTTCGCGTTAAGGCAAACGGCTTTGTTACCTCAAAGCTTCTTTGTAATGTTTGATGGCGCTGTCTTGTTGCTCTGTCTCGCGTAGAAAGTTTGCCAAGTTGTAGTGCAGTTTAGCGTTCTGCGGCAAAGTCACTAAATCCGCCCTGTAACAAACAAAACACATTTGGAGGTAATTTACGCCCAAATGCGGCAACCGTAGAGCGAATATTGCAAGACTTGTAAATCGTGGTTACCATTTTGTGTCATGTTTAATACATTTCTCTTTAATGTTTTTGGAAATGAAAATTTGGAGGTGTTTCCTTGTGAAAGTTATTAGTGTTTTGGGAAAACGATTTGTGGTGAAAATTGTGTTTGTTTAACTAATGGTGGTGCGAAGTTACGAAAGTTTTTGGTCTAAATTGGGGCTATTTGTCACGAAGTTTTTAAAAGTATTAAATTAATAATCCTAAATGTTTACTTAAATATAAAGCAGATAGAAGCGAGATAATTAGCTTGTAGCGAGCGACCGAAATCCGATCCCAAAAGAGGTGTCTCCTTTCGGGTGATTAAGAGATTAAGTAGATTCAGCCGGATTGAAATGTAAATCAACTTCGTGTATAAATAGATTTACAAAGAGACCTGGAACAAAGGGTAATCCTCGGAGCTCAATATCTGCAAAATCTATTTGTACTTTATGAGTTAACTTAGTTTGGAATCTATGGGATCTATTTAAACAAGGGGGAGACCTAAAACGTTCGACTCTGAAGGAGTCGTTATAGAAGTTTATCTTGCACTCGGAATGCATTGAGTTTTCGGAGCCGAAAACTTTGCTGGATAACGACTGGCCACCCTGTATAAAGTTAGTGCTACGTGCGCCCACTCACTTTATACAAGTACTCAAGTTGGAACTATTTAAAACAGGTTGCTTGGAAGTATGGAAATACTTGTTTATGTAGTGTTTTAGCACAAGGCACGGAGAAAATGGATACTTTTGAGTATAGTAATGTAGGTAGTATGTACATTTGCGAGCACCAATATATACACAAAACGAGTTTTTAGAGCTATTTTCTGTTACTCTGTTGATTAACGGAACATAGCATTGTGGAAGCCATCGTTTTAAAAAGGTCTTATCTCAAAGTACACAAGCATTCGTAAAATATAAAACAATTTTCATTGAAAAGCATAACATGGAAAATAACATGAATACAGGATGTTTACTAAGGATAAATGTCTTTCAACATAAAATAAAACCATCTAAAATCTCATAAGGTTCCATCGGTATTTCAATTAAATAAACCTCTAAAACTGACATAGCCGAAACGTTTACTCCCCTATAAACAAGTTCTAAAACGTGTTCTATAGAAAATTGAATGGACTCGTAAACCGGCAACAGAATTTAATATAACCGATATTTCATTATGGGAGTATTTTATGAAGTTACGTCTTGAAAGAGGTCTGAGATGCTCGCAATGATATCAAACGCATTGAAGGTTGTCCGTGGTGTTTGTACTGTGGTTGGGCTTGAATTGGGGTAGGAGGAAGACCTTTTTACTCGCGTTTCGTGTTAAGTGTCAAGTTTTTTTGTTTAATTAAGTCATTCAATTATTATCAATATAAACATAACATACTAATACCGAAGACAGTGGTGTAACGTTCTAAAAAAAAAAATATTGAGAGAAATGGTGATAATTTATGAACAGTATCTTTCATTTTAAACTACTTACTTTATAGCTTGGTAAGTAACTTTTTTTACTCAGCACCAAAACTCTGCCGCACCTTTTATTCAAAGGTTTAACCTTTGATGGATTTTCCAACCAATTATGCCCCATTTGGTATTTTTTTTCTCCTTTTGTGAATACGCCTTTACACTAATAACGCTATCAAATGGAGCAATAAAGCGATATTGATAGCTCAATGTTCGGAGAAACGGTCGAAAGTAATTAATTCTGCGAAATGCTCCGTGTAAGGCCGCGGCCAATAAATAAATATCTAAGTTAAACGTTCAGGTACTTTTAATGATGGAATATTACAGCTCACCTGTATCAAATAATTGCCGATAATTCTGTACCTTTAGTGAAAAGTGATACAAGTCACAAATCCTCGTTTTGAGAAAAACAGATAATAAGTTTTGCATTTTTTAAACGGATACAACTTTTTTATTTCAGTATATTTTTTTGACGTGTTAACTTTTATCAATAGGAAATTGTTTTTATTATATCGTATATGTTTTGATTTTGTTAAAAAAATATTAGAATTTGAGATATTTAAAAAAAAGTAGACTTATATCATTAGCCACATTTAAGTTCCTATGTGTATAATGATACAATTTCAATTATATCATTTTACTTAATATAAAATGCACTTGTGTTCAATGTTACAAGTATTTTTGAAACATCTTTTTAATAGTAACAGAGTTAAAAATAATAAAACACTGGAACTAATTTTGTTTCGAAAGCATTGAGATTTCATGGGTACCGTGTCTTTTTAGTGTGCTATGACAAAATCTAAATTATATCAATTTACACACAATGAACACAATAGAAGATGTGGTGTATTTCGATTTATCTTTATTTATATCAAATGAGCTGAGGTGTAAAGTAATATAAGTTTAATTTAATTTCTATTGTGGGGCCTAGTGCCTACTGCCCTTATCATTATCATCATTTCACCCAAAAGACGTCCACTGCTGGACATAGGCCTACACCAGGTGTCGCAACATTGACCGGTCCCGTGCGCCTTGCATCCAGCGGTGGCCACCTTCACTAGGTCATCGGTTCAACTAGTGGAAGGCCTTCCAACGCAACGACTTCCGGTTTGCATTCGCCACTCTAGAAGTTTTCAGCCCCATCGGGTGCATTGCCTTTTGGGTGACTTTGAGCTTTCTTATGAGGCCCATTGTGAGGAACCACGCTTCGGTCGAATGGAGCTTGTTTGATTTTCAGCAACCAAATTCCTATCAAGATCTAAGACTCTACACTTGAAGTTGTAGACGATTATGTGTCTACCTGGGACAAACTGTCCAGTTAGGTAGGTTCAACTTTGAGAAAGAGGTCAATCGTCGAATCCGACTCGGCTGGGCAGCGTTTGGGAAGCTGAGTAGTATCTTCTTTCCAACTTACCTCAGTGTCTCAAGACGAAATTCAATGACGAGTGTGTTGCCAGTGATTACATAATTATGGGACCGTAACGTGTTTGCTCACGATCAGCCTTATCAGAAGGTAAAAAGTCAAACAAAGGGCAATGGAGAGGGCTATGCTCGGAGTTTCCTTGCGTGATTGAATCAAAAATGAAGACATCCGAATAAAACCAAGGTTACCGTCATAGCCCGAAAAATTGCCAGACTTAAGTGGCAATGGGCAGGGTACATTGCTCGCAGAACAGATGGCCGATGGGGCCGAAAAGTTCTGGAGTGGCGACCACGAACCACAAGACGTTGAATTGGAAGGCCTTCCACTAGGTGGACCGATGACCTGGTGAAGGTTTCGGGGATCCGCTGAATGCGAGACCCACGGGACCGGTCAATATAGCGACACTTAGGGGAGGTTTATGTCCAGTAAGTAGTGGACGTCTTTCGGCTAAAATGATGAATAATGATGATGAACCAAATAAAGTTAACTTTTGTGATTGTAGACCCGATGAACCAGGGTTGTTTCTCAAATCGTGTTACCGTTTTAGGGTTCCGTAGCCGCATGGCAAAAAAACAGAACCCTTACAAATTCGTCATGTCTGTCTGTCCGTCAGTCCGCCAGTCCGTCAGTCCGTAATTCCGTCTGCTGTACTGCCACTTTATTCCGAAACTATTAAGACTACACAGTAGAAACTTGGTACAAGGTATATGACTGTGTTCTGTGAAACGCTTTACGATTTTTATACAAAAATAAAAGATTAAGGGTTTTAGTTTGATTTCCTTGTATGGGGAGCCCCCCCCCCCTTACAAGAAAATTAAACTATAAACAAAGTCAATCTTATGGGTATGGGGTGTCTATAGATAGATTTTTCAAAATGACATTAAGGTTTCTAAAGACATTATTTCTCAAAGTCAATCGTTTGAACGAAAGACACACACACACAAAAGTTCCCCCCCTTCAACTTTTAAATAGAGTTAAAGAAATACTGTTGTTTAATAGTTTGAACGAGATTAAAAAAAACCGCAAATAGGTATAACTTTGTCATTCATACAAACACTATGAAAAACAAAATTATCACAAAATGTGTATTTCTGTTGACACTATAACAACAACAAATACAAATTAAAGGTGATGATACAAACTATTACGATGGTACGGAACCGTTCATGTGCGAGTCGGACTCGCACTTGGTCAGTTTTTTGTTATTTTATGATGGAGTGGATGAAGATTCACTGTCACTTCTAAAATACATTGCTCTATTCACGTTTCAGTCAGTGCAAAAGAAATAAGAAAACAACATAATCATGAGTGCAATATGGACAATAACAAAAAATACACCCAGCGGACATTATCCGTCAACAACTAAAGATGCATTTTAGTGCTAAGCTAATGAATCTAGTGATTTGCTAAGTTAATCGTTTGCGACTATTCTTTTCTTTAAATGTTCTTGGTTTGTATTAGCAACAATAATTATTAAATTCTCGTAAAAGGGAGTACGAGTGTTTTTTCTCGCTTCTCGTACAGAGAGTGCTACATCTCGCAAATGTACGAGAAATCTGGCAACGTAGTTTGAGCGTGATTACATCCCCCGCCATCATGGCTTTTCTCGCTTACTACATAGATCACTGCATAGATCACTTTACACAATAATCACTATCGACCGGTTTCTAAAAATCCTATACTACAGCGATATAAATCAATTTATATTATTGAGAACTAAACGCGTTACTTAAAATATTTCACGTGTAGTTTGATACAGGTTTAGTTGTATCACTTGACACGTTGGTGATGTTTTATGGTGCTTATACTTATGAGATACAATTTGAGTTATATCATCATTCACAATTGATAATTGTAGGGTTTTTTTAGTGTCACTTAATACAAATTGTATTGTATTAATACGCACAAAACTCGTGTCATTAATATTAAATGTGTCAAGTAATATAAATCGAGATAGCCTTATTTACACGTACTTGTTTAAATTTAAGCTTTAGTTCAATTTAATATAACTAAAGACATATCAGTATACACAAAAAATATCATCAAAATTAACCAAGAATGCCACTTGTATCATTAAACACGAAACTTATTTCCCTTTCTATAAGAGATAGAGTTATACCGATTAGATAGAAAAATCAAATAAAATTCAAGCTTCAAGATTGTATACAGAACTCAAAACTGCTACAAGTCGAGTTATATCACTTTTCACTAAAGGTACAGAATTTTGTTTAGAAAGAAAAGAAAGATTTACAAATATTATACGAAGAGTAGTATCTGCTTAGGTTTTTCCCAAAGAACATAATACTTTGGGAAGAAGCTGCTTGGGGCTAGCTTCTATTCTGACTGAATGCAGCTGAATACCAGTACTAGAAACAATGCTATGGTGCATATACCACATCACCGGTTTATACCTTTTTTGTGTATATTGCCAATAGATTTTTTTTTCCATTTAAAATATTAACTAAGAAGACATACTACTGAGAACCCCAAATAAATTGAAATATGTAAGTAAATGATGACTACTTGTAAATATTGACTTGAAAATTTCTTTCAAATATACATATTATATTTTCATAATTTTACCAATATTATTATCAAAGCCCTCAAACAAAACCAATATATTTCCACAACTATCAACTTTCCCGCCGACTCCTGGGCTTACAGTAACAATTTGCCACCAATTAAATAGTTCTCAAGTTCTCAACTTTAGAAGTATCCTTAGTCGTTACACAGTATTAAGGTCTCAAAATATCGATGAAACTTCGAAGGTTAAAACCAGACAAATATCTCGTCATTACTTGTAATTACTATCGATGTCTGCCACATCTGTTGAGGTGGTCGGTCAAGTTTTTAATGATGATGGAACTTTATAAGGTCTAAATTGTAATTAAATAAGGCTCTTGTTTTGGACTGATGTTTCTTAGTTAAGGGCACAAGTTAAGCTGTGTATTTTGTCTGTTTTTGGTAGTTATTTCGGTTGCTTAGTAATGTTAACGGGTACTATATTGGCATTTGTTGTTTGTCTCGGGCTGCAAGTGGTAAAAAGTATCAAGGTGCTGAACATGAAATTAATAAAGGTAGATAACCATTCTACAGAAGCTGCTGCGGAATTTCGTAAATAAATAAGATTCAGTCGTATTTCCAGATTAATAATAACAATAATAATATTCCACAACTATCACACAACGCCATCTAGTCCCAAGCTAAGCAGAGCTTGTGTTTTGGATACTAGACAACTGATAAACATACTTATATATTTCTAAATACATACATATTATAGATAAATTACACCCAGACACAGAACAAATGATCGTGCTCATCACACAAACATTTGTCCTGGGTGGGAATCGAACCCACGACCTCCGGCATAGCAGTTAGGGTCACTAACCACTAGACCAACAGGCCAGTCAAGATTGGGAAAAATCCTTTGATTCCGTACTTAGGCAGATCTTGTATCTCGGGTAACCATACCTTTCCTTAATATTTACGACTAAGCGTTCCTTTATCACACAAAAGATACGCTAAATCAAAAGACAATTTTCGTCATGCAACATTATGCTTACCTCAACAACGTAGCTCGATCCCGCCACTCAGCGTTCCTCCGATGTGTCCGAGCCACTCCACTGGCAGCCAGAACTGCCAGACCGATCGCCAGGAACATTTTAGTACCAGGCTTAGAACACCACATTAGCTGGACACCGTATGCTGTTATTATAACGCTGCCGACACTGAAAGGAAAAATACTGTGAGTATCTGCAGGACTATAATCAACCAATAGGGAGTGATTAGTAGTTGAGCCGATCTGAAAGAGGCTTACGTCCGTGCAAAACGTCGACAACTTGTCCACGTATTTGCTTGTATACTGCTTGGATACAAAGATCTTTCTGAAAATTTCGCTGTTATCCCCTCATTTTCCTAAGTGTGGTAACACACGTATTGGATTAGTAAAGGAGTCTGAACAGTACACAAAAAACTTGATATTGAAAAGTGTGAGACTATCATAAATAAAGCCGTCACCGTTTACAGGACAGTATGGAATGGTATGGTACGGTATAGCAGCCAAACTGATTGACATACGTCGTTTATTCATTTCGTAGCACAAATAATGGTAGAACAAGGCGTAAAAGCGTTTGTAAGTAATTAAAAAATCAAGCTAGCCAAGTCTCAATAATTAAATAAAATATCAGAAAACTACCCAATAATTTATGGATGTTGTAATAACAACGTAAAATGATAACCTTATAAACCAGTAAACTGAGAATTTATTATTATCAAATTCCATTTAGTTAACACGTACAATATATTTTAATCGGGAAATACAATTACGCTGAAAATATTACATCAAATTTTCAATTTTAAAAGCGTAATATGTTTCCATCAAAACTAATAACAGAGCATAAAAATTATATTTCTATATAAACCACAGGAAACTTTCCAATTGAAAACTATAACTGGAACAAAAGTAATCAAACAGCAATATAACTGGGTGCTGGGTTGTATAAAGGAAATATAAAACATTTTACCTCGGTATATAGAGCACTCGCTCGGCAATTACAAATCCTACTGTTACAAGTAGATTGCTTGCTGGCACAAAGGGTAGGACCATTAGCAGGAGACCGATCACTGCCGGTGTGTGCTTCTGTACCTATTGAGGAAGATATAAATATTTAATATCTTATAGTGTATAACATCACGCCTGTAATCCCTGAAAAGTTAGGCAGAGGTTTTGGTACACCCACATTTAGCCAATTATGTTTAAGTCCTATGTAATTGGCGGCGAGTTGCTATCGACCGGGCACAAATCTAGACACCGTGACTGCCACAGACAATTTCCTAATGAAAAAAACGTGCAATCACACTTTGCCCGACCTGGGAATCGAACGCAGGATCGCATGCACAGCAGTCGCACTTACGGCCACTAAGCCAATGAGGCAGTCTACTAAAAGTCTAGCATTAAAAAGATCACAGTCGTCAAATTGACGATTTTGTGAAGTAAAATGACAATATTTTTAAAGTTACGGCTTGTTGCAACATGACACTCTGTGACTTTTAATATTTTGTGGTTTTAAACACCCTATTGATTTATATAACGTTGATATCTTAATAAGTTTTGGAATTACAATGAGAAATATCTACAAAGACCACTATCGTCAAAATGACCCAATGCAAAGGGCTCCGGTTCCCTTTGATACTAAATTCAATTCAATTCAATTCAATTTTATTCAGATAACAATTTTCATTGTGTTTGAAATTATATATCTATAGGTACATAACAAAATCATAAAAAACATGGTCATTAAACTTATAAAAAACTGACACATTAAAATAACAGACACATTCAATATCACTAAATTTTGGAAAATAATATACACACAAAAAAAAAACCAAAGAATAATTATCTATTAAATAATCTATAACATTAAAAAATCAAAGAATTAAAATATTAAAATGTATTTTAAATATAACATTATCAAAAAATTTATATTAAGTAATCAATTAAATAATCATCAACATCTCAAATTAAGAAACCAAGAATTAAAATATTAAAATGCATTTAGAAGTCATCATCAAAAATACTAAAAAATAATAATAATAATCAATTTAATAATCAACAACATTACAAATTAAGAAATCATAGAATTTAAATATTAAAATGCATTTATATGTCATCTTCTACCGAATACAAACATTTGTCCAACAGGAATGCCCTGAGTCTCGACTTAAATGAGCTTTTGTAAAGTATAGTTTTTAAGTCCAATGGCAACCTGTTAAAAATCTCCACCGCTTGATATTGAGGACTATGATGCACAATATTAAGTTGGGGTTTTATTTTGCTTTTAAAATCCTTTCTGCGCGTACTTTCCCTTAGCTGTCTCTCCTCATCTGTTTCATAGTTATGAAGATATTTTTTTAAATTCACTAATAATACTAAAATATAGAGGCTGGGCACAGTAAGAATTTTTAAATTTTTAAAATGGGGCCGACAGCTCTCTACTTGCGGTATCCGTACCATGGTTCGTATAGCTCTCTTTTGGAGCACAAAGGCTCTGTGGCAGTTATATTTGAAACTATTACCCCAAAACTGAACACTATATCTCAACCTTGATTCTAAGCATAATATACCATTTTAAGGTGTTTAATGTCTATTACGTCCCTAAGACTACGTAAGGCATAACACACTGAAGAAATATAGGAATCAATGGCTTGCAATTCCCTTTTCCAATTTAAATATTTGTCAATGTATAACCCTAGAAATTTTACTTCATTAACTATGTCAATTTTAATGTCACTAAGAACGATCGTCATGTTGTCTTTATTACGAGCTGTTGTACTAAATAACATTACATTGGTTTTTTCAGTGTTAACTATGAGCTTGTTACTCTCGAACCAAGATTTAAAAACTGCCAACACTGCATTAACCTTAGCGGAAAGCTCCTGTATGTTATTACCTTCAACTATTGCATTGGTGTCATCTGCAAAAACTGTCAGCTGTGTATCGGGAAACATTGAAGTAATGTAATTAATTAAATCGTTTGTAAATAATATAAACAAAATAGGCCCCAAAATCGATCCTTGGGGTACGCCCGCTACTATATCTTGTAGAGAAGATTTATTGCAATTTCCATTACCATTACCATTAGCTTGCATATTACTAATATCCACATACATTTTCCTATTTCTTAAATATGAAGAGAAAAGTTTTAAAGTTTTACCTCTGACACCATAATGCTCCAATTTTGCAATGAGTAATTTGTGGTCAATTGTATCAAAGGCAGAGCTCAAATGAAGGAAAATACCAGCTACCCTCATTTTCCTATTCAATTTACTAATAATATCTTCCACCAATGTATACATGGCGTCCCCTGTTCCGACATTTTTTTGGTATCCAAATTGTCTCATGTTCAAAACCTTGTTTAAATTTAGATGAACTAAAAGCCTTATAAAAAAGCCTTATAAAAGCTTTATAATTTTTTCAAAAATTTTGGAAAGAATAGGGAGCAAAGAGATAGGTCTATAATTTTTTGGGTCGGTCTTTGAGCCCTTTTTGTGGAGTGGGATAATTTTCGCTATTTTTAACTGCTCCGGAAAAATACCTTCTGAAATGCATTTATTGTAAAAACTAGTCAAAGATTCAGCTAATATATCTAAATTTTCCTTAATAACTGCTATAGGAATGTCGTCATATCCACACGATTTCTTATTTTCCATACCATTAACTATTTTCACTATCTCACATGGAGTAACAGGCGCGATAGCCATGTCATTTTGAACTCTTTTAGTACTTAGTTCAAGAAGCTTTAGGGGATCTAGGATCTAGGTTGTCGAAATTACTCAAAATACATTTGCAGCCAAATTGATTTAATAATACGTTTGCAACATCTAAGGGATTTCCTATAATTTTACCGTCATATTTAAGCAAAAGACTTTCAGAATGTGGTGTTTTTATTTTATTCGTGCTCTTATTTATAACTCTCCAAACCTCTTTACCCAAATTACAAGAATTGTTAATAGTTTCCGTTATTGTTATTTTTTTGGCCTTAGATAGTACCCTCCTGTATATTCTTATATATTTTTTTTTATAGTTCCGAACGCTGTCTTCTAGGTTATTAGTACCACCAGCACACAAAAAACGTTTCATTTGGCTTGATGTTTTAATGCCTTTTGTCATCCACCTTAAATTGAAACCTGTTTTGAGTTTAATTTTTTGTTCTCTCTTTCTGTAACAATTTTTGAAAATTGTAGCAAATGTTTTTAAGAACGTGTTGATTCCCATACCACCCCAATCAATTTCTAGATTTTTTTGTCTAAAAGCTAGGCGGTTTTTAGAGTTAAATACTCTTTTATTTACAACTATATATTTATTTTTATTTACTTGAGGGTACTTAGAAATATTTTGTTTACATTATCGCTCCATATATTGTTGTGCCTAATAAAAATGTTATGATTCTGAGCGCTCTACACCCGACTGTTAAATTGGTGCATGGGAAAAGGGTGGACTTTTATAATGCAACAAAATTTGGTGTCGATATTGTGGACCAAATAGCACGAATATATTCCGTGAGAGCTTTTAGATATTATAAAATATCCTTTAATACACCTAACAATAATTTGACATCAAGGGCAATGAATATCCCACAGGGATATCCTAACTTCAATATGACGATTCAGGTCTTTCTAGGTAGGGCACGAATACCGGTCTTTCTGGTGCTAGGGGCTCATTATGTTGCCATTTACGGGGTGTGGTTCTAAAAAAAAAAACTCAAAAGCTTCTTACCCTCACTGTCACGGTCACAGCAGCCATTTTTGACCACTGGTCATAAAAGGCATTTAGAAAACGGAACCAATAATATAAACTACAAACGTTAAAGCTATACTTACTTCCAAATCAGCAATAAACCGATAGCACAAAAGCAGCAGCGCTCCAAAGGCAGCACATGTCAGCAGGTTCCTCGGATCCCATCCACTGGTGATGAGAGGCACTGACCCCATCTGCCAGTCGTGGCTGAGCGTCCACGGACACAGGAGTAACCACCAGTTGAACGCTGCTAGGTAGCAGAATGTCATCAATCTAAAATAAATAAGAGCATTACCTCTCCTCTATACCGTGATATTCTGTATATATGTATGTTTATATAGTATAGGTAGGTATATTCATATTTATATTATTAGTGTTTTTTTTTATTTGTGTATATGTCGCAGGTTTTTCATAAAATTAGGTTTTTGATCAAAAACCTAGGTTTTTCATCAAAAACCGGAAGATGACACATTTTAAACTCAATTTCATCATAAACCTGTAACAATCCAGATTTTTGATCAAAAACCTGAACTAGTTTGGGTTTATGATCAATCTGATATGTCGCAGGGTTTTCATAAAATTAGGTTTTTGATCAAAAACCTAGGTTTTTCATCAAAAACCGGAAGATGACACCCCAGTATCCTACAAGGGCGGCATGGGCACCGGGCCGTAGGCCGACGAAGGAGGCCGGCGGAGGCCCGGCACTTTGGGGACAGAAGATATTAGTGTTATATAATATGCGAGCGAAGCGAGCGCGCGTCACGGAGTACTACTGGGATTTGTTCAATTCACTAGATTTGTTTAGGGAAATGATAAAACCGTGTTGTTATTTTATCTTCCTCCGTGGTTTGATCAAATCCCTTAGGGAATTGACCAATTCCCTGTTTTCATCTTAACACTGAGACATATATATTTGTATGTATGTTTATTATTTGCTTTGTTTGTAATTCTAATTAAAATGTTCCTGTTTGTCTTTTCTACACACTGTGTCTACGTGTCTAATCCGACTTTCCTCTCGCAGGTCTGCTGGAAGAAATTTCACATGAAATAAGCAGTACCTTTGTGCTCTTCTATTTTTTTATATTTTTATCCTTTTTTTTTGTATTTTGTGTGTACATAAATAAATAAATAAATTTGTGTGAGGATCATGGGTAAATAAACTGGCCACGACTGATACGGTCAAGCGACATGTATTTTGTGACAACAACTACGCGTGTCACGACATGCTAACGCGACTAGCCGCCGCCTTAGCGACTGAAGGGTCGTGGCATGGCAGAAGCAAACGAAAATCGCGTCGCAAGTCGTCGGACTAGTCACTTTTGTTCTAATAGGCGCCAAGGAACCTTAGCGTCTGTAATATTACAGTTCACAATTCAACTTCTTGAACAAACGTATTAATTGTTTGTGTGAATACGTAGAACACCCAACATTTATTTGTGGTATACATTTGAATGTAGAATTCCACGAAAACAGATTTTATAAATGTCAATTACACCCATACTGAACTGATGTTGAGTTGTTGTGGTTTTGAACACAGTTAGAAGAATTTAATTTAAAAATATGATGTTATGGACTAGTAGTAAAAAATACGATTACAAACATCCACTACACAACTTCGACGTATCTGTAAAGTCAAGAACCACATAAAGAAACAAAATACTAATATCCATGAAAGCAACTTTACCTTACAAAAAAACTAGGATGAAAAGCAGCCGGGTTATCCTGTGGTGAAAACGAAGGCCACGTGCCTTGCAGTAGGGCTAGCCTCAGGCAGACTAGTAACGCCAAGGAGACCACCACCTTTGTAGTCCGTAGCGACAACCCAGTACATTTCTTCTCTATTTTTAATGAGCATATTGACCTGAAATTTCACTTCAATTAATCCATCGAACAGTAAACTTTTAAACGTTGCTTCATACTAGGAACTTTTCCTGTATTGAAGGTGCGTTTACAAACATTTAAACTCACATACACAAACCACTAGACCCGGAACAAATACTTGTAGGCCATACAAATATTTGTTCCGTCCTGGAATCGGATTCACGCATTGCATTCCTACTTTGGAATGAAAATGGTTGTTGATATTCAACGTATTTTAGAAGTGTGTTGGCATATTTAGGGGTAAATCGGACTTGATAACTTTTTCTATAGAAAAACATTGTAGTTGCGAAAAAAGGATCAGTTGTTCTATATATATGGGTCGAATGTTCCTTAAAGGACAGCCGATATGTTACCAGAGAAAGTTTATTTATTTAATTTGGCTCCTCAACATTGAGTACCTACACTGTTACATATATACACAAACATTTCAAACCATATTATGCGTCTTTACAGCCAAATAACGAACAAAGTTGTATGCTTTGAAATCTGTCCCACACCATGCGTACTCGTAAGTACAGTTTTTACACGCTGTATACCAAAAAGCATTTTTTTAAAGAAGATATGCAGTAATTTGTCACGACATGATTAAAATTTATAGTTAGCGTTAAGTGCGGTTAATTAATATAATTTAATATTCTACGAATTGGAGGTTCTAAATAACTCTAACATTGCTCTGGTAGTAAGTATGTTGGCGTGTAGGTAGATTAAATAGTATGCATTTATCCAAATATTTTCCGTAAGAAACTAAAGTTTAGTTATTCATTCATAGAATTTGCATCGTAAAGAAATAACAAAGCGTTTAAACCTTTTAATTCAGTTTCTCGGACTATTTACAATTTAGCAAATATTTATTTTCAAAATTGTCAATTAATTTGCAACTGCAAATTTTATTTTATTTTTGTGAGGTTTATAAAATAAAAGACTTAAAGAAAAATATTTGCATATTATTACGACATAATATTATTATACTGAAATGATAATAAAAACAGCACATAAACCTGTACTCTTATAAACGTTCCATAAAAAAAATCACAAACAAAACCCAGCGTTAAACCAAGAAACCATTAGAAAAAGGAAAATCTTAAAAGCATCATTAAAACACGCAGACTGTCTATCGCAATAATTGTCTATCTCTTATTATTCTAGTACAGTTGCCGAGCAAAAAAACTGCGAGCACTCCACAAATGAAAAGCAAATAAAAGTAACAAGTGTCCAACAAGTAGTAGTCAGCGAACTACGACCAGAAGGTCGCAGGTTCATTATGAACCTCATTCCGCTCAAGTATTGTGGGGCATACAGTTCTAAATGCATAATTTGTTGAACAGAAAATTGTTTGAAACTAGACCCAATTAGTAGTTTTTTACTGGGTTTTAAACTTTATTAATCATGTCAAGTTTGTGTGGAATCTAGCTCAGGAAAATGCTTTTCTAAATAGGTTTTATGATAAAGGGTTTTGTAGAATTAACCGAAAAACTTTAAAACAATTTATCTTTTCTATCAGGGCGGTAAATATTAACCAGGAAAGCGGGAAAGACATTTTTTCCACAACATAAACTTAGCCCATCAAAGTAAAGAATTTCATAAAAGATTAAAATCTATTACAGTACCTTTTAACAAACGGCCAGCATCTATAAAAATCGAAGGCTAGATTGAGTATAAATATCATGATGCCGGTCTCTTTCGCCAGCATACTGAGAGCTCCAAGCACCACACTCAGCCATACACACTTCTTGTTACTCGTAGGCCTAGAAAGAATGGGCACGGTTTTAAATGGTATATTTATTAGTATAGGCTTTGAAGGGCGCGTAACAGAAATGAGGTGGCTGATTAGATTCTCTCTTATGTTTCAATTTGGATGCTGATTGAGAATTAAGTTAATCGTAAATCTATATCAGCTGCTTTTGAGTATACAGGACGGCAAACCAACTAAGCGTTCACGATTTCGCGAAGTAATTGAACGTAGTAAAGCGAAAAGGATCTAATCCACACCATGGCCGTAACTTATTTAAGTGTAACAAGCTTAATTGTGCTACTAGCCACATGCACATGTACATGGTTGGTTCTACCGTTGATTACAATTATAGCCGTTTTTTATGTGATCTTTTTTGTTATCTGATAGTAGCGATATTTATCATCAATTTGGTGAACTTACCAAAGTAATATTTGGTCATGGTGTGGATTGTATCATTTTCGTTGAACTACGTCCAATTTTCATGAGAATATCGAAAGACAGGTTTCAGACAATTCTGTCAATCGTAGTCTTAAAAGCTCCAATTTCATAGGTACGTACTGCTTGTCAGAGCATAGCAAAATGTTCACTATTACCAAGGGATTAAAACAAACGGTACGCATTGCGCAAAAAACTTAAGAGGCTTTAGTCGTCACGAAATATACGAAATATTTCATTGGAACACATGTACTAAGTACTCTGTGAAATAAATTATCGACAGAATTAATACGAAATACGTAATGTAAAATGAAGGCTCCAAAGATTTTTTAGTACATTTTAAATGAGTAAGAGGTGGAATATAAGTAGTTTGCCGTTCGTAAATGTAAGTAGGTTTAATTTATTTAATGTACAACCTTTAGTTGTACCAAAAAAATCATACGTTAAATGATTTTTTAGTACATTTTAAATGAGTAAGAGGTGGAATATAAGTAGTTTGCCGTTCGTAAATGTAAGTAGGTTTAATTTATTTAATGTACAACCTTTAGTTGTACCAAAAAAATCATACGTTAAATAGGGAATTACATATGAAAACTTCCACTGGAACAAAGATTTTTGCGTAATAAATGCCAACTTTAAGATTGCACATAACAATATTAATTTAACAATATATAAAAGAAAGTTCTTTTAAAAATGTTCAATAAAAAGAATGACCATCATTAAGATTGCACATAAAAATAATTAATTTAAAAATAGATACAAAAACGTTCTTTTAAAACTGTTCTATGGAAAGGATGCAATATACAGGAAAAATTAATATAATTTGTCATCTCGATGGCTAATAGAAAATGAAGCCTGAAGTGAGAAAATAATTAACTTACCTGTGATACACAAGAAGCGACGATAAAAAGAATATACAAGCTAATACGTCTGCCCTGCCCACTACTCCGGCTACCTGCCGACAAGAGAAACATTATATCCATAAATACATAATTAAATACCAGAAAATAATTACATAAGGAATTAGGAAAATGTTGAGTATGAATGTAGATGACTATAAGAGTAGAGGAAGACCAAAGAAGCGATAGATGGACTGTGTGAAGGATGATATGGCTCGAAAGAAGGTGACTACTCCCGTCGGGGCCGCGGATTTTTGTACTAGATGACGTGGCCTCGGCGCAAGGGCAAAGAAGGAACATGGGTTCGGTTTTTAGTCAGTAGAAGTCTGACACTCCCCTTCGCTCTGCCCAAGAGCGGGGAGGGGTCATTCGATGATTTTCCACCCACCAAAAAAAAAATAAGGTGACGAGTAATAGAAGTATGTAACAACAAGCCATGTCGTCCGATTTCAAAATAGATTGAGATAAGAGCAAAGAATGATGATGATGATGATTAGATAATATGACACCTGTAATCCCAAGGGTTAGGTTAGGTGTACCTACCCATTAATAGGGGATAGGCTTATTGCAATCAACCGGGCGCAAAAACAGACTTCGTGGCTGCTACTGAGAAATTCCTGATGGGAAAACCCAGTAAAGTTTTGCTTGACCTGCGTATAGAATGCACAGAAGTCGCGCTTGCGACCTCTAGACCAACTGTGCAGAATTGTTAGGGCCCGTTTACGGAGACGCGGGGCGTTGCGCGGCGCGTGCAAAAGGCTCGTGCTTTTTTAAATTTACTGAGAGACGGGTTCACCACAACCAACGCTGCATTTTAAACTAACGAGCGAAAAATCGCTTCTCGTAAAATCGACGTTTGAAATCGTTAACTTTTTCATACATCGCCATGTGTTTGAAATAAAAATGACGCCCCTCCTGTACGTAAACATGCACTTAGGCAGAGGTGTACCCATCAATACATCCACATTTCGCCAGTTATGTTTAAGTTCCATGTAATAGGGTACGAGCCTATTGCAATCATGCTTTGTGGCTACTACTGAGAAATTCCTGATGGGAAAACCCAATAACGTTTTGCCTGACCTGGGTATCGAAGCCAGGAAATCATAACTATGTAGAATTGTTACAGTTGCTCAGCTAAATTGCTGAGGCAATTTTGTTGATACCAAGATAGCTTGAATTATCAGATGAGGTACTTAAAAAACTAAAACCCGACTACGACAAAAAAACGACGCTGAAAAAGTATGAAACAAGATTTTCAGGATAGAACAAAAAGAAAAGCCGTAGTCACACGGTATTAAAGTGTTTAGGTTGTTACCTATAACGTGTGACTACGGCTTTTCTTTTTGTTCTATCCTGAAAATCTTGTTTCATACTTTTTCAGCGTCGTGTTTTTGTCGTAGTCGGGTTTTAGTTTTTTACTTTTTTTTTTTTACTCTTGACTTTTTGTCCGCTAGAGGGCGTGATTTTAAATTTGAGCAATATTTTGGAAATGTACAAGTGAGGCCCTTTTAAATGATACCAAACACGGCGTATTTATCTCCATTTTTATTTTTTAAGCCTTACTTTTTGTCCGCTAGAGGGCGCCAAATCGCTTTTTGTGACACGTCACGTAGCCTATGTTTAGCGGAAAATTAAGACGGTTCTAACGATACCTCATATGTCGAGTTCCGATAAGTAGATTAGAAGCTATGAGGGAACAGATGAAGATACACACATACATACATACATACAAACATACATACATACATACATACATACAAACATACATACATACATACATAGCCAGTCAAAATCATAACCCTCCTTTGGCTTTGCCGTAGTCGGGTAAAAAACGTCATTCCTACATTAATCTACAAAATGTGAGTTAGGATGTTATAAGTAAAAACTGGATTGGTGTCCGGTAACGCAATACGTCAGTCGCTAAGTCTAACGCTCTCGCAAATAATTCAATAAAAGTAAGAAATATTAAACATCGAGTGTAAAAGTGCCACCTCAAATAGTTCCCATACGTGTGTGCTTCGAAACATAAAATAAAAACAACAGAAATACGCATCTAAAGTGAGAAATTACGAAATACATTGTAAAACCAACAGTGTTTGAGGTTAAGTGTCAAAACTCAAACATAGACATAGACAACAGCCAGTTGCCACAGTGCTACCAGTACCAACTTACGAAAACAAAGATTCGTTCAGAAACGTTAAGAGAAATTACGTTTCGTTTCACCACACAATGTCTGCCGAGCTGTCACCAGAGATGTCATTACTCTTTACCAAACTGACGGAACAACTAAACTTACAAACTACAACAATAACTGACAATATCACATCTGCTGTATTAGTGAAAGTGGATGAGAAAATTAAACCGATCATAGAAGAGAATGAAAAACTCAAGAAAGAAGTGGAAATATTAAATAACAAGATACTAAGTCTCGAGACTAGCAATAAGAGAAACAACATATTAATTCATGGGGTTCCAGAATCTAAAGAAGAAGGCATCGAAGACCTAAACAGTCTAGTAATATCTACGATGAAAGATATCGAAGTGGAAATTGGAGCAGGCGAAATCGACAGAGTTCAGAGGCTGGGAAAAAAGGGAGAGAATGATAAAAAAGTTAGACCAATCCTTCTTGCAACAACAACACTGCAGAAAAAAATCAAGATCTTGAAAAACAAAAAGAAACTACAAGGAAACGTCTACATTACTCAAGACCTACCAAAAACAGTACTACAGAAGAAAAAGGAGAACAAGCAAAAAAACACAGATAAAATAGATATTGAGAAAAGGAAAAGATCGGAAACCCCAAGCCCTGGTAACCAAAACACAACTTCGAAACTGCAGAAAACAACCACCAAGGACACTTTTCAGAAAGGCGCGCCCCAAACTGATGCCTTCCAATACATGCGGGAGAGGGCATACTCTTTATCGGACAGAAATACATACCGCAACTAACGCACCTATTATAAATCAAGAAGCAACAATTAACACCGAAATATTACCGGAAATCAGGAACAGAACAAAAAGCAAAACATTAAATAAGAATAAACAAAAAACCCAATTCCCCAATCCGGCTGGTCCCCGTGGGGAGAACGACCACTACCCTCCATCAGACAACGACAAAAAAGAAAGAAAAATCAAATTGAAAACAACACATCAACTTAAAATCTGCTCATACAATGTAAGATCATTATCAACAAGAGAAAGACTATTAGAGCTAAACAACTCTATAGACAATATAGACTGGGACATTATAGGACTAGCAGAAACCAGGAGAATGGGACAAAAGATCGAAGAACATGAAAATTATATCCTATGTTATATAGGCGAAACAGCAGGCTTGCATGGAGTAGGTTTCCTAATAAAGAAAATGTTCAAAAATAATATAATAAATTTCCAAGGAATATCAGAAAGAATCGCGATGCTAAAACTTAAATTTGAAGAATTTGCATTTACCATAATCCAAGCTTATGCACCCACTGTAAGCTCAAGCGAAGAAGAAATTGTCAAGTTTTACAACGACCTAAAGAAAGCACAAGATCTGTCAGACAAACACATGCTTGTGGTTGGTGATTTCAATGCGAAGATCGGGCAACCAAAACCAGAAGAAAATATGATAATGGGAAAATTTGGATATGGAAAAAGAAACAGCAGGGGAGAACGCCTTATACAATATGCAAACGAGTACAAACTGTCCATAATGAACACATTTTTCAAAAAGAAACAATCCCGCAGATGGACATGGACATCACCCGACCAGAAAACAAGAAATGAAATCGATTATGTTTTGACTAACATTCCAAAGTCTGTAGCTAATGTGGAAGTACTCAACTTAGCCAATTTTCCATCAGATCACAGAATGCTCAGATGTTCGCTAATGATTCAAGCACCCAAAATTAGTCGAAAATCATTCAAACTTTCAACAAGCCTACTTAAGACTACAACCGAAAGAGAAACATACACTCAAAACTTAGAAAAATACTCCAAATCACTCGATGAAATCTTGGAAACCGAAAATGATATACAAACTATAAGCAATAAACTAGAACACTTAATAACAAAAAGTCTCAAACTCGAAAACAAAACCAAAACCCACAAACACAAAATACTGACTATTGAAACGTTGGACCTAATAGCCAGACGTGGGAAACTAATTCTACTAAAAAACAAAACTAAGGAAGAGAAAGATGAATTAAAACTATTATTTAAAAAAACAAAAAATGCCATCAGAGAAGATTACAACACATATAGAAAGACAATCATCGAAAAAAACATCACAACGCTTCGAAGTTCAAAACGAGCTAACAAAGAACTGTCAACACACAAAACATGGATTCAGAACCTAAAGGACGGTCAGAATGAAACCAAAAGCAGGAAAGATACTCTCAAATGCGCTACTGATTTCTATAGAAACCTCTATAAAAAACAACCAGAAGAAGAATCAGCCATTAATGAAAACAAATACAAAAATGTAAAAGACAAAGAACAAACCCAAGAAACAATAGATTCAATAAGCGAAATAGAAGTATTTAGACACATAAAAGCACTGAAAACAGAAAAAAGTCCAGGACCTGATAATCTGACTAATGAAACACTAAAAATCGGAGCACGGATTTTAATCCCATACTTGACAACACTCTTTAACCGGATTTTAGAATCCGAACAAATACCAGAACAATGGGGTCTTTCACACATAGTGCTACTGTATAAGAAAGGAAACCCACTAGATGTAGGAAACTACAGGCCTATTAGTTTGTTATCGGCTGTTTACAAGCTGTTTTCGTCGATCTTGCTTAGCAGAATAGCACCGAATATCGACAAAAACCAACCAATGGAACAAGCAGGGTTTCGACCGAACTATTCAACCAGTGACCATATCCACACAATGGACCAACTAATAGAGAAATACCAGGAATTTAATAAACCACTTTATGTAGCATTTGTCGACTACTCAAAAGCATTCGACAGTATAGCGCATACATCTATATGGGAAGCACTTAAAAATAACGACATACATGAAAAATACATAAATCTCATAAAGAATGTATATTCAAAAAGCGTGAGTAGAATAAAACTAGAAAGGAAAGGCGAAGAGTTTCGTATACAAAGAGGTGTGAAGCAGGGTGATCCGCTCTCGCCGAAATTATTCATAGCGGTTCTTCAAGATATCTTCCAAAATATAGATTGGACAAACAAGGGGGTGTGGATACTAAATAGACGTCTAACCCATTTAAGATTCGCTGATGATATAGCTCTTTTTAGCGAAACTGCCACAGATCTAGAAAAAATGCTTCAAAATCTAGACAAAGAAAGCAAGAAAGTAGGATTAGAAATGAATACCAGCAAGACAAAAATAATGACCAATAATATTCAAACCCCAATAAAGATAGAAGGAACAGCAATAGAATATGTCAACGAATATATATACCTCGGAAAACTTATGTCATTTAACACAAATCGGAACGAGAATGAAGTAGACAGAAGAATAAACACAACATGGAAAAAATATTGGGCACAGAAAGAAATCCTCAAAGGAAATTATGATCTAAAGTTAAAGAAGATCATAATGGACTCGTGTATCTTACCCTCCTTAACATATGCAAGTCAGACCTGGACTTTCACTAACAAGACAAAAAACAAAATCCTCTCGTGCCAGCACGCCATGGAAAGAAGCATCCTGAAACTAAGGAGAATAGACAAAACACGAAATGCTGACATACGCAACAAAACAAAACTCACGGATGCACTGCAACAAGCCATGACACTGAAGTGGAAGTGGGCAGGCCATATAGCTAGGTACCAGGATAACAGATGGACATTACAAACAACAAAGTGGCTCGGTCCCACTGGAAAAAGACAAAGAGGGCGGCAAAAGAAACGATGGGTTGATGACATCATAAAAACGGCTGGGAAAAACTGGATGTACACAGCCCAAGACAAACAAAGATGGAAAAAGATGGAGGAGGCTTTTTACCCTACAGGGGCCATACAATAATATATATCTTATGTAATTTTTAGTAACTAAGTTAGTTTGTAATAGTATGGATAAATAAAGCTTAAATAAATAAATATATAAAAGTAAAAACTGAAATTCACAGTCAGTGTTTAACGGAACTCGACTAGCACATCTAAACCACGATCAAGAATATTGATACAAATAGTTCTTATACATAAACACGGTTTAGTGATGTTTTGATCGCGTACCATTCTTCTCGGCATTGGTCCTCAATAGTTTATTTCCGGGAATGAGCTAACATTCAATTCAAAGATCTTTCTCTTAGTTTGTTTCCCACCTGAGTTTGTCAGGCCCATCGGCCCATAAAGGTGATTTTGATATAAATAAACTTTCAGTCTAGTCTAAACAGAATAAGTTTTTTCTGGCTTTGACATTTACTTTGATAAAAAACCGAGTCATTGAGCTTTTATAATTTTCCTGTAATAAATTCTTAAATAGATTTTGGGCTCATTGAGAAGATGCTTATAGGTTAGTCTGGCACTTTTCAAAGGTAATTTAATGTTAGGTAACATTTTAATTGTCAACTGTAGCTATAGACAAGACAACCTAACTCAGATCTGTGGGTGTACCTATTTAACTTTAGGACTAGCAGCATTAGGTTACATTTGTTTTAAATTATACCAATAAAGTCTTTGATATTTTTACTATTCACTTTTATTGGCATAGTATTTACCCAATCTAGCACAGCTACTGTTGGACAAAGATAAACACATTTATTATTCGTGTTTTACCAGCTTCTTCTAAGATCGCTAATATTGTTCTGTCAGAAAATAAATTCTTCTAATCAAAATCTCAGCTGCAATGTAAAAAACTTTCAAAAAATTTCATCGAAGCAATAATGTAAACGTTTTTAAACATACAGGATTTGCCACTCTGGTCGCACAAACACGTCTTGATCTTTTTGTAATATCAATTTCGTATAACAATATAGGCAAAAAACTACTCACCGCCTCAGTATGTACAGGATGCACAGCAAACAACACCGCCGCAAGCGCAGCAAACGGTCGCTGCAACCTCGCAATAGTGACGCACGCTCGAGCAACCAGCGCGCAACATGCAGCGTGTAACGCAACGTTGCACGCGTGCCACCACCATGGCCTCAGCCCGGCGAGAGCGTGGTTTAGTCTGTAACAAGGAAATGTTAAATATGAGTAATAGTTTTGATTAATAACAAATATTTAAATATCAAACGCATTACCAGGTCAAAGATTTAAAAATTACGACGTTTCTTATTCGTTGAGATATGAATACGAGTAATGTTGTCTCGCTCAGTCATACCGCAAACTGTATAGCTATTATTCTATATTCACTCATCTGTCCAAACGACGCTACGGTCCGCGAACACAAAATGGCCGCCTCCGTCCCGGCCATTCGTTATTCGTTTCGGGCACGCCTCATTAAAACGACGATATCTTTAGTTAGCTCGCTACCAGTTATATAATTGGAATCATCATTAAATTAGCTAACAGGTTATGTATGGTTTAGTATAATTTTGCCTTGTGATGTATTAGTAAAAAAGTAATAGGTAAGTAATTCAGTGTTAGGAATTTTTTACCGGTTTTGTATTTTTAATAATAATTAATTTTATTTATAAATCAGACTACAAATGTCCACTGTGTTAGTAACAATATTAACTTAGCCTATGTTAGTACTTAATACAATAAAATAAAAATAAATAAACAAAAGAAA
Source organism: Diarsia dahlii (assembly GCA_949775195.1). Taxonomy (NCBI): domain Eukaryota; kingdom Metazoa; phylum Arthropoda; class Insecta; order Lepidoptera; family Noctuidae; genus Diarsia; species Diarsia dahlii. The sequence goes on from OX459199.1 coordinate 21,408,368, forward strand.
AACCAAAGAGAGACTACAACCTCCTCTCCGGCACTGGTACAACGACATGCCTGTTGGAGCAATGCCGGAGGAAAGGACAGTCAGTCCTTCCCCCAATCATCACAAGCACGGTGTTGGAGCTAGCTCGTATTCTGCGAACCAAGGAGGCGGCGCGCTTACGCATAGTCGCGTGAAAGCAGTCGATGCGCGCGTCTGCGAACATACCCGAGGCGCTGCAGTATCGAGGCAGCCCCATCAAAACCCTGAATGCGTTATTGTACTGGATACGGATGGCGTTGTAAGTTCTCGCAGTGTAGTGTGCCCATAAGCTGCACGAGTAAAGAGCTGTACAGTACGATCTGAAGAGCGTAGCCTTTACCTCGCCTGAACACCGAGCAAATCTGCGGGCAATCATATTTGCTCTAACAGACAACGCCCTCCGCTCCCGTTCCATGTCTGCATGATCCTTGAGGTCAACGGTCAAAACATGCCCCAAGTACTTAAATTGATAGACCCTTTCCAGCGGAATACCACTGAGCCTAACCGGTGGAACGATCCCAGTACATTTCGCCCTCGCGGTCTCAAAGATCATACACTGACTCTTCTTCACATTGTAAATCAAACCGTGACCACCGGCATATTCCTCACATACCTGCACCAGCTTTCTCAGGCCGCAGATCGACGGGCTCAACAGCACCATGTCATCAGCATAACTTAAGTTGTTGACACATACATCATCAATATGACATCCAACATGATGACTGCTGAGTGCGACGATCAAATCGTTAACATACAAATTAAACAATGTAGGGGATGTTAAGCCCCCCTGCCTGACTCCACATTCAAGCTGATATGGATCCGACATTGCACCCGCCCACCTGACACTGTTACACTGGTGCGCATACCAGTACTGAAACACGGTAATAAAATAATAATAAAAGTAAACCATTGCTTCAAAATGTTATTGTTTTATATCCTTTAGTACATATTAAGTCACATAAATGAAACAACATAATTAGGCCGCAATTTATGGTTTTCATCTCACAAGCAAAAACATTTACGTGACAGTCACGTGACGTCATTTTCTATCAAAAGAATCGCTTGTTTTTGATCACTTGAAATCATTTATCGAGGTTGAACTAAGACAAAATGTCGTTCTTGTTCTTTCATCGAGACTCTGTGCAAGTATGAGCGAGATAGAATAAACTTTCATGCTCCACGTATACAAAATGTCACGCGAAGGAAAACCGAGGACCGTAGCGTCGTTTGGACAGTTGAGGGGTGTTTATTTTTGACATCACGTGACATCTTTGACACTTGTGTAACAAGACTTATCTATGCGAGGGTAAATTGACATTATAGTTAACAGTCCATAGATAAGCTTGCTATAGTCAAGTGACGTTTATGTCATTTTTAAATATTTCAAAGTGTCACTGTCAGTTATAAAATCATTTTGACATTGAAGTGAATTGTCAGTTATCAAGTTCCCGACATGAGTCAGTCTTGAACGAGGCACCGTAGTGACAAGTTGTAAGGTTAGTAAAATGATGTGATTGTGATTTATATTATGTACTGATCTAGGCTGAATAATTTATAATAAACATTGTTATTGCGTTGATTTATCCGTTGTTTCAATTCTATGATTCCCTTCTGAGGTCTGGTTATATCTCAGAAGTGGGATGAACGAAACACTTTTTGTGTTGCGGTAAACCACCCCACGAGCTCGACCGCCGATAAATAAAACTATATTCATTTTAAAACGGGAAATCAACGCAAATACAAGAAGAAAATTAAGGAAATGTGTGAATTAACATGACATGATACTCATGATAGTATTGTGAACCCCGATTTAACCAAATAAAGCAGATGGGTTCAACAGTTTATTTTCGAAAAATATTTTTGTCAATGGTCGTAATGGATCAGGTAGATAGATATTATAGAAATATTGGTTTAAGCTGATATTTGAGTGTGATTAACGTCAAGAAATGATATTATTTTAATAAAAATATCTAACATTTTTCGTGATGAATACAGATTAAAAACAATAAATGAATACCTTGTTAACTATAATCTTTCCTGTAGTCTATTAATCTTTGTCCCATCATTGGAGGTAGTTTAGTGGGAGTAGAAATACAAATTAAATAGAGAAATTTAGTCAACAAAATGCTTGGAAACTGACAAAGAACCCCAAAATGCATCGCCATTCTTGTGATGAATACAGATTAAAAACATAAATTCCGGAAACATGTAAGAGAATTAAATATAGTGAACATACAGTTACAAAATAATGTTCAAATACTCACTACAATTTTAAATTTAGTGTCTTAGTGACTGTGTGTTGTGAAATTTGTACACAATACATTAACAAAATGTTCCGAGTTTCAGAGAAAATGAGCGACAAGGAAAGCAAGGCGGATTATCGACGCACTTGCAACCCTTCCCGCAACTACGAAAGACAGAGGATGCGTAGTGAATCATCACGTAGTCGGAAGCGAGACTCAGGGGAAGTGGAGAGGCGCAGTCGGAGCCGCAGTCGTAGTAGCCGTGGCGATGACCAACAACCAACGCAAGAATCTCGGAGGCGCAGTCCAGGTCGTGATCGTCGGCGCAGCAGCGCGACGCGTGATCAACTGAAAAGCCGCAGCGTCAAGCGAGCAAGAACGTGAGCTGTCCAGGGAGAGGGAAAAATTAAGAACCCTTGAAAACCAGGTACGCAAAGAACGAGAGAGATTAACGGAACGGAACCGATCACGTAGGCATTTCGAGACGCCCGAACCTAGACCGGACAATCGTGAGCAGACTAATACTGGCAAAAGTAGCTCAACTCGGTACCGTTCCTTAATCACCCCCACGAAACGACACGCACCCAGTGATGACAAACTTAAAGCACATGACAACAAGAAAACTAAATTTATAACTACAGACTTGTTTGAAGATTTCTTTTTAAAACTTTTTAAGTCTAAAGCAGGAGATCGTGAATCGTTTTCCAGTTCATCATTTAATAATGTTGTACCAGACTTTGACCCTATCTCGAAGGAACAAATCATTCATATCTGGCTCGATAAAGTCGATGAATGCTCCGAAATTTATAACTGGAACGATAAGCAAACGGTTCACTATGCCCTGCCCAAACTCACCGGATTAGCTAAGACATGGTTTCAGGGTCTGCCCTCTATTAAGCATAGTCGGCTTGAATGGAAGTTGATGATAAAGGAATCATTTCCTACAACAGAAAATTATGCAGAAGTTTTGACAGATATGCTTAATATACGGGTATGCTTTGGAGAATTTTATGAACTTTATTATTTTGCGAAAATCAATTTACTGAATAGATGTAAAATATTTGGAAAGCAAGCAGTGGATTGTTTATTTTATGGGGTAGACGACAGGGGAGTTCGTGTAGGTGTAGGTGAAGCAGCCAAATTCGATAAACCAGAAGATGTACTTGATTTTTTTTTAAGACCATTAAGTATCACAGCAGAAATTAGTCGGACTCTAATAAAGGTTTTAGTAAGGACAAGCGTCCTAGCAGTACATCGGTAGGTTATAGTCCGGTAAAAAAAAATATAGATAACACGACGTCAAGCAAAAATAGTGGCGCGAACGGGCAAATGAAGTGCTTTAACTGTCAGGGTATCGGTCACCCCAGCTTTAAGTGGATTGGAGTGGATTTAAGTGGTTGGTTTTTTTATGGGACATGACAGTTCCCACTGTCCTAGATTAAAGGATCAAAAAAAAAAAATCTCCAAAGAATAAGGAGGTCCTGTAGATTTCCTTCACTGAAAATATGTAACGACTAATACAAGGTTATGACAAATATTATCGGAATCGCTACAGTATTTAGGTTTTCAAGCAACATTAATTCGTGAAAATAGTGTTTTAAGATTAGGATTTAACTGGAAAGGCGTTAATGGCCCATATTGAGAGGACTAAAGAATATACCATACTTACCGCTAGGGTGTACTTTAGTGAGTGATATACAAGGCAATTCGGAAAAGGATGTCGAAGTGCTTAAAGTGGATGACCACTTAGTTAATTATGAGGTGTAGCTTGGACATAGTTTTGCTGAAAATCATTTTAGATTATTAAAACTCCAACAGATGTAATATTTGAACTAGATCACTATTCTAAATAACATCAGTCTCTATACAACTTGTGATGTAGACATTGTTGAGATCATATCAGTCCCTGTAAGGACAAACGTAGCTCGTAAGGAGATATATATGTAGGCGGATCGGTTAGGGGTTGCGCGAGTCATGAGTAGGTTCTACCTCTTACCTGGAAAATATGAAGTTCATAAATCTGTATGTCGTTTATTAGTTCTAAATGTTGGGTTGAATCCAATACTAAGTATTATTTTAAAATTTCATTAGATAATATAATTTAGCAATCTAGTATGTATTTATTTGTTGAATAATAACCTATCGGATAAAAAAAAAAAAAAAAAAAAAATAGAATATAATTTGATATCAAAATTGCGAGATAAAATCTAGGAAACATTAAAAGTATCATTTAATATTAGTAATTAATTTATTGACAATTTAGAGTACAATCTTTATTTAGAGTACTTAAGACTGCTATTACACTCAGTTGTTGGATCGGAGAATTTAGACTTACATGTATTCAGAATAACTACTGGGTTAAATAATCACGTTTCTATCACTCATAACGCGGTAAATACTTATATTACTATGATGATTGATGACGTAGATAGGACAGATTAGTATTCGAAGTCAAGACGAAATTAGTTCTTAAAGGGAGTGAACGTATTAAGAGAAATCAGGAGAAAAATAAGAATCGGTATGACAAACACAACAAGAAGGCCACGAATTATAAGGGGGGCGATGTGGTTAGGAAATAGGGCTAAGTTTTAATACCCTGCTTGCTCGTCCAGTGATGAACATGACGATGAAAGTGATAGCAATTTTAAGAAATAATGTTGTTAATTAGATGTGAATGATGAGTTTATGAGTTACTTGATTTATCGAATTGATATTTAATCTAATTTATAAATTGTGATGATTATAATAATGATTACATGATGCTAAATGGTGTCTGGCATATGAACTAGCCAGTCGCTAATATTGTTGATTAGATGTGAATGATGAACTTATGAGTTACTTGATTTATTGAATTGATATTCAGTCTAATTTATGATTTGCGATGATTATAATTATTATGATTACATGATGCTAGATGGCGTCTGGCATATGAACTTGCCAGTCGCTAATATTGTTGATTAGATGTGAATGATGAACTTATGAGTTACTTGATTTATTGAATTGATATTCAGTCTAATTTATGATTTGCGATGATTATAATTATGATTACATGATGCTAGATGGCGTCTGGCATATGAACTTGCCAGTTGCTAATATTGTTGATTAGATGTGAATGATGAACTTATGAGTTACTTGATTTATTGAAATAATATTCAGTCTAATTTATGATTTGCGATGATTATAATGATGATTACATGATGCTAGATGGCGTCTGGCATATAAACTTGCCAGTCGCTAATATTGTTGATTAGATGTAAATGATGAACTTATGAGTTAAGTACTTGATTTAGTGAATTGATATTTAGTACAATTTATGATTTGTGATGATTATAATAATATGATGACTACATGATGTTAGATGGCGTCTGCCATATGAACTTGCCAATCGCTTATATTGTTAATTAGATGTCAATGATGAGTTTATGAGTTACTTGATTTATTTAATTGATATTTAGTCTAATTGTGATTTGCGGTGATTATATGATGATTACATGATGTTTGATGGCGTCTGGCATATGAACTTGTCAATCGCTAATATTGTTAATTAGATGTCAATGATGAGTTTATGAGTTACTTGATTTATTTAATTGATATTTAGTCTAATCGTGATTTGCGATGATTATATGATGATTACATGATGTTTGATGGCGTCTGGCATATGAACTTGCCAGTCGCTTAGGGATAAGTGAGGGTGTTTGAGTCGGGCAGGATTAGGCGTTGGGATTCGCCGCCCAGGATTGGCTCAAAGTACCGCTGCCGATGACGGAGTGATGGTGAAGGAAGTAGCCTCACTTCGCTCGGCAATAGATATGATGTGATATGGCGTCTGGCATATGAACTTGCCAGTCGCTTAGGGATAAGTGAGGGTGTTTGAGTCGGGCAGGATTAGGCGTTGGATTCGCCGCCCAGGATTGGCTCAAAGTACCGCTGCCGATGACGGAGTGATGGTGAAGGAAGTAGCCTCACTTCGCTCGGCAATAGACATGACGATAAGTTGAGTGAGAATGTTTGAACTGGGCAGGATTGGCGTATGAACTCGTCGCCCTTGAATAGTTCAAAACATTGCGGCTGAAGTGTTGTGAGAGTGAAGGAAGTAGCTTTCACAGCACTCAAGCTATAAAATAGATGATAATGATGATCTAGAATTAAGACTGATTATTTTTATTTCTTTATTATTCTTGTTATACATCTAAATATGTACAAGTTATTTTATTTTGTAATTGTTAATGATTGAAAATTGTTTGATAGATAGAAGATACTGATCAAATCTATTCTTATACAATATTTAGGAACGAAGGGACTCGTTCTTGAAGGATGGCCGACTGTAACAAGACTTATCTATGCGAGGGTAAATTGACATTATAGTTAACAGTCCATAGATAAGCTTGCTATAGTCAAGTGACGTTTATGTCATTTTTAAATATTTCAAAGTGTCACTGTCAGTTATAAAATCATTTTGACATTGAAGTGAATTGTCAGTTATCAAGTTCCCGACATGAGTCAGTCTTGAACGAGGCACCGTAGTGACAAGTTGTAAGGTTAGTAAAATGATGTGATTGTGATTTATATTATGTACTGATCTAGGCTGAATAATTTATAATAAACATTGTTATTGCGTTGATTTATCCGTTGTTTCAATTCTATGATTCCCTTCTGAGGTCTGGTTATACTTGAGTGGATATAGGATGAAAGTAACTTTTCTCTGGGTAACTACGAGAAAAGTGGGCTCAAGCGACCAGACATAAGTATAACAGTGAAGGCACATTAAAGGATAAAAATACATACACGTCAAACACATAACCCTCCTTTTGGGCTTCGCCGCAGTCGGGTAAAAATATTAATTTCTTAATGCTTGTATGTTGTACGTCGTACTTGTTTATGCAAACCTGTCGAACTCTATAATAATATTATGATAATTCAATATGATCTTGAGCAGGGTGTAAGAAAAAAAAAACTTAAGCCGTTAAGTTGTATGTAACTTGACAATACACCTATTTATACCTAATATTATTTATATACAATTTATACACCTAATTTTCCTAATATCAATTTGCATTACATATTGTGTCTCGGTTGCATATTGTTTCTCCCAAACCAGTGGATTAATGGGTCCCTCGGTCCTGTTACCTAAGTGACTAAGTAGGATTATACATATAACGGCGCGCGATAAATTAATTGATTTATTTTAACAGTTTTTATGAGTTGTAATCGATTATTTTTACTCTGTGGTGTAAGAATTATTTCTTTATTGGTAATTTTAATTTAGAGCGGTTAACACCGAATGGAGTTGTCAATGTCATGGCGGTGGTGACGGTCACTTTTGATGCGACCGTGAGCCGAGGCACATGCACAAACCCATTGGCTCTAAAATACAGTTTAATTATTTTCCTTCCCGTATTTAAATCAGTAATTATTATTGTAATCATTAGTTATTTTGGTGAAGTTTTGTTAGAATGTTAAAAGTTAAATTAAGTGAGATATTTTGTGAGTATTATTTTACAACTACCTTCACCTACACGTCCATAATGGAGGACCATTAGATGACGATAAACAGCGACACGTGGTGTCTCAGCCGCTCGAGAATCCGTCACATATATCACACTAACCGGATGTGTATTAAGATCAATTTCCCGGGTGACCGATAATATAATTAGGGCTTTCCTACCTAGATAGGTAATTGAGACCATCCTGACTCGATATTAGCGGTTGGTTATTGGTTGGCGCAGTAGCGGAGCGATTTGACTGCTGCGCTGCGTTTCGCGGGTTCGATACCCGTACGGAACAAATGTTTGTATGGCCAACAGATATTTGTTTCGGATCTGGGTAATTGACCACGAACCGGAAGACGCAGTGTTGGTAGGCCTCCCACGAGGACCGACGACATCGTGAGAGTCGCGGGCTACCGGTGGATGCAAAAGGCAGGCTGCCGTTCTTTAAGGCGTTCTTTGGGGGAGGCCTTTGTCCAGCAGTGGACGTAGTATGGCTGATGATGTAATTGTGCATGTGAGTTTAAATGTTTGTAAACGCACCCACGATACAGGAGAAATTCCTAGTGTAGAGCAAAGTTAAAAATAAAATATTGTAACAAAAACTGCTTTTCGAATAATTACAGCACACGAAATAAACAAAACAAAATTTCACATTAACAACGAGAACGTCCCAAATAAAAACTAAGCCATCTATTAGAATCAAAGTTGTTTAGAATTCTATTCAATAATTAAGTGTACAGAACCCTTGGGTCTTACTTTTATGATTAATGAACCTTGTTTGTTTGTTCTAAAAGCCGCGGTTATTCTCAACTCGTTAATTTAACTTTAACTTTGCCTTGCTTAGTTGACGAAAGCCTTCAAATCAATTGTGGGGCGAATAAAAGGTCAAAAAATAGGTGGTTTTTTACTTTAATTTGGAAAGTTTTGATTGAGTTGCTTGAGGTTTTCGTTTGATGGGTTGTTATATGTTTGGTTTTCAGGGTCAGTGTCACTTAGAGATTTTTAGCAACATAAATACAGGATATTTCTTAGTATCGTATTTATTACTATTATGTCCGTAACCAAGACTTTTCTCCGCATGAAATCATTATAAAAATATTACATATCTATTTGAATCGTATTTTGTTACCAATTTCATGGGTTTTTTTTTGTGTGAAGCCCCAAATAAGCCCAGTCAGACCGGCCGTTTGAAGATTAGCCGGAACCAACTAACAAAAATGAAATATTTTTGTTATACGTACAGTATTTATTATCATACACGTTCAGTAAAAAGCTGTTTGTTTTAAATTACAGACACTTCAATTTAATTCATTTGAATAAATTTATTACAACCAGAATTTTTTATTGTGTAGTGGGTAATTGGGTATCTAATCTTTTTAGCTTCATAGAAAATAAGTACCTAATAGTGTTAATTTTTTTGTAAGGTTGTTATTCTTTTGGCAAATAAAGATTATGATTATGATTTGAATAAATTAGTTTTACAGTAATACTCGCAATATAAAACCACATAGCTACCTGAAACAATTGACTGATTGCAATTACGATATCGACCGAACCAAACTTGTTGATACCATACTACAGAACATAGAAATCAATAAAATATACAAAAATAAACTTTTCCCATGTTCTCTCGTTGAGTTTCCCGTTGTACTGTTGCTAGAACAAGCAATCAATACATAGTGTGTTGACACGTCCTACCCCGTTCACAGCAATATCCATTTTCCTATTTCCGCGAACCTTTTCACCAAAAAATGGTAGCACAACTTCATATGAACAAACTGGCTATCCATACCCCAATCTCGGAAAAAATACCTAGCTACGAAAAAAGACAAAAAATGACTATATTTTTTTTATTTCCAATAATTTTGGGCTCAGATATGAAACTGAATATGTCTTGGTAAAAGAAAAACCTTGATGGGTTCTGTAGCAATATTATTGTTGTTTTTATTGGCATCACAAAATGATGCAATCAACTTTTATTGTTGGAGATCATGGAGTAATCGTAATGTGGAACTATTATGGTGCGCTACTGGTGATAAAAGAATTGGTTTAGTGATAGAGAATTTACGTTGCTTTCACGAATATTGTATACTAGCTTTTCGCCCGCGACTTCGTCCACGTATATTTAGAAAAGCTCGTTAAAGGTGTAGCTTTCTGAAGGTTACCGCGGCTCCGACACAAGGGCGAAGAAGAAGGAACATGGGTTTGGTTTTTAGTCAGTAGAAGTCTGACACTCCCCTTCGCTCTGCCCAAGAGCGGGGGGGGGGTTATTCGATGATTTTCCACCCACCAAAAAAAAAAAGGTGTAGCTTTCTAATGTAGGAAGAATTTTAAAAGTCGGCCTAGTAGTTTTTGTGTTAAATCGTTACAAACAAAAAATCTAATCTTTCCTCTATATAATATTAGTTAACATAAATCAAGAACAAAATGTTTCAACATGAAATAGGCGGTGACTTTAGTTACCAAACAACAAAATTGACAAAAGTCAGTTCTTAATTATTACTTGAAGGATGCTGTTGGTTAGCACCATTCAACTGCGGGGCAAAGGCCTCTGCCCATAACTTGCTCACTTATCGGTCAATATTTAGAAAAAAAACTTCCACGAAACCTCATAATATCATTATTAGACCACCAGCAGTGCCCAACATGTGTCCCCATACATAATTAATTTTTCTTTCCCACTTTCCGGAAGTAGGCTCGATATACCCCACTCTCCCCTATACGCAGTACGTTACTTATGCACGTCCATAATTCCCCGTAAGTAAACTACGTGGCGGAACCTTTTTCCCAACAATTTACCCTGAGACGTGCGGTCCTTATAAAACGGAGGGAAAAATATACCTTTTTTTTGTTGTACTGACACCTGTATGGCCGATAAATGGTGTTATGTTGGGTGCAGTGGCTTTTTATTTATAAGCTGTTGGTTGGGGGAAAAAGCTTATAACATGGATTTTAATTTAAACAGAATTTTATTATAAGTAGAATTTAATCTATACCTACATGTAATAAAACAGTAAAAAAACCGTGTCTGTACATTGAATATATTAAAAAAAAAATTATTGAGGGGGGTTTAGAAACAGTAATAGAGCACGAATCCAAAAAACAAAATCTGTCTGTTTGTCTGTATGTTTGTACACGCTAATCTACGGAACTACTTGACGGATTTGAATGATTTTTTTTTTCGTTGTATAGGTATTAAGTCTGGGCAACATATAGGCTATAATTTATCTTAGAAACTTGTTTCTAAATAAAAGAAAACCGTCGCGTCTCGACATAAGCTACGCCGTAGCAGCACTGCTACGTCGTAGCAGCACTGTTACGTCGTAGCAGTAATGCTACGCCACAGCTACCACTGTCATTTTTGTAGACAAAATCAATTTTAGAATAAAGCCGCATTCACATTTGTCTGACGTGTTGTGTTGTGATGCATCAGAAAGGTATCGGTTTCATACAATTAATATGGTTGCGTTCACATTTCTCTGACGCAGTGTGTTGTGATGGCTTGTGTTGTGTCGCATCAGAAGCGATCCCGGTCTGCGTCAGAATGGGTGAGGTGCGGGAGGCGGTGCAGCGACACGTCACAACGGGTCGGACTAGTGTGCACGTGCCAGTGTTGTGTTGTGACGCGTCAGATGCGCGTCAGCAAGTATGGACGATGAGAACGACGACGGAACTGATGAAAAAATCGTCATACCGCGTCATACAGATGTGAACAGAAGCCATCATGACAGAGAGCATCACGACACAACACGTCAGACAAATGTGAATGCGGTTTAAGCCAAAATGGTAGGAAAAATTGCGGACAGATAATCATAATCATAATCATAATAATCATAATCATAATCATTTATTAGTTTGCAAACATGGGTAAAAATTGGTACATAGATGTTGTCATTAAAAGTAAGCTCTCCATGTTCTGCCGTCGCATGGGCATGCAAAACATAATCAATTAAATATAATTATTTCAGAAAACAATCAAAATTGTAGAATTCCATTTAAACAAATTACATGTCAAGACATTTAAAACACAATAAATAGAAAATAGTAAAGAAAAAAGTCAAAAATATTACATCAAATGTCACTGGTTACAATATTAGGGATGTCAATACAAGCATGTCAATTAAAATAAGAAAAATAACAAGTAAGAAAATAATCCATTTGGTCAATCAAATCAGATGTTTCAGTAGTAATGATATTGAAGGTATGGTACCTAATATATTTCCGTATAATTTTGACTGAACCTTCAAAGTATTTTCTTGATCTATTATTCAGTACCATTTCAATATGTGGTTCTGTAGGAACTCGCAAAGACATAATTAGTGGAATACAAGTAACTGACCTTAACATGTCAATTACAGCATGTGATTAGCGGGTAATTGATAGATTATTATCGGTTGATAACCTTGTTACATTATGTTTCTATTTGCGGAAACATTGTCATACTAATTATACTGTTAATACAGGAAACTAGAGGTTGTATATCAACTATTCAAATGTGATAGTACGCTGGTATTACAAGTCGTCGATTGCTAATAATGTCGATTCGGAACTTCCTGTTTGAAATGAAACCAAAGGTTAAGGGGTTAGGTCTCATAGTAAGTATTACTATAAGATATTACAACTAAAAATAAAAAACTTTATTGCAAAAAAAAACAACCGACTTCAAAAACTCCAAAAAGTGAAAAATAAACTTCAGAAGAAAAATCAGCTTCTGAAGTCGGTGACATTTCTTTGTTTAGTTGGGTTTTTTTGCCACAGACTTCAAAAGCTGATTTTTCTTCTGAAGTTTATTTTTCACTTTTTGGAGTTTTTGAAGTCGGTTGTTTTTTTTTGCAATAAAGTTTTTTATTTTTTCATTTTTAGTTGTAATATCTTATAGTAATACTTACTATGAGACCTAACCCCTTAACCTTCAAGATTCCCTGATTATTGCTTTCAACTCCTAACCATTGACGAGTAGTACCTTCCATCATAAGCTCATCAACATGAAGTGATGACTGCTAGATTCGAATACTTGTATAGCGTCAGAAAAAGCACGAAACACGTAATACGTGCCTATTGAGGGTTGCCCTCGATTTCTCTGGGATTCCATCACCAGGTCCTGGTTTCATATCATGGTGGCCCTTGAAGTATCTCCGTTCCAATAAAAAAAGAATCATCAAAATTGGTTCATAAACGACGAAGTTATTCGCGATACACATAAACGAAAAATGTTCATAAATTTTAAAAAATGTTCATAAAATATAAAGTACTAGGCCAAACCATGCTAAATTTTTATGGGACCAAATGGCAACTATTCCGCATCAAACTAAAAAAGAATCACGTAAATCGGATCATTAATCGCAGCGTAATCGGTGTACATACAAGGAAAAAAAAAAACATACCAATCGAATTGAGAACCTCCTCCTTTTTGGGAAGTCGGTTAAAAAGAGAAGTCCTGACTGACTGACTCATCAACGCCCAGCCCAAACCCTTGGACCTAGAAAGCTGAAATTTTGCACAGATGTTCCCTTTATAATGTAGACAAGGAATAAGGAAGGATTTTTCGAAATTCAACCCCTAATGGAGTTAAATAGGGGATGAAAGTTTGTATGGGAAATCTTCATTTTCACGCGGGCGAAGCCGCTGGCAAAAGCTAGTTTACTAATATACAATTTGGAACAGAGCACTCAACGAAAATACAAACTACTAAAACCCTCTACATATTTCAATCTATCCCTTCTACTACCATCAAAAATAACACAATAAATTATCCGAAACACAATTTAATAGAACATTAATTAATGTTATAGCAGGTAAACATCCCGAGTAGGTACTCCACAGCGTGGAGTGGCGTTGTGTTGTCAAATATCAAAACATTTCCCTCTGATTTCATTAATTTACCCCTATATTAAATTATCCTTAAACTCCGCTGATTTTGGGTGTGTGTTGTCGCTGTTTACATGTACTGTACAAGTGAAAATGGAATGTATGTGGGCAATTAACAGGTGAAATTGGATTGTAGTTTGTTTTACGGAAGGAAATTCAGTATACGAGGATGATTAAATAACTTAAACATAATGCCTCTAATTCGTAAAGTGTCCTTGATAATACCACTATTATCACAAACAAATACATCAGTTAACAAATAAAAATCCGCACACAATCCAATAACACTTTGCTCGACCTGGGAGTCAAATCAGTCAACTTGTGCAGTCACGCTCGAGGCTAAACCAATGAAGCACTAAACAAAAGTGGCTGTGTCAGACTAAATGCACAAAACAGACAACTGCGTCAGTAGCTTGGGCGTGATCTAAATCTATATAAATAAAAAGAGAGGCCCAGCCCAAACCCTTGAACCTAGAAAGCTGAAATTTTGCACAGAGGTTCCCTTTATGATGTAGACAAGGAATAAGGAAGGATTTTTCGAAATTCAACCCCTAAGGGACTTAAATGGGGATGAAAGTTTGTATGGAAAATCGTCATTTTCACGCGGACGAAGCCGCTGGCAAAAGCTAGTGTTTAATATGAAAGGCGTATCTGCGGTTTTTTATCATTATGTGAAACTGATCATGAAATCTATTGTCTCTTGGGCCTTGCGTTGTCGGAATTGATATATTCGGACTGACGGAGACAAAAAGAAAACGTAAACCTTACGTAATTCTACACTTACTGCAACCAGAAATTAATTTAATCTTAGTACAAACACGAGGATGACAAATTCAGCACCCCATGAATGTAAGCAAAAAGCTTCATATCACTTCACATGTAAAAAGGTTTGAAAACGTTCACAAGCAAAAACAAAAGAAAAGCAAGACGACAAAACACAAAAAATTAAGGCACTAAAAAACATACTTTCAAAGGAGTCGAGCTACAGGATTGTAGATAACTATCTGGAATTCAGAAGCAAGCAAAGCCTTTGAAAAGCTATGGCAGACTAAAATCTTTGTGTTTCTTTTTCTCTATGTTAGCGGCCTACTTCCGGAGCCCTGCCTTAACAAGCACTATTAGCAGTGCCTCAAAGAATGGATGTCCCGTCCGTGTTCAGACTTATGTCGCGAAACATGTGCCTATAATTTTGAAGTGGTTCTAGAAAATATACCTAAAGGCCCGGTTTCCACCAAAGCGGAGAGTAGTGGAGACGAGAGAAGATGTATTGTGCGGAAATCGACCAATCACATTCGTTAAACATCTAGTCTTTCGCCCTTCCAGTGATTGATCGAATTTGGCACAACTCCTTTCCGCTCTGCTCGACTCCGTTTTGGTGGAAAGCGGGCCTTAGCCTAAAAAAAGTGACTTAAGATGGGACGAATTCCCCGTGAGATGAGAGGGAATAAAACCTCGCACTGATTGTGGTACCTACTAACTTGTGTAGAGGTGTTCAATCTGGTTCAAATAGTCACGTGCCTAATCGAAAAATCGAAGAGTCATTAAATATTAAAAAATAAACAATATTGCTGACAGAACTTTCATAAAAAAGTGTCTAAACAGGCAATATCGTTGACGAGTCTTCAGATACTCTCCAGTTTCCTACAGAGGCAATACCAAACGGTCTAGTGGCCGTTTTTATTGCGTTGGCAATATTCAAAGACGACTGATAAATGCAGAGATCGAACGTCACAAGACTCACAAGTGTCGGGTTCACAGTACTCAGGATTTAATGCGCTGCGTTTAAGTACTGGTTTTAGCGCTGTTTTATCTTTGGTTGTTCACACCAGTTGCATTCGTCTGTTAGTTTTATTGTGGAATGGCAATGAGTTGGGGTTTAAAGCTATTGAATAAACTGTTTTATTTGTTGAAGTGAATGCACTAACGAATTTACGGGCTATTATTTAAGTCGCACGCGTTCTTTATCGTATAGTTGTAATCAATAAACTATCTGCAGTGTACATAAACTTGGCTTGTGTTAGTGCTGAAGGTAGAAACAAAGATATTGATCTTGTATTTATTTATTCAAGTAGAGCAAATTATTAGAACATATAATATAAACTCACACCTTTTTCCCATAGGGGGAGGTTAGAAACCACAATACGCCAGGTGCTACGATCCTTACATACTCTTTTTACCTCGTCCACGATCATATACATCTGGTCATATAGTCACGCCGGTTGCGAGTACTAAGTGCCTGTTTTCAAGGACGTCACATACATTTAATTTTACCTTGTAATTATACCTTTTGTTAGATGCCTTTTACGCATCCTCGAAAAAACTTTATTATGCTAATTATTGGGAACATAATATTAAATTACATTCATTCCCCTTGCCAAACCTTTAAAAAATACAGATGTTATTTTATAAATGACAAATATAACAAACATATAAAACTGCTTCAAATTTTAAAATAAAACACTCTACTTTAAGTGCACTACAAACGTAAAACTCGTATCACACCATAAAACTTCTCGAGAAATCACACCAAACATTCACCCACACTACATGCAGAAAATTCCATGCCAACAATCCAAGATCATAAGACTTAAAGTAATTTTGGCGCATCGGAGTACAGGCTTCGTAAATTTTGAACGAACCAACTTAATTGCGTGGTGCAATGAAAGAGTTGGCGCGTTGCTGCTCGCGGTGTCAGTGGATGGGAAATATTAATACCTCTAGCGTCACGCGAACCTTTCACGACTATTAAACTTTCAGGAACTTGAATGCTTTTGAATTGTGGTGATTTTGAGAAGTGAGGGAAATTAGTAGTAATGATTTTTTTGTTTGAGGTGGAGTGGAGATGCATTTTAGTTTCATGGCGTATTTCAAAAACAGCGTCAGTGTCCTGTCAGTGACCGAACCCAAAATCATAAGCACAACTAAGATCTGAAAAAAAACTCAATAAAACTTTGCTCAACCCGGGATCATCGAACCCACGACCTCATATTTAGTAGTGGCGTTTACCACCACTCAGTCAATGAGCTCTTCTTCGTCCATACTTCTCTATTACTCGCCACGTCATCTGACAAAGTGGTGTCAGATAACATGGCGAGTAATAGTGTTCCGGATCGTCACATCGCGCCGGCCAGTAGGATCGCGACACATGATCCTACGTCACCGCAGCGCCCCACCTACCGCTAGGCCGTTGACCATAATGTGGGCACACACGAAACACACTCGCTCGCCGTCTCTTACCGTGCGCATACATCGGCCATTTACTTTCTTGTAACCCATTCAAAATCCAGTCAAAATTATAGTCTTCATATCGAAAGAGAAGTTTTATTTAGTCGAGACCACCAGCATCACAACTAGAGCTCGACACTCAAACAAATAGTAAGTAATATCTTGCCATAATATCAGCCGTTAGTATGCAACTGCAGACCTATAAGCCGACAAGTTTAAATAAAACACAAAATGCAATGCACAAACAAATAAGAAACTAAAACATAAATCAAACTGCAAGAAAAACATGTTTGCACACTGTGCACAAAATCAATCTCCTCTGGACATAAAACAAAAAATCGTAGGATGAAAAACTAAAGCAATATTCTTGCAATTTAAAAGCGGGTAATAGAAAGGTATCCATTTGAGATCGGCGCAAGTACAAACAGGGGGTTTGGTTAACGAAGCGGCCCTTGATTGCTTTTTAATAGGCACCGGTATCACCGGGCGCGGGACTCTAAAACCGATAGGTGTTCGTACTCGTTTTTTGATACGTGATACGAGCTTTCTATTACTTTTTAGCGTTCTGTTTGTGTTTTGTTTGGTGTAGTTTATGGCAGGTAGTAAGGGAAAAAAGTATTATTTTTAACCGACTTCAAAAAAGGAGGAGGTTCTATGTTCGTGTGTATGTATTTTTTTTTATGTATGTTACCTGATTTTTTATTATAAACACATAATTTAATGTTCTAAGCCAATCTTAATCTTCTTTATTAAAGATGGATTTAATTTTGAAAGTCAAATAAAATTACAATATCTTAGGGTTCTTAATAACCCGTCGGGGCTGCGGGTTGTTCGAAAGAGATACCGCGGCCTCGGCACAAGGGCTAAGAAGGAACATGGGTGGTTTTTAGTCAGTAGAAGTCTGACACTCCCTTCCGATCTGCCCAGAGCGAGAGGTTATTTGATGATTTCAAACACCCCAAAAAAAAGGCATTTTGGTTGCTATCTTCTATGACTAAACATGGATTTAATCTATACCGTCAAATAAAATTACAATAATGTGTATTTTAATAGAATAGAATATACTTTTGCACAACAAAATTTATACGCAATTGTTTTTCAATATTGCTAATTTTATAATATCATGTTTTTTTTTGTTGACTTTAAAGTTGACCTGGCCTATCGTGCAACGAAGTTTAAAGGTCATCTATACACCGTTTTTGTTGCCACTTACTCGTGGCTATACCTATAAACATGTCTTCATTCCTTCTTTTAAAGTGTCAATCTGTTAAAGTATACTGTTGCGATCCCCGCTATATCTTAAAACGGCAATAAAATAAATTCCCCATGTGTACGGAACACATTTCCACAACTTACCACGACTCCGGGCCGGCAACCGTTTTTCTGTGACGTCACAAGATGTCCCCTTTTTATCAACAATTAATTGCCTGTTTCCGTCACGTCTTTAGTTTTTATTATTTCGTAATTTGTATAGTTCAATTACCGAATAGGGATGTTTCCTGACTTAAAAAAAAATGTGATTCTGTTTAGTCCGTCAGTTAGATTATCGAAAAATATTGGATTGGTGTGTTTTGTTTTATCAAATTAATAAACATTGACGAAAATAAAACGCGTCAAAGATCAGGAGTGGGGGCTTGCGACGTAACTTTCTGGGTACCATCCTGTGACGTCACACAAGTTTTCAAAACACTGTATCGTCTAAATTTTTTTGTTAACGTGAAAAAAAAAAAAAAATTGTCCATTTTTTTTTGGAAATCATCTGATGGACTACCGGCTAACTGGTGAATATGTAGTACTATTCAGAAGATACGGCTCTGCCTTACTCTACGATAAGTACAGGCGTGGTGTTATGTTATGTAGTGTGTAGATTAATCTAAAAGGATTTATTTCAATTAGACCAGGCACTATTACAATCATTTTGACTAATCAAAAAGAAAAAGATTAAGCTATAGTTCAGCCACATGCGGGTTGTTCGAAACAGATACTGCGGCCTCGGCACAAAGGGCTAAGAAGGAACACGGGTGGTTTTTAGTTAGAAGAAGTCTGACACTCTCTACCTCTACGCGGGAGGAGTTTTTTGATGATTTCTCACCCAACAAACAAAAGCATAATAACTACGAAAGGTCCGTAGCATAGCCCATTTTGTGGGTAAATCTGTCAATCAAAGTGAGTGACATTATTTTCAATATTCAAGGTTATTTAAAGTTTGACTTCGAATTTAATTTGAATAATTAATTACTAGTGAAACTAGAACTTTATTTGACTTTAAGTTTTAGTTGTTACGGGACATAAATTAGTTCGGGCGGTTAAAACGGTTTTTGATTAGCTTTCTATATGAATAAATGTTTTAAAGATACAAATTAAATAATTATAGTGTTCGTTATCATCATCAAAACTGCTAAAGTTTTATTCCACATACTACTGAGCAAAGGCCCTTCTATGCCATACTTCCCTGGTCTTGATCAATAAATTTATCGTATTACATTATTCATTAAAATATTCAGCTACAAACATGCACATTATTTTTAACAACATCAATCATTTTCTGACAAAGAAAACAATTGAATTAAAATCAATTCATCAATACAAACCTCAAATCAATGACCATTACTCCAAAATGAAGAACGACTGTACAAAAACACACAAAAACGCAATTTTTACACTGAACGCCAGGTCAAAATAGCCACAGTGGCCCTTCTACACCACCGCCATTAACATTTGCCGACCAGTGTACAACATGGGCACCACAAAGAGGTATAAACAAAACAGTTTAAATGCCTGTGTCATTATAAAACATTTAGCGGCACGGAATATTACAATTTCAACGGAAATGATGTTCTGTGTGTACGTGTGTGTCTCAGTGTATGTGTGTGTGTGTGTAATTGTTGTTAATGTGTATATGGTTTGGTTATGAGTTGACAGATTAATTTTTAAAATGTTGATGACTACAATATTATTATCAGTATCGACAATTGAGATAGATTTGTATTGATTTTTCAGTTATTTCTCGGCCGGAATCACAACACCCTGTATCTTGATTTGACGTCATAATAATTCACATAATTCGTTAAAAAAATTGTTACAAGTTCTATCAAGCGATTATTCAATAATCAGCTCCAATAACTGAGAAATAAAAAGTAGTTTCAGATCCTCTCGAGGTTGTTCGAGAATATATTTACCTAGGGCAAACTCTGCAGTTTGGTAAAAACAACTTTGAGAGAGAGGCTAATAGAAGAATCCAGCTGGGCTGGGCAGCTTTTGGGAAGCTTCGTCGGGTCTTCTCGTCACGCATTCCACAGAGCCTAAAGACTAAGGTCTTCAACCAGTGCGTCCTGCCTGTTATGACATACGGAGCTGAAACGTGGACACTGACGATACGGTTGGTCCATAAATTTAAAGTCGCTCAGCGAGCTATGGAGCGAGCTATGCTAGGGGTCTCTCTCAGGGATCGCATCCGGAATGAGGTGATCCGACAGAGGACCAGAGTTGTCGACATAGCTCACAGAATAAGTAAGCTGAAGTGGCAGTGGGCCGGCCATATTATCTACAAGCAATGCAATAGTTTTAGTTGGATGTGAATAAAATCATAGGCAACAGATAGTACGTAATGAATAACTAAAGTGCTGTCTTCAGTTTAACAAAATGCTCCTCTTAAACGAAGGGGTACATCCTTACCCCATTTTCCTTATCCCAAAACATATCATTGCGAATATCTCACAGTGTTTCGCTTTACCCAACGTATAGGAGACAGGGGCCATGTTTACGATGACTTTAAGGCCTTACGCTCTTCTTATAAAATAGCTAAGGGACGGCGCTTGTGTACGAGGCCACGAAACTGATGGGTGGGCGGATTTGTGATGATTGTGCAGTAATTTTGCTGTGTTTATGTTTCTTTGTTGAAATCTTATTGGAATACCAGATTTTGTAGCATGTGACGTTTGTAGTTTCGTTTTGGTTGTACCTTATTTATAAGGCAACGAAGTTTACACATTCTTTAACAAAAATATCTACATTTTCGCATACCTAACCTACTTTGTTGTGAACTTCCAAACACGCAAGAAAACTTAAACCTCACATGAATTACAAATATCAAATAGAAGAATGTCTTACGCACGTAACTTCCATGAGTTTCAACATATTAATAACTTAAGGAAGGGAACACTTGATATTTTCGCGCGAGTAGTAATCGGAACTAAAATCTTTTAAGTACCAAAAGACCTAAGGGTTTTAGATATTATTAGACAGAGTATTTCAAGGAATATCTTGCTTATTATAATAGTGAAGTTTCTACATTGTTCAACCAGTTTAGAAAGTTTCCCTACATGACATGAACACTAACAGTCTTGCGCGATTACATTCTTTAGTACAACTATTAAAGTAAGTACCTATTTCAGAAAATAATTAATAATTCATCCATTAATAGAAGAATCAACAGCTAAAACAGATGGATAACAATTGTAAATGTAACACAGAGCAAATGACAGGTTCAACCGAATAAAAACATAATAATAAGTTATAGAAATCTTAGGATCACTAATGAGCATGATACAAAACCAAACTGACGCAATTTAAATAAGATGCTATAAACATTATGATACACTCTCAGATACGAGGCACTAATCACCCGGGGGAAAAAGATAATGATCATTTCTAACTTTCTCTATTTTAGAAGAGGGCAAAACAAACCTTTAAACAATTCAGAAATAGAGAGGTACCTATCAAAATCAATAAAGTCCACAGTTTAAGCGCTAACTCCCCAGCCGGTTGTCATCGCTGATTGCTTTTTCAATTAAATTTAGGAACGCGATACATCGACGGTAACAATCGCTGTTAGACCAAATTGGATACCGAGACTCGTTGCTTTCGAGGTTTGAGTGCTCACTTTAACTTCTAATAAAAGTCGAGCATATTTCCTGTTGGTTGTGTCTATAGGAATATGTTTTTTAACGATTGTGCATTAAAAACTTAATGAAATTATTATACCATAGCAAATTAATAGGGCCAGAAGCAGGATAAGCCGGTTTTTTTTTGCAAAGGATTGACCGACAGTCCCACTAGATCACGAAAAGAGTAACGAGGGAAGGCAGGCCATTGCCCTGCAGTGGGACAATAACATAACATCACCGGGGGGTTAGGTAGTCGTACACCTAATAGTACAGCAATATTTCGCCAGTTATGATTCATCATCATCATCATCATTTCAGCCGAAAGACGTCCACTGCTGGACATAGGCCTCCCCTAAGTGTCATTTTTGCTTAGGGGGGGTTTGCCATAATCGCCACGCTTGGCAGGCGGGTTGGCGATCGCAGTACGGTCGATACAAAAAGCACAGAGAACGCTAGAGTTATGATTAAGTACCTTGTAATAGGAGGCAAGCTTATTTCCATCAGCCGGGCACAAATTCAGACTCAGTGGATGCTACTGAGAAATTCCTGATTGAAAAACCCAACAACACTTTGCCCGACCCGGGAATATGAGGATACTCGACGAGACAGTCACTTAATACACACAGATATGACAAATTACATCACTGGTCAAATACACTACTAGGAAACCTCTGCAAACCCTCTAGGGGCAAACTGTGATGTTACACTATACACCTGAAGCTTGCCCCAGTTCAAACACGCTGTTTAAATATCCTTTCACAAACACAAACAACAGTTACATATCAATGATGCACGATAACATTGCAGCTGTTGAATAAATAACTCTATATACTGCCATATAGGGTCATTTATTCAACAACTATACCGCTGTTGTACATAATAAATGAAGTTTGTTGATACCGTGATAATGATTGGTGTGCTGAATGCGTTAATTTATTAATTGATGTGGTTTGGTACTGTTTTATTATCTATTTATTATGGTAGTGTCAGTAGTCAACATTCTGCCAAACCTTTTCCAAAGTATGTTAGGGTCGGCTTTCAGTCAAATCGGATGCAGCTGAATAAACTTATTTTTTATGGAGCGACTATCCTATCTGACGTCCAGAACCTAGTTAATACTGGGTAACACTTTACCCTATGGTAAGACTGTTTGTCAGACTTTCAGGACACTGAGTACCTGTAACGACTACCAAAGATCTATAATGGCAGCCGGGGCCAACAGCTTAACGTGCTTTCCGAAGAAATCGGTATGTAATGTGTGGTTGCCCATCTACAGGACAACCTATAAAGATCGACTTGAGTAGCAGTTATTATTAGACCACGAGCTCCTACTACCTACGAGCCAGTGTCAGTGGTAAAGGTACTAAATATACGATGTATCGTATATTTAGTACCTTTACCACTGACACTGCTCTGCACTGACTCTGCTGACAGTGTTACTTAGCGCATGCACTAAGTAACACTTCCACCTCATCACCATCTGCCTAGCTTTAGGTTGGCTTCCAGTCTAACTGGACGCAGCTAAATACCAGTATTTTACATGACGCGATTGGTTAACTGACCTCTACAACCCAGTTAGTGCTGGGTAATTCAAATTCAAATTCACTCAGATCTACAAAACAAATCGATCGGACAAAAAAAAACTAATTAGTCCGTCAGATAGATTTCCAAAAATTATTGTACACGTATTTTTTCTTTTTTCACGTAAACTTAAAATGAAGACGATACAGTGCTTCGAAAATTCGTGTGACGTCATATGATAGTACATTTTGACGACACAAGTGACGTTTCAAGCCCCACTCCAAGATCTTTGACGCGTTTTATCTTCGTAATTTTTTATTGATTTGTTAAAACAAAAAACACGTATTCAATATTTTTCGATAATCTAACTTACGGACTAAACAGAATCATATTATTTTGACCCAGTCCGATCCCCTATTATAATATATTTTAGGGACAACTCTGCTAAGTCTCTGATTTTCTATCACAGTTGCCTCCATTCTAGTTACAATTGAAAAATATGTGTGAAATGATGTTATACCCTAATCACCGTAGCTCTGTGTGGAGTATGCTATACCGCGGACGATAATAACCTTCAATGCGACAAAAAATGTGACAGAAAAGGTTTGCGTGGCGCAGGTTAAAAAAATAAGACCACGAAACTTGTCAACATAAAAAAAATATAATTAATAAATAAAGTCAACTATGGGTGTGGGTAGGTTTATGGCGCACCCTATTGCGTTTCACTTGTGAGGTGCACGTTACTGCCCTGATAGCTGGCGTGGCGATGACCGCAGCGAGGTGCCACGCTGGATGCCAGGGGTGTAGGCCGACAGGTGGTCGCGTCGATCCGGTGATCTGCTCGGCGAGGCCCACGTGGCAAATATGGCCAACGTGGGAAGTCCGTGCCGAACTTTATGGCGCGCACAACGGAGCCAATACGGGCCCTGAGATGTAGGCGCGCAGTGAGCGGTGTGTGTTCCTTCAACCGGAACTTTGGAGATGTTGGGTGTTCCTCCAGTAGGAACCTGGGACCCTGGAACGTAACGTCCAGCGTGTCAAGAGGTGGACAAAAGGTCACCTCCGCTGATTGCGACACCAAGCTAAGCAAAGCGAGCAACAGTGCGCTAATGAAGGTGTTGGTGGGATGTCACAATCAGACGGAGTTTACATGATGGAGAGAGTGGAAAAGAAGGCATGACAGCACATTTTGATGTGTCATCGAAACACAATCGAAATGTATTGAGCTGAAGGCAATTACATTAAATTAGCGTAGCAAAAGTCGGAGAATATAGGGATACATGCTGCATAACCTATAAGGTTGGAAAACACAAAAATACACACATGTTTATGCTGTTCAAACTTACCCAGTATGGGGTTATGATCACTGATTTTAAATGCTCGATGGCGGAGAAAAAGATGTAACATTACGCTCGGATGGTGGCGAGAGGTAGCCACGTGTTACGGTACGCGGACGATAATAACCTTCTTATTTTTTTGCAAACAGCACCTCGATACAGCTGATAAAACATTTAGTTCAGACAAAATAATAAGCTTTTTGCGCAGCTATTCTTAACTGACAGAACCAATGTATCATTAGGCTACCTGTCAATAATAAAGATAAACCAGTCAGCAGATATTATTGTTAGTTTTAATGATCACAATACTTTTATTATCAGTGTTTGACTCGCTGGTAGATATAGAGTTCGCAAATCATGAATGTTTTTTTTTTGGGTGCGTGCGAAATCATCAATGACTCCACCCGCTCCGGGGAGAGGGGTAGGGAGTGTCAGACTTCTACTGAATAAAAACCACCCATGTAAACTAATGAACTTTAAGTAGGGTGAACTCATCTAATTCTGTGATTCGCCTAATTCGGTGATGTTTGGTTTGATTCGGTATCATAGGGCTGTACGAGTGCACAAATGCCTTTATCACGAAGTTAGATGAGTTCACTACATACCTACTATTGCTCTGCCTAACGACTCGAGAAATACAGGCGTGATGTTTACTGATATTTGTTACAATCATAATCCTATTCATTTCTCCAATAAAAGGATACAACAAGTCAATGTAAGTCCGTCTCAAACAAAGCTTTACAACTATCTCGCCCAGAACAAATGTCACTGGTAGGAAGGTTTCATTTATCAAGGATGTCGCGATCCAACGACTCAGTGAAGTGATGGCTCAATAGCATTCTTTTTTTATGAATAGACTTCAGTTCGTGGAAGGAATGAGTTTCATCCTTAAGGCTATAGAGATAGAGTTAATTTAGAAACAATCATGTTTTTTTCGTGATGCGGGTCTAGATCATCTCGCCGCCTCTTTGTAGGCTGGCCTTGGCAGTACCATCTGGTTCTTTGTGGTGTAGGAGAAGAATACCGGGAAGGGTATGAGGGAGGTCTTTGCCCAGCGTCGGGGCATACAAAGGCTATATGTTTTTTTATTTAGAGTAAGTAACAAACTCTCTCAGTTACTTACAATTCGTTTAAGGAATGTGTCAGTATTACTTACAGAAGCAGTTAAGCTACCAAAATCAGGTTTTAGATTCTTACTAAAAGTTAAAAATAAGAAAGGCAAGCTTTTTATTACTCGAAAAGCGACAAAAGCAGTTAAGCTACCAAAATCAGGTTTTAGATTCTTACCAAAAGTTAAAAATAAGAAAGGCAAGCTTTTTATTACTCGAAAAGCGACAAAAGTTTTTTTTTGTTTTAATCAATTACTTTCATTAACACACTAACAAGCACAAATAATTCTATCCAACAACAAACACAGCCAAAATTAACCAACCAAGAAGTACCCAATAACACACAACCATCACAAAAAGCCATTGTAACATTTGGGGCGTGAACCGCTGACACTACCTTCAGGAACCCGGTGAGAAAGTAAACAAACATTTATTTACTGACAAAACAATTTTTCAAAGGCTCCAAGTAAGCAAGGCGGCTCGGCAAATGTAACCACTGAACCGCTTCACTATTGTACAGGTGGGTGGCAGAAGTTCCAGTTCGTGTGAAAGTAGAATTTTGGGGATTGAAATAGCTGCTGGCAACAGTGTAAAAATATAAAGTAATTTTAATTTTGTTGATTAAAGAGAAAGCAGATATGTCTACTAGTCATTCATCATCATTTCAGCCGAAAGATGTCCACTGCTGGTCATAGGTCTCTCCCAAGTGTCGCCACATTGACCGGTTTCGTGTGTCTTGCATCCAGCGGATCCCTGCAACCTTTACCAGGTCATCGGTCCACCTAGTGGGAGGCCTACCAACGCAACATCCTCCGGTACGCGCATTAAACTAGACATTCAATAAGTGGGTATCCAGAATTCTTTGACAGCGTCTGTATTCCCTGCCTCTTGCAACCAGTATGAAGCAAATGAGTAAGAATTTTCTGAGCACAGTCGTGCCACCATAGGCCGCAGGTGAGATTGAGGTAGACAGCAAGTTCAACCCACATTATTAGAAAACAATCACAATATTGTCATTGAAGGACAATAACTGAATTTAAACTGTCCAGCCTTACAGTGTATTTTCACTTGAAAAAACCCAAGTGAAAACCTTAGAAAGTGAATACCTAGAGTTTTCACTTTCTAAGACGGTACTTAGGTTTTTTTCTGGGTGACAACGGTTTATAAATACATTTCTGTGATCTCTCAAAGCGATTGGTTTTAATTGGCAAGCGACCCACTTCAAGTGACAAAAACTGGGCCTTATGAAACCTGAGGAACCGGACCAGTGACCCTTTTACGCATGAAGAAAACGTCAAAAAAGACTTCATTCGTCTTTGTAGTTTATACGCCTTTTGGCTGCGGCTTTGCTGCTCGAGATTATTTCACAGAAACTGCCTGATTAAAAAGTATCCTAAAATTGTCCTAACCCAGATCACGTTCTATCTGTATGCAAAAATTCACCCAAACCAGTCCAGCCGATAAGGTTAAAAAAATAACAGGCAGGCGGATAGCATAGTTATTTTCACAGTTTTATACATGCGAAATTAATTCTGTCTGTCTTTTTGTCTGTAACCTAATATTGTATAGATTCAGAAATCAGAAATTTATTTGCTAGGAGTGTAGGTACAGGTATAAGATGTTACACATAAATTATTGTTCACCAAGTAACCTAGTGAATTGACGGTGAGTTGGAGTAGAGGCTGATCGATTGGCTGTTGCGCTGCATGTCCCGGATACGATTAAACACGAAACAATATTTTGTTTTTTTTTTTGGTTTGTGATTTGCTGGTTTGTGTCTTGAGTTCAAAATAAAAAAATAAAAAATATCCCGTTCATGATATTAATAGTAGTGTCAGTGACCATGTCAGTTTAAAAACTTATATTGAGTTTAAATGTTTGTACCCATGATTCGGGAGAAACCATTGTTTGGCAACATTATATTATGAAGGATATATTATTATAAAAACTTTAACTCCCAAAAAAACTTGTATTACTGTCTCGCCTGTCTCATCACACGTCAAGCGATGTTTTTTCCCCAAGCACAGCAGTTCGGTTGATAAACGAGCTTTGATTTCACGTGTCACTACAAGGAAGAGTGACAGAAAAGATCGCGTCTTTACCCAGACCGTATATTTTGTATTTAATGTACTTTTTTAGTGATTTTGCTGAGAAAGTGTATTGATCAGCTGTTTTCCGTGTTGTTGCTAAACGATTTGACGGTGGCTTTTAGATGGATGGCTCTGGTTATGTGCTTGCTTGTATTGAATGATTTTGATGATGTGAAACACTGTTATAGAGAGTGTTTCCTTAGTAACATGACGGTTGTAATCTGAGAAGGGTTTGGCAGAGGTGTAGGTACCTAATTTATAGTACTCCCACATTTCACCAGATATGTTTAAGTCCCATGTTATTACTCATGGTCTCATAAAGGATATCCTCGTCAAATTTTAAACATTTAAGTTTTCAAAGCCTTATTGCCTCGATCAAACTCTTAATTTTGGTTCACCCTTGTTTCGCCGAACAACTTTTGATGTAATGTTACTAATTAGAACAACGTTTAAGAAAATAATCATTTGTTTAATATCGATTAACATAATTTTCATTTCATCGAATATTTATTTTCGATAACAACATTTGCGCTATTGATCAAAAGGTTTAATGTTCATTTTATGTAATGTTCAGGTGGTATAATATGTATTTTGTCGGGTTCTCTATTGTGTCACCTAAATTTTTTATCCATAATTTAAAATGCCATAACTTTTTTTGTCCTAATCATCATTTGTCCGAATGATAACTTACCCGAACTAAATATCACATAATATCACATGCCATAAAATTGAAATCCCTAAATATAATATGTCCTAAATCCATTTGTCATAAATATTACAATCAATAATATACGAAAGACATAAAATCGTTTTCCATTAAAGTTTTAAGTCCTAAATTAAAATAACATAATGTTTATTTATCATAATAATATTATTAGAACAAAGTATAACAAAGCTTTTGGTCACGTCACTCATACATGCAACGCATGTACTCCATGACACGCGCTCGCTTCGCTCGCATATTAAATAACACTAATATCTTCTGTCCCCGAAGTGCCGGGCCTCCTTCGTCGGCCTACGGCCCGGTGCCCATGCCGCTCATAAAGGATACTGTCGCGAGACGGTGATTCATCCACTTAGCGGACGACTAGCAACAGCCTATAATATTGGTTATTCATCCGGCTAATCGGACGACTAATTAATTTTATTCATCCGCTAATCGGACGACTAGACACTTCGAATTTTTTTTAGGACTATAAAATTTATTATAAACGAACATTCAGAATAATACACATTAAGTAAAGCAATAGTTAGGACAAATTAATTTAGGTCATGTAAAATTAGGAGATTCAATTATTATAGTAATCGATATTATGACAGAATACTTTTAGAACTAAAGATAATTATGTTTTTCGGCAATTTGAACATTATGGTTAATGAAGTTTATGGCAAACGTGTTATGGATAATGATTTTCGGACAAGCCATTTTAGGAGAAGTAAGGGAGTACCATTTTGTCGATTATTCAATTGAACATGTATTATTATGTATAACATGTAGGTATTTTATCGAAAATCGTTATTAGTCACACAACACAGATGCTGACAGAAATCTTAACCGTAGACGGTCGATGTCAGGGACACCCCGAGGTTCGATTAGTTAGGTCCCTTTAAACCCTGCAGACAGAAACCGTCGACCTGCTGACGGAAACGAATGAAAATAAACGAATTATTAATGAACTGAATATTCCATACGATCTTTCGACTCAATCATTATTAGTCTAGTGAAACATTAGTTTAAATATAATTAGTGCATTTGAAAATTCGGTCAAATGATATTATTTCAAATAAATAAATGTGCTAAATAAAAATCTACCAATTAAGTATTCGGTCAAATGAATACGAAAAGACTTTATTGTAACTAAAATTAGTCGAAGTGATTTTCGACGAAACGTTGTTATACCAAACAAGGGTAAACCCTTAATTTTACCTGATAGGAAGAGATAGATGAGGTTTGATGGGATGAACGTGCCCAGAAGATGCTTTGTGAGTTAGATTGCATTAAATTGGGCACGTGTACACACATACTCAAATGCCGATTAATTTCTTTCAATCTCCAAACCTTTGAGTTCCAAGAAATTGTTTTGCGTCTACTCAACCTATATATACCCCACAGCTCACAGCTGACTATAGGTGTCTCCAAAGCTGCCCGACATCATCCTGTTCACCATCAATTACAACTTATCCCAGCTATCTTTGAACTCTCAGATCGTTGGTCCATCACTGTTAGGTGTGGCCAACACCACCAGTTATCACAAATTCACACCCAACAACCCCCTACAAACAAGTATTAGTAAGTACATAAGACGGTGTCATTAACCAGTAAGTAAGCGCGGGTACGAGACTACGCGTAATTACGCATACAACGGCGACATTAAAGCCCAGACCAGCGCTTATTAAAAAAGAACAAAGCTATTCAGAGTAGAGATTGTGAATCTGAGGATATTTTTATATGCTTTTGTTTGCTTGTTGACTTGTAAGAGTAGAGTAATAAAGAAATGACGTAGTATCACTATCACTACATATTATAAAACTAAGTCCTCCGCCGCGTCTGTCTGTTTGCAATAAACTCAAAAACTACTGCACCGATTTTCATGCTGTTTTTTTTTTGTTTTTTTTGTTTTATTTAGTATATAATTTATCCCTGGAATAGGTTTCCATGGGTTGCGGGAACGGGATCAAAATTTCATGATTACTTTTGGTCGCCATAATCGATTTCCACGCGGGCGAAGCTGTGGTCAGCTGTTAGTTTAAGATAATTATCAAACATACACACACATGGGCGTTCGATATAACTGGCGAAATGTGGGTGTACTATAAGGTACACCTCTGTTTAGCCCTTTGGGAAGTACAGGTGTAATTTTATTAAAAATATCTAGCACTTAAGACAATTTTTTTCGTCGCTATAGTGGGCAGAAGTAGCTCAAAGATTGGTTCCATTCTTTTATATTTTGATTTACAGTTATTGGCAAAGTGGTCTAACTCCAATCTGTGACGAAAACGCTTGGCCATGGCCTAGCATTTGTGGCTTATATAGGTTCCGATATCGACTCTTGTTGATACCCTGCAGAGTTACGAAAATAAATTGAAATTGAAAAACGCAGTACAATTTATTTAAAATCAACCTATTTTTGCGAATATTCATTGCTCGAAAACATTAACTGAAATTGAGTTTATTTGTTTGTTCTTTGTACAGGACAGCATAAAAATACCTTGGCCTCGTCAGGTCAATTTGAAGCTATTTTTTTGTTTTTTAAAACAAACATACGGAAATATAGTTAGGTCTACTCTTAGTGTTCATAACTTTTTTTATTTTTCGATGCTACTGCAGGATTTGTAGGCCACGGCTCGCGGAATGAGAGCGGAATGATTCTAGTATGGCCTTGTTAGTGCAACTTTATAGCACAGCCTATTCTTAGCCGTACTTATTAATAGTATTCATTTGAAGTTATCATTATCTTTTCTATTTAATTAATGCGAGTTTTAAGGCTCTCAGAGGTATAGGTCGTTATCATGCTAAATTGTGTTTATATAAATCACTATCACTTTCACAAGATATTATAAAAAAACAAAGTCCTCCGCCGCGTCAGTCTGTCCGCGATAAACTCAAAAACTACAGCACCGATTTTCATACAATTTTCACCAGTGAATAGAGTGGTTCTCGATGAAGGTTTTAGTATATATAATTTGACGCGGTTCCGTATGGTGTCGGACGCAAAGAATAGCACCATCCCATATCTTCCCGTGGGTGTCGTAAGAGGCGACTAAGGGACTTACCAGAGAATGGGCAGCAGCGTTCTCTGTGCTTTTTGTATCGACCGTACTGCGATCGCCAACCCGCCTGCCAAGCGTGGTGATTATGGCAAACCCCCCTAAGCAAAAATGACACTTAGGGGAGGCCTATGTCCAGCAGTGGACGTCTTTCGGCTGAAATGATGATGATGAAATGATGATTTGACGCGGGTGAAGCCGCGGGTATCAACTAGTTAATATATACAAGCAAAACAAACAAGGTAAACTTATGATTAGACAAACAGGTAATATTAAGTTTATAGGTTAACGTTATGGCTGTATTATGATGGCAGGTATTTGTAATTTAAATGGTGTCTGTATATTTTAATCGTATTCTACTTGTTCAATATTTTTATACAGGAATTTGCGGCTGTGTGACGCAAGCCGCTTCAGTGCTTTATGACAGGACGTGAGGCCTTAGAAATGGCGATCGCGAAATTAGGATTGATGAACTACATTATATAAGTAATCATAATTCATTTAATTCTAGTTTTATTAAAACTTTATGCTTTAAGTCCGTTCCCAGCGGAAGGAAATAATCTCACCTCATGCCCTAAAAATAACCGACGACATGTGTGTAGGCTTATGTTATGTGACACACCTCCGCTTTCAGGGAAACAGATTGAAAAGATATTAGATTATAATGTAATATGTTCGAGAAGCTTGATTATTTTTTCAGTATCAGCCCAGGCGTTTAATATGATGTCGATGTTAATGAAAATAGACCCACCTACCCGTTTTACTTGGGACTTAAAAGAACCGGCAAAAAATGGGTGTTCCATAGGTACTCCTCTATTTATTCCTTGTTACTGTTACGGTCCTTGTAACTTGTAGGATTACAAAGTCGGGGCTGCGGGTTGTTCGAAAGAGATACCGCGGCCTTGACACAAAGGGCAAAAAAGGAACATGAGTGGTTTTTAGTCAGTAGAAGTCTGACACTCCCTACCGCTCAGCCCAGAGCGGGAGGAGTCATTTGATGATTTCTAACCCTTCAAAAACAAAAAAGAAGAACACAGGATAATTTTCGTTTTTCATAAACTTTTATGCCTATCAATATCGTGGCCCCACTGCTATCAGCTAGGCCACGGCCTGTCCGATGTTCGGCTGATGATTGCGCAATTCCCCGCCGGTTATTATCGCCATTGTTCGGAAATTTAACGTTTTCCTTTATTTTTTTATTGGCGTCGTTTGTCATAGTTGTAGTTTAGCGGAAACAATGGCCGGAATGTATCAATAGTTGAGAGAGCGAAAATATTTTATTTGTTTTTCTGTTTTTATTAATGGCTTGGGAAAATGTTGAGGGCTATTTTTTGTTTTATGACTGAATTGGATGTAAAATTACTTTGCTTTGTGCGTAAGATTTTTACTTTTAATGTGTCACTGAGTGAGTCACATTATGACAATTTAGAGACAATTATTATTTTGTATGGATAAAACATGTTGTCACCTGATGTTAACTAAGATAAAAACAAGTGACTGTATACAGGTAGAATAATATTATTGTAAAGTAAAGCTTGTTAAGATTACTAAGTTTTAAATCGTTCATGGATTACTTTTATTTTACTATAGCATAGCCCTAGCAAAAATCACGTCACTGATCATTAACACTGAAAACGGAATATTTACGATGTTTACTATTTGTTTTGCTTAATAATAGCCATGGTAAATATCCCGTTTACAGTGTTAGTACTATATAACTAGTGCGGAAACGACAAACAGATTTCACACCACAATTCATATCACCCCTTATTACACAAAGCACAAAATTCAAAATGACAAACCAATATAAGAGCAATTATATTTTCCACTCCTCACTTCTTTTTTGAAACTAAATAGAAGTAACTCGTACTCGTATAATCAAATTTTTACAGTTATCAACAGTGGACTTAAATGCTTTTAATCATGGTGCTTAAACACCATTTTTATCAAGACAATCCAGTTATATAAAAAAACTCTAAACACGTATAATAATTTCTTCCTCGAAAGAATATAAAGGGGAGTTTTATTGCAAACTATCTTCCACCCCTTCTGCCCAATATGTGTGATATACGCAGAGGGCATACAACGCCCTCAGGGTTCAGTACACTTTAAGGATGTTGTTGTGGGGCTTCCACGTTACTGTAGCGCATCAGGAATGTTTGCAGATGCACGTACTGATGCTTTCAGTACCGTCATACGTAAAAATACTGCTTCCATGATGCGCAGAGTGCGTGGGAGTGGCAATGACATCCTGAAGGTCATTAGTGATAAGCCGTGCTGCACCATTATGGCGCATTGGGTACGTGTCCATGTACATATACCCAGTGCGTCAAGTGAATGCGGCCGGTATATGAACTAAATTATGTACCTAGTATAAGTTATTCCATTCCCAATTGTTACTAACATAGTTTAGGTATAAGTAGTGTGTATTACTAACATCATATGGATCAAGGTCTGAAAAGTTTTTTTTTTTTTTTTAATATATGCCACAGAGATGACGCAATGGAAGTGGCAAACGTTTTGGGCCAGTGAAATATAAATTCATCATCATCTGCCTAGCCTTCTCCCAACTATGTCGGAATCGGCTTCCAGTCTAACTGGATGCAGCTGAGTACCAGTATCTTACATGGAACGACTGCCTTTCTGACCTCCATAACCCAGTTAATACTGGGTAATACGATACCCTTTGGTAGGACTGGTTGTCAGACTTTCAGTGAAATTGAAAATAATAGGGCCCAAAGACAATTCCAGTGTTTATCACTACCCTTATTTTTAAGTAAAACTTCAGGTTTATCGCATGTTTTCTGAGAGCGTAATATTCAATCGTCAATGTTTCATATTTACATATTATTTTGCACTTTGAAATGATACATTGTCCACAGACTGCTTTTTGATACTCACATTAATCAGGGTTCAGGTATCACAAACACAAAATTATCTATCTAAATAAAAGTAGGTACTAATTAATTTAGATACTGATCTGACTGGTTTGATTTATAAACACTCATGAACCGAGTTTTAACGTAATTGGTTTGTCATTCGCTGTTCACATTCATTTTATTATTTGTTCGATGAAACCGATCAATTGATCAACAAATCTATTCCATTGTTTGTCAATTTATTGACGTCCATATTTTGGTATTCATTACTGGTTTTAAACTCCATTGAAAGCCCTAATTTTACAAGTAGATCATAA
Source organism: Diarsia dahlii (assembly GCA_949775195.1). Taxonomy (NCBI): domain Eukaryota; kingdom Metazoa; phylum Arthropoda; class Insecta; order Lepidoptera; family Noctuidae; genus Diarsia; species Diarsia dahlii. The sequence continues at coordinate 21,443,118 of OX459199.1, forward strand.
TTTGTAGAATATTTTAGGTACTTTTGTTATTGTATTAATAGTGTAAAATAATTAATTCTGGTAAATGGTAAAGCCTCAATAGGTTTTACTAACAAGGATTATTATACTTTACCAATTTTATTTTGTAGAATATTCTACATAATCTATACTTATAATAAATCTGTAGAGAGGTCAATTCTGTACGTCATGATATATATTTTCAAAATAACTATCAGGGGGTAATTAGTGATCGATACTGATGCCAAAAATGCAATCAGTAAAATTTTTGTCTGTCTGTCTGTCTGTCTGTCTGTCTGTCTGTCTGTCTGTCTGTCTGTCCTCCTGTCTGTATGTTCCTTATAGAAACAAAAACTACTCGACGGATTTTAACGAAACTTGGTACAATTATTCTTCATACTCCTGGGGAGGTTATAGAATACTTTTCATCACGCTACAATCAATAGGAGCAGAGCAGTGAAGGGAAATGTTGGGAAAACGGGAGAAGTTGCTCCATTTTTTAAGCTTCCGTCGCGTGTGTAGCCTTAATGGTTAAAGCTACATAGAAATCATTTATGACGGAAATGTGCTACATAAAATTATCTAAAAAATATCCCACAACAGCATATGTCTATCTTTTATGGTTGACTCACAATAACACGTGTAACTCCCGATAGGTTAGCAGTTCGGAGCTTTCTGATTATATTTGTTTACTCTTACGTTTATAATACTCTCACTCATCCCTAATTAAAAGAAGTTAATATTATTACCTATTCAATAAAAAAAAGAATCATAGTAATCGGTATAGAAACATCAAACTGAACCAAATATGAAATACGCTAATAAGCTGCGCGTGAATACTGAATCATGCCATAAGGATTATTTTTGTGTAACGGGAGCGAGCTTCATTCAATATTTGGCTGTTGATGCGTTCAGCGTTCGACCTTATTGACAGACAATAATTGATATTAACAAACCGTGCTTATCAGCGCGACTTTTAGTCTTTAAATAGTTTATTTGAATTTCTTTTGTTGTTATTTTATAAAATAGGTATTAAGTAGTTATTTTGGTAGTGTTTAAATATTCGTTCAAATTACAAATTATTAATAGTTCGTATTTTATTTCTTTTTAGGGGAAGTAGTACGCATAGATTTTTAGATACCGATAGGTAAGTTTTGGCTAATTTATAATCAATTTTATTTTTGTAATAAGTAGGTAAAAGCGTAGATACTTTTATTAATTATAGTAGTTAGGTATTTATTTTAAGTGACTACTAAATTAATAAGGCTTAAGGGCAGAATTTTCGTGTTGCTGGAGTAGATCTCGGTGTCAGTTGTTTCTCGCATGGTCAGTTATATGTCGCTCTTTCCCGGGTTAGCAGTTCTAGAAATCTTTATGTTCACGTGCCGGACGGGTCAACTTTCAACATAGTTTACCCGGAAGCTTTGGGCTGAAGTTTTACCTATAGAACGCTATAGGTGCCTCATCATCAACAGCCTATTAATGTTCCCACTGCTGGGACACAGGCCTCCTCTCTTAGAGAGGGAATGGGCTATAATCTACCACGCGGGCCCAGTGCGGATTGGTAGATGTCACATGTCTTCGAATGTTTTGGTTCTAAGACATGCCGGTTTCCTCACGATGTTTTCCTTCACCGTTTTGAGAGCAGCGGTGATGAAATAAATTACACAAAGTAATGTGCCTGCCTGGGTTCGAACCCACGACCTACTGTTCGTAAGTCGGGGCCGCCAGCACTGGGCCACCGCTGCTCCTATATAGGTACCTACTTAAGCCTTATGTGAAAGTGATCTAAACAATATTACCAATACATTAACTTAATAACATACAAGGAGTTACACGCTGACGAAGTCGCGGGCACAGCTATTAATAATAATATTCTGCGGTTCCTTTTTGCGATATTTTTCAACAGTATTGTGGATTGACATTATTGTATTTCCCTACTAAAATACGAAAATTAATCTGTCTGTTACATCAAAACCACTGAACCGTGAGGAAGGACATAATGGTATTTTTTTACGAAAAACGACGGAAACGCGGACGAAGTCGCGGGCAAAAGCTAGTATCTTCATAAATAGCTTCTAGTATAAAATATGAGATATCAAACAAGAACTTCACTTTACAAACCTAAAGTTTACTATGACAAAGTTCTATACAAATGCCACTAACCCTAATAAAAGCCGGGCTATTGAATTAGTTAGACTTCAAAGATTTAAAAACCGCCGCTTCAGGCATCTCCAGTATAAAATGTATTTAAGGTTTTTTTCCTTAATTATTTAAGTTTGTGTGTTATAGTGGGGTTAAAAGTGTACATGAATATTCTGTCATGCTTTGCTTTTTAAATTATTTTTGTTGAACTAAATATAAATGGTATCTACTTCTAGAGACGACGCCTCATTTAACCTTTTTCCGTCTTCACCTAGATGGTAGGTAGTAATTTAATTTCCCGACAAGTCATTCAGCCGTGCTTTTTAAAGTACAATTCATGCAATAACGTAAAACCTACAAAGATGCTAATAGTGTGTAAGAAACTAGATTTTGCTTCGAAAACTGAAACTAAATATTTTATAACACACTTAAACTACCAACAGACGCAAAACATATTGAATTCAAACATTCTAGGGAATGAGAGAAAAAAGTAGACAGTTATCGTTATCATCCCCCACTACAGCCAGACAGCCATAACTATTCATGAGGACATTACCCTCAACAAGTGGCCTCTAAACCAAAGATCTAAGCGCGAACACACAGTTCTAATCGTAAACCGCGAATCATCACAACGAGGCATCATTCAAATGCTAAGGGTATGTACGCACTGACAGGGTTAGTGCCTAGAGCCGAGTGTTGACTTAACATTATTATGGTTACTTGGATGGGAAGGCGCCAAGAGTGCAGTGTGGCCGGATGCAAAAGATCTAAGCCATTCGTTACATTTAGCTACTCGCTAGGGTCTAGGCGCTAATCAAAGCACTTTTCAGGTTGTCAGGTTGTGTACGTTGCTTAAACCTGTCAAATATTATGGAAAAATATCTCAAAAATGTACCGTGGAAGAACAAAAAGTGTAGCTTTGGGGAAGGGTGCATAAAGCCTGATCATTAGCGAACATTTTCATGTGCATACTTTTGCGAGGTAAAATAGTGCTGCATTCTTCATCTAATCCTGGATACTGTCATGGATTTCCGTAAAATACCTCCTGATTTTATTACTCTAGCTAGCTGATGCCCGTGGTTTAATCCGCGTGGCCAATTACATACTAAAACCTTCCTCGAGAACCACTGCAGTAGTTTTTGAGTTTATCGCGAACTGACAGACAGAGGACTTTGTTTTATAATATGTAGTGACGATAGTTATCCTGTCTGTATGATGTGTAAACGCATACTAAACACAGCACCAAATAGCCTGTCAGTCTGAATCCCGCCTTACTTAACAATACGAGGTGCAGTCACAAATTCACAAAGCGATCCGTAAATTATTACATACAATACGCGCTATGCACTGGCCCCGTCTGGGAAAGCTCTAAATTTTCACCCGACGTTGCCGTGAAACATCGGCTATCTTGTGCGGTGTGAACTCGGTGAAGCTCCCCGGAATATTTTATTGCCGTACGTTTGAATTTTTGAAAATAACTCCCGTAAATTCATAAAGGTTTTGAATTTTTAGATTTTGTGAAGATTTTTTTAAATGAAATATGATATAGGTGATTGTGTTATTGGAGTATGGTGGTTGGTCAGCTTTGATTCTTCTACTGCTCTGCAATACTATTTGAGGATTATAAAAGCAGGATGCAGCTCGTGGCTTAATAAGAACTGCCACTCGGGTCGATCTTTAGGTAAAGCTGTCCTTGCCTAGGTCGGTCTGTGGATGGGTGACCGCCCGACATACCGGGTTTCCTCTGTGCCTCGGAAAGCACGTTAAGCTGTTGGTCCCGGCTGCCATATATAGATCTTTGGTAGTTGTTACAGATAGTAAGTGACCTGAAATTCTGACATCCAGTCTTACCAAAGGGAATCGTATTACCTAGTATTAACTGGGTTGTGGAGGTCAGATAGACAGTCGCTCCATGTAAAATACTGGTATTCAGCTGCATCCGGTTAGACTGGAAGCCGACCCCAATATACTTGGAAAAGACTAGGCAGATGATGAAAAGCAGGATGCAGATTTTTTCTTGGACATCTTTGATCGAAGTTGGACATCGATAAAATGGTTTTACGGTCAGATATTTGATTTCTAGTGGTCGTTCATATAGCAGGCCCATATTCTCAGTCAACTTTATAGACATTTAATATTATTTCCTTTATTGAATAATGGCGAATCATTTCCAGGAAGAAGAGTAACGAATTCATTAAAACCGATGAAACGCTCAGAACAGATAATGAAATCATACATCGCCGCCTTTAAATGATTAATATGAGTAATTCGACCGACCGACCGACCGACGGATACGTTCGTGAACAACATGAACGGTCATTACTCGTTGGAGCTACTTTATTATTGACTGTATCGCGAATGGTGGCGTATTAAATGAAGTATTATGTGCATGAGTTTTTGGAACTACAGAAAATGAGCCTTATTGAGATTTCAGTGAAAATTTATAACTCTGAGTAGAGTGGAAAGGCATTTTTCACCTGATTGTTATGAAAACAACATCGCGTTAAGATATTCAATAGAATGTCCTGTCCATCAAGATGGTAAAGCACAAATCCAAATAGCAAAGCCAGAGTTGCCACCAACTTGTTTGTGTAACCTACGAATAATAGTTAAATATGGTCTAGTGGACGTTAGTGCGACTGCTGAGCATAAGGTTTGATTCCCGTGTCAGGTAAAGCGTTATTGGGATTTTCCATCAGGAATTTCTTAGTAGGATTTATACCCGGTTGACCGCAATAGACTTGCACCTATCACATGGGACTTAAACATAACTGGCGAAATGTGGGTGTACTAGTAGGTACACCTCTACCTAGTCCTTCAGGGACTACATACTGATGCTGATGATGCTAAGTTATAGCTGAAAATGAGAGTTTGTCTAGGATCTCTGTTCATCATTATCATTCTCTTGTCCTTATCCCAATAGGGGATCGGACTGACTCATAAAAATAGAATTCTGTTTAGTCCGTCAGTTAGATTATCGAAAAATATTGGATACGTGTTTTTTGTTTTATCAAATCAATAAAAATTGACGAAGATAAAGCGCGTCAAAGATCATGGAGTGGGGCTTGAAACGTCACTTGAAGGTACAAAATGTACTATCATATGACGTCACACGAGTTTTCGAAGCACTGTATCGTCTTCATTTTTTGTTTACGTGAAAAAAGAAAAAATACGTGGTCAATATTTTTTGAAAATCTATCTGACGGACTAATTAGTTTAAAGTTTACGATTTTTCGACTTAGCGACATTCGTAGCGTCGTTATTAATGTAGAGACTGCAGCCCCAGGCCGCGGCATCTCTTTCGACAATCCGCAGCCCCAAACGGGCGTATGCCCTTATAATAATTATGTTAAAGACATTAATTATACTCAGCATTAAATCAGATAAAATAAACACATAAGTAACGGTAAAACGTTAAACGTACATTTTACCTACGTAAACCTATTAATTTCTCATGAAGTTTGTAACTAGAACCTAACTTAAGAATATTTAATTCTGTACAGTCAGATTGTACACAAAAACCCTGCTTTTGAGCTTAACTTTTCACTAAGACAAGACCAAACTATCCTCCAACAGCGCGCAAATAGATAACAACCAGAATATAACATTTTAAACTCTCAAAAACTTGCAACACGAGAACATTACAGCACATAATACTAGCGATAAACAAGTCCAAATTCCCTACAGACTAGTCCACACTTTGGCCGCCAGGGAGCGCTGTTCTCCGCACAGTTCTACCGCCACAAATGTACCGCGAAATTGTACGAAACTACCGTTTGAACAATGGACATTATAGTAGTTTAGCTAACGACTAAATCCCACTTAAATAATGCTTCAAATATTTTTCTCAAACATGCTTGGAAATTTGAGCATTATTTTGACAACCTTCTTCGAGATAAATCGAAATTGCTGTACTGGCCAGATACATGCGACCAGCGGCCGGCAAAAGTTGTATGAAAATCCATATCTGTCGTGTTTAGCGGCCAAATAAATTACATACTAAACTCATATCTGTCGTGTTATTTAAAAATGGAACGATCTTTTACTCTGAACCATAGCAACCAAGGAGGTGACTTATTAAAGGTTTTATTTAAATTTCGAATTGGCTGAACTCTTCAACGCGTGAAAAATTATTGTTGTATGTGATTTTGAAAAGTAAATTGTATTTAATTTCCTCGCATTATTTGAGAAAAGTACTATACAAGCCTTGGCCACAACTAGGCATTGATGGACTTACGTATGTGTGCCTCGGCTTCGCCTCGGCCCACATTTACACGTTCGTCCATCAATGCCTCTGTTGCTGGCCGCTGCAGTAATGTACTATTATAGAAGCGTCTGAATTTAAGGATTTTATTGTAGCCATTGTGTTTTAGATAGCGTTTGTTTTGTTTCGTGCTTATTTGTTAAAGTAATGTAGAAATAGTAGTCTAGACTTTTGATGGGCTTTACCATCATTACGTTATATAAACTGAGTCTCTTAATTAGTTACTTTACTACAGACAAATTAGATACGGCATGCAATCTTAAACCACACCAAACAAACATTTCACATTATTGTTTATAGAGTGCTACAAACAAGTTCTAGTGCTCGTCTTAAGTTTACATTGTATTGTAAAATACAAGATGGTGTCTTTTGGTTTTGGAGTAAAATTTTCATATGCAGCTCTATTTTGATCCTGTATCATCGTGGAAAGCAATAGTTTTGGCTCTAAAGAGAAATAATGTTATTGTTACTGTTGACCTGCTGGCTGCTGGCCTGAGCCAGCCTGAGGCCTCCCTAAATCTTTCGATCCAGGGTCATTGTGGCTCACTGATCGTTGGTTCTGTCCAGCTCGTCCCGCCATCTCCTACAAGGTCTACCACGTCGCCTTCTGACTGGGTCAGAGCTCTAAAACGTGGTTATTTTCCCCCACAGCTTGTCGCCATTCGGTAGACATCTTTACAAAAGAGAATTATAAAATTATTCATCAAACAGACCCTACAACAATTTCCATAAATACCCTGCATCATCAACAAGTCCCCATTCGTAATTCTAATTCAACGACAACTCGTTCCAGCGTCTTTACCTACAGATTTACTGAAGCTTACGTGAGTCACTTACACAGTCTTTCAAGATAAGGGATCGGGATGAAAAGTGAGCCAAGGCTTCATGACGAATGTACACCTCTTCACGAACGAAAATGACTGTAGTTTATCACCCGACTTGTTTTATTTGTATGACATACGGAACATATTGCCTAACGTTCGTGTTCGATCGTGTTCGCACGAAATCGGATGAAAAATGGCCGCCGTTGCGCTGAGGTAGCATTTGGCGTAAATGGGGCGTTTGAATACTTTTTTTTGGCGTGAGGTGAATTGTGTGTATGAGTGTATTGCTTACGGAATTGCGTTATGAAAGGAATTGTATGCGGCTTTTTTCCGGTGTAGCTGTTTGAGGGTACGTCTTTGACGTTTAGGTGATGAGTTGGCAACATGTTGTGTTTTCTTTTCATTCGTCTTTGCGTTTTGCGCCATGAAATTAAAGCTAATGTTTATGAGCAGACAGTTATCAGCTGCAAGTTATTTTTTTCCATTTACTGCGAAAAAAATACTGTAAGATAAGATAAACATCACGCTACGACTACTAACGTTCAAGCAAAATCCATAAATGCATAAATTCCGAGCCTTCGAAGAAGCACATTATTATAAACTTACAGACATTTTAATCTAAAAAGCCTGACTAACGTAGAAAGAAAAACAGCTAATGGAACGTCCTAACGTTTTCTTTTTACACTCCATGCATAATTCGATATGAGCATAGCATTTCCTAGACGCGTCGTACACTTGCATTGAGCAGACTGGAAGAGGCATCAATTTTTCACTATACATATTTTAAATTCTTTGTCGAGTGAAATACTTCCTCTTTGCCATGCAGATGCCTTCCGTAAGACAATCGACTACGCTGAAATTTCATTGCATTTTTAATGTAGAAATTGATGCTACTTTTAGCAGTACCTAACAATTTTATTTAAACGCCTTTGTTCGCGTTTCTGAACGTTCTATTTTCTCTGGAGACTTAAGTATTATATTGGGGCAAAAACTTCGCTGGAGTCCCTCAGAAATGTCAACGTTTTGGTTTAGTTATTATTATTTGACGTTAATCATTATTTTGTATATAATAGCTCTACGTTCTAAAAGCTTATTGTTTCGGCGTGCGTATAATATATTATGACTAGATGTTTGAATGTGGACGAGGCGAAAGGAGTATGTAGTTTTTTTTTTAATATCATAGCAGGTAGTGCTTTATGGTTTCTGCCAACCCCTATGAGAAAGGGGCGTGCGTTCATGTATGTAGTATGTATGAGCTTATTGTCCTTCAGTTGCTGCTTTATTATAATAAGAGTATATTGAAAACAAAATAAAATCAATATCGAACATTTCTACACGTAAAGACCCACCGTAAATTGGTGCGTGCGAGCTACATGACAACCGTCAAACATTCCTCAGCGTTCTGGGGCCCTAAATAAAAATAAATAACCAAAAAATAGCATGCTTAAACTAAACCACCTCAGTTACTCATCCCCCATCCCCATTCGGACAGGTTGCGTTACCTATCACCGTTTTTAGAAAGTCACGCACAACATCATTTATTACGAGCGTGTCATTTTCTTGACGGAATTTCTTTTCTGTAAACGTTTTACTATTTGATTCTTTATTATGCTATTTTTATGTCATTGATTGACGACTATTTGGATATAAAAAAGTTATAATTTCTGACTCAAATACGAAATTGAACACGCGATTAAAAGACACTGCGTTGGTTTTACTTTTTTAAATTTTCATTATTTGTCGACCGGGATTAATCAACTGCATTAATCATCCACTGAAGACTTGCGTCGAGCGCCAAAGAGATGTTTTTTAATTTTACACATAGACGTGTTTCTTGGAAGTTTGTTGCGCCACTTCTCGCAAACATAAAAGCTAGTAATTAGTTACCAGCCCTAACAAGACTGCGTAACGTAACGTAACGTAATAACGTAGATTTTGAAATTATAAATACTCGTTTAACAGTGATATTTTCACAGTTTCCTATCCTAGGTTCCTAAAAATCCATTGGGATATCACTCTCGGGAGCCCCAGCTATCACGGTAATCCGTCGTCAGTCATGCGGTGTTCGTTCTGGCACTGAGGTCAAGCCTACGTTACACAAACAGTGAGCTAAAATATTCAATGAAATAGTTTTGTTTTGATTATTTTTATGTTTTAGAATAGTTAAATTATCTGAAGATTTATTTTGCGCAATTTTCACTGATACTTATGTACAAACTTACCTTATCGCAAACGAGAAGAGTTAAGTTACATTATAATATTTATAACATTCATATTCATTGCTGATAGCGTCTTGAATAATTTATTTATTTATTAAGGTCTTATAAAAGTCTTGTCACATGTATAATATGATAGGCACCGAAGATTTATAATGTAGGAATACTATATTGATAAAATTCTGTCTATACAAACACAGACAGAAAAATTATATTTTTGAACAAACCTCATGTTTTCTACATGAGTTTTCGTATTAATTTTCCGACTGAGCAAACATGTAGTTTTTAAAATTATTTTCTTGGATTTAAAAAATATAACCGTTTCAATTGAACCTGTAACAGTTTTATTGTACATAATTATTGCACATATGTGTGGATTAATTGCCTCGCTGTTCTAGTGGTCGCAAGCGTGACTGCTAACCAAGAGGTCCTGGGTTGGATTTCTGAGTCAAGCAAACTGTTGTTGGGTTTGTCCATCAGGAATTGCGTGGCAGTCTGGAACTGTGCCCAGTTGGTGGCAATACACTCGCCCCCTATAACATGGGAATTTACCATAACTGGCGAAAGGTGGGTCTTCTTGTAGGTAAATACACCACTGCTTTAACCCTTTTGAATCACAAGCGATTGTGCAAGTATGGAACAAAAACCGGCCAAGTGCGAGTCAGACTCGCATTAATCACCACGCTTGCACACTGTCTTGAGGAATTTAGGCATTTCCTTTTCATTTAGGGTATCTGAATATATTTGCAATTTTATATCAATGATATGGCTAAATTTAACTTTAATAAAAAGAGTTCTACCAAAATTTGTAGAAGGGTATGGTTTACTGTTTACTGAAAGGTTAGGTTAGGTTAGGTTAACCCTCTCTGGGTTACCAACATTTCGCTAATCTGGTATGTTAAGCCCCATGAAATAGGTGGTGACCCAAAACTCGTTAATTGATCATATTCAGCTAATAATTATAAACCAATCGGCTACTATACACATTAATAAAAAAATTAAGTTCAAAAATCTAAAACCCGACTACTAACAAAATCGCGGTCTTAAAAGTAGAAAACAAGAAAATAATTCTTGTCTGATATTCTTCGTAGTCGCATGCTGACTGATACCTGATGCTCCTTCATGGCGTTCTCATTGATACAGAAGTCAGCTGCTAATTGCCATTAGCAAGGCCAAAGTGACGACACGGTTGACGCAGTGGCTAAGCGATTGGACTGCTGCGCTACGTGTCGCGGGTTCGATCCCCGCACGGAACAAGTATTTGTATGGTCTACAGATAGTTGTTTCGGGTCTGGGCGTGTTTGTGTATGTGAGTTTCAATGTTTGTAAACGCACCCACGATACAGGAGAAATTCCTAGTGTGGGGCAACGTTTTAAAAAAAAAAATACATACATAGACAGCCAAAATCATTACCCTTCCTTTTGGCTTCGCCGTAGTCGGGTAAAAAGAACCAAACCATTAAACATCCAGCCAGTAACTATCTTTAACCAATACATTACAGTTGTAAACATAGCTGAATTTAAATGTTCCCATCTGAAAGGCACATACTAAGAGATACTGGAGCCGAGTCGCTGAGCGCAGTGACTTTACTTAAGGAATTGAGCCGCAAATAGGACTTGCCTATTCAGGCTAAGGATGCTCAAATGTACTTAGAAATCGGAACGAGGCAGTCGAACATAGGACTTGGTTCAATATGGCACTACATGAGTTTTGAATTACTGAACTGAGTACTGAATTACTTAGGTAAATGTATATGTCGCAGGTAAATGAAGATATCAGGGATTTCACGAAATCCCGGTAGATATCGAATTTTCCTGTTCATTACATCTTGTTACCTACTAAAAGTATCTAGTGATATGACAAAACACCAATTCATCGTCAGTGATATGTCGTTTCACTAATCTAAATCAAGTAAATGTCAGAAAAACGGATACTGTGGAATAAAAGTCGAGCCAGATATACACTGTTCATCGTGCTAGTTCATGCTTTAGTTTGCTGTTGACATCGAGATAAGATTCATCATCATCATTAACTTTTTAATGTTCTCACTGCTGGGACACAGGCCTCCTCTCTTTGAGAGGGCTATAATCTACCACGCGGACTCAGGGCGGATAGGTAGATGTCACAAGTCTTTGGTTCTAGAACATGCCGGTTTCCTCACGATGTTTTCCTTCACCGTTTTTGGTTGCTACTTGGTAAAACAGAACAGCCAGTACCCCGATTGTGTAACACACTTTCATCACAATTCGAAGGATTTTAAAGGAAAGTAATGCACTACTTCAGAGGTTTGAAAGATTTGGCTACTAGATAATATATAAAACTCTATCGCCCGAATACTCGAACGTCACTCAATTATAAATAGCCCTCAAAACTCGTGCTGTCTTTGTTACTTTAACGCAGAGTGACAGAGATAGCACGAGTTTTGAGGGCTACTTAAAATTGAGTGACGTTCGAGTATTCGGGCGTTAGACTCAATATATAAATAAATAAAATAAAATTCATTTAATTCATAGGTAGAAGAAAATTAACATAGAAAACAGGTTTAAAAATAAAAATAAATTACAATTAAAATCAAAATAATAGGTGCAACGAGTCAAAATAAGATTAAAATACACATTCAAAAGACCAAAAGACTTCTCAAAGGAAAAGAAAAATAACCCTTTAGACATTACAACATCACACCTGTCATCCCCGAAGAGTTAGGCAGAGGCGTACAACATATCATCAGTTATGTTTAAGTTCCATGTAATTGGGAGCGAGCCTATTGTCAAAAACCGGGCCCAAATCCAGTTACTTCCTAACTGCTACAACAATCAGATAAATACTAGAGAAACGTTTTTTTTTAAATGACGATGAATTTCGGAAACAACTACATAGTATTAGGAGAACCTTAAAAACCTGCCATTTGAGAAACCTGTTCCAAAGATTCTTTATCTTAAACGCTGCCAACCTGCACAGCAACTAAATAAACGTTACTTACTCCTGCCAAGAATTCCAACTATTGAACTCGCTATTCGAAGTGTATCTTTAAAAAAGCAATCTTTGGCCGTCGGGTCCGATCGAGCGACAAATTGTTCGTCCCTAGCACCACAATAAGTAAAAGTCTGGCTAACAACCCGCCTGTTCTATCGGATCGCTGCAGGAATTGCAATTGGTGTCTTTATTAGACGCGTAATGAAAATTGCTAGTGGTTATAGATAGGTTTGTGGAGATATCTTCTTTTGCTGGGCTTTTATTCAGTGATAAAACGTACTTTAACGATTTATTTACTCGCTAAATACAGAAAAATATTACAAAGATGATGCTTATTTCTGGAGATCTCTTGTAATGCTATCAGAGATATTTTCCTGTGATAAGTACTAAAAAAAAAAGAGATTTAGATACTTCTTACTTCAACTTCTTCTTTTGTCTTTCTCTAACGTGTGGTTAGTGCCTAACCTGGCATCAGCGTCAAAACAGAACATAAACATTGGTGTCGTTATTTAAAAAACACTACAATCCTAGATATATTTTCATCACACTGGTTAAAACTGTCGTCCCTTACCAAAGCTACGTAAAAGACTTACAAACTATCTTACAGCGTAATAACATCTAGACATAACTTAACCAACACATAAATACCACCTATTTTCATATCAGCGTATCCTCTAAAATCCTGGGCATTAGCAAGTTAACAATTAACTGAATAACAGTAACTTACGGACATAAAGTAACTCCATCCTTATCAAACGATTAACGTCTTAACTCCCTAATATTTTACGAGAAGATAGTTTCTTGGAACCTTCGGCTTTGCTGGAATTGACCTCTTCGTACAACTAAGGAAAGGGTTTTAAGACAGATTTTGTGTGAGATGTAAATATTATATATTTCAGAGTCCATTCTAATACTCACAACTGGGAACTGATAGATTATTATATATTAGGCCGGAATCATCTATTGATAGGTGTAGGCCTCCCCTTTTCTCTGCCAAACTTCCTAGTTCTTTGCATCCCTTATCCAGGTACTTCCCGAGACTTAACGATATCGTCGACCCATCTATAAGAGGGTTATGCCGAGCATGGCTCGTCCCGTGGCCCTTTGTCCATTCAAGATAGGTTTTTTTTTTATTTATCTTTCAAATAGTGCTTGACACTCGCATGCAACACATTTCACTTCACTAGCATAATTATGTTTTACATTTTGACAATCCAACTATATTAAATTTTATTATCCATTGCGTTTTTTGAGTAATCGTGGACGATTTTTTCAAACACAATAATGAAACATTGTATTCAAAACTCTTGATAAGTTTGAAAACCATCGGATTGTGATAAAAAAGCGTGTTGCGCAGGAAAGAAACTAAATATCTACAACTAACAAACGAGATGAGATGTCAGCTGCCACATTTCAAAGCAAGAAACAGTGATTATCAAAACCGCTAATGATCATTCCCAACTCATCATTTTCCGCAGCAAAGCTGACGGTAATGACGAACAAACAAAACATCGATTCATGCGACTCAAACTCACAATATCGTCGACACCCCTAACTACAATAGTATCACTTCGTGCGAGATAAAGTTGAAAAGTGGGTTGTCTAACAATAGCCCTTTGTTTCATCCCCTAGTATTAAAGGCGTTTCGCGAACAGGGATGTCGAACCTATGGCACGTGGAAGAAAATTCTGCGTACTCTGAAATGTATTCTGATTACTATTTTGTACCTATTATAGTTACCTAGGAGCAACGTTATTAATATGTATTAACATTCTTGTGTGATTTTGTAATTAATTATTTCGTTGTTGTTTTAAATTGCATACTAAACGATGTGAGTATTTTTTGTTTAGCCTTCATCTACGAAGTATTATATGACCAATTGACGATTGCGAGGATCCACCGAGGCTCGGGCCTGTGGACGGTGAGTAGTGGGCTAGCTCATCGTCCGTCCGTCTTATGAAGACGACAGGCCGTATTGACGACGACGGCGCGGCGCGTTCGTGTTCCACGCGCACCTCAAAGAAATACCAGTAACATGGAAGGGGTCCGCAAGGCCCGATGCCCATCGGGGCTGGTTTTTAGTCAGTAGAAGTCTGACATTCCCTACCGCCCTTACTGGAGCGGGAAGAGTCATTAGACGATTACCAACTGACAAAAAAAAAACGATTGGGAGGGTCCCATGAATGCGAGAAGCTGTTACTGCAAAGCGAATTACTGGACCGGTAATGTTCGGGGCTTTGGCCTATTAAGATCATAAGACTTTTTCAACTGATTAATGAGTAAGAAGTTTTTGTGATCATCAATGGCTACCATAATCCTGGGAATGGCAATGTCCATCAGTGTACTGCACTGGGCAATCTATGCCCACTTCTGGACATAGGCGCCAGCCAAGCTACACCAGAATACCAGCACAATGCTACAATTATTTAAAGGATACATAAGTACTTATTGACCAAAAACAACGCCATGTTTTGTCTAAATTGACTTGCAGATTCAGAAAGGTTCGCCATCCCTAGTCCCTAGTAGAAAGGGGGTGAAAATCGGGTTGTATCAATAATTGGTGACGGTTTTATATATTGATAGAAGTGACGTTTGTTTGTGCGAGTTGTCGGAGTTTTGAGTGTATTTGCCTTAGAGATTACCTCCGTGTTGATTCACGCTGTTTTGTTTGTCTTATCTCTGATTGAATAAGGGTTATTTGGGGATGAATTAGGAACAGGGTGCTGGATGCGGATTTTATAGATAAAGGCTTTTGATGTGAAGCTCCGTCAGATTTCGTCGGGGCTACGGGTCCCGTCAGGGACGGGTTGTTCGAAAGAGATACCGTGGCCTCGACATAAAGGGCTAAGAAGGAACATGGGTGGTATTTAGTCAGTAGAAGTCTGACACTACCGCTCTGTCCAGAGCGGGAGGAATCATTTGATGATGTCCCACCCTCCAAAAAAATTCTCCGTCATGTCTGAATGGTGTTTCACGACAAAGGGAAATTATGGTGGTTGGTGCTTTCTTAGAAATATTCTTTGAATCTATTCCCAATAAGTATATACGCATACAACTTACGGTATGTGGTTTGGGTGCACTACGTGCAAGAAAACTTATTTTTTCCCTTTCTTTACTAGTAATAAGGCAATTCAGGGATTTTCGTTTACAGCTTTTGGTACTTGTCCTTATTATAAATGTTCAGAAAAGTAAAGTAAAAAAGAAAAATAAATACTTTGATGAATATCTTTAAAAAGGTGTCGTTTCCGTCGGAAAATCTCAGAATTCCGCGCTGGCAATTTACAGGCTAAAACCTAGTTACGAAAAAAAATAACAAACCCATAAAGATTTCCACTTCATATATATCTGTTACATAAAACATACACATTAAGAAAATCATATTGACTCTCACGAGAACTCGCGTATTTAAACTAAGCCAGCACACCCTTACTCCTAGCCCACAGTTAGTTCGTACGCCGCGTATTTACATAATCGTAAGTACGCGGCGTATTTGCGTAGTACGCTGTAATATGTGTACTTGTAATATTTGGGATGTTACTTTGAATATGTTATGGCTGTTTGTTGCTGGGTTACAACTGTACTACGAAATTATGGTAAGTGGTCTAATCTCTGAGATGGGGTAGAAAGATCGAGACCTTTCCTGTGGGTGTCGTTATGGCGATTGAAAAGCGGAACCGTATTATTCTAACGTTCTATGATCAGCTATCTCGTTGCCTAGCGTGGTGATAGAGGCGAAATTAACTGCATGTTGTAGTAGTTTAACTGAATTGGCAATACAATAATACCATGAACTTGAAATATTCGGGAAAGCTTCTAAAGCTCGTTTTAGCTACGCATTTAACTAAACAAATTAAAGAAACTAAAGCGAATCAGAGAAGGATTCGTTAAACCGTACCAGATAAGTTGCAGATAGGTTCTTACAGTTCTTTAGAGGTATGAAGATCAGGGTGTAAAGTTTCTGATTATGTCTTAACGTCATGGTTGCTTTTAAGTTCATATTGTAAGAAGTAAAGTAACTGAAAGGAATTTTGGGCCATTCATTCAGCTAGTCGTCTGATTAGAAAAATAAAGACGTCAAATTCACTCTAGTAATTTCCGTACCAGCCCACGCCGCAATAATTCAAAACCAGAAAAACTTCAAACAAAACGCAATTTGAACAAAAACCAACTTTCATGAGGTCACAAAACTATACTCCGTTATTTAAAACTACATTGCGTTTTATGTTGGAATTTGTTTCTACAAACGCAATACTAAGTTTGCATTGCGTGCCTCGCAACAGTAAAGGATCGTAATAGTTATAAGACGGCACTAGTTGGCACTGTGTGTCACTTGCTATGGAAATGGTAGAATAAACGACCTTATTATTTTTATATACTAGCTGATGCCCGCCGCTTCGCCCGCGTGGATGTCGTTCAAATTATATACTAAAACCTTCCTCTTGAATCACTCTAACTATTAACAAAAACCGCATCAAAATCCGTTGCGTAGTTTTAAAGATTTAAGCATACAGACAAACAAACAGACAAAAATAGCGACTTTGTTTTATACTATGTAAGGATTATCTACATCTACACTAATATTATAAAGAGGAAAGATTTGTACCTATTTTTGTATGTTTGTAATGAATATTCTCAAAAAGTACTGGGCCGATTTCAAAAATTCTTTCACCCTTGGAAAGCTACATTCACCCTGAGTAACATAGGCTACTTTTTATCCCTGTATTCCCACGGGAACGGGATCTACGCGGGTGAAACCGCGGGACGTCCGCTAGTTATAGTATAAACTAGCTAGTCCCTGCGTTTATAATAATATCGTGCTTTTAAATATGTATTTCTGTAAATACAACTCTACTTCTATTTTTTCTTACTTACAAGTTATCGCGCTTTTACCAGACAGATAGAGCGATAGTCAGACCGATAGACAGACAAATAAACTTTTTTTTTTTGTTAAAACTCCCTACTTTGATAATTTTATTGCATTCAGTAAAAAACTGTTATTTCGGAATTACAAACAGACACGTTGCCCCACACTAGGAATTTCTCCTGTATCGTGGGTGCGTTCACAAACATTTAAACTCACATACACAAATACCCACACCCGGAACAACTATCTGTAGGTCATACAAATATTTGTTCCGTGCGGAGATCGAACCCGCGACACGCAGCGCAGCAGTCCATTGCTTGAGCCACTGCGCCAACCGTGCCGTCATATTTGTATGGATAAGCTAACTTTTTTTTTTGGATGGTGGTAAATCATCAAAATATGACTGCAGAGCGGTAGGGAGTGTCAGACTTCTACTGACTAAAAACCACCCATGTTCCTTCTTAGCCCTTTGTGTCGAGGCAGCAGTATCTCGTGGATAAGCTAACCTTAGACACTTATGTAGATGGATAAACTACTACTACTTAAGCAATATCTACTTTTGCAATAGTTATTTTATATTTAAAATTGTGTATGCATGTCAGTTTATTGTAATATGCGTTTGTAACAAATAATATATACATTATTAACTTACCCATGTATCCATATCCATACTTCCATACTTACTTACTATACTTACTAATATTATAAATGCGAAAGTAACTCTGTCTGTCTGCCTGTCTGTTACTCTTTCACGCCTAAACGGCTGAACGGATTTTGATGAAATTTGGTACAGACATAGTTTGGAACTTAAGAAAGGACATAGGATAGTTTTTTTTTTTTTTTTTCGCGAGATAAACCAAAAATCTGCCGGAAGTCACTATTCCACGCGAACGAAGTCGAGGGCAAAAGCTAGTACCTTATACATGGGTAACTTAATAATGTAGAAGGGAATGATGCAGCAACATTACGAGCTAAGGTGACCGTGTGGTAGAACACAACATTACTGTGACACTCCTTGGTTTCTGTCAACTTTCCCGAAGGACACTGCGGAGTAATAAGCAAATGCTTCGTGTGTATTCGAAACGGTATTTAATGTTGAATAGGTATACCGGCAAATGGGGACTGACAAATTAAAAAAATAATTGCAAAACTATTTCGTGAGCATTGGTGGTCCAGCTTTAAATTAAATCAAATAATAACAAGCACATTTTAAATTAAACTTGTTAATAATATTAAATTAAATTGTGCTTGTTATTATTTGTTTTAATTTGAAAAAAAAATACAACAAACAGGGCCCGTTATTGCCTCGTTTGGTATAGTGGTGGCCAGCTCAACTACTGAGCATTCCCAGGGTATTCCCAGATCGGGTAGAGTGTTATTGTAGAAGTTTTATTGTAGAAGTGTTATTGAATTTTTCCTTCAAATATTTCTCAGTAGTTATTAGCCACGGCATTGGTATCCGCGTCCAGTTGTTGGCAAAACGAAACTGCCAAAAAAGATAACTGCCGTGTCGGTACACTATTAGGTCCACGTCAATGTTACCAAACCAAGTCTAATAAACTACTCAAAGGCCCCCCAAACACTAATGTAACGCCTAATTAGCATTGTCCAAATCATTACCACTAACCACAGAACTAATCCAGGATCTATTTACATCTAGATACGGTACAGTAGACATCGAATTAGCCGATATTGAAGCGTGAAATTAATTTTCTAGTGAATTTTGGTCCCAGAGGGGTGATGCGTTAATGTGCAAGTTGCTGCTCGTTCCACATAGTTGGGTTGGTGTAATTGTGTCGTGGATATACCTAGTGTATTAGTTGGTACATTAGTTGAAAACCAACCAAGACCACGTGGTGGATGAAGATCTACTTTCGCGGTGGAAGAACTTTTTATACTTAGTTGACAATGATACGTGTAAAAAAATCTTGTCCAGCTACTACATCACCACCTACAAACCGTAACATTAACATGATTTATTATGTAAACCAGATGACATGGTACAACTTTTAACAGGCCTAACATCATACAATAAACAACTACTACGGATCTAGATAATATATGTTTACGAGTAGCAATAAAAGCTAGCATAGGTACATGTTTTAAGTTAGTGTGATGTTATGTTGATTTGCTTCATGCTTTGCTGCAAACTATAATTGCAGTAAGTACAAATAAATAACTAAATTCTTTTAAATACCTAATTAAATTCTAATTATATTTCTTAACAATGTAAGGCACAATGAAAGGCACTGCAGAGAGATCATCAGAAGAAATGTCGCGGTAAAGCTGCATGTCTCTGTGACACCTAAAAGTTGTCCCATACAGTTTGGTCTAGTAAGTATTGAAATTGTATGTGAGGAGCTATAGTGGCTATTAAGCTATAGTAGCTATAGTGGAATCTGAACTTCGAAATTATTTAAATACCTTACTCGCGATAAAATACATCGCTCTCACGCTACATTATCATGATAGCCAACCGAGCTATGCAGCAATGGCAGCATTCATTGCTGCGGTACTGAGGTTTCATGAATGAACGGCACATTCACACTGCTCAATGCAATATGAATTATCAAAATATTCCGCATTGTTTTGCGAACATAATAATTTTATGAAATACATTAATAGATATGTAAAATACCACGACAGATTTCTGGTATTTACACCTAATATGGAATGCTTTCAATATTAAAACATAAAGGGTTTAGCGTGTGTCACTATTCACAGAGAACCGTTTGTTTCACATTTTGAACGAAATTCTGAATTATTGAACGGCATTGCAATGGGAAATCCAAAAATGTACGCGAGCGAGATTACGTTACTCGATTGGCAAACAATCGAAATTAGTGAAATTCGTTACATTATTGCTCTGCAGCTGTTGTTCGTTGTTGCATTACATCGAGTTCAATATGTTTTACTGAATATTGGAAATATTGTTCAAAATTTTGCTATTCGTAGGTAGTTTAAAATCCTCTTTTTTTAATAAGTAACTTTCGTAGTGTTAAACTCCACGACAGTAGCAAGTTTTCATTAAAAACGTGATTAGTAAAACAAGCACCTTATCGCTCTCCTACTCTTAGGGCTCGTTTACGGAAACGCGGGGCGTCGCGCGGCGCGTTTAGAAGGCTCGTCTCTTGCTTTTTTATTAATTTACTGAGAGACGGGTCCACCGCAACAAACGCTGTATTTTAAAGTAACGAGCTAAAAATTGCTTCTCGTAAAATCGACGTTTGAAATCGTTAACTTTTTCATACATGCCATGTGTTTGAAATAAAAACGCAGCACGCGCCGCGCGACGCCCCGCCTGTACGTAAACATGCACATATCCCATTTCATTTGGGGTCGGCGCAGCATGGCATCTTCTTCCATAGTTCTCTATTACTCGTTATTTTATCAGAGATCTCATTTCTTGCCATTTCATCCTTTACACAGTCCATCTATTATTTCACTGGTCTTCGTAAACCAAGCAAGCTAAGGCACGGTTGGCGCAGTGGCTCAAGCAATGGACTGCTGCGTTGCGTGTCGCGGGTTCGATCCCCGCACGGAACAAATATCTGTATGACCTACAGATAGTTGTTCCGGGTCTGGGTATTTGTGCATGTGAGTTTAAATGTTTGTGAACGCACCCACGATACAGGAGAAATTCCTAGAGTGGGGCAACGTTTTTTAAAAAAATATAAAAAAATATATTAATATAGCTACAATTCAATTTAAGTTACCATCCCAACTAAACCCACAATTCCAAATAAACCCTGAACAAATACACATTAGAAAGACAACCTTATTATCCAATAAAACCTTCGTCGACCTTCAAAGAACTTTCCTTTAAAAATGCGAAACAAGTCATTAAATATAAATTAAATTTAAATGCTATAAAGTCCTGACAGCATAATATCATCAAGTCAAACATGCCTGTATTTACAGACATATTTCTGTAACAGTCACTGAATGGCACACGCCCAGATACGCCATGGTAAAAAACCTCCTACTCCTTGCAGGATTCGGTGCAATTCATAGGACGCAGCAGTTTTTTTGTTTCCGTAAAAATCACGTTTGTTATGTGGGATTCTGTTTTGTAGTATTTGTTGTTATACCGGCAAAAGAAATAAATTATCTGTGAAAAATTGTCTGTACTGCTCATGAGATACAGCCTGATAACAGGCGGACAGGTAGATGGACAGCGAAGTCTTAGTAATTGGGTCCCGTTTTACCCTTTGGGTGCGGAACTACGGACTTTTAAAAGCTGTAAAAGATATTGCTGCCTTGTGCTTAGTAACCCTAATGAAATAGTTTAATGTTATTAAATAATCGGTACTTACTGATTATACGAATGCAATTTCAAACACGTGTAGATAAAACAGTACATACCTGAAACAAAAACAAAGAAACTGGTCAGATTCAAAATCAATGTGGTAGCAAACGTAACAGTTTATTTTATATCTGAATTTAGATACTTTCCATTTAAGACGAAGTTGGTCAGAAAAATATATCGCTAATTAATTGCCCATTTCAAAGTCAGTAGAAACATGAAGAAGACACTCTTTCAAATAAAGTTATTTTCACTTGTTTCGTTTTGCCAGATTATCAGAGTTACATAAAAACAAAACTTTAATCAGAAATCCGCCACCCGCCTTCATCTTGCACTTAAAATTACATAAAAAGAACATTCGCGTGAGCTTTACCATTAATTTTGTGCGTGAAAAGAACGAGACGAGCCGCGACCGAGCCGCCGACGACACGAGTCTTTCAAACATAATAGATGCTCTTTGAACTATGGGAATTATTGCTCACGACGAATATCATTCAGTACTTTATGCGAGCCCATTACATTTGCTTGTTGTTAAGAGACTTTTGTCGTATTCGAAAATAGTCTGTTAGCGTCTCGTTCCTATATTCCTCGGAGGGTTTGGCTGAGTCCTATGTATTTTAAATCTGTTTTTTTTTGTGAAATAAAATTATTTATTTATTTAGGGGCTAGCGTATTGCCACATCCCGGGTACAAATTCAAATTCCGGGTTATTACTATAGGAAATCCCTGATAGAACACTCCAATAAGACTTTTCCCGGCTTGAGAATCGAATCCAAGATCTCAACAGTTGCACTCGTGACCACTGCAACAACGAGTGAGAAATAAGAGAAAGATAGATAAAGTGTACACGTGTAAGATTGTGCTTGCTTTAGGTTAATCTTTTACGTGTTTCTGTTTAGTAACGTCAGAATATCTACTTACTCGTGTTTTCTTTTATAGCAACGAAGAGAGCTTTCTTTGATATTTTTACAACGAAATTACTTTTCAAAAGATAACAGAAGTTAGAGAAAAGACCTCAAAAGGAATATTGTAAGACATGTAACTGTCAGCAAAGAATTGTTTGAAGTTAGTATATTTATAGTCAAAGCTTACACGTGTTACGTTACGTGCTTACACGTGTTCTATAAGCCCTCGCTTCTTTTTACCCAACTGCGGCGAAGCCCAAAAGGAGGGTTATGTGTTTGACGTGTATGTATGTAAATATGATTGTTTGACGTGTATGATGTATGTATGAATGTATGTATGTCCGTTTCTTTGTTCCCCCATAACTCCTAAACGGATGAAGGGATTTGAATGAATAAAATTACGTCTTGATGGTGCGTGTGTCACTGGATAAATTGAAATTAAAAAACAATTAAAATGTGCTTGTTTTTAACTTTTCAGTTTTTTCAGTCGGGTTTTTTATTTTTATTTTATCGTGTGGTTCCTAACTTCTGTCAGAGCTTTTTACCGCCGAAGGGCCTCTGACTTGACTTTAAATGCCGTCGAAAAATATCTCTCAGGCACGATGTTTTCCTTCACCGAAGCAAATAATCATTTAAAATACGCACATGAAACCGATAAAATTAGATGTGCGTATCCTGGGTTCGAACTCAAAACCTGTGACTTCACAGTATGATGATTACATCACCATACTATCACCGCTTGCTTGTGATAGGCAGCGATGAAAGAATAAAGTGATGATATTATTATTATTTTTTTTTGGTGAAGGTTGCGGGGATCCACTGGATGCGAGACGCACGGGACCGGTCAATGTGGCGACACTCAGGCCCGTAATCCACCAAAGCGGAGATGTGCCAAGCGGAGAGGAGATGTGCCAAATTCGACCAATCACAGGAAGGGCAAAAGACCAGATGTAACTGTGATTGGTCGAATTTGGCACATCTCCTCTCCGCTTGGCACATCTCCGCTTTGGTGGATTACGGGCCTGAGTGTCGCCACATTGACCGGTCCCGTGCGTCTCGCATCCAGTGGATCCCCGCAACCTTCACCAAAAAAAATAATAATAATATCATCAGGAGGCCTATGTCCAGCAGTGGACGTCTTTCGGCTGAAATGATGATGATGATGATTATTTTATAAAAGTTCGTCATTTTTCCGCACGTCAAATTCCATCAGACGCACAGCTTGTAAAATGTACAAATACACCTCACATAATAAACCTTTATTTAACCTATAAAAAAGAACATTTAATATTTTATTCACTTGAACATCATTTAAAAATACGCTCCGAATTCGACAATACCTTTTGGTCTTTTTACCAATACGTGTAATAAAATGTTGAGTTTCGACATGAGCGGCACAAAAGCACTGAATTGAAACCTTTCTGGCAGAGATCCGTGCATAAGCAGAGAACAATGTAAACCATTTTGGCACGGCTACTATTGTAGAACATAGGGTCGCCATGTTGAAAGGACTATTCCGGACAAAAGTAAATACCTACCATTTTTTATAAATTTATAAATAATTTATAATTAATATAAATCTATAAATTGGGGTAGGAAATTATCGTTTTAATAGTAGGAATTGATTTTCGTATAATTTACGTAGGTAGTCTTAGGAATGATCAATTTTTTAAAATAAATAATATTAACTGTTTAATTTCTCGACTAAATACATCGATGTCTTTACAAGCACAATTCACAAATTTTCCATGAAAGGAATATTATAACATTCGTGCAATATTGTACCAATTAAAATCCCAAACACGCAGTCAAACTAAACTTTACCGTCCATTGATTTCCAAATAACGCTTCCACGCGTCCCACCCACATGTGCAACACACGATCTAATCATTGCTGTAATGCAACAATTCGCGAACTAATTCAGCTAATTTGGCCTTACTATTGCGTAATCACACTATACGATCCAACGAATGGCAACACTGTTTTAGAAATTTCACACGGCATGTTCTAAACGACATCGAATGACGATGTAGTTTTAGGAATTCCATTTTCAAATGTTAACTTTACGGCATCAGATGATGCGACTTGCGACACGACTTACTTCTTTTTACCTTTGCGTTAGTACCATCTTATAACTTGTTTCCTTAAAAATTGTTTTTGAAGTGTCTGTTGCAACAAGCACAAGCCTGTAGCTCCGGGCCAAACGGTCATGGTTTGTATCGCAGCTGTCCGAGATTTCAACCAAATCATGGTCACCAGTCTAACTGCATAACACATTTAAATAATTCCACGGGTCCCTAAATTGGGTAGCATGTCATACGCACTGGCTCCTGATATTTGCACTGCTGCATGTTGTGGCTGGCTGCCAAGTGCCGTGCAATAACCGTTGAGGAACTCATTTAGTTTCATCTAAGTGCGTTTTTAGAGCTTTAGTATAAAATATACTTAATAGAATGTTTAAGAGGTAGTATTTTTTTATGTATTTGTTGAATAAAAACAGTGTATCGCACTCAGTGTGTTGTCATTTCACGATACCCATCTTCAATCCACATAATGCTGTCAATCCGATATAATATACGTATTTATAAAATACAGAGTGCAGAGAAGAGGCATGTCCTAGTATAGGGCATAGCATAGTTTGATGTGGCTTTTGTGACAAATAAAAAAAAAACTGATGCTATGTAACAGCCTCCTATACTCGAATGCAGATTGAATATCAATGGAGGTGATATTGAAACAAATCATCTTTCTTCTGTCTTTATTTCAATTTATTTGACGTCAGAAAAGCAGGTCTTCTTCTTCCATATTTCTCCATTACTAGTCGTGCTTAGTTAGCCATAAATGGTCTATCGCACGTTCCAGCCATCATTTCTTATTAATATACATATACATTTATTTATTATTTGAAAGCACAGTCACTGCAACCGAATTATTCACTCGATCTCACTTACTATGACTAACAGATAAATAAGCCTTCGACTTACTCCAAACTTTAAAAGATCTTTTAGATAAACTGTCACACGAGATCCTTCATCCCATACCTCATTTTTCAAAACACCTACTAAAGCATTCAAGTCGCGGTCACTCGACGAGATAGGTTATTTAAACAAATGCCTAGACATTTCTCTAGGCACATCAGAAGGTCGTTTAGAACGTATTCAGTATGATATATTATTTGCTTTATCATGTAAATATATTGCTAGTGTTTACCTACGAGTTTCAAATACATTTTCGATAGTGTGCCTGTCTAGATGGAAGGTTAATATTGGGTTTTGAATAAATATATTTCAATGTTGTCTAGTGTATATTTATTTTTGCACCTACGTTTTTCTATTAATATTCTTAAAGACATTAATTTTAAACTTTACTGAATTATTATAATTTTATGGATCACCCAGAATACGATACGCGGGTGATTCAATATGACAGGTATAAGGCGTCCGAATAAGAGATCTGAAATCAACAAAACTACATCTATGCACTACTCAGACACATTTGGTAAAGCAATGTCTCATTCTATGTAAAAAATATCTTCGTACATAAACCAAAATTCTTCTTCAAAACCGGGCTTGTTATAGACAAATTACAGATGGAATAACCCAATACACACTTTACTTGACCTGTTAATTGAACCCAGGATCACACATTCACCAGTCGCGCTTGCAAACGCTAGACCATCGCCACAGTCAAAAAAGCACAAAAAAAATATTTAGACAAAATATTTTAACAACCAACACACACTGACTAGACCTAGCTTATAAATCTAGTAGGTAATACACAGAGCAAAGCCTTCAACTCAGCCAGACATACTTTAACTAGAAGTGCCTTCCTCACAATAGTTGACCGGGATAGGAATCGAAGTTACGACCACTCGATCGTTTGTCAACAAGCCTTTGGGCTATTGTCGGCTCACAAAGGAGCGGTGGATATAGCTCGCTCTTCTGCATTTATGTGGTGCATTGGAAAATCAGATATCGGGAATGGTTTTGTCATTATAGCCGTAGGCTTCTTTGTCTTATATTGTTTAATTTTTTAAATAAATGTATTTTCTATCTTTCTTTTTTTTACAGTCTCCCTTCCTATCTATTAATCAACAAACACAAAGTTTTCATCTTACCCCTTTTTTTTTTTGGTCGGTGGAAAATCATCGAATAACCCCCCCCCCCCCCGCTCTTGGGCAGAGCGAAGGGGAGTGTCAGACTTCTACTGACTAAAAACCAAACCCATGTTCCTTCTTCGCCCTTGTGTCGGAGCCGCGTTAACCTTTCGACAAACCACAGCCCCGACGGGTTCATCTTACCCCTTACATTCCAAAGGAGAGAAAAACAGCTGTTACACATAATCAAACCAACGCTAAAAATAATCAGGTCCACATTCAAAACCGAAAACAGTCGATACCTCTCCCACGTTAGTTCACCATGAATATTTGACACAGTCATTACCGTAATAAGAGGGTGTTCGGGGTGGTAGAAGTTGGAAGGGAGGGGGGTCGGTGTTCATTAAAATAATGACAACTGTAGTGCCCTTAACTGGTTAAAGCGAACTCTCATTAACGCTGGTTGAAAGAAATATGTCGGTCAAGTGTCATATTTTTGCCCTGTTTTGTGATGTATCAAATATTTTATCTTTTGAACAGCTGTTGATTTGTGATGCTGTATTTAAATAGCATTATTATGGAAAATAAACTTCAAGGTAGTTTTAAGGACGGTTATTATTATTGTGATAGTTTTTCCAATGTGAGTAATTTTAGACCTAAGAACTTTTAGAAACTATGTATAGGTATGCCACCATTATTAGGCGTCATCATATTTTTCTTTTCACGTAAATACCCTTGAATGTATACCTGGACAAGAGGCCCTGCATGCCCCTGGCATGAGGCAAGCGAAACAATTCTAAAAATCCTAACTCCAAGGCAATGAAGTCATAAATTATACACAAACAAGAAACATTAACTCCTAACATAACTTAAGTTGTTATAATATTTACCTACGAGTACATTCCGACCTTGACGGAATAATTATCCTTCCTTTTGTAAAGGAACTAATTAACTTCATATTCAGGGCATTCATGTTCTATCCATTCGTTACCACGGTCAAATTACAATAGTATTGATTTTGAAGTTTGACGGTAACATTTTGGTAGTTTTAGTTATAACCACGTGGTCTGTTAATTGATATAGGGTCATAACATAATGTATAACATCAGGCCTGCAATCTCCGAAGGGTTAGGCAGAGGTTTACCTTAAGTGCTCCCCACATGTCGCCCAGTTATGTTTAGGTCCCCTGTAATAGGGGGCGAGTCTGTGAAGTTCAACTGGGTACAAATGGCCCACCGTCGCAAAGTCGCATGTCTGTCGGTCTTCTACAGACTGTACTTCGGAGAGTGTGCGCAAGAGCTCCACGAGCTGATCCCACCATCTCCCTTCTTCCATCGGGAGACTAGACGTACTGCAGGGTATCACCGATACCTAGTCGACGTTCCACACATTCGAACGATGCGCTTTGCTAAGACCTTTATTATGCGCACAGCCAAGGAGTGGAATTCCCTGCCTGCGTCGGTTTTTCCGAGTTCATATAACCCTAATCTGTTTAAGTCGCGAGTAAACAGGCTTCTACTGGGTAAGCTCGTTCAATCGTCGACATCATCTCTGCCCTCAGGGCAAGATTGAAGTCAAGAGCCGGCCCATTTATAATAAAAAAAAAATTAAAAATGTCAACTCAGTGGTTACTACTGAAAAATTCTTAATGGTAAAAACCAATAACCCGTAAATTGAACGCAGGACCTTACGCTCAGCAGTCGCGATTACAACCACTAGACCAACGAGGAAGTCAATAGCATAATTCATTTAATAATTCACAAACCATTAATTAATTGGAGGTGATGAATTTACTTGCACTAAGATGGCATATGGAATAGCAGAATTTATTTAACTATGGATGTGTCGCGTAGATACAGTTCGGCTCATCTTCGTATCTGCTAGTTCTAGAAATATCACAAATAAAATTTTATCTACAATCAATAAAAATAATACATAATTACATGCCTGTACTCAATGAGATAGAGTGAGAGGCATAGTATTTAAGAGCTACGTCGATATTGCGGTAGTTTTACCCAAATACCAATGTCATATTCTTGTGCTATAATTACCTAATTACTAACAAGCAGAAGTTTTACATTGATTTGATTTCTGAATTGAGTAAGAAGAGAAGTATTATTTTTAATCGTGCCTATAAAATTATCTATTCATACTACCAAGGCAAATAAATAAATCCTACCAAATAAATAAATAAATTTTAAAGTATTTTTGACACATTGAAACCGTTATTGGCATGCGAACGCTTTTAGAAAACTACGAGAAATGCCCCTCTACTATTATGTTATGTCAATAAAGTTCAATGTCCCATAAACAAACTAACATTACGAATCGCGAAACAACCATTACAAGTCTAAACCATTTTCGATGCTATTTTGGTCTTTAAGCGCTACAAAGGCAGGCAGTTCACGGCCGTCATTTAGTCATGAATGCGAACAATTACGCCGAGTCGCTGTACTGTTGTAAATTTCGTAATTACCGTGTGGTAGGCCGTACCATGTGGAACCTAACTGAGGAGAAAACATAAATCTTTTTGTTGTGAATTTAAATGTACTGGAAAGGTTGTCGGTGTTTTTTTGAGTATTGTGGATAAAGTGTTAAGTAGATTTATATAAGGACCAAATTTTAGAAATCATTCAGACCACCAAAATAACGACGATAGTAAAAATAATAATAAGAAAAACGCATTTAAGTACCTATTCATAGAGGATGAGTTTGTTCTAGAGTGCCTGCAATTTATTATCTTTAGTAAAAAAAATCACTTTATTTAATGTTTTTTTTTTGTATCTTTGGTTAGACGTACTAAACGCTGTGTTAAAATTTGTCCACCTATTTTGAAGGGACCTTATATACCTTTAAACATGCAACGTTATGACAGAAAAAAATATTGAATTCCCATCTGTTACTTAAAAGCTGTTTTAATTAATTTACATAACATAACATCACGCCTGTAATCCCTGAAGGGTTAGGCAGTGGTGTACCTAATACTACATCCACATTTCAGCAGTTATGTTTAAGTCCCATGGAATAGGGGGCGAGCCTATTACCATCAATTGGGCACTCCGTGGCTGCTACTGGGAAATTCCTGATGGAAAACCCCAAGTGGCAGTTATGGTCTAGGAGGAGAATAAGTAAATTTATTCATTATATTTTTTTGCCATATTATGGCAAGTTAGATAGTAGTAGCAGCCCGAAGAATCGCCAGACTTAAGTGGCAATGGGCAGGGCACATTGCTCGCAGAACGGATGGCCGATGGGGCCGAAAAGTTCTAAAATGGCGACCGCGAACCGGAAGACGTTGCGTTGGAAGGCCTCCCACTAGGTGGACCGATGAACTGGTCAAGGTTGCAGGAACCCGCTGGATGAGAGACGCACGGTACCGGTCAATGTGGCGACGCCTGGGGGAGGCCTATGTCTAGCAGTGGACGTCTTTTGGCTGAAATGATGATGATGATGAGATAGTAGTAATCCCTTAAAAACCGTTAGAGCACACCTACAGAAAGAAAGAAAAAACTTACTTTTCTCAACATTTTCTTTATGTAGCTATATCTCAATAAATCAATTTTCAAATCAGAAACCCAAACGCTTTTAACAGAACACAGACTACACATTCCAGGAAACCATAACATCTTCGATATTAACCAAAAACTCGTCGGAGCGCAGTCATCGTAATAGCACAACACCATGCGACCGCGACTCTCTCGTCAATACCACGGTACCACGGTACCATGGTTAAGCCGATAAGCCACTAATTCCAGTTATTAAACGCGAATTAACGGCTTATCTGCCATTCGGTTAACAAACATAACGAAATTGATGTCAGAGAAATTAAGTGCGATAAAAATATTGGTTGGTTATGAATATTAATTTGGACGATGTATTTTTGTTTAATTCATTGTTAAAACTTATCGTATTACTGTTATTTATAACTGTTACTTTTTTCACTTTATTCTGTTGTTTACTCATGCCTGTGTTCTGCTTATCACGTGGTTAGTACGGTCAGCATCAGAAGTAGCTGATCATTTCGGAAGTTTAATTCTTTTATGTACAGGACTCTAGCAATTATTCTTAATGTTTCAGAAGATTAATCGTTAAAATAGTCCTAACACTCCAATAACATGTAGTAACGAGTATAATATCTAACAAGTTTTTATTAAAAAAAACAGCTTCGAAACTTTGAGTAATACTTCTGATGCTGACCGTAACCTGGTGTCAGAACCTTTGCCACTCATGGACCTCTTACTTGGCTTTACATACCGTCGAAAAATATCTGTCAGGCAGACTAGTTTCTTCATGATACATTCCTTAGCTCATGCTGATAATAGTTGTATGTTGTGTGTATCTTCTTCTTCTTAGTCGATTCACTCTTGCCAGGGCGGTCGTGGTTATCATGTTCTGGAAGTTTGGGCAGCAGACAGCACCCGCCGTACGACGTCCCGCCACCCCTGCTTGCTGTGTGTGTGTATGTATAGTGGCAAATTCTGGTGAACAATTTAAAAGAGGTCTTCAAGCTGTGGGACAGTCAATAAGTAACTAAACTGTCTTGTTACAACAATTTCATATTAATATACCTACCTATCAAAATTGGATGCGTATCCAAAGTTTTGTGTCCGCGCTATTAACCGTTGAGGAATTCCCTCGTAAGGAGACGATCCTGGCCGCAGGATTTAATCATTTTTATCACAAAAATACTTTGTAACCAGGACTAAAGGTGTGTTTGAAATTCAGTTGCATTTCACAAATAAATCCTAACTAACTAACACGTCGCATTAAATAAGTAATAGCTTAAAAGCTTAAAGTTTTAAGCTTTTAAAAACAGTTATTGTACCCTACGTACATGTCACTGCAATATAATATAATATTACGATTTTAATAAATAATATTTTGTTGCATCCCACATAGTCCTCGAAATATTAAGATAATAGAAGTACCAAAGAAACAAGACAACAACCTTTATACCACATAATGTCACTTGTTTAGTCATGCACTGAGCTACACTACTCCGTAAAATGTACACCACTATGTAACATAAAAGAATAACCTCGCAAAGAATAAAGAATTCAGTCCTATTCTGATTAGGGGCATAACAACGTACTAGACAAAGGTAAGGATACCACTGAACATGCCCCTAAAACATATGATAAGATAGGACACGCCACGAGAATTATTTATATAGCGAGCGACATACCCCGAACTCGCTACATTTCTCTCTTACAAAATCTGTCGCGTTCACTTTTCTACATAAAATGTAGGTTCAGGTACTGTGAAGTCTAGACTAGCGTACGTAAATGTTATTTTACTTGGGAATTTATAAGCGGATAGAAAATGTCATTTCTTTCTCGGAATCTCGGAATCTCTGGCACTTTTGTGCGGCTCGTCAGAGCGGCTTTTATAAAAGAGCTTAGTTGTGAGTGGTACATTTGTGGAATTTTTAACACTCAGAACAGAACTGTACAGCTACCTTGCCACTAAAATGCCAGTAGTAAAAAGCAAAAGTTAAAAACTTGCGCCAGTTACAGAAAAATTTAAAGGGAATCGACTGTCTTTTAGACGAATCGCATGTGACTAAAAGTGACAAATGATATGAAAGAAAAAGGAGTAAATTGTTAAAGGCGAATGGAATAAACCGTGTTGCGCCGACCCCATGTAACATAGTAACATGGGACAAGGACAGAGAGATGATAATGTTTAAATAAGAATAATTAAAGCATTACTGTAGATTGAAATGCCTTTGGTTGCCTCAGGGCCAGTTGAAAACCAGCGTCGGGCACTAGCTGCTCGGCAGTTTGCTGAACTGGTCCTATTTGGCGCAGCCGTGAGATGCACACACTCTTTTTTTTTGTTCATTTTATTTTTTATTGTTTGTTGTGTGCACTTGTGGCATATTGTGCTAAATAAATCTGTTTTATTTCTTTCTTTCTTTCCTTATTATCTATATATATAAAAGGAGAACTGACTGGGTGACATATCAACGTACAGCCGAAACTACTGGGGCTAGGAATGTGAAATTTTGCACACGGCTTCCTATTATAATGTAGGGGAGCACTAAGAAGGGGTTTTTGGAAATTTAACCTTTAAGGGGGTGAAAAGGGGGATGAAATTTTGTATGGAAAATCGTCATTTTTGTAGTTAAACCGACATCGACGCGGGCGAAGCCGTGGGCAAAGTGCTAGTATTCTATATTTTATGGTTTTTTATCTCGGTAATATAATAAGAGGTATCTGCTCATAACGATTGTTAAAAATTATGATGATAATGCTAAACATCTTTCACACAGTCATACACTCATCACTCTTAGCGTATCAATGGCAAAATGTTCAAATGTTTTGGCCTAAAACTCAGCCACGCAAACTCCGCCACGCAAACTCCGCTCATTGATGTAGTAAATAGATCGTCGAGTGCGCAAATCGACCATTCTCTGTAAGGATACACCGTATATACACCCTTAAGATCTATTACTATACTATATTTATGGTGGGTGGAAAATCATCAAATGACCTCCCCCCCCCCCCGCTCTTGGGCAGAGCGAAAGGGAGTGTCAGACTTCTACTGACTAAAAACCACCCATGTTCCTTCTTAGCCCTTTATGTTTAGGCCGCGGTATCCTGTGAACATCCCACAGCCACGACGCGCGTTACCGCCCTTGAGATCTACACCGTCGATGCCACCAACTTAGGTTCGATAACACATATACATTATGTGTTATCGAAGACCTATATAAACTAATTATAACAATTCCAGTTATTAACATAATAAATGACCATGTTTAACTAGATTTATTTTCAAACTACTGACATACAACCATTCAACTACTCAAGTTGTTAATATCTCATAAACAGGGTCCAACCCTGCAACCTTTACATAATCACTTAATCCCCTTTTTCGAAACCCACAGAGAAACCCTTCGCCCCGTTCTTCTTTATTCCGTCTTATGTCCGGTTCTAACTCACGGTGTCAACAAAACGCAACAATTTACGAACAAAATGAGAGGATTTTTCCACTAAACTGGGTTTTTTCCTATTTAAATAACTAAGTAATACATTCGTGTAAATTTAACTTTTTTTTTGTACTTATACTTACCTTTACAAAGGTAAGATGCATACAATACAAGTATTGTATGCATCCATATGGGAATCAGAATTTACATAGATAAACTCACGCCCTTTTCCCATGGGGTAGGCAGAAACCATAGAACGTCGCCTGCTATGATCCTCACATGCTTCTTCAAGAATCAGAATTTATTTATTGAAAAAGCCCAATTGTTGACAAATCAGTACAAGATTTCAACTTAGAATAGTAAGCTAGCTTCGAATGAAAGCTTGAAGACAAAATGCATCCACACTATTTCCAATCTTTTTCTTTACAACCATTTCAATCCTAACCAATCCCACCATCTACAATCCCTGCTTACTCCCCAACGGAGACTACACTCAAATCAATATAAGGTACCTGCACAAAGAATTCAAGGCAAGTAACCTGCTTGCTCCCTCAGGATACCGGGGTACTATAAAATATAGCATAAACTCTTGCCCCTACGGCCGCCCCTAACAAAAGGGGTTATTTTAATCCCTACAATGCTTATACGTGTTATTTATTATTCCGTGTTTTTCGTAAATTGTTATTCTTTATTTTGTTTAAGGAAAATATTCTATTTTTGAGTCCGGGAGAAATGTTTTCGTCTGGAGAATTTAAAACACGCACGTGTTTTGTTTTTTTTTGAGGAAGACAAAAATGTTGTTATATAATATTAGCTAAGGTTTGTATCAATAAATTACAGTTTATTTAATTAAAGGCATATCAATGAAGTTAACGAAATCTATCATCTAAGCCCCGTTCAATAGCTGTCAGTCACTATTTATATTTTATGTAGATGTCGACCAATCTGTGTTATGCTGGTCGCGTACCTATTATATTTAATTGGTGAAATTCGCCGTGGTTGTTACTTGTCGTAACTGTTTCATTTTTAAACTATGTATTTCTGAAAACTATAATACCCACCTTACAATAACAGGTTTCTTGCAATGGCCGGACCAACCGGAAAGTCTTCACAACAGAACCAGTTGAAATGAGACTTTCCGGTTTTCCGAGAGAAGATAATATTAACAAAATAAGAATTCAACTAGATTAATTGTACATTAAAATAACAATTACACTAATATTATAAGCATAAACGCAACACCGACAGCACTGCACCATTTTCACAAACACATACCCAACCAAATTCAGCAAAACTATGTTTATTTCCCAATCCCACCGCAGAAACGCTCAAAATTCAACAACAAGGCAACAGCTACAAATTAACAAACGAACTAATTAATCCCTCTCGTAATAGACTGCAGTTTAGTCATTATAATATTACATATCGTACTATATCTTATTAAGGGCCGGATAAACTCTGGAGTAATGAAACTCTAGGAAAACCACGAACTACAAACTCGTACCTGGCATAAAGGATGAGTACCCCGACTATGTTTCATTCATAGCGGTGTAAGTTATGAGATGAGAGCGAGGACTAGTCGTGATATAGGTTAGTGAACGTATGAACTGCTGGATACAACAAATTTTAAGATTGAACTGCTGTACACTACTTTAATTTTGCGAAACTGAAATGAAAAATAATAATACATTTCTTTTTGTTCCAACTTAATCGTTTTCTAATAGAGACACGCGACGCTAGACTTCCGGGAGTCTCTTTACATCATCACTTCGTTGACCTTAAAGCCTTACCCTACTTAACTTCCCTTCTAATTGATAAATCATTAATGTTGTCTGATTGATTAATACTTGGTAATTAAAATGCGTGGACATTCTTTGACTGGCACACTGTCATTGGGCACAGTTTGTAGAAACGTAATATGTTTACTATTTAATTGTTGTCCTAAATCGAATAATAACAGACTTTTATTTTTTTTTCAACACCTTCTAAGGAAACTAATAAAACTACATAGTCAAGGACTTTTATATTTCCTTTAACGTGCATCAAATCAAACATATATAGATTGGAATTAATTGGATAAAACGTTTGTAGTCTCGAACCAAAATTTCGCAAGCTTCAAAAAATACTTCACCCTCTTTATCTAAAATCTTGCACCACACATCGACCGCAGAGCACTTAGGTATATAATATTTTTATTGCTACCCCAACCGTCGCAGAGGACAGGACTAAATAAAAATATATTTGCCGAAGAACGCCTGTATTGTGGCTACGTCAGTGAAATTCTTATGTCTGTATGGTTGAATGTTTTCATTATTGTGTTCAGATTGTGGCCGTTTATGTTTATTTTTTTTGTCATAAATGTTTGAGATGCGTTGGAGAAAAATGTATGATGTAGATGGTTGTTTTATTTTTGTTTGGGATGGAAAGTAAGTGGTTTTTAGCGCAGTAATGTTTTGAATACTCTATTTTTTTAGGAATCAAGACTAAGAGAATCTATTATACATACATACTTACGGTTTAAGAAATTTATTTCGCTCAAAAAAATACAATTATTTCACTTCTATGAGGAAAAACATAATAATTTAGATACAATAATAATTATAAGCGGCGGTTGCGCTTTGTTGTGGCTAACTAAATTAAGTGATAAAATAACAAACTAAAACCAATCACTAAGAACAGCAAAAACAACAATTTATCTATTAGCTAGGTGGTGCTTTAATAGCCTTTTAAAAGTTGGAAGGGATTTCGACTCCTTGATAGCTTTAGGTATTGAGTTTTATAGTTCAGCTCCCTCATATACGACAGTCTTTCTACCGTAATTTGTCCTCGGTGCTCTTAAAATTATGTGTTTAGCCTGCCTCGTCATGCGCTTTTAAATTTGCATTCTTTTTGTAAATGTTATTTGTGCATGAGGTGTTATACTTATAAATTTGATCAATGATAAATTTGATACCTAAATACTATTTATCACTTTTAAAATGTACCGTTATCCGACCACCGGAGCTGTGGGACTGTTCTGTGTTGCGGGAAGAAATACCGCGGCCCCGGAACACAAAGGACAAATTAGCTTCTTTGTGGTTTTAGTCAGTACAAGTCTGACACTCCCTTCCGCTCCGCCCAGAGCGGGAGGGGTCATTTGATGATTATCACAAACCAAAAAAATAGTGTCCTGTAAAAAAATTGGCAACGTTTACCAGACTAAATGCACAGAGAGAACTTTACTGATCTTTAGATTAAAAAAATCACTGCATTTAACAATGTAACTAACAATGTGATCCATTGATTCTTTTCCCAATAAAGATGCATCAAACTTGTAAGTACCTACTTAAAAGAAAACTCGATAATTTTACTCTTTCCAGTCTCAATACTGGGTAGAAAAGACCCCATATTATGCCCTCGTCAGTACACCCTTCATCCCCATCCTAGAATGTCATCATACCAGGACTTTATGTAAGAGAATGTCAATATTTGAGGACGTATGTTTGCATTATTTTTGCGTCGGAAACTGGAGTGTTTGTGCGTCACTTATCAACAAGTTGTTGGGGTGTGCTAGACGAGATGTTTAAGTACTTGAAGTTGTACTTTTTGAGCACGTGTGTTATTTTCGTGTACGTTAAACTATTTTACATAATATCACGCACGCTTTTGGTGAAGATTCAGGCGGAAGTATGCGCATGTTACGTTAGCAATGTTACTATAGTTATGTTTTCTACATTTAAATCTGCTGTCAGTTTAAAATAAAATGAGAAAAAACATTTACTTGTAGCATTAAATTGTTGCTTAAGAATAGAGATTAGTAAGAGAGATTGATTTTAAACCTAAATACCCATACATAAGAGCAGCGGTGGCCCAGTGGTGTCGGCCCCGACTTACGAACGTATCGGGTCGTGGGTTCGAACCTAGGCAGGCGCATTACTTTGTGTAATTTATTTCATACCGCTGCTCTCAAAACGGTGAAGGAAAACATCGTGAGGAAACCGGCATGTCTTAGAACCAAAAAATTCGAAGACATGTGACATCTACCAATCCGCACTGGGCCCGTGTGGTGGATTATATCCCACTCCCTCTCAAAGAGAGGAGGCCTGTGTCCTTGCAGTGGGAACATTATAGGCTGATGATGACGATGATGATGACCCATACATTTATAGTGTTGTATGGGCTTTGGCTCATGTAAAGACATACTTGTCGGTGTAATATTCCAGACGAAATTTCTCTAGTTATCGACTTAATACAAACAAAATTGAAAGTTTTACTAATAATTATTTCTATCATCAGTGCAGTGTATTATAGATGACCCTTCCTTCCTTTATGAAAAGTATGTAACAGTTGCATACAAACCTGCGTTCCAAGTAAAACATCTATATTTTGTAGGATTTGCACACCTTACTGAGAACTAGCCAAACACTGACCAGCGTTCAAAGCTTTGTTCAATCAGAAGTCCTGCAGAATGCGAATATCTGACTATTTCGCAGGAATCGGACAATGGACCGGAGGATAAAACAAAGAACCATAGCTAAGAAGAGTAACAAGAAAGATCTCATATACGGAAACTAGAAACTGTGACAATTGGTAGAAGTATTGTTTTGTCTTCGGAAATAAAACGGGTAAAGCATTGTGTGGATCTATGTGTGCATATCTTGTCTATTTCAAACAGCACAAATAAAACGAAGGTTTTTTTATTAAATTATAAAACATTATAAAACAAAGTTCTCGGCCGCGTCTGTCTGTCTGTCAGTTCACGATAAACTCAAAAACTACTGCACCAATTTTCGTGTTATTTTCACCAATAGTTAGAGTGGTTCTCGAGGATGGTTTTAGTTTATATTTTTTTTCGAAATTCAACCCTTACGGGAGTTAAAAAGGGGATGATAGTTTGTTTTGATATTTTTCGACATAAACGCGGGCAAAGCCGCGGGCAAAATCTAGATAAATTATAATTTATAATCAGCAATTGGAGGAGAGCGTACTATTGCTCAGTAAAACATAAAAGTTACGAGGGTTTCATAAATCATTTGTATAGGTATTATTACAAATCTTCTTCTTCATTCTTCTTCTCTTCTACTGCGAAAATTAGAGGATTACCTGTAAACTTGTACTGTAAAGCATTTTATTTTAATTAAACGATTACAGATTATTTTGAATATCAGAAAAAATAAAGAAAACGAAACTGCAGTCACAGTTACAAGGCAAAATAACTTGTTCAAAACTGTAGTTGCCCATTCCAAAGCGTAGATCTCTATGGATGCTACCTGAAGCAGTGTCCGAATTAAGTCTAAAACAAAAAAAAAAAACAAAAAAATGCAGCTACCTACGCAAACTCTGCTTACTGATGCAGTCATCAATTATTCATCAAGTTCGCAGGTGTTTTCATATCCCGTCAGGGCTACGGGTTGTTCTTCTTAGGAGAAACCGCGGCCTCGACATAAAGGGCTAAGAAGGAACATGGGTGGTTTTTAGTCAGTAGAAGTCTGATACTCCCTTTCGCTCTGCCCAAGAGCGGGGAAAAAAAGAAAAGGTGTTATCATATTGTTTTACCATTCCTGATCAACCCCAAACATTTTGAACAGACTATAAACCTATAAGTAGTAGAACATTCCTGTATCTAGCAAGTGTTGCAAGAACCGAGAAAGCAATATCGTAATGGGTTGTTGCAACGGCTATTAATTCCCCAGTTGACTTCTGCACAGCCATTGCCCGTAACATTTCATTTAGTTTAGTTATTGTATGGTACGGCTATTTTAAGCTGTCCACTTGAAGATAGTTTCAACATTTGTTCAGCTATTTTAGCAGGGCTTAATTGTTGGGAGCCAATAGTAGGCCAAGACTGGAGGTCTCGAATAAACGCTAAACGTCTTAAAGTACTACTATCGCCTCCTACTACGTCTCTGCCCAATTCTTAACAACACGTCGTCTACTAGTACAACAAAAACACGTTTACGGGTACGTTTTCATGTTTATTTAGAACTTACCAGTAAAACTTTATCTCTACATCAACCTATTCACTCCACTAAAACGATATCAAAAATAATTTTTCCTAAAATTCCTTCACATTCATCCAGATTCATATTTCCCCGTTGAGCTGGCTCAATTTCCATGTAATGACGTCAAACATCCGTGGACACAACGACATGGATTGATCCCAGTTGTTGGCCCCACGTGAGCTCGCAAACGATATTTTGTTTAGATTGATTGATGGTAATTGGCGCGTGTGGACTTATCTAGCTCAAATACTGTAGGTGGTGATTTGTGGTACAATTATGTAGAACGATGGGTGGGACATGCGTGCTTCATAATTGTGATAGGAAATGAAGTTACAAAAGAAAGTTTCTGAAAACACATTTTTGTGAATCATTGATTAAC
Source organism: Diarsia dahlii (assembly GCA_949775195.1). NCBI lineage: Eukaryota > Metazoa > Arthropoda > Insecta > Lepidoptera > Noctuidae > Diarsia > Diarsia dahlii. The sequence continues at coordinate 21,483,003 of OX459199.1, forward strand.
ATGCTCGATTTTCTCTGCATTACAAATATTTCCATTTACACATAACATAAAATCACACCTAAAAGTACATGTTTAAACTTGATTTAAATCTAGACCACATGGCTGCTATTGAAAAATTCACAAAATCATAATATAACATAACATTGCGCCTGTAATCTCCGAAGGCAGAGGTGTACCCGTTAGTACACTAACATTAGTACACTAACATTAGTACACTAACATTAGTACACTAACATTAGTACACTAACATTAGTACACTAACATTAGTACACTAACATTAGTACACTAACATTAGTACACTAACATTAGTACACTAACATTAGTACACTAACATTAGTACACTAACATTAGTACACTAACATTTCGCCAGTTATGTTTAAGTCTCGTGTTATAAGGCACAAATCCAGACTCCGTGGCTGATACAAATAGTTTCTGATGAAAGAACCCCAATAAGACCTGGGAAATGGAACCCAGGAACTAATCAAGAAACGCAAAGCAGCCGCGCTTTCGACCACTAGACCAACGAATCGTTAATTCAAGACTATTTTCTTTTTGTTCTCGTATTACTAGTTAAACTTTTCCTCCCATAGGTATAAAATAAAGCTTATTACTAGTTGAACCACTTTTTCTCCTCTATAAACCTTTCTTCACACACATTCTCCCGAACATAAATTCTGATTACAAGTCAAAATATTAGCTGCGAGGATGATCAGAGTATGGAAGAAAAACACACAGCTTAACTCTTCACGTAAGTTCAAGTAAGTTATAAGTAAGAGGAAGTTATGGTGTGTGTACGTAGGGGATATGTTTGTGTTTCATTGCTGGGGCACGGATTTTGTGAAAACCTCGTAAGTGTAAAAGAAGTAACTGTTCAGGACGAAGAAAAAACGGCGTGCATTTTCCCTCCATTGTTGTATTAATGTTTATAATGAATGAACAAATTAGTCAGATCAGGATTTGCGTTGCGAAGTTTTCTTCCTAGAAACATAATAAAATTTCACAAAAATGCATTCCCGAGGTTTACACTCTAGGGCGACGGTTTGTTTTTAGAACATTAAGGATTCGATTCAGCTAGTTGTAGGCTGCGTCTTCACGCATGCACGAAAGAGGATGCATAGTGAGGGAAGTGTGTAAAACTAGCCAATAATAATAATAATAACTAGCTTTTGCCAGCGGCTTCACCCGCGTGAATTTCCTTGCAAACTTTCATCCCCTATTTAACTCCCTTAGGGGTTGAATTTCGAAAAATCCTTCCTTATTCCTTGTCTACATTACAAAGGGAACCTCTGTGCAAAATTTCAGCTTTCTACCAAGGGTTTGGGCTGGGCGTTGATGAGTCAGTCAGTCAGTCGGTCAGTCAGGACTTCTCTTATTCTCTTTTACACAAACAACAGTGAAAGTCTACCGTACCGTTGGACTGCCTAGTCATAGGACTCGAGTTCGAACTCAAAACACACGCTTTTGTTTTTTCGGATTCATATGCGTATTCTATAATTGTTACTTGCTTCGGTGAACGAAAACATCGTGAGGAAACCAGCATGTCTAAGAGATATATCTTGCAGGCATGTAATGCCAAGTTAGAGGTCCATGGGCGGTATAAAAACGTTGACAGCACGTTAGGCCCTTACCACACGATAAAGAAAAACCAATAATATTACTCCCTTTTTCCCGACTACGGCGAAGCCAAAAGGAAGGGTAATGATTTTCTATGTATGTATGTTCCACCGTAGCTTCTAAACTACAGAACGGATTTTAATAAATGATGCGACTACGAAGAATATCAGACAAGAATTATTTTCTTGTTTTCTACTTTTAAGACCGCGATTTTGTTAGTAGTCGGGTTTTTGATTTTTAAACTTATTTTTTTAGTTGAGCTAAGTTAGTTCCTTTCTGATTGAAACGTAGGTCAAACCGAATGTTTTCTTATACATAAACTCATGTCTTTTTCCCAATAGACTCGTCCACGTTTATACATCTGGTTACAAATACAAGCCGCGTCAGTTGCGAAAAGAATTTCAGTTTTCAGCAGGTTTTTAATCTGAAGGAATATAGAAGACTCATATCCAAAAATATTGGCTATTATTACGAGGTAACGGTAGCACGGTTGAATGCGTACTAGCCAGAAGGCTTACTATTTTGTTTTCCTTTTGCGCCGAACAAACTCGTGGAGATTTTTTTATGCACCCCTCAATTTTGGATGCAACGAGATTATTGATATCGATGACCCTTCCTACCCTCGGTAAATCCTCGAATAGGGATATTTTCCTGGAAAATACGAAGGGATTATATCGGACTCCTATCATCTGTAACAACTACACGATTGTCCTCCCTTGCACATAAAAAGAAGAGGGGTTGCAGGATTTCGTGCGGAACACATCAGTGCTCTATTTGGGTCTACAGCAAGGGCACTTGCATAAAGAGGCAGGTTTCATACTTACGAGTTGAAAATTTTTACTCGAAACCAAGAAGAATAAAAAAAATAAGTTCAAAAATCTAAAACTCGACTAATAACAAAATCGCGGTCTTAAAAGTAGAAAACAAGAAAATAATTCTTGTCTGATATTCTTCGTAGTCGCATGCCACTGATACCTGATGCTCCTTCATGGCGTTCTCATTGATACAGAAGTCAGCTGCTAATTGCCATAAGCAAGGTGGCATGCGACTACGAAGAATATCAGACAAGAATTATTTTCTTGTTTTCTACTTTTAAGACCGCGATTTTGTTAGTAGTCGGTTTTTAGATTTTTGAACTTATTTTTTTTATTTGAATTTTATTTTGGTGTGTACTTAAACTATATTGTAATACATATTTGTAATGTGCTCGCCAAGACCTTTCATTTGATACCAAATTTGCTATGATTATCTCAATTTAATACTTTTGAGGTAAGTTTTGACATTTAAATTCCGTCATAAAAAGAATTTATAAAATTTATATAGCCTATGTCACCCGGGCTATTCTTACGAATCTATTGACACCTAATTTATTAAAATCCATTCAGTAGTTTAGGCGCTACGGTGGAACATACATACATACATACATAGACTGCCAAAATCATTACCCTTCCTTTTGGCTTCGCCGTAGTCGGGTAAAAACGATGTAAAATAGTTTCATATTTATCGTGTTGTCTTCGCATTACAAGAACTGATGGCCGCAACTGAAGACACCACGTAAAGTCGTAGACGAATTGTAGGCAGATTTATTTAAGATTGCCGTAGACATGCTCAGAAGACGATGAATGTACCTTCAAAAATGCATGGACAGTTCTGAACTCTATTCACAAGTAATAAAGACTAAAAGTATCCATGCAATTTTGCAGGTGACTGTAGGTAAATCTATATAAATAAAAAGAGAAGTCCTGACTGACTTACTGACTGACTCATCAACGCCCAGCCCAAACCCTTGGACCTAGAAAGCTAAAATTTTGCACAGAGGTTCCCTTTATAATGTAGACAAGGAATAAGGAAGGATTTTTTGAAATTCAACCCCGAAGAGATTTAAATAGGGGATGAAAGTTTGTATGGAAAATCGAAATTTTCACGTGGGCGAAGCCGCTGGCAAAAGCTAGTTAAAAATAAATATGCCGATTACATCGTCATTGTGAGAGCATCTTCTATGAGGCAAAACGATGTGGCCAAGAGAAGCCCTAAAAAGGCATTATTAGTCAAGTCCCAGGCAAATAAATTCGATTGAGCATGACATGATGCCACTAATTCTGGTCGACCCATTCGAATAGCATTATTACAATTGAAACCACAAAGACCACTGATATGTTAGTCGCTAACCCTAATCCTAACCTAAAACTCATTGTCCGTTACCGATTTCACACACGACAACACATCGCACGCGTTCCAACCGACCAATATTGTGTGCTCACACGGGCAACTAAAGTTGCTTGGTTCTGTACAATTTTGGGCTAAAAGTGACCTCGTGACAACATAAAGACTGCGATCTAAAGGTGTCTACTTGTAGCAATTGTTTTAAGAGATTCTTGCTTATTTTTGAACGGTCAGCAGTAAATTAATAGGTTCACTGTTCATGAAGCAGATAGTTCAACCATCCTCTTTAATCATACAAGTGAAATTGCGCAGTGGCAAAAGCGAATTGTGGGTGTACCCACCCACGTATCAAGTCACTACACAATTTTTTTTTGTCGATTTAAAATATCGAATAGACAGACATCACTGTTATGTTACTCTTTCATTATGCAATGAGCCGGGGAAAAGGTCAAGAAAATGTTGTGGGTAGTATATTTGTTAAGTTCAATTTGAAGACAAGACTGTATGTGCTTAGTGCTGTTTGTTTTCCCAAATGTAATAAATTAAGAAATTGTGAATAAACAAATGGATCGAAAAAGCTAGAAATCAGCTTAGTTTGACGCAGTTTGCCAGTAGGAATAACAGTATAAGTAAAAAGATGCATGTTGCAAATACGGCTATAGTTGTCGGGTAATATTCCTGAAAAAATTGCTCGTGTGCGCGCTACCCTCGCCGGATCGCGAGCCATAACGCGTGTAACGCGTGCGGTTGGTTGCAAATTGCCTGCAGATCGCACGGGGTCTTCGGTTTCAATGTAATAAGATTGTTTGGGGACTGCGCTACTGATGTGTTGTGTGGCTGTACTGTGCATATGTATATGTTAACATGTTATGAGCAATGAAATACATCGGCATAGCCGTGTGACATAGCATAGTCTGCCAATAAAGTTTCTACTGGTGGAACACATGCCTCTTATCTATGAGAGTGAGAAGACCGTGGTCTACCACACGGATCCAGTGCTGACTGGATAGAATAGAAAAAGAATAGCTGCTATTCTGCAGAATAGAAAAATTAAATCAGCTTCTAACTGATCTTCTTCTAACTTAAAAAAAGTGGATAAGTGAATTACTCAGGATAATTCTGTGCTAACAGGTTATTAAAAACTTCGTGTGTGTTTTAGTGAGGGAATGCGTCTCATTCACTTTATTTATTCAGAAGGCCAACATAGACGAAGGAAATATCATCAACATCTAAGAGAGGAAAATAAACTCCCATTCGACACTTTTTCATAAAGCAATGGGATTTTAAAACAAATCCCAAACTATTCAATATACAATCTTACTTAACAGTCACACTTCAACATGCTTTCATTAGGGACTCCAGCCGGTGTATCTCTCTAACCGAAGAATAAAATTAATATCTCATAACCATGTCCATTGCCGAAAACTACCAATTACTCCATTCCCATTTTCAACAATAAGTCCCTACCATTAGCGGCCTGAATCTTTTTTTGATGGGTCCATTGAAAACCCTTTTAAATTAAATTATTCACAAGCACATTGACCCCGGAAACAAAGCCCCATTCAACCCTGACCCCTCCGGAATCAGATCAAAAATTGTCCCCAAATTATTCAAAATCTAATCTCAGTTTATGATCGCATCATCATTGTGCGTTCACGAGGGACTTCGTCAGGTGCAACCTAATTCATCACGCCAAACTTTATGGAGTATTAGGTGACAAAGATTAATACACACCAATTTATTCGGGCACCGCTGCGGAGCGTGGTCTCTTTAATTCGGTCGGTTTGCGCGGTTGGCACACACCCCAAGTTGCTATTTATCAAAGCTCCTGCTAGTAATAAATAAATCGAGTTTCGTCTTGTTAGCTCGGAAAAAAGTCTTTATGGAGCGTTTATTTCGTTAAAGTTATGAAGTAAATTCGTCAGGTTTTGAAAATTGGGTCGTGGGTGGTCTGCGTTATTTATTGGTGAAGGAAACTTTGTGGAATAAAGATGCTGTACAGTGTACAGAGCATCTCAGGTAAACTTGTGTTATTTATAACTTTTTGCAGCGGTTATTGTATACTATGCCTCGTCTTTTATATTCAATATGCCTCCTATTTACAAATTGAAATAAATCTTGTTATTTATTCAATCAAAGAGCAAGCAATGGGAAGAAAAAATAGGTGCTTCTTGAGAAGACTTTACACTAAAACATTAAGCATAAATAAAAAGAATCCTATCCTCAGAAAACACCGATCTTGTCAGTGTGATATACTACTACAAATAAGGGATTGCATCTAAAAGACTACTGCGATCCCAAGATAGTCTCTCCAACAAGCAATGCGTTCTGTTCTAGTTCACAATATTCAGTTTCACTGTTTTATCCTCCTATCCCCGATCATTGTATCGGTCTATAGCGTAGACAATGATTGCACACGAGGTAATAAATTATTTTAGAAAATGTATTTATATTAATAAATGTATGTATGCAAAAGTTGAATTTCTGCACATCACGTAACAAATAAATTTAAAGTGAATAAAGAGTCTACGAAAGGCTACGCAGAGATTTACTTAAAGTTCACCCACATATTCCAAGTTTAAGCCAGACTCAAATTAAGGCTTTAGATTACTACTAAGAAAGGGGGTAAAAACAGTCTTATTCACTGTGGTAATCAAACCTTATGCTGAGCAGTAGCGTATTCGAAAACTAGACTAACGATGCCCTTCAGCCTTCAAGCAATTCTAAAATAAATAATAATAATATCCTTCACCCTTCACACACTATTATCAATAAAAACAGTGATAAAGTTCTATCCCACACCCCGACATTTACACTATCAGATGTAAGGAAATGTTCACGTTTCTATAAAAAATAAGATTACACGACCTCTATCCGTCTGCCCCTTGGGTGTTCGTTCGAGGGTAGTGTTGTCGTGTGTCCCGTATTCCCGGGACAACGCAGTTTTTCCGGAACGATGGCTACCCCACGGGATAACGAAAGGGACGGGATTTTCGGAGCTATCACAGAGTTTAACTGATGTGGAAGAGGTTCGTTTTAATAAAATATTATGTTTTGATTTTGTTAAACTCATGAAACTTGCTTGTTGAATGTTATGTGTATCGTTTATTTCTATTGTGCTCAAATAATTATAAAATTCTAATAATAATATCATTCAATGAAGTATTGAGTAAGTAATAATATAATAATAATAATAATATTCCACAACTATCACACAACGCCATCTAGTCCCAAGCTAAGCAGAGCTTGTGTTATGGGTACTAGACAACTGATAAACATACTTATATATTTCTAAATACATACATATTATAGATAAATTACACCCAGACACAGAACAAATGATCGTGCTCATCACACAAACATTTGTCCTGGGTGGGAATCGAACCCTTTAGTACACTTTACTATGAGTAATTTAAACGTTATGCAGGTTCAATTTACCGCTTCCATGGTCCATAGTGACCTATGTATTCTGAACTGGTAAGTAGGTGTATGTAATATTAAATAAGCAAAGTGCAAAAATAAATTGCAATAAACAATGCTAAAATTCCCCAAGAAAACCGACTTCAGCTAGCTTCAACACAACATAAAAACTGCACCGAAAAAACCCGTGTCGTTGCCGCCGCCGCGTCCCGTATTCCGGCTCCTTTAATTCCGCGTTTCCGTCCCGGTCCCGGGGCTTTATTACTCGCGGCACTAGTTGGTCCCTGCTATTGGTTTTTGCTGAAAAGCGCCCCGTGTAATCCGATTTCAGCCGCTTTCGTGTTTGTTTTCATAGTCTTAGCAAAGTTATACGTTTTGTGTTTGTTGTGGCAGTTTAAGTTTTGCGAAAATATTTTGTTCATTGTCGTGTGGTAAAAATGTGTACTGTGGAATTTTTAAAACTGATTTTACAGTTTTTATTAATCCTGTGAATCCGTAGTACCGTTTGCTCATTTCGAAAAATACGTTTATGGTTACGGTTTATAAAAGCTTTATTTTCTACCAACAACATCATAACATCACGCCTGTAATCCCCAAAGTGTAAGGCAGAGGTTTACCTAATAGTACACCCATTTTAGCTGTTGGAAAAACCCAATAACAATTTACCCGACCCGGGAACCCAGGACCTCATGCTCATTAACCGCGATTGCGATGACTGGGCTTATTAGGCAGTCCATAGTCAGTTAGTTTTTTAATCATTCGTACCATTAAATAACTGCCCCTATCATTTTCTTCTCAATAGCACCAGAAAACCAGTTCTGCAAAGATACCGTAGATTGACACATAATTATCCTTACTGAAGTTTTTCCCCAAGTGAAATAAAAAATAAAATAAAATAATGTTAAAAAATGTCCACAATTTTACCTACTCATATATATATATCTTCCTTTTTTCGCAAGTGACGATTAGCCCCAAAAACATGACAAAAACGACAGCATAATTTACGGACTGCCAAAAACGTTTTAAATTCCAAAATCAGGAAATTGAAAAATGACAAAAAGAAATGTTGGAACATTCGCCCTTATTTATATTACGTGATGATTATTTATTCAAAGGGATCAAATGTTTTTGAAACGTTATAAAACATTTATAATTATCTCGCGTATTTACTTTGTATGTGGAAATAATACATACATTTGCACGAAATAATATTTATTATTTGTTAATTCTGAAAATAATATTGTATTCCTATTTGATAAAGAATACAGTTACTTTAACACCGTTGCATAAATAGCATATTACAGTGTGAGTCTGTGGGGTAGGATCGGACGATGGAAACTGGAACTATGAGAAATGCAGAACAGTTTGTGTTCCTATTTTATGAGAGCTGAGAAATTCCATGCTGGATTTAGGTAACCTTTTTGTATCATTCACATTGACTTCTATGGAGCCGCTTTCTAATTTGTAATATTCTGAACCAAAGTTTTGTTTTTGTAATAGTACTACGAATTGGTATGATATCTTGACTTCACAATCTGACTTTAAAAAGACCTCTCGCTATTATTATAAGCCTATAATATTGTCCTACTGCAGGGCAAACGCCACCCTTCCCTCCTTCCACTTTTCACGATCTAGTGCAATACGGGATCGGACTGGGTCAAAATAATATGATTCTGGTTAGTCCGTAAGTTAGATTATCGAAAAATATTGAATACGTGTTTTTTGTTTTATCAAATCAATAAAAAATGACGAAGATAAAACGCGTCAAAGATCTTGGAGTGGGGCTTGAAACGTCACTTGTGTCGTCAAAATGTACTATCGTATGACGTCACACGAGTTTTCGAAGCACTGTATCGTCTTCATTTTAAGTTTACGTGAAAAATGAAAAAATACGTGTCCAATAATTTTTGGAAATCTATCTGACGGACTAATTAGTTTTTTTTTGTCCGATCCCCTATTGAAGGCTAACCCTGTGAGAAAGAGTCCAGCTCATTCTGCAATCTCCTTCTGGGCCTGTCGTTTCTTGCATTTTGGTATCCATTTCATGGAGTGGTATTTTTTGCCTATTACTCCTCCGACATGCGGCAGATGTAATCAGCCAGTTCAATTTTAATCTAGCAGCTGCAAATCAGCTTGCGTCAGCTATTTAGGTTTTGGCGCCGTGGTGTTGTATTTTGAATGCGGTCCGTTAGTTTCACACTCAGTGTACTTTGCTCCATAAGTTTGTGAAATTATGTAACCTAAGAAACGGAATAATGCCAACATAATATCGTGTTAGAGATCAACTAGAATATTTATATCTACCTTCACAGATCTGTTGTGTGATAACAATGCAAGTAACTACACAACGCAATTAATATCAGACAATTTCAAGCTCCAGTTTACTATTGTAGTTCGGTAGGCAAACAATAGAGCGTTCGATAGTCCCTTACGATTGATGTACCAATCAACCATTCACTGTATGATTGATTAGGTTTGATATATCAACGCAATATTAACAATTATAACCATCAAGTATGTAACAACAACTGTTCATAATTACTAATTAATTAACTATTCATTAGAGTATTATGACACCTATAATACGCTTTATTATAATATATTACAGGCCAAACCCGATGTCACGCCATACTAGTTTGTCCACCACACAAACCAAACCGGTTTACAAGTAATGGCAAACCTTACCTGTCCGAGTCGGAGTGCCCCAAGTTTCGAGCTTGCTTCGCTCGCTCTTTGGCCTAAGATATACTATGTAGTTGGGCCTTATATTGAACTTAACCGATATTCATAAAGTAACAATAAGTAATTATTTATAGAGTTGACTTGATTCCTTTCATTTCTGCGTGTGTTCAAAAGACCGTAATAGTTAATGTTTATTTACCAAAATTTTATAGAACTTAGTAGCATATGGATATAACCACCCTCAAATTCAATAGCTTTATTAAGACATAAAAATCATTTCAGGATTTTATATTTAATGCATGTTACTTTCTTCTTAATTATACAAAAGATAATCCAATCTTATAAAAAGGCTGTAGACAAATTTACGTGAAGATGTTTCCCACTCAAGGATAAAAAATATCTTAGCTACAATAACTACACAGTTAGATCATTTAAGAGTTATAAAGACTTTTTATTCTCGCAAATATGAAAATTACAGTGAAGCCCACACATATTTAGTTATTACTGTAGAGTAGCTTTCATTATGTTAGATGAAATTAATCGCTATTAGGGAGAACAGAATTGCGTCCTTGACTTTTTTTTGACAAAAATGTCTGTCACAAGTACACACGGCCACTCATTAAGATATCCAGTATAACCTGACCTCGCTTTGTATAAGCTTGCGGTACAATGAGAGATCGGCACAAACTGGTTTTGTTTAGCTTGATTGGTCGCATGGCGTACTATCTTTTATTTATTCGTTACTATTAATATTGAGAAGATGGCGGGACGCCTTGGATGGCTTTCTGACCAACTGGCGAGAAGAAGCACACCATCGGAAGAAGTGGAAAGAATGGGGGGAGGCCTTTGCTCAGGAGTGGGACAATAACGGCTAAATAAAAAAATAAAATATTGAATCGAGACAATCATGTATTATAGATATGATCAGTAGTTAAATAACGAGACGAGCCCTATTAAGAAAAGAAGAGTAGGTAGTATATTGAATCGTGTCTCTAAGCAAAAACGAATTATTCTTGTTATCGAAGCAACTGCTTTTGCACATAATTCCAACTAACATTTATAGGTAGGTATGCGAAAAATTGTGAGGAAAATAATATAAAATGTTGAAAATTAGTATGGTAACAGATACTATCACTAACACTGTAAACGGGATATTTACAACGTTCACTTGTTTTGAGTTACCGATATTTCGATGCATATGATAAATATCCTGTTTTAAGTATTAATGATACATGTACCTATAGATATTGACTGCCTCGTTGGTCTAGTGATCGCAAGGAACGACTGCTGTGCATTAATTAGGCCATAGGTTTGATTTCCAGATCGGGTAAAGTTAATTGAGTTTTTCCATCAGGAATTTCTTAGTATCAGCATCATTTTTTTTTTTATTGGGACAAGCCCGCCACACTATATAAGTTTTTAAACTGACATGGTCACTGACACTACTATTAATATCATAAACGGGATATTTACCATGTTTGTTTGTTTGTTTGTTTTTTTTTGTTTTGTTTGTTTGTGTTTGTTTGTTTGTTTTTGTTTGTTTGTGTTTTGTTTGTTTTTTTTACATGGTAAATATCCCGTTTATGATATTAATAGTACCGCCACACTATTCCCAAACCACTGTAACTCCTGTTAGCCAGAATCAACAGTGGCGACCACAAGAAAAGCGCCGAGACAATGAAGCTCGACGAAGTCCCAGAGAAGCGATTTAACTGTCTTGGATCCCTCAACGAAATTAATCAGAAAAGAATAGCGGAGGAGTAGGAAAAAACATAATTTCCACTTCCCTCCATATCAGCAGGAGACAGAACAGAACAAGGCCAATTGGCACACAGGGATGTATACAACTGAGCCAGCCAGTCACAGTGGCCCAGTTGCCTTGTTGTCATTAATATTACTGGGTCCTAAGTTGTGAGCTGTTATATTTGATTTCAATAATAGGTATGACAAAAATGCTTGAACGCACGGAAATTTGTTCTAGTTTCTACAAGGTCCGTATAGTAAATAACTCCGGATGTAACCCGTACACTATTTAACATAATATTACGTTCATTCTGCCAAAGACATCACTCCCTTATAATGTGATGTGCAGATTGTTCAAATTCGCAGTCAGATGTAGAACTAGAACATTGACAAAAAGGCGAGGCAACAAGCTTGAAGGAAAATAATTTACTCTTAAAGTTACCATGACCTGTGAGAAATTGGGCGACACAGTGATCCACCTCCAGCCATGTCCTGGCCAGCCGCTCACGAACGGATGGAAAGAACTGGTGGAGGTGTCGGCCTTTGATGGAATTATCCCACCTACATTGCCATTCAGACAAAAGTTCCTCCCAGACGTCAGTCTATGGTTTAAGTAATCCGGATCATATCTTATTATTGGGACAAGCCCGCCACACTATTCCCAAACCACTGTAACTCCTGTTAGCCAGAATCAACAGTGGCGACCACAAGAAAAGCGCCGAGACAATGATTTAAAAATGCAACTATAATAAGGCTAAGGTTTTCTCTAAAACATGATTCTTAATAAGTTACTAACTTCCTTTCAAAAGCACACATAAACATTAGGACAATGCCAGCTGGGTTTAGTGTCATTCAAATAAAGGCCTTAAATCTGTAAGAGGCCATGAATGGATAATGTCTAGAAAAGCCCTTCATTAGGTTCTAATTCGAGTAAAGTAAATAGTGAAGGAAAAGGTAGTATTTTAGGTTGGTTACTTAGGTTAGTTACTCGTGTACCTATGATTGTCTCTAAGTAAAGAAATGAGGTACGAGTACGTTTGCCTATTGTCTCTTATTATGAAAAAAAGGCTGGCTTTCCTAAAGTGCTATACTACGATTATGAGGAATTCAGTGGCTCCGTCCTGTGGTCATACTAGAAACCATAGTTTGATGACGATGATCATTCTCTCGTCTACGTCTAGACCAAACTTCATTTAGGGGCGGCTTGCAGTCTAATCTGTCAAACCATGTACTACATTGAGAAATTGTTTTATAATATGTAGCAAATTGCCAATTTACGCATTTAACAGTAAATTATAATACATCTAACTATTTCATCGACTTCTTTCACCTAACCATTTGCAACAAAAAGATTCACCTCCTCAATAGCCCTGATATCTGGCCACCCCACACACTGCACTAATAAATTACGATAGCACGTGCCACAGAGACACGCTCTTATCTGGGCGACTCGCACTTTACCAAAATGTTAATTTATGGCATTCGCCGCTTTTTTCCAGAACGTATAATGGGTTGAAAGGTATCTTCTCTTTGTTCGGGTGCACGCCTTATCGGGTCAACTAATGCAAGGGAAATTATGTAGGGGAATTTATGGGAGACGGATTAAAAAACTATTTTCATAGGATTTTTGTACATGTGGCAGTATTTTTTTGTGTTGTGAATAGACTCTGACTGGTATATCTTGTTTAGCAACAGTAATTTTGAATTTATTCACTTGTTAGTCGTATTGCATAATCGTTGAAATTGAGAGAGTGGGTTTATAGTTATGTTACTCTTAAACATTGTAGTTTCTGTCCGATTTTTCTCCACAGGAAACGACCATACCGAACCGTGCACCTTTTGCTGACGTTTTATAGGTAACCATGTAGGGTAAATCATGGATCAATTTATGATTTTTTTTATTTTTATTATAGATAAGTAAACGAGTAAATTGACCACAAAAGTGCCAACGTCGCACGTCGCGCGTCGTTTGTGTGTGGGATCTGGGCCAGATCATCTAATTATTTAATTGACGAAAACGCCAGCACCCAGTTCTATCCTAGTTTCGCAAACTTTTTCACCGACAACCGAAAATTGAACATCAAACTGAAGCAACACGCATAATTGCAACTTGGCACGCCTCTGCCATACTTTCGCAATACACGCTATGTATTGCTGGCAATACACTGGCAATACGCTGGCAATAGTGGCAATACAGTTGCCGGATTTTCACTAGTAATGGCAATAGTGCTTTCAGAGGTTTGGCTCGGTACGAGTTCAAATATGAAGTAATAAATTTATGTTCCGCAAAGCAACTAGCTGCAGTGTTCTCTCTTGAGCATTATTACGAACTTGTATTCATGGTTTTTGCTTGGGTGAGCCTGCAGTTGTAGTTATGTTTAGGTACTGTTTTGCCGTAGCCTAGTAGATACATACGTAACTTTGGATGCGTTTTACTGAGTGGTTTAACTCGAAAGCCAGCTATTTTCTAACCACTCTTAGTAATTCGAAGTTGCTTAAAACTTTAGCGAAAAGTAAAATAACAATAGCTATCTCGTCGTGGCTTGAGGTACCTCGCCTTTTCATACATAACAATTGGTGATTAAGGATTTTTTTTTTGAGATTTGTTAAAGCCTCTATCAGCCGTCTAGTCACACACTGAAATCAATTAGCCTCCTGCCAAGCTCGTATGACGTCAAATCAAGCTACCAACACAACTAGGATCGGATCTCTCATTGTCCGGAAAATCTATACAAAGCGAGGTCATGTTATACTGGAAATCTATAACTTGATGAGTACCCACGCTGTGACGTTATTTTATGGATCCACAGAAAGTTAAAGTTCAACCAAGAGTAGATTTTCATCTTTAGCAGTGGGTCCAATCGAATAAAGAAAATTAATAAAAATAATGAAATTAGTAAACTCGTCCCGCGGGTCCCATATGTGTGGGATCAGTTGTTTAAAGTGTTTTTAAAGTTTTACCTGAAAATGGGATTTTTCACCCTAAAAAAAAAATCGCTTCCCAGCAATATTTTTTGCGTACTTAGGCGTAATTAGTTTCATGTACCTACATAATGCTTCGTTGACGTTTCATTCTCAACGTTAAATGAACGCACAAATTCGGAATTCAGAAATCTATTCAGTAAATGATTTCGAATACGATGCTCCCTATTAACGCGTGATACGCAGTACGAACTACGAAGTGTTTGTCTTTGCACCAATAGAGAAGCGGAATTGTGTCGATGCAAATGCGTGACCTCATTGCTAGTGTGGTGTCAGTGAAAGTCTAGCCGCGGGGTGCTGAAATACGAGTAGTTTAGAAATAGAGCTCGTTTCAGTGAATAAGTTTAACAGTAAATATAGGTCACTCTGATCGGTATAATTATTTGACAATAATTAATTTTACTACTAATATATCTATCTATATAATTATATAAAAGGCAAAGCTGATTGACTGAGGATCAAGGCACAGGCCAAGCCCTTAGAGCTAGAAGCTTAAAATTTCGCAGACGTATTCCTCTATGACGTAGACAATCACTTAGGAAGGGTTTTTCAAAATTCTACCTCCATGAGGCTGAAAGATGAAAGTCTGTATGGAAAATCGTCGTTTTTGATATTTTTGACATCCACGCGGGCGAAGCCACGGCAAAAGCTAGTGCTGATATAAAAGGGGTTTATTACCGTTGATTTAACTGCAAGTCAGGCCGTTTCTACCTGTTTCTACATACTTCTTATTTTACACTGTGACGCGGCCACGAATAATAAGTCATACCATCAAAATTAAAGAAGAAGAATTACACGTACAAGAGAAAGAGACACGGAATTATTATTCTGCGTTGTGTCGTACATAAATAAACGTATTCAAAAGTGAATTACAACTTAATGCTGATTATAACTACGTTCAATTTTTATTCACAATAAAACATCCAAGTAGAGGTCAATCGTTTCCTTCGTGTGAGAACTGTCACATCGTGTAATCTAAAAATATTTCGAAAATCCACAACATTAAAAAAATGAAAGCAAAAACTACAATCTACCACTCACCGAAAAGACAGCGTCGTCAACGGCCGATAAGACTTATGACTGTTTACATCAGCCATCGGCATCCCCCAATAGTCATCAAGAAACAGCTGCTTCAACGGATTCGTCCCTATGACGTCACCGTTCGTCACTATAGCAGGTATATCGTCATGGACAAAATCCCCATTCAAACTGTTTATATAACTCAGGACAGCGGTAGTAGTGACCATGACGTAGATTGTGACGTCACTGCATATGGTCTTCGGTGGTGATTCCTCGCGGACTGTGGTCAGTGATCGCCGCTTCATTTTTGGTGATGTTCGCAGCTTTATTGTTACATTTCTACATCTGCACATTTGTTGGGTTCTGTGGACAAAGAGAGGGTTTCGTTAGATCTTGTGTAGGCAAAATTGGTTTAAGTAACACAAATCATGGTCACGTCAGCCGCATGCACGATGCCCGCTGGGCAAACGCCTGCACACGATGGATGCCGCCG
Organism: Diarsia dahlii; assembly: GCA_949775195.1. NCBI lineage: Eukaryota > Metazoa > Arthropoda > Insecta > Lepidoptera > Noctuidae > Diarsia > Diarsia dahlii. The sequence goes on from OX459199.1 coordinate 21,499,120, forward strand.
TCTTCCGGCATCCATCGTGTGCAGGCGTTTGCCCGGTGCTGCCGAGGCCGGTCTAGAAAGAGGTGGCGTGACGATTTAGACGCGTACCATGAGGACTGGTTCAAGGCGGCACAGGAAAAGAGCTCTTGGAAGGATTTGAGGGAGCCCTTTGCCCAGCAGTGGGAGGACAGTGCAGCCTAAAATAAAAACACAAATGGTGGCTCTCAAAATGTTTCGTATTCGCAACGACTTTGAACCATATTGACACTAGCTGGGTAGCGGAGATTGCGGGTATCCGCTGGATGCGAGACGCATGGGAACTTCGACTGGGACGATTCTTGGGGGAGGTGTAGGCCTCTCCCAAGTGTCATCACATTAACCAGTCAGAAATGATGATGATGATACGGTAGCGTATATTCGTATAGCATACGTTTATGATTTTTTCATCTTCGTAGTCGATTGACTGAAAGTCACTTCGTCTAAAACTTCTATGTCGATTGACAGACAAGACTAGAATAAGAAAACGTGTTGCGCCGACCCCAAATAACATAGGTCAAGGGCAGGAAGGTAATGATGATGAAGCATCTACGTAGGCTATCTACGACTCCTAAATAATCTTAGTAACTTTGATTTACTGGTTCATTTGATGTACTAAATTCTCGTCTTTAATTTGCTTGTCCAAGCAAAACAGCAATAAATTAAATCTTCAAAGTGATTAATTTTGGCTCGTCAATTTTGAATACATACTAATATTTATAAACTTGAAAGTATCTATATCTCTGTAACCTTTTCACCCCTTCGTGGAACCTTGTTCAGATTGCACTCAGAAAAACATGACCAAATTATTCCATGGAAAAATATGACGGTCATTTTCCATGAAATAATTTCCAACATCCTTGCATAAGAAGTGGCGGCCAAGAGCTAGTTTTTTTTTGTTTGTCATAAATACATAGTTCTCGTTTTTACCCGACTACGGCAAAGCCAAAGGAGGGTTATGATTTTGACTGGCTATGTATGTATGTATGTATGTATATATGTATGTATGTATGTATGTTTGTATGTATGTATGTGTGTATCTTCATCTGTTCCCTCATAGCTTCTAATCTACTTATCGGAACTCGACATATGAGGTATCGTTAGAACCGTCTTAATTTTCCGCTGAACATAGGCTACGTGACGTGTCACAAAAAGCGATTTAGCGCCCTCTAGCGGTCAAAATGTAAGGCTTAAAAAATAAAAATGGAGATAAACACGCCGTGTTTGGTATCATTTAAAAGGGCCTCACTTGTAAATTTCCAAAATATTGCTCAAATTTTAAATCACGCCCTCTAGCGGACAAAAAGTCAAGAGTAAAAAAAAATATTTAACACCAAAATTGTTTAAATAAAAAAAAGTAAAAAACTAAAACCCGACTACGACAAAAAAAAACGACGCTGAAAAAGTATGAAACAAGATTTTCAGGATAGAACAAAAAGAAAAGCCGTAGTCACACGTTATAGGTACCAACCTAAACACTTTAACACCGTGTGACTACGGCTTTTCTTTTTGTTCTATCCTGAAAATCTTGTTTCATACTTTTTCAGCGTCGTTTTTTTTTGTCGTAGTCGGGTTTTAGTTTTTTACTTTTTTCTTTACTCCGTTTTCAAAGAAAAAACAAACGTAATACCATTTGCCGCTGTATGCCTGGTCAAGATTCAATAAATGCCACTAAAATTGACCGCTGCCAATCCAATAACCATATTTCGGCCTCGTTCGGGGCATTTTTACGCTACATACTCGTATGACTGAATGCAAAAAATGCTTGAGCTGCCTTGAAGTTTTTTGGGTAAACAATTGACGAAGTTTATGGTAATATTATTGGCTGGAAATTTTAGGTTCAGAATACACTCAGCTATGTAAAAGACTCTGCTCACATTCCGTACCCATATCATGACTGTGCTATGAACGTATCAGGCACGGAAAGAAATTTTACACGGACTACCATGCCCCCCCTAGAACGTACGCCGTTGGCTATCATACTCGTATTTGACGGGTTTAGAACGGACATCATACCCAATACATTTTTCGTCACTGGATAACTGACCAAGCTGACAAGTCGCGTTGCTCATGCAGTGTGAGTACTTCCGACTGTCACTTCCCTCCGGCCGTCATTGCGCGCGGTTTATAATGGCTTTGCTCCTGATTTTTAACTACGATTGTTGTGTTTTGCGTTTAATTCTCGGCTTGTGATTTGTTTCCAATTGTGTGATTTAGTGTTGAGTGCTCGTGTAGTAAGTTTTTTCTGGCATTTTAACGTCGGTTTTATTGGTAATAAGTTAATTTCGTTGGCATTCGGTGAGTACATTTATTTTTTTTGGGTGTGTGGGTACCTCGTCATAAATTTGCCGTATTTGTCGCCTGTTATTTATTTTACTGTTAACGATGTAATTACGTTTTAGATTGAAATCCGTAATTTATAATATGTCGACTACAAACGACGAACCTCCGGATCGCGGAAAAGAAACAATGCGCCGGAATGATAAAACACCTACCTCCGGTAATCCGAAACGATTGTTCAGGGAAATGTCTCCTACGTACATTTCGCCCAACGACAGATCAAAACGGCTTCATACATCCAATTCCATTGAAAAGTCTTCGCCGTTATTAAGTGCCAGTCCAAGTGCGAGCCATGACGACTATTACGATTTAGTTTCTCAGGCGTCTGCATATCTAACTAAAATTAATGAACTTGTTAATGACCAAGGTTTCCGAATTAATGTTGCGAATAAATCTGCCATCATGGACATGACTCAGCGCATAACGTCCATTGTTTCTTTGTTAGCCATAAAATCATCCTCCAATGAAACGAAATTGGCAGTTACGGAACTCGAATTGGATAAAATGAAATCAAATACTAATGTCAATACAAGTAACTGTAATAAAGTTTCTTATGCGGATTCATTAAAACTTCGACTGCCTAAAAGTAAACTTGCGCCGGTCCCGGTTGTCGACTCGCGCGCACCCCTTCCATGTGTCGTGGCTTATCCCACCGTTGAGCGATTAGCTGATTACTCATCGTCCTCTGCTACTAAACAAGCACTCATGAAGGCGATCAATCCCAGTGACGACGGGTTTCAAATTGTAGGTGTTAGAAAAACTGCAAAATCTCGTGTCGTATTACGTGTCGCTAATGACAGCCAAATTAAAAAATTGCAATCGGTCGACGCTATTAGGTCGGCCGGCCTGCGACTTGAAAAACCAAAAGGCCGAAAGCCACGTATATTAGTTAAGGACGTGCCATCCTCAATGGAAGACAATGCTTTTTTGCACGCATTGTACCGTCAAAACATTCAAAATGAACTGCCAATACAAGAGGACGATTTTATTAAATCAACTAAAATCTATCGTCGGCGTTCCTTAGATAGCGGTCGCAAGTGGATAGGCATTGAAATCGAGTCCAACGTGCGTAAACATTTAGTGTCCACTAAGGAAAAATTATTTATTGATTGGGCGACTTGCCGGTTCAATGACGACGTTGATGTAGTCCGCTGTCTGCACTGTCAACAGTTCGGTCACGTTAAAAAATACTGCGTTAACAAGTCACCTACCTGTGCTAATTGCTCCGAAGCACATGAAACAAACGACTGCCCGCATAAGGACAATTTAAATTTTATACCTACTTGCGTGGCGTGTAAGCGTTTTAAAAAACCATTTGACCATCGTTGCGGGTCACCGGAGTGTACTACCTACAAACTTAAGCTCGAACAGTTAATCCTCAACACAAACTACTAAAATAATGGATAGTTTAAATATAGGACAATTAAATCTCCACAACGATAGGGTAGCGACTTCTGAACTAGACAAATTAATTATCGATTACAGCTTGGACATAGTACTTGTTCAAGAGCAATATCAAAACGCGCGCTTACGTCATAAAGTAGTTCAGCTGGATTCAAAGTCACGAGCCGGAATTTACGTAGCGCGTTCTTCTAAGTTTACAGTAACGTCTTTGCGTAACCTCATGACGCCGCACTGTGCCGTTGCGGAAGTCTCCTCGGCTTCCTATAAAGTTTACGTTGTGACGTTACTTTCAATATTCAGACCCTGTTGGTCCTCCGTCATGTCTTGCGGTCACTCGCTGGCTGTAAAGTTATCGTTGGCGCGGATGTTAACGCGTCCTCGTCTCTGTGGTATGGCAAGGTTCGGTCTACGGATTCCGACCGACGTTCCGCTATCGAAGATTTCATTGCTGAAATGAACCTATCGATTCATAATACCCCAGATGCACCACCTACTTTTTGCAGCCAAATGGGCGAATCTTGTATTGACGTCACACTTTCTAGTGCAGACGTTCGCTTGGATAGGTGGCGTGTCCTACCTGATGCGTCATGTAGCGATCATCGGCTTATCGTGTACGAATTTGTTCCGATGTTTACTCAAGGTCCGTCACATTCACATATCATTGGTAACTTTAGGTATAAAAGTAAAGGCGCGAATTGGGAATTCTTTAGCTTGCTTTTTGCGTCTAACACCAAAGACTTCACTCGAGACGGGCTATCAGCTGAAGAAAGTGCTGAAATTATGTCAGACGCCTTCACTTACTGTGCTGACATCGCCATTGGTCGCGGATCTATGACCAATATCTGCAGATGTGATTGGTGGTGCGACTACCTAATTGAACAACGTAAAAGTTATCGCCGAGCGCGTAGACATTTAAATAAGCTTAAAAAGCGAAAGGTCACCGGAGACCCCCTAACCTCTGCTTTAAATGCGTTTAGAGTTGCCAAGTCCCGCTACAGAGCATCAGTAGAAAAATCTAAAGGTACCTAATTTACTGCGGAAAATAGTAGAAAAATTAGATAAAGAAGGTCCGTGGTCTCCTTTGTATCACGAGTTCAAAGCAAATCGATCAGTGGATCTTGCGTTCGTCGAAAACATCAAATTAAACAACAAGCACACCACCGGTATTGAGGAGACAACCGAAGTTTTATTAAATACGTTGATACCTGATGATTTGCCTGATAATGACAATGACTACCACAAGCAGATCAGGGCGTGGGCGGCTGTGCCACCTGAATCACCAGCGTCAGACCTTCCATCCATTGACGAATTCATTAAAGTTGTCAGGAAACTCCCACTCAACAAATCGTCAGGTGAAGATAAAATATCTAATCGGATGATAATAGAAGCATGTAAAACAGCGGCCGACGCGATTTTAAGTGTTTACAACCGTTGTATCGCAGAAGGCGTTTTTCCTCGTAATCCTCGGCGACGCGGCTTTATACGAATAATTCCGAAAAGTGGCGACAAGCCTCCGGACGATCCTAAGTCTTACCGCCCTATAACACTGCTACCATCTTTGGGGAAACTCCTGGAGCGTCTTATCGTTCCGCGTTTACTACCAGACGGACCGAAATTTCACAACAACCAATTCGGTTTTACCGTGGGAAAATCTACCGTAGACGCGGCACTTTCTGTCAGAAAAATTGTCAATACATCCGAACATAAGTACGTAGTTGGGATCTTTCTAGATATTTCTGGGGCTTTTGATAACGCATGGTGGCCGATGCTACTCCTTAAACTGAAAATTCGTGGTTGCCCTAAAAACATATACAATCTTGTTTGCTCGTACTTCTTAAATGGTTCCGCGAAACTCAAACTCGGACATCATTCTATGTCAAAGTCCCTTACCATGGGATGCCCTCAGGGTTCGGTTATGGGTCCGTATGTATGGAACGTAGGCTTCGATGACTTCCTCGCGATTCCACTTCCATGCGGCTGTTCAATAACCGGTTACGCGGACGACGGCCTGCTGCTCATTCAGTCAAGTACTCGGGCTGGACTCGAAAATTTGGCTGACACTTGCCTAAAATTAATATCCCAGTGGGGTGATCGTAACCGTCTGACCTTTGCACCACATAAAACTTATCAACTTCTTTTAAAAGGTAATCTTAAATCATGGCCTAGTATTAAATTTAATAACGTTCCCGTGAAAAAGAAGGAGTCTGTATGCTACCTTGGGTTTGTCTTAGAGAAGAATTTTTCATTCATTGAACACATAAAAACAGTCGGTGAAAAAGCTAAAAAGAACTTTTATGCTTTAACGAGAATATCCAAATCTACATGGGGTTTATCATTTTTAACTCTAAAGACGATCTATGGGGCTACTTACTTGGGGTGTATGTGCTACGGGGCACCAGTTTGGGCCGACAGGGCCACCATTGGAGCGGTACGACGTAAATTACTTCAAAGCCAGCGGTTGGCTTTGATTTTCTTGTGTAAAGCGTATAGGACGGTTAGTACTGAAGCCTTACCGGTACTGGCAGGGGTACTTCCAGTTGATCTTGAAGTACAGCGCCGTGCTTCAATGTACTACTGCGCACGAGAGACCGCGGACACAGACTTTTTAACGCAACGTGACCGTGCTAAAATAGCTAGATTACTTAAACCACAGACTGACGTCTGGGAGGAACTTTTGTCTGAATGGCAATGTAGGTGGGATAATTCCATCAAGGGCCGACATCTTCACCAGTTCTTTCCATCCGTTCGTGAGCGGCTGGCCAGGACATGGCTGGAGGTGGATCACTGTGTCGCCCAATTTCTCACAGGTCATGGTAACTTTAAGAGTAAATTATTTTCCTTCAAGCTTGTTGCCTCGCCTTTTTGTCAATGTTCTACATCTGACTGCGAATTTGAACAAACTGCACATCACATTTTATGGGAGTGTAGTCTTTGGCAAAATGAACGTAATATTATGTTAAATAGTGTACAGGTTACATCCGGAGTTATTTACTATACGGACCTTGTAGAAACTAGAACAAATTTCCGTGCGTTCAAGCAATTTTGTCATACCTATTATTGGAATCAAATATAACAGCTCACAACTTAGGACCCAGTAATATTAATGACAATAATATCCGTGGTGCTAGGCAACTGGGCTTATCTCAGTTGTATACGTCCCTGTGTGCCTATTGGCCTTGTTCTGTTCTGTCTCCTGCTGATATGGAGGGAAGTGGAAACTATGTTTTTTTCCCTACTCCTCCGCTATTCTTTTCTGATTAATTTCGTTGCGGGATCCAAGACAGATAAATCATTTCTCTGGGACTTCGTCGAGCTTCATTGTCTCGGCGCTTTTCTTGTGGTCGCCACTGTTGATTCTGGCTAACAGGAGTTACAGTGGTTTGGGAATAGTGTGGCGGGTGCGTCACTTGGGGAAACTCACAGCACTGCAAACGGTAGGTATTTCTTAAAACTAATCTGCACCTACGCAGATACAATAATTCGCCAAAGAAGCCATATAAAGCCAAAAAAAACTGTCTATGGCACATAAAAAGGCCCTGTCTGTTCTCATTTGACCTCTAATTGTGCCTATAAGGAAAATAGGTTTAAATAATACTCACGTTCATTAAATCTATATAAATAAAAAGAGAAGTCCTGACTGACTGACTGACTGACTGACTGACTCATCAACGCCCAGCCCAAACTCTTGGACCTAGAAAGCTGAAATTTTGCACAGAGGTTCCCTTCATAGTGTAGACAAGGAATAAGGAAGGATTTTTCGAAATTCAACCCCTAAGGGATTTAAATAGGGGATGAAAGTTTGTATGGAAAATCGTCATTTTCACGCGGGCGAAGCCGCTGGCAAAAGCTAGTGGAATAATAAAGTTATTACAAACAGAAGTTTTAGAAATAAATAAAAGCTTTTTCAGGGGGTCTGTTGAATCTAATTTTTCACACAGGGTGAGCCAATTACGATCCAGTCCGTAATGGTATATAGCTATTAGAATTTTTTGTCAAATCCTTACATTGATAACATAAGCCTGAAGTGGATTACTTAAAATTGTGGGGTGTTTCTTTAAAAGCATAAGAAACTTGAAAACTTTTAAATAGTTTGTTAACAAATTAATAAACTAGAGAATGGCCGAAAAAACAATACCTACATACAAAAAGAAAGTAGGTATACGTTATGTCCCGATCTACTTTGCCATCTTCTTGGACCCGTGGTACCGAAAATTGGAACAGATCGGTATGGGCGATCCGGCAAGAGTTACAGGAGATACTGACGAAATCACAGAATAAGTACTTATGCCGTTTTGATTGTAGTTAATTTCAGGCCAACATTTTCTAGTCTTTACTACGGCACTTCCAATCTTTCTCTTTTATCAATCTTTTTAAGTTTAAATCTTGTAGTTTGTGCCAAATAAAAAATACGTCTTCTTTCTTTCTTTTAAATAAAAAAGTAAGAGGCACCAGTGACTTATTTTTTTCAGGTTCACGCTAACATTTAATTCCAGTAAGTAAATTACATTATTATCTTATTTGTGAATGCTATAAATAAATTAAAACCAACTGGCTTATAACCCACAACATGAAGAAATTGGTCTTATTTATATAAGACATTTAAATCACGCACACTCTAAGAATTGTAAAAACGGCTTAATTCCTGTGCTCTATTTATAACTCCTGGTGGTTACCATGGCCTAGAAATAGAATAGGAGAAATTCGTGCGTAATTCTTATAATTTAATGTCGAATACGAATACCAAAGTCGCGCAGCTCTTTCATTAAAACTACCGACGATATAGAAAATCTCATCACGAATGAAACCGACGAATACCATCCGCCTGTTCGCTTGATTCCTACAGTAATCTAAATAACTATTTTTCAATATAGCCCCCGCAATATTGCCGAGTTATGAATTTTCGTCTGGCCTACTCCGAACGCGGTACGTGCCCAAAATGTAAGATATTAAAGGGAAAAAATCCCCTCCGCATTATTCGGATATCACTAAATATAAATATTTCGAGTTCCGGCGAGTATGGCGTTTGTGGGTTTTTGATTGTGATATAATAAATGCTTCCCGCATTTATTAATTTGAGCAAAAATTTTACATCTTCTTATAATTCTTACGTCTTTACTTAGCAACCACCTTAAACTCCATTTTAACCTGATTAAGGCGAAACAAAAAGGAGAGTTATATACTCTCTCACTCACTCAGTTTTGTTACATTTTTTACCGCACCACTACTTTGAGGACCTCACATAAACCTACCACAAAAACAATAACTTTAAGCTTGATTGCGACTCTAAACAATGCAAAAATTCTTTATTACACTCGAGGCCACACTTATCACCCACCCCATTCGCATTACGCTTTAATAATTACACACAGCTAATTCACAGGTAGGTTGTATCAAATTTATGGCCTTTAGTGTACTTTAGCATGTTTATTAGGCTCATAAAATTAATGAACACCTACACAACCTCACAGCTAGCTTGATGAAGCGAGCTCATAATTTTATCCAATATGCCGAGAAAAATGTCGCAAATTGACGACGTTTTCAGCAAAATACTCGGCAATTTTGTAAAGATGAAGTGATGTGTTTCGCTCAGTACATTTTTTTGGTGTGAAGTGTAAATTACATTTTGAGAGTTTTGTTAGTAGATTTTTGCTTTGCAATAATATTTCACTTATTTAATAAGTAAGTAGTCAATGTTTTTCCATTACATAAGTCTCTTCTAAAATGTACGAAACAACCCCAAAACGTCATAGTACCTTTCATTCAACACCTCAAGGATTTCGCCGCACCACAAAGAGATATTAAAGAATATTAAAGGTTGGAGATGAAAGGGGATTTAGAAAATAATATCAGAATGTCGCGGTAAAACGCAATATTAGATCGGGGGCGTACCTAGCCTATGTATACTTATTATAAGTCTGTAATATCATAACTTTAATATCAAAGCTTAGCTATAAAGGTCAAATTCCGAGCCCATTCGTATTATGAGGCTAAAAACAGATTAGAAACTCTTTCCCTCTAAGACCTGACTGGGAAGAGTAGTGGAATATGCTGAAGTTATGCTGGTTATTTTTTGTCGTAAGAAAAAGTTTTTAATGATCTCACACAGGATATAACTAAATGATTAAAAAATCATCATCATTCTCTTGTCCTTTTCCCAATTCATTCGCATGCATTAGCATGTCTTCCACTTCCATACTGCTCTGTTTTTCGTCATCTCTTGAGACACCTCCTTTCATACATGTCATTCTTAACACGGTCCATTCATCGTTTCTTTGGTCTTCCTCTACTCTTATACCCATCCACATTCATATTCAAAATACCACAACAGCATAAAATCATCACAATAAATCAGAAATCCTAGCATACAAAAAGTTTTAGGTGCAAGGATGTTTTTTACACGGAGAATGGCTGGCGTTTGATCGCAACTCGCATGATATGATACGATGATACTGCCTAAGGTAGAGCACGCTTGCCTAGAAAAATCCGATTCGTTCACCCGAAGTTTGAAGAGATATTATAGATTATAATGATCGGGAAGCAGGGAAGCCGGCAGTGATTTCCACAGACTGGCGGTTTGAACAATAAATAGGTATATGGAAGCATTGCGCTTTGTTCGGGTCCGTGAAACTTCAACCATAAAACGCTGACGCTTCGTCGTATCTCTTTATAATAGAATGAAGATCGGGGAATTAGATATATGTAGGTTTATATTTGGATTAGAAGTATAAATTGTAATAATAATAATAATATTGCTTTATTTGGGACAACATAAGATCCATTTTTGTTAGTAAATGACTTATACACTAGGATTAGTAACAAATTTTATCGGATACTCGTATAATTTAGTGAGTCATGTACTTACGAGGCATTTCATGAGGACAATGATTCCGCATGAGATGCCTCAGCACAGGATCTCTCGTGTCCTCAGCCACGACTTATAAAGCAGAAAGTACCGAAAGTAAGTTATAATTGATTTCAGAATATTTTCCTATTACTCCCTTAATGCTCAAGAATGGATGTGCCTACTGAATGATCTCCGACCTCTATGGCAAACTTAGGACTGAGTTGTTCCCCGACTGGCCAGGTCCAAAGAGATGTCAGCCAGTGTTCCATGAGTGCCTTTATAAACGTGTGGTCGTGGGATCAGCCACATTTGGTAATAGGTCTCGCCTTGCTACTTACTTACTTGCTACTTACTAGATGGGGGTGTACGGTGTATGACGTATATATGTTCCTTGCTCCTGAATCTTGATAGTGATAGGTACCCGGTATTCTCCCAAGGCGGAAACATGAAGATTTTTCCACAAAAAAAAGGTATCGAAGTACCAATAATAATTTATGTCTATAAGCTTCAGGTACCTTTCAGCCCTCGCAGCGTCTAGGGTCAAAAAAGTACATTACATTTGCATATTTGAACACCTGAGAGCATACTAAATTATCGAAGGAAATTACGAAACGATAGTTAGGTACTAGACTGGCATGCGGGTTGGATAAAATGTTGTGGAGGAATTTTCGACTTTCCAACAGAATATTTCAGTAGTAGAAGCTCGTGGCTAAACGGCAATAGCTGCAAGGGTCGATCTTCAAGGTTAAGCAGTGCTTGCCAAGGTTGGCTAGTGGATGGGTGACCGTCCATTACATACCTAGTTTGTTTCGTGCCTCGGCAAGCACGTGAAGCCATTAATCTTTGCTGTTATTTGTAAATCTTTAACAATCATTACAGGCTTTAATTGGTACATTTTGTAGATATTTCAGCCAGAAATTCACATACCTACCTATACGATAGTAACTTGCTTTACATGCTACGGTATGTGACAATGACAGGTAAGATGCAATACGTGCTTTAGTGCAAGTTACGTGGCATATTATGTACTGGTTAGTGTTATTAGGTATGTACAGCCAGAGCCCAGTACCTGACCCCTTGTATAAAGAAGAAGAAGAGGGCAAGTTGTTTGATGAGAGGGATCAGGCAATGCTGGGCACTGACTGTACATCGAAACACCCTCAGTAAACGACGAATGCAAAAGTGCGTGTTGACATCAACCTTGCTTTTGGCTAAGTTAAGTAACTTACACTCTTTTACAAGGAAAATGGTATGGTTTATACGTACTTTCTCTCTATATATAGGTGCCACATTTTATAATAATTTAGGAATCAGATAAAAATGTACCAGTTTTGAAGTGGTTTTGAGCAGATTACTATAAACGATATGATTTAGATAGATTTTGCACTCTAAGCAGACAATTCTGACCTTCAAACTAACATCTAGCTTTAAAAGTAATAAAATACCTAAATCCTTAAGGGCTTAAGTTTTTTCTAATATTACCTAAATCAAAAAATTCAAGTTCAAAGTCTGTCTAGGTCCCTAATAAATTTATTGCCGAGAGATACTAACAGACGGTGAGCATAAAATATAATTATGATAGAACTTTGTATTTTTAAAGCTTTTGCTTCGATATTGGATAAAAATATTATATTTTATGTTCGGACTATTATCGTTTTTTTTAAAAGCAACTTAGAAAGAGCTTTGCTCAGTAGTAGAACTAGACGGACCGGAAAACCTAGAAAAAGTGATATTTTATCAGCAAACAATTTTTATTTTTGAACTAGATGAGGTTGGTGGTTCTTTTCTCACTATTCTGAGAAGAAACAGCCACAAACAAACAAACTCCGAGGTCACAGTCAAAAATATTTTATAGTCTGATGATCTGAGACTGACATAAGCTACTTACGTCAATCCGGATGAAATAATTTGTAAAAAAAATAAAAACATAGTAATAAGAAAATTACACAAATTCCAAGTATTCCACCATAGCAACAACTCAATCTCACCTTTACTAAACTTGACAAAACCTTAAATAAACATTTCATCAAGTATTCTTACGGAACCCGAGCAGGAAAACCTACAAATGCAAAACTTTCTTTTAAAAATGTATGAATTTACATTTTTCCTAATTGTTCAGTTTAGGGGTGCCGTCTACGAAACCCTAGGACCTCTTTTTGTTTCGTAACGACGTAAACCGGGACGATTTTTTTAAACAAATATACTCCTATATATATTTACACACAACTCACTTTTCCTTTCGAATTCATTGCGTAATGTGAAACTTTTATTTTCATCGAAATCTTCCAACCTACTTTCAAATGGTGTTTGAGGGAAGTCGGTTGCTGTGTATATCGAAAGGTTACCGAGGGGGTATAGGGGGTTATTCGATGATTTTCCACCCACCAAAAAAAAAAAAAAGGGAAGTCGGTTTCTGAACTGAGTATTTGAAATTTAATTTTTACTAAATTGCCAGCAGTCACCATCATTAGCTTAGCTTTTTCTTTAGTGTTTTGGGGTCGGCTTCCAGTCTAACCGGATGCAGCTGAATACCAGTATTTTATATGGTTCAACAGGCTTATTAACCTTCACAAATCAAACAATCTGGAAAAATCCTTTGGGGCAACTCTAATGAATGAACGTAACCCGTAACCTAAAATTATTATTAACGCAAAAATGTGCCGTGTCATCAACGGAATTTCGACATCACAATTTGCGACTGCAATTCCCTCAACCAATATACCAAACACGATATATCCAGCTCCCAGGCGCCTCTTCTCCATTGACGTCACCATCAATCCTCGAAACAATATAACCATGAAATTCTAAAAAAAACTCCATTCAAAATTACCGTCACAAATTAATACAAAACTGGCGAGGATGTTTTCAAACCACCCCTAATTCCCTTCTGGGGAGTTCTATCGAGTGGCACCGCTCATAACCCGGTATATGCTTATGAATTTAATTTGGGTGCCGTCTTTATAGAGCTCACGTCGCTCGCATAAATGCTAAAGGCTCGACCAGCTGTGGTCCTATGACGTCATGAATGTTAGGTTATGTAAAAATTTTTGGAAGGCCGTACTGGGTACTGATGGAGATTTTGCTGTTGGATATATGCTAAAGGGTACTTACGTACTGAAAATGAAAATATGATTATGTTTCTTAAATTAAATTGCTTATTGCTTAACTTAATATAAATTACACTTGTTTTTTTAAAGGATTGGATATAGAACACACACACATTTTGTCTGTTTTATGTTTAACTAGCTGATGCCCGCGGCTTCGCACGCGTGGATCCTGTAAAAACAATCCTTGATGCGGATTATATATCATTCTAAAATTTCAGCTCGATTGGTGCAGAACTTTTTGAGTTTTTGAAGCGTACACAAACCAACGTAACATTTTTATATATATAGAAGAAAGATTATCTGCCTAGCGAACCGGAAGACGTTGCGTTGGAAGGCCTCCCACTAGGTGGACCGATGACCTGGTCAAGGTTGCAGGAACCCGCTGGATGAGAGACGCACGGGACCGGTCAATGTGGCGACGTCTGGGGGAGGCCTATGTCCAGCAGTGGACGTCTTTTGGCTGAAATGATGATGATGATGATGATCTGCCTAGCATGTTCCTAATTTCGTTTGGGTCGGCTTCCAGTCTAACCAGATGCAGCTGAATACCAGTATTTTACACGAAGCAACTGCCTATCTGACCTCGACAACCCGGTTAGTACTGGTTATACGAAACCCCTTGATAAGACTGTGTGTTATCTTTTATGTCTTAGTCTCATTTTAAGGGAGGGAGAATGTTGCCACCCACTGAGCACGAATTAAGACTCGGCTACTACTGCTGCGGGTTGTTCGCAATAGATACCGCGGCCTCGACATAAAAGGCTAAGAAGGAACATGGGTGGTTTTTAGTCAGTAGAAGTCTGACACTCCCTGATCTCCCACCCGCCAGTAAAAAAGGCTACTACTCAGTTTCCGATGGAAAAACTCAAAAACACTTTGCTTGACCTGGGATTCGAATCCAATAATCAAAGTCACGTGGTCATTAATTGTTATAAAGTTAATAATGAATGGTTGGCTATAGCAATTCTTGAAAATACTGCCTCGTTGGTCTAGTGGTCGCAAGCGCAACTGCTGTGCACGAGGTCCTGGGTTCGATTCCCGGGTCGGACAGAAAGTGCTATTAAGAATTTTCATTAGAAATTTTCAAGTAGTAGCCCGGAGTTTGGAAGTTGGCGGTATAGTACCCCCGTGCCTCGGAAAGCACGTTAAGCCGTTGGTCCTGCGCCTGATCTCTCTCCGGTCGTGTCGGATTGCCGTCCCATCGGACTATGAGAGAAAAAGAACAGAGAGTGCACCTGTGCCTGCGCACACACTTGGCTAATCTCCGCTGAGATTGGCCGCCGTGGCCGAAAAACGGTCAGGAGGACTATTATCTTGAAAATGTGGGCGTAATCAGCAAACCCTTTCAGAAGAACATAACTCCATAGGATACCTCAAAATCATCTATCGTAAACGATTCACAATCGTATCAATGGACATTCGGTGAATAGGGCTTTTCCACTTCCTGAAATTGTGGACAATAAGCACAAGCTTTGCTATATATAGACAGCACATATTGATGTAGGTGGGTAGGCATAGTACACCAAAAGCCTATTGTCACATGTTATGGACGAAAATTGATGCAACGGTGAAATACGTGCAAATAATAAAATAATAAAATGTTCCAGGAAATATGTCGATGAGAAGCTTAGCTTGTGATATTGTGCAATTTCTGTGGTACATTTAATATTTTGCCTGGTTGCCATGTATATAAGTTTAAACTGGCGCAGTTGACTGAAAAGTGCCTGCCGAGGCTGTGAGTTGTTCGAAAGAGATACCGAGGCCCCAGACACAAAAGGCTAAGAAGGAACATGGGTGGTTTTTGGTCAGTAGAAGTCTGACACTCCATTCCGGAGGAAGAGAAGTAATTTAATGATTTTTCAACCGCCAAACAATAAAAAAGGTTACTTAAAGTTATGTAGTAATTAGCAGTCGTGTAATGGGCATTTAACGCGAAGGAATGAGGAAAATGACACGAGGAAAGTTTTAAGTATGAAAGTGGATGGTTAAGTAACGCTGGATGGAGTGTGTAAAGGATTAAAGCAAGAAAGAAGGTGGCTGATGAAATGACGAGTAAAAGGTGAATGCTGCGCCGATTTCAAATGTATTGGGTTACGGGTAACAATGATGACATGAATGATTCATCATCATCATCATTTAATATTTTGTTGATCTATTTTCGAGAATAAACCGCTTGCTTTAGCTCGTGATGGATTACAGCCAGCTGTCTCTCATAGACAGGAGTTCTGTGCCGACCAGCGAGAACATATTATAAGGCTGATTAGGCTGCCCGTGCATTGAAAACAGAAATATTAACGAATAGTGTTACATAATACTCCGCTCCTATTGGTTAATATTTCTTCGTTTCTCCACTCCACAGTCTAGCACTCCACTTTAGTGGACAGGCATCCTTATGCTTAAACATACTTCGACTTGTATGATGATGATGTATGATAGCATCCACTGTTCAAAAACACTCGGACTCCGGCGCACGATGAACAGCGCACGCAACCGGCGCGCGCCGGTCTCACCCTCAAATAGTCCGTATGCTTAGCTCAATTTCGCCAAATAGACATGATCCAGCACTAGTAGATGCCAAATTTGTATAGCAATCGCTTGGCTCCGAACAAGTGTATAGCGCCCCTCAGCCAACAGATATGTCTGTAATATCAGGACATTGTCCCAAATTGGATATTGTGGAATTTGCATGCGGTTCTCTCCGATTGTATAGGAAGTCAAATGAATGTGGGACATTTGTATTTTGTTCTGTGTGTTTGGGGCGAAAAAACAATGTGTGGTCAACTGGTCAGAGAATTTTATTTCGATTGTGTTTGATAAATAAATGATTTGAGAGTGACTAATATAGGAGGAGATTTTATATATAGGGGTCGGCTTCCAGTCTAAAAAGACTGGAAGCCGACCCCAATATAGTTGGGAAATCGCTAGGCAGATGAGATGATAATGACTTTTATTATTTTTACTCGGTGATAAAGGCCTCCCTCTAGATGGACTGATGACCTGGTGAAGGTTGCGGGGATCCGCTGAATGCGAGACGCACGGGAGGCCTTATATGTCCAGCAGTGGACATCTTTCGACTGAAATGATGTAGTATAGCTTAACGCAAAAAAAAAAAATTATACGGTATGAGTAGTTTCAGAGGTCATCTCTTACATCCACACTTACAAACCTCTTCTGTTATTTACTAGCGTAGACTGTAGATTATATTATTATAACCACTAAACTCACGTAGAAGAACACATCAAAACAAACTTGTTGCTTTTACTATGACGTTATTCTGTGGCTTTTGAAAAAACGCCTTTTTACGACTAGTAGGTGGGATCTATTTAATGTAAAATTATTATAATAAACCGTAACATAAATGCGTGGGTTGTATCCATCACAAGTGTATTTGCAGGAAACTGATTAACATTTGAGCCAGAGCACCTTTTCTTCGAAATAATTCGTTTGGATAGACTCGTGATTAATGAAATACTAAGAAATTGCTATTTTCTTTTCCCACTACAGAACTTCCAAGAAATCATGTACAAATAAAATGAAAACTTAAAACAACAAACCCACTGAAAATTGCGCGTACTTACACACGAAGGGTTTCGTTGTGGAGTCAAAAACACCAATAAAAACACGTTTCTTGCATGTTCCTCCTTTAATTAATTTTTATTTCTTGTTATAGTAGGCACATGATACGGTACCTGTTATTGTTCAAAAATTGTTTTGAGCAATAAGGTTTAATTTTGTTCTAAATTAATTGTAATTTCGGTCTTAGACAAGGTTTTAGTTTTTTCTCTCTAACAAAATTCTTCATCTTTACTGAGGTAATTCTTATTTTTTTAAGTACGTCGCCGTTCACTTTCTCCAAAATAATCTTCTGTCTCCTACTTATATAGAACGCCTTTAAAAGGAACATAACACAGAAATCGTAAGAAATGTTGGGTGAGATGTACATTATTAATCGAATAGGACGTAAATGCCCGCGACCCACACCCCGGTATGACCAGGGCTTCGTTTTACGATGCCGGCGGTCGCTCGATGTGATTAAATGAATGTATTTAGCCATAAAGAGGGATTTTATATGTTTCTGTGGTAGGGGGGTGTGTACTGTATTGCATTCGGATTTAGTGGTTTTGCGGGTGAGTAACAAGTAGGGTGGTTGGTTAAATTGTTTAAAGAATCGCTATAATGGGGGATATAATTATGGGCCTACCTTTTTTAGCAGATTTTTTTATACTCGAATTTTGTTTTGCATAACAGTGGATGGCAGAAACTTCATTTCGCAGAAAATCATTTGGCATACACTCATTTGCCATACATTCAAAACGCATAATTTTGTAAGTCAGAATCATCTTTGAGCATAAACGTCATTTCCAGAACTATCATTTCGCCGAAAATTCATAATCAGAATCGTCTTTTGGCACGCATTTCATTTCATACAGACGTGTAACATGCAATAATAATAATTATTATTATTAATTATTATTATCAGCTCACCCCGGCTAAAATTTATAGCTTAGAACATTAAATGTTGGTATGTCAAAAATAATAATTATTATTATTATTATTATCAATAATAATAATGACGTCACTCATACATGCAACGCATGTACTCCATGACGTGCGCTCGCTTCGCTCACATATTAAATAACACTAAAATCTTCTGTCCCCGAAGTGCCGGGCCTCCGCCAGCCTCCTTCATCGGCCTACGGCCCGGTGCCCATGCCGCCCATAAAGGATACTTTCGCGAGACGGTCGTTATACCTTATAAAAATCTACCAAATAAAATTCTGCCATCTTATAAGTATGCCATTGAAAATTCGGCTATTTAAACATTCTGCGAAATGAGTATTCTATTAAATAATTGTTCTGCCATAAACACATTCGTTCAAAGAAGAATATGCCAAGTGTGTTATGCCAAATAAATTTCGGAGCCCTATAATTATCTGGCGAGAAATACACGACGGCACATTTTTTACTTTTTATATGATCTAACATTATCATTGAATTGGAAACGGGATATTTACCATGTTTACCTACTGTTTAATTGCCGATATTTCGGCGCTGTTGCACGAATAAATTGAAGTTTTATACAAGATAAATAATTATCCCGTTTTCAGTGTTAATGATAATCATAAATTTTCTATGTGTTATTATTGGCCCTCACAACGCTGACAAGTTATACCTATAGACAAGGTTATCTTATCTCTTCCTAGGTTTATTTTGTGAGCAGTCTTGAGCACTAACATGATTTTATACACGTAGCGACTTTAAAAAAAGTTGTTTTCTTTATCTCTTGATTTTAATTTTTTATTTAGTTACGAACGTACTGTTTCGGTGACGGTACCCACACAATTATGAAATAGATCTTTGATCAAAGTTGCATTAGTTATGTTGTGAGAAATCACTCTCGAATATACCTAAGTGCAGTCAGCATTAGAAGTAGATTAAAATTGTTAGATTACTCGTTATTAACAAGTTATTGAAGAGAAAAAAATATTTAAAAAAATAATCTTCTGAAGCATTAAAAATTATGGCTGTAGTCTTATACATCAAATAATGAAAATTTCTAAATGTTAAGCTACTTCTGTTACTGACCGTACTTACAATATTAGTGCTCGTCTCTGTACTTTTGTCTAGGCAAAATATTATTTTATTCTGTTGTAAACTTCATTCAACCCTCATAAATTCTATTCTCTGTATCGCTCAAAGGTTTACTGGCAGAAACTCTGAAAATTGAATTTTCAGTTAAGCTTGCCTTTGTTCATGTTTTACAGTTTATTTTATTGTGAACTAACAATGAAAAATAACAAAATACTCGTAGTAAACGAATATCACTGCACTGTTTGTGAAGTAATTTTTAATAGGATTTCCGATTTTTCATTTACATACTTTTCCATTTATGGACAGAAATGAAATGAACATACGCGTCTGTCTGTTTGTCTGTTCACGATAAACTCAAAAAACTACTGCACTGATTTTCATGCTGTTTTCACCAATGAATGGTGGTTCTTGAGGAAGGTTTTAATATATAATTTGATGCGGGGGAAGCCGCAGGCATGAGCTAGTTTATTATAAAAATGACGAATTTCCAAACGTACACTCATTTGTATTACACTTCACAACCCGGGCGTTCAATTGATTTTTCTTAGCCATAGAACTCCTTCCATTTCTTAACATGCTTCGAGATCCAGCGATTTAAACTGTGTGATGTCTGTCGGTAAACGATACAACGTGGCAATACCACCAGTCTCTTGGGCACATTACCGGCTTACAGCGTTGATGAGCAGTTTTTTATGCCCCTTTATAGTTTCTTATTACTTTATTGAATAGTTTTAATTTACTCTCATAATCAGTAAATAATCAACAATCAGTATTCTAACAAAACAAAATAAAATTGTAACAAAACATTTATTGTTCATTTATTTTTACATTCTGGTACTGTCACGTCGTTTCTGCAGAACGAAACAATAACAAAACAAAATGTATGCATAATACGGACATAACGCAAATAAAACAGTCTTCTATTGAGTTTCCCGCTCTAATACAATTACTCATTACGACTACAATTTGTCTCGCTATCCTACAAATACTACTACCATGGGTTTGGATAACAATAGGGATGTTTACTGACTAAAAAAAATATGATTCTAATTAGTCCGTCTGTTAGATTATCGAAAAATATTGGATACGTATTTTTTGTTTTCTCAAATCAATAAAAATTGACGAAGATAAAACGCGTCAAAGATTTGAGTGGGAGGTGGTGACGTCACTGCTCGCTAAGAAATGTCATACTAATGTCTTAGAATATGACGTCACACGAGTTTTCAAAGCACTGTATCGTCTTCATTGTTTGTTTACGTGAAAAAAGAAAAATATGTGTCTGAAATCTATCTGACGGACTAATTAGATTTTTTTTGTTAACATCGCTATTGTTTTCTAGTCGAGAAGTAAGGAGGAAGAAGACATGCTACTTACTCTGAGCTCAAACGAAATGTGATAAGAGCTAGAGGATAATGAAGACCCCGTCGGGGCTGCGGGTTGTTCGAAAGAGATACCGCGGCCTCGACACAAGGGCTAAGAAGGAACATGGATGGTTTTTAGTCAATAAAAGTCTGACACTCCCTTTCACTCTGCCCAAGAGTGGGAGAAGTTATATGATGATTTCCCCCCCCCCCCCCCCAAAAGGATGATGATGATGAATTAAGACTCTTTACATAACAGGTAGACAGGGTATTAGCAATTTGCTAGGTATGTTTAATTTCCTGTAATAGGGCAAAGCTATTTGCCAAGACGTAGTCATTGAATACAGGATTAGGTGACCACAAAAGTTCGTTTTATAT
The DNA here is from genome assembly GCA_949775195.1 of Diarsia dahlii. NCBI lineage: Eukaryota > Metazoa > Arthropoda > Insecta > Lepidoptera > Noctuidae > Diarsia > Diarsia dahlii. The sequence continues at coordinate 21,520,161 of OX459199.1, forward strand.
GCTACAATTAATTATTGTATCAACACGGTACAGATACCGTGTGAAATTCTATAGTTACGCTAGGATGCCACTTTATCAACGCTACTGTGTTGATTAAGTGGCATCCTAGTGAAAGGCAACTTATGTTGTGTGACATATTTATCAACATTTTTTTCAGTCTGCCGAAAGACACACCAATTCCGAGAAAAACTCATTCATAATTCACTCAAACGATATAAATGAGGTCGTAATAAACACGAGTACTCGAAGTAGCACCGACGCGTCGCAGCATTCAGTGAATAAATTAGATTCAGCAGATGTTATTCACGATGACAATTACATTTTCGTCTGATTACTTCCTGCGAAGCTTTAGAATAATAATGAGAGCCTTTTTTGTGCTGTCATCGGATTTTATTGGTTTATGCAGATAAGCAGATAAATAAGTGGGTGGATGTGTGTGTTTTCGTAATTTTTTGGTTGTGCTAAAAATTTTCTAAAGCTGGGTTTTTTTTGGACAAGCCCGCCGCCTTACTTTACCTAAACCACTGTAACTCCTGTTAGCCAGAATTAACAGTGGCGACCACAAGAAAAGCGCCGAAACAATGAAGCCCGATGAAGTCTCAGAGAAACGATTTTAACTGTCTTGGATCCCACAACGAAATTAATCAGAAAAGAATAGCGGAGGATTGGGAAAAACCAGTGAGGAGGAGTAGGAGAGGAAATTAAAGCTGGTTTTGAAAATAATGTTGAATTGTAAAGTTTTGTGTAAATTGAATATGAGTATTTATAGTGCCTACCTAGAGTTACCGAAACTTTATCATCGTAATGTAATTTGCAAGTCATGAACGACATTACTTAGTTTTATTTGAGTAAAGTTTCAATCAACTTGGAATTATTGACAAATTAAATTACGAGGTTAACTACACCTACTAACGCACGTCGTAATTAACAGACAGCTGAAGTAAAACAAAAGAATCGTGCATATTAAACTAATTGAGACAAGTTTTTTTTTTAATTACACTGGCTGGTTTAAAAACAAAAAGTACAAAAATAAACTCACTTTCAATAGGGTAGTTGACAAAAAAAAATCTAATTAGCCCGTCTGTTAGATTTCCAAAAAATATTGGACACATATTTTTTCTTTTTTCACGTAACCAAAAATTGAAGACCACTCTGCATGCAGTGCTTCGAAAACTCGTGTGACGTCACATTGCAGTATTTTTTTTTGAAAAGTGATTTCACAAGACTTTTTGACTTTGACGCGTTTTATCTTCGTAAACTGACACATCAACCCTATGTGCTTTAAATACCTATCCAAACAATTATTTAAAAACAAACCGAACCAAAACCACAACTACAACAAAAGAAAGGTGCTTCGTTCACACGCACTCCCTTAACCGCGAGTGAAGCGACTGGAGCCAGTAATCTGCCATCGACGTTTAGTCGCAAATTACAGCGAGCCGCGAACGGCTTTAAAAGCCCCTAATATACGTGTGTTCACCCTAATGGCGGTTAGACATTCTAAAGTACTGCTTGTTACATGTGTCGGAAACTTAGAGGATGACGAGACGTTTTGAGGAAGTGAAGACTTGTTCTTGATATCAAGTGGATGGCGACGGAGACCAAGAAAACGATGGATGGATTGTGTGAGAAATTATATGAAAGGAAAGAAGTAAATAATAACGAAGAAAAAAATTGTTGCTCCGAACCCACGTAACACGGGATAAGAGATGGTGATGTTCTTGATATCTTAGTGAGTCTAATGAGGCTAAAGAATTTCTTTCAATTTCACGTTTTATTTTTTTAAGTAACTTTTTCAAAATCAGTCTGTTTTATTAATTCCACCCGAACTTCTTCCAATATCGAAAAAATCTATTAAAATTCACCTAAACGCTATAAATAGTAGTTCTACTGAAAACGCTTGGTTTAGTGGTCCACTTTAGGTATTTATCTCGTCTTGCATGAATCCCATTTAGGATTCGTAAGCTCGTTCACACCCCGTGAGAACTCGCTGGTAGCGTGTTTGCGCGCTTTCAGCGCAAAATAGGCACACATGTAAGCGCGTTGGTATACGTACTAAAAACAATTATATACTAACCTAGAACCACTCTTAAACAAGCCTACTTCAGTCTTAACATAAGGTCATGATATTTTCCTCGCGACTGAGTAAAACACTTAACACTTGAAAACAGCGTTTCCGTGTTATCGCGTGCGTGTGGCTTACGTATGGTGACGTCGTCGGCGTTTTGCACTGTAATCGCATTTAAGTGGCGTTTTAGACTTAAATGGTAGAACATCAAGTTAAATGTACATACAAGCAGGGACAAATTATACCTGTTTGTGTTTTATTGTCAAATTACTGAGCAAGAGTTCGATTTTCAGGTTGGGCAGTGTTTTTTGGGTTTTTCTTTAAGGAATTTCTCAGTAGCTGTCTCGGAGTCTGGAACCTAAACATAACTTTCGGAATAAGACACCTATATATCACCCTTCGGGGATTACAGGCGTATTACTTTGAATAAGAAACATGTATTAATTGCTAACGGTGAAGAAAAACATCATAGGGAAACCGTCATGTCCTAGAACCAAAAATATGAAATGAACGCATCCAGAGGCTGACTTCAGTTGTGACTTCGGCAAGCCAAACCCATACGGCTGTTATTAATTAGCACCACGGGTTCTGTATAAACTTTTACGTATTTTGTTATTGCACTAGATTTCTTTACTTCTTGCTTTGATTTTTTTTTCTTTTACAATATGTGCTTCAGGATTCTTGCCAATCGCATGATTCTAGGTCTACGGGAAATACTTTCGTGAAATTACGAAATATCAATTCTAAATTCTTTATTGCGTACCATAATGTATACAGTTGGTAGGGAAACAGTTACATCAGTATCACTTATGGACCCTGTCGGGCACAGCATAGATCAAAAGTAGGAGAGCGGAGGAAGAACGCCCGGCGTTTAATAAATCAAATTACGCGAATACATATATTTATTTAGTAACATAAACACTCATAATATCTTTGAATCGCGTTGATAAACAAGTTTGATTTTGTCACTGTTCAAAGGAGTAGCAGACTTGAGCATTTGAAATTAATTTCACCTGAACCTCCACGCGTTCCTGAAAAAAGGGTCTTGACAGACGGACAAGAAAGTAATCCTATAAGGGTTCCGTTTTTGCCGACCAAGGTACGGAACCCTAAAAAACCAACATGGTCGTTTAACCGCCGGCCCCACCGGAAGTGAATCGCTCCATCCATCCGCAAGGGCGAGTTAACGTCGCCACTCGCGTTTATCGACAAGCGTAAACCGATGATAGTTGGACCCTTCCGCGGACCGTTACCGTGGACTTTATAGCTGGGCTCGGATTAAATAATACGAGAGGAAGGTCGCTCTTTGAGAGGGTTAAATGTTAAAAAATAAGGTGGATGCTTTTGGTGGTACAGAAAAATTGTATTTATGACAACAATGAGTTTTTGTTAACATTGTATCCATTTTTAGTAGGTGGCTTGCGTATTCTCTGTTTTTTCAGCCTACTCCCATGAGGAAAACAGTGTTTTATTTTATGGTTTTTGTTTTATTTATTATGCAAAGAAAACTTAATTATTTACAATAAAAATTGCACTAAGAACTATTCAATTTTCTCTTTCTAGTAATAATTTATCAAGTATAGACCCACCATCTTCCTATAAGTTGTGAAAACCGTTGATTTAAAAGTTTAAAAGATCATACAGATAGAAAAAAAAGTGATTTGGATTAGTTTAACACATATAAAAGGGATTTAAAGATTCTTTTACATATTAAGCAAACCTTTAGCCAGAATAACTAAACTACAACATAGCAAGGTTTGACCCACAATGAACTAGCAAGAAAGAACGCCTTTAGCACCTCTTATAACTTTACTACTTACCTATAAATTTCAAAATATTAAAACTCAATCGGAACAAAGCTTGCCACATTTCAAGATTACGACACTTTCAGGAAGTTTTCTGAAAATTATGAAGTGAACGTTCCATTTAAGTGTGACCGAATGAACGCCACATTCAGGCAGTCACATAAAGTATAGTTCATTTGTTCCGATCGGACCGGCGAGCGAATGGTTTCAAATAGTTCTTAAATCTGACCACGGACTAGTGAGCTGCGATTGGACTCAATTTACAATTCTTTATTTAAATCCAAATAGAGAAATGATCTTGTGCTTTTTGTGACATAACTATATTCTCTTTTATTTAATTATAAGCTTTTATGTAACTTGGGTTGTTAGTTTATAAGAAGGTAAGTATGAATTGGTTGACAGATTAAGCTGAAATTTTGCACACAACTTTGGTTCTAGTAAGGGTTACAATCATTTTTATATCATAAAAATCTTGCAACCAAGATCGCCTCCTCACGAGAAAACTCCACAACGGTTAATAGCACCGACACGAAAGTTAGTTCACGCGTTCAACGTTGATAGGTAATAATTATAATGAACAAAAGCATCCTTAAACTCCTTGGTATCAGCAAACAAAAAAAATTAAAAAAGAGTTAATCACTTAGCCAGGTGACGTGCATCCGGTGACAGAATGCATTCGAAGAAATAGTTTAAAGCATGCCATGCCATGCTCACATGGAGGGAACGAAAGTCGCACGACGCAAGTCGTATCGCCCGAGGCCATGCACGTGAACGGGGTATCAAACCAATCTTCCACTGACCGCAATCAAGTAATATAAATCAACTTCAAATAAATGCTTTGATTGTGACTAATAGACAAAATTACTGCTAGTGCACTTCATAAAATTGATACCATGAGGCTTTACTGGCTGGAATACCGAATTGAAAAGGCATTTAGGCAATTAGGCATTTTATGATTGCATACCACGTCACGATTTGAAACGTAAATTTTATACCTACACGTTGTAGTGCAGCATATTTCAAAAGAAGGGCTAATCCAAACATAAGCCAACAATTTATTCATACGTCTAACAAAAGTATCTTTTTTGTAACCGCGGTTTTGACGGTTTCATCGTTCACGTTGCCTTACCCAGTACAGTAGGCTCGAATACCAGTATTTTACGTGAAGTGACTGCTTATCTGACCTCCACAATCTTGGTTTTAGCAAACTCAGTTTCACAGCTTCAAAGCTACATAATTATTTTGATAGACAGACCAAATTTTAAACAATCAACTTGTTGTGGTCCTATTGGCGCAGCCGTGAGATGCACACACTCTTTTTTTTTTGTTATGTTAATGTCTTTTTATTTTTTATTGTTTGTAGTGTGCACTATAGCGGCATATATAATAATAATAATAATATTCCACAACTATCACACAACGCCATCTAGTCCCAAGCTAAGCAGAGCTTGTGTTATGGGTACTAGACAACTGATAAACATACTTATATATTTCTAAATACATACATATTATAGATAAATTACACCCAGACACAGAACAAATGATCGTGCTCATCACACAAACATTTGTCCTGGGTGGGAATCGAACCCACGACCTCCGGCATAGCAGTTAGGGTCACTAACCACTAGACCAACAGGCCAGTCAATAATAATAATAATAATAATAATATTCCACAACTATCACACAACGCCATCTAGTCCCAAGCTAAGCAGAGCTTGTGTTATGGGTACTAGACAACTGATAAATATACTTATATATTTCTAAATACATACATATTATAGATAAATTACACCCAGACACAGAACAAATGATCGTGCTCATCACACAAACATTTGTCCTGGGTGGGAATCGAACCCACGACCTCCGGCATAGCAGTTAGGGTCACTAACCACTAGACCAACAGGCCAGTCAATATATATATATATGCTAAATAAACATGTTTTCTTTCTTTCTTTCTTTTCTTGTTGTATAATTATAATTGCATAAGTATTCGTTACAAGCTCTTATTTAGAAATTACACGCAGACATTTAAATTTTAATTATTTGATGATTATGAAAATTTGTACAGACAAAAAAAAAACAGGTAACCAGTACCCTACTGATCACCTCCGAACAAACTACCACATAGATCAGTAATCTATGTACCTACACGGATAGTAATAACCTGTCCGTACCCGGGTAGGGTCGACAAAAACATTGTCGCCGCAAATGCGTTTGTTCGATGATTTATCGAGGGCACTGGCTATCTTAATATCAGTCCGCACATATGTTACCTTATCTATATTTTCGGTGGCAGTTTTATTGGTGATTTTTAGGGTAAGTATTGAATTAATTGGTTTTATTTGGAAGATAATTAAATTTTTCTTTTCATCATCATCATCATCAGCCATTAGACGTCCACTGCTGGACAAAGGCCTCCCCCATAGAACGCCATAAGGATCGGCAGCCTGACGTGTTCATCCACCGGTTGCCCGCGACTCTCACGATGTCGTCGGTCCACCTGGTGGGAGGCCTGCCAACGCTGCGTCTTCCGGTTCGTGGTCGCTACTCAAGAACCTTTCTTCTCCATCGGTTGTCTGTTCTTCGAGCGATGTGGCCTGCCCATTGCCACTTCAACTTGCATATTCTGCGAGCTATAATGTCGGTGACCCTGGTTCTTCGGCGAATTTCCTCATTACGGATTTTGTCACACAAAGAAACTAACGAAATTTTTCTTTTAGCATCACTCAAACACATTCAGTTTGAGTGATGATAAGACACTTTTAATTACCTGTTCTAAAGTGCCTCGTTACACTATTGATCTCAAGTATGACTGTTGTGCATTAGGTCCGGGGTTCGATTTCCATGTCGGGCAAAGTGTTATTGAGTTTTTCTATAAGAAATTAGCAGTAGCAGCCACGGAGTCTGGATTTGTGACCGGTTGATGCCAATTGGCTCGCCCCCTATTGCATGGGACTTACACATAAGTTGTGAAATGTGGGTGCACCTCTGCCTAACCTTTCTGGAATTACAGGCGTGATGTTATGTTATATCTATGGGAGATAAAACAAGTTTAATTACCTGTTGTTATATTACTCTCAAGAAGCCTAAGCTTATCACACTAGATCTTTTTCTTATCACTGTTTTCTTAATGACAGCCACTACCAACGGCTTAGTGTGCGCTCCGAGGAACAGGCCTTCGCTGGTCTCAGTTTTTTTTATTTATATTTAAATACATTAAAAAAACTGAACAAACCGATCACCAAAAAACAATATAAAAGAAACTAGTTTTTTTATTTCTTACAACAAAGCATCAAACAATAACTAAATTAAACTTTCAATGCACCAAAGACACATGACAAGCTTATAAAATAATGAAAAGTTTTGACAATATCTTGTTCTGCCAACGGTACAACATGGCGGTCCGAGTAGGGTCGACAAAAACAGTCGGCGGCCACAATTGCATTTTGTCCAAGCATGATTTATCGTCAGACTGGATATCTTAATAAAACTTCTGCATGTGCGACATGTGTATTGCTGAGTTTTTTAACCGAACTCAAAAAAGGAGGAGGTTTTTATTTTGGTGTAACGTTGGATAGTTGACGTATATGTTTATATACGTATACGTGTATGTTTATTATTTTTTAATTTGGTTATTTTTTTAAATTTTTACAAGCCAGTTCTTCTTAATCAAACTTGTTCTCAGAGTAGTCTTGTAAAATTCTTAATTTGGAGATTGAAATAAGTATGCTTGTTTAAAGACATTGCTTGATACTAACTTTGGCTAAGTGTTATTCAATGTTGTGTATCTATCTACAAGATAAAGGGGCATGTCTAAGCACATGCTACGTTATGTTTAAAGATCACGGACTCGGAGAATTAAACTAGAATAAAACTTAAATACACTATGTCATTACGCGTTTGTACTCAGTTAACAATGAGATTGTCTCATTAACTCATCTCATACAGTACATCGTGCATGCATCGTATATCTTGCGTGTTCCATGCGGGATGAAATCCTCCAATGCAGCGGTAAACAGTTTCGGAGATATGACGTCTCCCTGTCTCACACCGCGCTGCAGAAGGATAGGTTCCGAGGTCTGGTCCTGAAGTCGGACTGACATGGTGGCGTTTTTGTACAAACACTTCAACACCTCGATGTACCCGGGTCGATTTGGATTTGGCAAACTTCGCTCATCTCAGTGTAAACACTTTTTCCGCTACCTTAGTATGGGGGAGTATACATTCATGATTTACATACTTCGGTATATAGCAAGCAAATCACAGTAGATACGATTTCAGCGTATGGCAAGTAATTAAATCTAAACCATCCATTTCATAGCACTCATTGCTCCAATTTTCAAAATTTTAGCCTTATATTTTGATACAGAAGCACTAAATCATTAAACCTAACTAATAACAGTACTAAAAGGTATAAACGTAATACAGGTATTTAATAACAGGTAGTTTCAGACCGCACAATATATTAAATTACACGTTTTCATTAATTAATAGTTCGTTCCTCTGAAGTGATAATGTTACCTTTCCAATTAACGAAATTGAATCGAAGTATCGATGTCTCAAATATCAGTTGATGATTACTGACACGTTTATGGGTATAACATTAAGTATATTATACAAGTACCTATATAATTAGATGGTATACGGTTATTGACAAAACACACAGCGTGTATCAGAAATTTACTAAATTGAATGGAGGTATTCCATCAGCATCTTCCTTCCTTTTCCCCCATTCTCCCTGTCATTCGTCACGCTATAATGTACTCAATTTTAACCGACTTCCAAAAAGGAGGAGGTTCTCTATTCGTATGTATGTATTTTATAGGTATGTTTCCTTCCTACTATTTCCCCAAAAAAGTTATCCAGCTTTTCTTTGGTTTTTAATCTATTGCATAGATTCTGTCGCGGGCCTTGAGTTGAGCGTGGAGAGCGAATCCAGAGATTTCCTAACGAAAATATTCGGGATTCAGTATTCAGTACTCAACCAGGTTGCTATGGTTACGGAAAATAACAAGGTTGTCAACTGAGGTTGTCAAATTAAATAATTTATAACCTCACGTTGTAAAGGTGTAAAGTTTTTCTGTTTTGTCTCTCTGCTTTCTCCTTCTAAAATATTCTTACTCGTATAATTGTTTTATAATTGGAATTTGTGTACAAAGTGTTTTAAATATGAATAAACAAAGTGCATTTATTAATGAAGAAAGTCACGAAAAAATAGTGAAAGATAATGAGTGAGGAGTGAGTACTCTATATACATTCATTTTATTATTAGTACGCATCTATAATAAGTTTTATTGGTTTTTGCATTACTATTCTGCGAATCGGTCTAAAACGATTCGTTTTCTTATAAAATATCTAAAATAAAATAAATAATTTTCATATTTTTCAATGTTATGACACTTACGTCAGGCTGTCAATACTTTTTCTTTTAAATTTTCTGTCATAGAGTTTCTTACTAAGAACGGACAACCGATGGGGAAGAAAGGTTCTCGAGTGGCGACCACGAACCGGAAGACGCAGCGTTGGCAGGCCTCCCACCAGGTGGACCGACGACATCGTGAGAGTCGCGGGCAACCGGTGGATGCAAACGGCAGGCTGCCGATCTTTATGGCGTTCTATGGGGGAGGCCTTTGTCCAGCAGTGGACGTCTAATGGCTGTTGATGATGATGATGAGAGTTTCTTACTAGCTTAGTTAGTCTATGAAGGTTAGTTTTGATATATATAATGTACATCGCGCGAAATTCGAAGATCAAACTCTTAATATCGTTATTTTTGTTCAAATTTTTTGAATGAATAATTATTTTGGTGTGTAATTACATTATTAATACCTAATTATTTATACCTATTATTGCATAAGTTGATAAAAAATGCAATGCAATAGATTTACCGCGGCAGTCTCCGAGTGCCACCCTTTTTTTTTCCCCCATCTCCGTCCATCAACATTCAAATTCATCATTCGTTTAGTTACATGTGTTCCATCCCTTCTCATCACATTGCCATATTCAAGACAGACGACTCCCTTTCAACTTTTCTGTAACAAGTCACTTTCAAACCTCCTTGTTATAAGTTGTTCAGTATGATGTATTGTGACCCCACATTTCGCACTGTATATAGGATGATATACACGTTCCATTATTGACATAACACTTACATCAGGTTATCAGGTAAATGTCAATCGTGTTTGTGTGTGGGAAGGTATGAAAGTAATCGTTTTGAGTGCAAACTGTCTTGTAAACATGATATAATGTTTTCACCGATGGTTTACACAGAAGCGTGGGTATGTTTTGTTTTGCTAATATCAGATATTAATGTTAACATAGACGAAGATTGTATTACTGTTTATATAATCTTCGTCTATAAGGGGAAAATAAATAAAGAAAAATTAATATCTTCTAAAATATCTGTTCCATCTAGATTCTAGAAAGACCACCGCTTTACTAGTTATGTATATGATCCCATGTAACAGAGGTAAAGCGTATTAACGTTATCCAGGCACAAAAATTAGACTTCAGGCTGATACTGCAGAATCCTCGAGGAGTAACTAACAATACGTGGGCTTAGAACCGAACCCAGAATCTCTTGTTAAGCAGTAGGCTTGTGACCACTTGTCCAACAAGACAGTCTATCGTGAATCGTGACTAAAATAACTTAATAAAAATATCCTAAACTCGTGAAAAAAGTCTTACATTATATTTTTGTTTTCTTCAAAAATTCTCATTAATAAAGTCCCAACCAAGTAATTACGGACTTATCAATAATCTTCGGCATTTACCGTCTGGAATAAATAACTTTGTTTAATTAGATATTAATTAGAAAAGTTTATATTGGATTTTTTATTAAAGAAAGTATAATTTACAGCGACAAGTAATTATTTTGAATTATATTGCGTGAACTTTGAAATTACATGGATTTGTCTTGAGAATTTCCGTGTTTCTAATTTTCGTAAACAACTTTTGTTAATAAATTATAATTCTGGGAATATTATTATTAAGTAGCAATTTTGTATGTTCAAATTTTCCCAGGTGTATCACTTATTTTTGCCTACACAAAGTAGGCTATAGCAACCTACACTCCTGTTGGGAAAGGCATAGGCTGAACAAGATTATGTAAAGGTAGGTTACACAATACAATTCCCCGATTCCTATTCTATCATCGGACAACAGAAATACGGCGAAGTATCACCGATATACTGTTGAAGTTCCACGAATCCGAACCACATTTATTATACGAACCGCCAGTCTGTGGAATTCACTGTCGGTTTCTCTGTGTTCCGATCATTTTAATGCTCTCTTCAAAGCTGGAATTGCAGACGCAAGTCTATTTAGTATAAAAAAAAACGTTATAATTTTATGCAAGCCATTTTGTTTGAGAGCAGTGGTGGCTCAGTGGTGGCGGCTCCGACTTACGAATAGTAAGTCGTGGGTTTGAATCTAGGCAGGCCCATTACTTTGTGTCATTTATTTCATCACCATTGCTCTGAAAACGGTGAAAGAAAACATCGTGATGAAACCAGCATGTCTCACAAATAAAAAATTCGAAGACATATGACATCTACCAACCAGCACTGGGACCACGTGGTGGATTATAGCCCATCCCTCTTCTAGAGAGGAGGCCAGAGTCCCTGCAGTGGGAACATTATAGGCTGATGATGATGATGATTCCTGATTCAACTGTACCAACCTATTAGCTTTTTAATAACAGTAACTCTATTTGCGGTACGAAAATATATTATACTCTACGAAAGTAGAAGAATATTAATGACTTCCTCAGTTATTCTTATTGCTTAGTTATTTTTATTACGAGCCGTAAATCTTATTTATTAGTGTAGTAGTATTCAGCGTAACTTAATTTATGAAACTAACACAGTACAGTCAAATCTATAAGCATCGTTGGTCCTGGTTATCAGATTACAGATAGATAGATTTAGATACAAGCAGTCTTACCAAGGTGTATCGTATTACCACTGAGTTAAGTACGGACTAAATGGATTAATAGATGTCAGAGGATAAGCAGAAACCACAGAACGCCACCTGCTACGATCCTGACATACCCCTTTTGCTTCGTCAACATTCGTAGATGCACGCCGGTTGCAAATACGCACCAGTTCTTTCTGAAGAACCTCACCAATAAGGTCAGTGTTGTCTTTCTAAGGTTTCAGATAGTCGCTCCATGTAAAATACAGGTGCGACAGGAAACCGTTTGTTCAATAATAGAGTAAGATACCAGGGCCGCCAGACGTCACGTATTTTCTGACGAAGGAAATGTGGACGATTGAGTAATGTTAGTATGAACTAAGAACACACTACTACCAGCTAGCTTGCTTGGACGGCCAATTTTCAGGTATCAGGCTATCAAGGTACATAAAAACATTACTAACTTCACGTATTTTCTGACAGCTGATTTTTACGTATATTGTAGGCAAAATCCTTAAAAATAAGTTGCCAACACTCCCAGACACTTCCTAGCGGCCGTTTTGCCTATCGGACGCTTTAAAGTTCCCAAAAGTTTAGACTTAAACGTATTGTGACTGTTTACCCGAGAACGCATGGCATCGCTCGTGTGGCTGACATACAGACCTCCACTGGACTCATTCGGTGGGCATTCAACAGGATCTGTCCATTGCCTGTGTCTTCAGAATTTTGTTGAAAACGTTGCTTTGACCACTCGGGTGCATGTTGGAGCGCCTGCCCAATATAGCATGGCAATAACCCGATCTATTAGCTTTAAGTATTAAAACATTAGTAGTTTATGTATTCTTTAAAGCGTCTGATAAGCAATACGGCCGACGGAAAGTGTCTGGGAGTATTTGCAATTTATTTTTAAGGATATTGCCTAAAATATACGTAAAAATCATCTTGGAGAAAATACGTGAAGTAAGTAATTTTTGTATGTACCTTGATGACCTGATACCTGAAAATTGGCCGTCCAAGCAAGCTAGCTGGTAGTAGTGTGTTCTTAGTTCATACTAACACTACTCAATCGTCCACATTTCCTTCGTCAGAAAATACGTGACGTCTGGCGGCCCTGGAATCTTGGACTATGAGAATGTTAAACAAAAACCGACTTTAACGTTTGATTTGGCGTTCCATTTACAAAATGGTGAAACGTTAATGAAAATGCTGACATCTCTTTGATGTTTTGAGTTTTAAAAACGTTACTTTTACTTCTTTACGATGGACTTTATTGTATAGATCTCCTCTGATATTGCAGTGTCATACCTGTGTACGAGTAAAGCCTTTTCCTGCAGGAGAAGGCATTATTATAGACTTTTATAAATAGCGATTTTATTAGAAACGCAAAATTTCCTTTCTCGTAAAATGTCATAACAAACCGACATTCTAAACGCACAAAAATAAAAAAATAAAAACGGTATCAGAATCCGTACATTCCCGATAAAAAAACAAACGTAAAAGAATTGCCAAACAAAACTGGTATAGATTTCAATTTATTAAACAAAGTGTTTCGTTTCAAACAATCAAGTTCTCTGAATTCCGTATCGAATAACACCACCAAAAATAAAATTGTTCTACCGGGCGACCTTTTCGTGGAACTGTTTATTATCTTCACTTTTACCGGATTTATAGATTACTTGTTTTACTCTTTGTTGACGTATATCCGGTGTTTAAAAGATGAAGTGTCAAATTAATTTGGATGGGCCTAGTTTTATTTAAAACTAAACCTATATCCAAATAAAAACTAAAACCCGACTACGACAAAAAAAAAAACGCTGAAAAAGTATGAAACAAGATTTTCAGTAAAGAACAAAAAGAAAAGAAAGCAAAAAGAAAGAAAGAAAACATATTTATTTAGTACATGCCACAAGTGCACACAACAAACTAAAACCGTAACTACAAAAGCCGTAGTCACACGTTATAGGTACCAACCTAAACACTTTAATACCGTGTGACTACGGCTTTTCTTTTTGTTCTATACTGAAAATCTTGTTTTATACTTTTTCAGCGTTTTTTTTTTGTCGTAGTCGGGTTTTAGTTTCTACTTTTTTTTAATTTAAACAGTTTTGGTGTTAAATATTTTTTTAACACGTGACTTTTTGTCCGCTAGAGGGCGTCACTTTAAATTTGAGCAATATTTTGGAAATGTACAAGTGAGGCCCTTTCAAATGGTACTAAACACGGCGTATTTATCTCCATTTTTATTTTTTAACACATTACTTTTTGTCCGCTATAGGGCGCCATGTCGAGTTTTATAACACATCACGTAGCCTATGTTCAGCGGACAATTAAGACGGTTCTAACGATACTTCATATGTCGAGTTCCGATAAGTAGATTAGGAGCTACGAGGGAACAGATGAAGATACTCACATACATACATACATAGCCAGTCAAAATCATAACCCTCCTTTGGCTTTGCCGTATTCGGGTAAAAAGACAAAGTACTCTTTCTCCCGAGTTTGATCCCAAGACACGCACCTCTGATTTTTCAGATTCATGTGCGTATTGTATAATTATCAGTTGCTTCTGTAAAGGAAAACACCGTACATAGAGGAGAGATATTTCTCGACAGCATGTAAAGCTAAATAATAATAATGTGAAGCCAAGTCAGAGCTGCATAAAAAACTCTTCTCATCCAGGTTCAATCTGTGATAGCAACAATGTCCTCCAGCATAGACGGGTGTCTATGCTCCAAGTTAAGCATCCCTCTAGACAATTACACCGTAATTACTAGCACCTTAACATTGTTCCACAAAAACCGAACCAATCAATACGACGCACAAATCAACACGACACATTTATCTCGACTGCTAAACCAGTAAAAAGTCCACCCGAAATTGCCGGTTATCCCTACCAGGTCCCTAATGTTCACATGTACTCCCCCTTACACGCGTTTACACCCCCTTGCTCCCCCCACTAATTTACGAGCACATACCATCCGCAATCTCGAAGCAACCATTATCCGGAGACTCCCAATTAGCTGTGATACTCCTTTATTAACATTTTCTGAGGCTAAGGACGTAAAAACTTCAAATATTATGTGGCGGAATAATCTTAATAAAACTGTCTGGGGGAGTTTGATGGTCGCTTTTATCGCTTAGTAAACGGGGGTGTTAATTGCTTTGCACTTGTTGGTGGGGTGTTGTATTTTGTATAAAACCTGAGTGACTATTAATGTAATGATTTGCTTATATTAATTAAAGGTCAATAATATGATTTGTTTGTTGGTTCGAAGACATGTGATATGTACCAATCCGCACTGGGCCACTCTTTCTCACCGTAAGGATCCAATCTAATTCCCAGCAATGGAAATCGTTAAAAGCAATAATCTGATCATAGTATGATGGTTTCTGGACATGTCGCAATATTTGAAGTTTATATTTTTCACAAGCGATTTACTTTACAATTAGACTTGAATCTGTTTCAATAGCACAGGGTTTGTTCCCTTGTTTGTTTTGTTATTCCTAAAATTCTAAGTTTAAAACGATGCAGTTTTGACGGTCAACACAGAATATGTAAAAAGACCCTGTGAGTCTCTTTGTACACGAAACATGCGTAACTATATCTAAAAAGTGGTCCATGGTTGTAAAAAGTGGCGTAAGAATGTAAAAAAACAGAAAATGATAAATCCCGGTTCGGTTTTACAAAGCCAATGCTTCACTATATTTAAAAACTGTACTTTATCCAGGACTCTTTTTGCTAAAAGCTACACGCTGGAAGGAACACCGACGTACAAATGTACAGCGTATTCAGTACATCACTGAAACGAATTCCGAACTTTGTGTGAAATACATAATTATATTCTAATCCTGCTAATATGGTTTCAATGCTGGAACACAGGCTTTCTCTTTGTGAGAGGTAGTGAGTCCACTACATCACAATGCGTGTCTTGAAATATATGATCCAAAGTTTTAGGAAAAGCAGATTTCCTCACAAAATTTTCCAACGTCACTTTATGAGTAGTTTTCATTTGCACAACACTATAATTTTGCAATAATAATCATTCTACTAGGAACTCTAAAGGAACATGACATCAAGTAGATCAGATGAATCGAGTTTAGCATTCAAGAGTAGCGACCTTCTAAAGTCAATTTGTTTTGGCCCTCACTTTTCCCAGTTTGACAGTTAATAACGGCACCCGATAGAGAGTCATCTGAATTGCTAATGTTATTTTTCTTTAAATTACTTCGCTGTGAATTAAGTGGCGATTATATTCAGAGATTGTTTGCCGTATCGGGCCCTTATTACTCGGCGATGCCTTTTACAGAGCTTACGAAATTACTTAGCGCACCCGGCACGGTTTTAGGTTTTTAATTAATAAAGATTATGAAAGAATAAAAATTCGAGATTACAGTGTTGATTGTGAAATCTTTTGAAAGGGTATTTCCGTTTTATTTCGAGGTTTCCTACCACAGTGACAAGACTTTTCTGTTCTGTGGACAAGACGGAAATAAGTCTCACAAACAGTACAAGCTTGTTATTGATTTCTCACTCATATCTTGTAATCCGATCAAGTGGGTAATTGGCAAACACGTGTTGGTGTAATAGAAGTAGAGTATGAAGGGGTAATTAACAATACTAATTACTGATTTGATATTTAAATTAAACATTCATATTAGAATAACATCTGAAGATGAAACGTAGTGCAAGATTTCCATTATCCAAAGTCTACTTATTCCATAAATATAATTAAAAAATTAAAAAAAGGAGAAACCGATTCAACGTTAAAAAACAAGCACGTTTTCCCCTACACGACTACTCACATTTCGACTACCACGAATTCTGCCATCCATCGCTCAAATTCTAACAAAATTCGTCGGTAAAGGTACTTCCAAAAAGGTATGAGAGGACATATTGGATGTGTGTTGTAGGGCGGGGCTGGTAATCGACAGGCAAACATTTGCCGATCGGCGATAGATCGCGACGAGCAAGTGATTGTTAACGTTATACAGGGGGAATGCTCACTTGTGCGGGTTTTAAATTGTATGGTAGGCAAATGATGTGCGTGTGGTGTGTATGAATATGTGTGAATACACTTGCTACGTAGTAGCACGAAATCATGCTAATTTCGAGCAGCTGTCACTTAGTAGCGTACAAGTAGCACGTGTATACGAAAAGAGCATGCTTGTTTCAAGGCATGCTACCTAATCGCAAGCCAGTCTATTTTGCGTGCTAACTAGCACGACGTATAAAACCTCTTTTTTTTAATTCTTTGGTTTTACTATTTTACATGTTTTACCACCTTTTTGTTGTTTTCTATCAGTGTATCAGTGTGTAAAACTGTAAAGCCGCGTCCCCACTTACATCACCCGAAACGCTCGCGGCTCGGCCTCATGGAGCCGTGCGGCCTAAGTGGGGACGCCGCTAATAGGGGATCGGACAAAAAAAAACGAATTAGTCCGTCAGATAGATTTCCAAAAATTATTGGACACGTATTTTTTCTTTTTTCACGTAAACTTAAAATGAAGACGATACAGTGCTTCTAAAACTCGTGTGACGTCATATGATAGTACATTTTGACCACACAAGTGACGTTTCAAGCCCCACTCCAATATCTTTGACACGTTTTATCTTCGTCATTTTTTATTGATTTGATAAAACAAAAAACACGTATTCAATATTTTTCGATAATCTAACTTACGGACTAAACAGAATCATATTATTTTGACCCTGTCCGATCCCCTATTGTTTCTATTAGGCCGCCAGGCTCAGGCCTCGCTCACGTCCACAATCACGAGGCACGGCCGCTTGGCTCTTGTGGTGTCGCGGCTTAAGATAATGTCACTGAGACGTGATAAAAAGAAGTATGATCGTAAAAAGTATGCTTTTGAGGTCTGCATGTGCTTTAGAGCAAATGTGCACACTCGGAAAACATGCTACAAATGACAATACTACCTAGTAGCAAACAAGCATGCTTTTCTAGTAGGTAGCATGTGTATTTCAGGCTTTAGAAAGATGAGTAGTCTAGGGTAAGTTCTCGATCAGATTTTCAGGGACTAGGAAAGCATGGCACAAAATATGATGATGTTAAAATTCTGACTGGTATATCTCAAGTTAAGTCTATCGATGAAAATAAGCCGCAGAAAAAATAACTGTCAAAAGAGACGATGCAATCATTTGGTCTGGTTAATAGATTAGGTAACACACCACTATAACCTTTTTTTTTTTGCGGGTTGGGAAATCATTAAATGACTCCTCCCGCTCTGGGCAGAGTGGTAGAGAGTGTCAGACTACTACTGACTAAAAACCACCCGTGTACGTTGTTAGCCCTTTGTGTCGGGGCCGCGGTCTCTTACGAACAACCCGATTACCTGACTTGATACTGTATAATATGAACATATACAAAGTGGTGCCGGTGACTGAAAACTTGAGTGGTAATCAGACATAGAGAAATGAGGAAAATGTTGAGTATGAATACAGATACATAGCTATACGAATAGCGGCAGACCAACGAAACGAATGTATGGATTGTATGAAGAGTGACATGGCTGGGAAGGTGACTGCTGCTATGACGAATAATAGAGAAGTATGGAAGAAGAAGCCTATGTCCAGCAGTGGACGTCTTTCGGCTGAAATGATGATGATGGTGATGATGATGGAAGAAGAAAACATGTTGCGCCGAACCCAAATAAATTGAGACAAGAGAATGATGATGACTCCGTATGTAATTAATTCATCTTACTCTGAGAAACAAAACAGATCCCAATTTAAAGTAAACAGTCTAGAAACTCAAAACTACCTGCAATCTTAATTTCATCGCTCAAATATCCGCAAACGTACGTTACAACATGGCCTTTAAATTGATCAAATAATCAACCCTTTCCATAATCTTATTAGAGGGGTTCGGATTACAAATCCGAATCTGTAATACGAAACTTTTGTAGATCATAGATATCTTAAACCGTCGACAGTGCTGTAATCATCACAAATCAACTATCTTTTCTTCGACATCTAATGACATGACATTTTGTCATATACCATTCAGTGGGGTTAGACAAGTGATACTCAATTTTCAATAAAATTCCAATAACCTTTCATCGCGACAGCAACACTTGGGGAGGCCTATGTCCAGCAGTGGACGGCTTTTGGCTGAAATTATGACGATGAAGCAATTCGATAACTAATTTTCGCAAAGAAAAACTCGCAAAAAACCGCGCAACAGATACAAAAACCCACACATCTCCGGCAACTTGAACCCGACCATGAAACTATTCGTACATAAGTTCAGTTCATTCGTAAACAATAGAGTGGCCCTTAATTGAGTAATCCGGGGCACGGAACGCGGCACAACTCACACAACACCAAATGTACGGTAAACACGCCACTTGTCCGCTATGAAAGTATTAACCGTACTTTATGAAACGGACCACTATTACTCGCGGACCAATACGATTTCTTGAATGTTTTCAATTTGTGATTTTTTTCGGTTATGACTCGTTGTCAGATTTTCAGAACATTTATTACGCGTAACGACTGGTTGCTTCACCTCGTATAAAAAACCAAAACAAAAATAGAATATTTTTCACGTCGAATTCGACGCTTTGAAATAATAATGTTAACAAAATACAGCAAAATGAACCTACAGAAAACTATACATATCTCGTTTTTATGTTTTTTTTTTTTTGTTATCCAGCAAGAAAGAAAGAAAAAGTATTTATTGGTTTCACACCAGGACAAAACAAATTGACAAAAAAAAATATTAAAAGCTAACAGGGTAAACATAATTGAGAAACACTTAAAATTAGGACATCATAATTTGAAAAAGTCCCGTGCGAAGCCAAAGGGCCACTATCTCAGCATGGTGCTGTAACATTTATGACAACTCACAAATGTCACAGCAAGAGAAAAAAGCAACAGAAAGGTTCTAATAACCATGACTTATGTTGAGTCATAGATAATCTGGAACATGAATAACCAAGGCAAAAGCAGCAAGACATAGAATCTGCCTAAAAAGAAGAAATAAATAGGGTCAGTTAGGCAGCCACTCCACGTAAAACACTGGTATTCTGCTGTATCTGGACTAGTTAACATAGTTAGCTAGGCAAATGAAGATGATGATGATATGAAGCAAGGGGTGAGTTTCCCTTCGGACATGATAAAATAATAATGCAATTTGGATAAGGGGAGATCTTATCAAAATGATACTTCTTATAGCTCTTTTGTCTGATATTGTGTTCAAGTCAACCAAAAAACACAAGTACCTAGAGAAAAAAATGATTTAATATCGAGTTTTATATTCCAAAAAATTCCCCCCTTACCGTATAATGACTTCTTTCCTTAACTACCGAATAAAATACCCTTAATTTAGCCATCAAATATTTAAGTCAAGAATGTGTTCCGTTCAACAATCCTAAGTATGTCCCGATAATGTTTGTGCTTCGGAAATATTTCTACGCGGAGTTATTTCGTACGTCGCAGCTGTCAAATGAGGGGAAAGTTAAGCGCATGCCTCTCGGATAGCTGTGTAACCACCTCTGGGTAAATTGACCGCAAATTCGATGAAGTTTAGGGTAATTTAATTAAAATAGTTTCGTGAACTTCGTAGGTGGCAGCCTTGAGGTGTGGAGTTTGGAACAAAAAGTGTGTGTTTAATATACTCTCTTGCTTTTGCAGGTTAAAGTCGGATGGAGGTTTTATTAACACGTAATTATTTAGTGATACGGCGAAGGAAAACATTGTGAGGAAACTGGCATGTCCTAGAACCAAAATTCGAAGACTTGACATCTACCAATCCGCACTAGGCATGCATGGTCGATTATAGCCCATTCCTTCTCAAAGAGTGGAGGCCTGTGTCCCAGCAGAGGTAACAATTAATAGGCTGATGATGATGAATTATTAAGTAAGAGGCAATAGGAACAGAAAATTGATCTTCAATACAAGGAAACAGTGTGTTAGAAAAGCAAACCCGGCTACGTCGTAGCGCTCGTAGCACAGATACTACGCTTTCGTAGCAAGTACAGCTACGCCGTAGTACGCAACTGCGGCTCCTACTAAATCTTGATAGTTGGCAAAATTATCACTTTAATAAATCCTATATCCTTTTATAAAAAGACTAGGTTTCATCCAAGTTAACGCCACATATTAAGAGGCTTATAGCAGCCATACATATTATAGTTTTTTTTTTTTTTATTCATTGTTGATTACTAAGGGGACTAGGTAAAAATAAATACAATAATTTACACGTGTCGTAATAAAACGGGAACGTGCGCATTGAGCGTGGTGTTAACTGTCACATAGGGGAGAACGTATGGCGGAAATACAAAAGGGTTTTTGTAACTGATCGAAAATGAACAAAAAGATACGAAAACAGGTTGCCAAACCATGAAAAATAAGTTAATAATTCTGTAATTTCTTTGTAATAAATTACGTGTTTGACAGAATTGGCTAAACGTGACTTTGTTTTACAGAATTTGGTAATTTTACAACACCGATGAAAATAAAACGAAACTCGTCACATAAACTGAACACGATCAGTAGTTTTGAACTGCGTTTAAGCACTGTCGGTTTCAAAATTGTAGCCTTTTTTGGGTGAGGTGGGAAATCATCAAATGACTCCTCTTGCTCTGAACAGAGCGGTAGCGAGAGACAGACTTCTACTGAATAAAAACCCATGTTCCTTCTTAGCCCTTGTGCCGAGGCCGCGGTATCTCTTTTGAACCACCCGCAGCCCTTCGGGTCCCACAACCTCGACGGGAACTGTGTTTACCTCAAGACCTTCCCAGTCAGCATACAAAAGTTAAATCGTATAACAATTATATCCAGTAGTTTAGTCATAGGAAACTATTTTCCAATTTCAGATTTTTTACAAGATTTAGATAAATAGGCTGGCACCGACAGGCTGATGACCCTCGCATCGATAAAAACACTAAACACGTGTAACTGTGGCCACCTCGCTACTTCAAAAACTTTTGCTAAATTCGTTCCTAACATATTATTTTCAGTTTCGAATTAGTTCAAAATTATACCTAAGGTTAAGTTGTAGTGAACCAATGTTTGTAAATGGTGTTCTAATTCTTTAACAGTTTTTAAGCTATTGCATAGCTTCCATCGCGGGCCTTGAGCGTGGAGAGCGAATCCAGAAATTCCCTAACGAAAATATTCAAGATTCAGTATTCAACCAGGTTGCTATGGTTACGGAAAATAACAAGGTTGTCAACTGAGGTTGTCAAATTAAATAATTAATTATTTGCTGTTGATAAAAAATGCTATGCAATAGCTTTACCGCGGCAGTCTCCGAGTGCCACATTTAGTTTTTTTTTTCTATTTAGTTTGTTTATTTTTTTTTCTATTTTAAGATTTAATTCGTCGTTTGAAAATATTTGTACTACATAATGAAGCGTGTGATTGAATTCAATTTATTTTATCGATTTGCATTAATATTCACATTATAATAATAAAAATACTGCATTACTATGCATTAGTAATTATTTATTTTGAGATGACCAAAGCTACCTTTTAATTTAGCACCTATTTTTTTAATCGAGATAGATTTTATGAACCATAATAATTGTGGGTTTGCATAGTATGTTTTTCCATAATAAAACATGCATACCAGTCAAACTAATTAAACAATAAAAATTCTCCCTGTTAAACAAAAAAAAAGAACAACCAACCGCTGCTAACTGCACACAATTAGCACGAATTCAATATAGAAACAAAACAGCAATAATAATAATTATCATCTAACATAAACCTTTATTATAACATCAGGAATAATCATATTATAAGCAAATCGTAGTCAAACATGAATCGGCTTGCCGCACGCGATCATTTGCCACAATTACCGAGCACGTCCGAGCTTTATGTCCTACCCGCACGTGTACAGGCAGCCTTACCGCGAATCGCTTATTTATTCATACAAAAGCGATATCTACACGCAATCGTGAATCAGTCCTTATAATGGCTTTAAAGTGGTTTTTTAATATTGATTGGAGTTATTGACTGACCAATAAGAGCTCAATTTTATTTGAAAGTTGCCAACCCTGTGGTTAGGGTTGTCGTCAAATTGTCGTTTGAAAGTAATTTTGTTTTTTTTTGCATGTACTGTACATCTAGTACTTGAAAGTACTGGATGGAAACGTTTTTAAATGTGGTGATATAGTTTTGAATTAGGAAGTGGCTTGATTATTTTTTTAGTTTTATTTTCTGGTTGACAATTACAGCATAAAGCTAAGCATAGTTCTCATGTTGCTGTTTCAGAAATCTTTTTCATATTAATTTTGAGCAAGACTAAAACCTGTATTCTTATTGATTTCATATCTAGTAGTTCTACTTCTTTATTTTATGGTTCGTGTGCCAAACCTAACGTCTGAGATTTATTTTGTTTGATCATGTAAAGCGCCGAAACATTTATATAAGAATAAACTTAATCTGATTATTTTTCACTTTCAAACACCTGTTTTTGAGCCGTAAATTAAATAACTTCAAACAATTACAACGTCTTCTTCGAATATACCCTTTATTTACCAGCCCTTTTGACTTAAAGAACTTTCGGCTCTTCAGACAAAACTCAAGAACATAATCAGCTATAATAATATGTAATCCTTTATTTAGTAAAGATACGAACAAATCATCATTTTACTGTCGCAGGTTCAAATCATAGGCACGGTACGGCACGGTTAGCGCAGTGGCTCAAGCAATGAAAAGCAGCGCTGCGTGTCGCGGGTTCGATCCCCGCACGGAACAAATATTTGTAAGACCTACAGATAGTTGTTCCGGGTCTGGGTATTTGTGTATGTGAGTTTAAATGTTTGTGAACGCACCCACGATACAGGAGAAATTCCTAGTGTGGGGCTACGTTTTTTTAAAACAAGAAAGAACGAAAAGATAGGCGAGGACGCTGGCACCCTAAACACAAGTTAAATCTTACATTGGGTGCCAGAGTTCATCGAAAACACCCGTTTCCTAGTTGTAAAACTCCTTATTGTTAAATAAGTATTTCTTGTACAATTGAAGATAATAAATATACTTTTCATCCCTTCAATTCGAAAAGTGTCGTTTTGTTCCTCTATAAGTGCGAGCAAAGTAGCTCTTTTCTCCATTAGACTTTTTAGCGGGCAGTAATGAGATTTGAATTTAGAACATGAATCGTTCATTGAAACCGAACGCAAATTGTATTGTGTTGGCTGTACGGTGCGATGAGACGCGGTAACAAAATTTAAAAAAAAAACAAAAGTGCGCGATTTACTTCCCTGTTCTAATAATCGGTACGGACTTTACTGTATTTTGTGCAAAAAAAATGTGCTCTACGTCGAGTTCTGAAAGTGATAGTGCATTAACTCCTGAAACAATAAAAATAGAAGCTAATAACGTCATACAAAACTTAATCCCTACGAAATCCCGGGAGAAATATTCATTTAATTTCTTATTATGGAGTAGAAGGTTGTTTAGTAACGTGTTGTCTTAATAAGGACGTAAAACTGGACACATATTCGTAATTAATATGTCTGATGGATTTAAACGTGTCGTCACTCTATTTTTATTAAATAATAATATTACAATAAAATATGAGGCGCCTTTTATTTTCTCATAGAGGGTGATGAAAAGTCGAGTGTATCACTCGGGTGCAAAATATATTTTGGGCTCGGGCGACGTACTTTGAATCCCTCGCTACGTTCAGGATTCTACTAAAGAATCCCTCACTACGTTCGGGATTCTACTCTAGAATCCCTCACTTCGCTCTGGATTCAAAAAAGCGCCCTCGCCGTAAAAATATTATTTTGCTCCCTTATGATACAATCTACTATTACTGGCTGTAAGTGTTAGCTGTACGGTGCGAGGAGGCGCGGTAATTTAAAAAAAAAACAAAAGCGCGCGATTTACTTCCCTGTTCTAATAATCGGTACGGACTTTATTGTATTTTGTGCAAAAAAAATGAGCTCTACGTCGAGTTCTGAAAGTGATAGTGCATTATCTCCTGAAACAATACAAATAGAAGCTAATAACGTCATACAAAACTTAATCCCTACGAAATCCCGGGAGAAATATTTAAAGGCATACGACAATTTCTTAATATGGAGTAGAAGGTTGTTTAGTAACGTGTTGTCTTAATAAGGACGTAAAACTGGACACATTTTCGTAATTAATATGTCTGATGGATTTAAACGTGTTGTCACTCTATTTTTATTAAATAATAATATTACAATAAAATATGAGGCGCCTTTTATTTTCTCATAGAGGGTGATGAAAAGTCGAGTGTATCACTCGGGTGCAAAATAATTATATTTTGGGCTCGGGCGACGTACTTTGAATCCCTCGCTACGTTCAGGATTCTACAAAAGAATCCCTCACTACGTTCGGGATTCTACTCTAGAATCCCTCACTTCGCTCTGGATTCAAAAAAGCGCCCTCGCCGTAAAAATATTATTTTGCTCCCTTATGATACAATCTACTATTTTTTTTTTATCTCAATCATCATCTTCCCGCCCTTATCCTGAACAAGATTACAAGGTCGAAAGGCGAGAACACTAATGAAACTCACTTTATGTTTCCAGTAGGCGTATAATTCTATTAAGAATCTCAAGAATTCACCCGTACAAAAAAACTCCAATCCTCTTATACTACCGGCGGTAACGTAACCATAGCGAGATCTAACTCGACGTCAACGCCATCTATCGAGCACGTCGGCAACTCTGAACATTTTGATGGTTTAAATTAGATCTCGCCGTGGCTTCGTCGTCTACCTGAACATATCCCATTCTATTTGGGGTCGGCGCAACACGTTTTCATCTCCCATTCTTCCCCGTTAGGCCTCACGGTGGCATTAACTCCTTTCTCCTTCATATCATTCCTCACACAGTCCATCCATCTTTTTTTTGGCCTTCCTCTCCCTCTCTATCCATCAATATAAATAAACAATTCCAATACGTTTTTTCAAAAAATTTCAGTCTGATATGTTATCAGACGTGTACCTACTTAAAACTATTCTAGTTGATTGAATTTTCAGTCTGATATTTTATCAGACGTGTACCTACTTAAAACTATTCTAGTTGATTGAATTTTCGAGAAATCGTGTTAAATATCTTGTTGTTTCACCGAAAGTATAGGATCCCTATTGAAGTTATCTTGATTTTTGGCAGAGACGTAGTTTATAGTCAGTAGGCATCCGCTATAAATTAGTTTTGCGACAGGGCCGGATTAGAGAGGTTTAAAGGCGCTCGCAAGTTTGTTTAAAAGTCCATCATTTTGTGTGCTACTAACTTGAATTTTGGCAGGGACGTAGTAGGTGAGTAGAAGTTTGCTAAGAACCGATTTTGCGACAGGGCCGGACTAGGGAGGTCTAAGGGCTCACGCGAGTTTGTATGACAGTCCTTCCTTTTTTGTGCTACAATTTTGGCAGGAAGGTACTTTATAGTTAGTAGACGTTGACTAAGAACGGATTTAGCGAGTTTAGCAACATGGCCAGAATAAGGAGGTCTGAGGGCTTTTACATGTTTGTAAAAATGTACTGTTTTTTTATTTGTACTAACAACCTGAAATTGAACAAGTCTAGAGTTTAGGAGTAGGAGATCTAAGCTAAGTTTGTAAGGAAGACCTGGACTAAGGGCTCCCGTGAGTCCATATGAAATCCTTGGCTTTTTGTACCTGAAAATTGGCAGAGAGATAGAATATAGTTAAGACATTTCAGGTAGGAATAGATTTTACGACAGGGCTGGTTTAAGGGAATATAATCGCTTCGATTGGCATTTGGCATTCGATTTGACATAGTACCATCCACAGGCAGTCCAGACAAGAGAGTCAAAATTTCCACGCGAACGAAGTCGCGGGCAACTGCTAGTAATGATATAAAATCTATTGCTGAAAATAAAATTGAATAGAATTCAACCTTAAAGCAACTAAATGTTACGAGCTATCATTGTATGTAATGTTACTGTAGAGTAAGAGTAGTGGTGGCCCCGACTTACGATCAGTAAGTAGTGGGTTCAAATCCAGGCAGGTGCTTTACTTTGTGTAATTTATTTAATTAACATCGTGAGGAGACATGTCTTAGAACCACAAAAATAGAAGACATGTGACATCTACCAACCCGCAATGGGCCCGCGTGGTGGATTATAGCCCATCCCTCTCCTAGAGTCGAAGCCTGAGTTCCTGCAGTGGGAACATTATAGGCTGATGATGATGAATGTTGCTCAGGACCGAGTTGTTTTCGTAAACTAGTACTTTACAAACAGAGATTAGAAGTTACGATAGTTAAGAAGAGATAGAGATACTTTAGGGTGATCATTACATTCTGCAGTTTGTTTAATGATCTCTAATTAACAGGCTTCTATTAATAGGCTTCTTCTGGGTAAGCTCGTTCCATCGTCGACCTCATCTTTGCCCTTAGGGCAAGATTGAAGTCAAGAGTAAGCCCATATAAAAAAAAATATAGTAACATGAGCCAGGTCAACTTACTTGAAAATAAAACAAGCCAAGTACCATAGAAAAACATTCAAAGTTTCAGTAGGCTAAAGATTAGATAAAGCTTCTAAACTTACAAAAACTTGTATTTCTTAGTAATTACGATCTATCCACAAAGTTGTACAGTAAAAAGTAGTTATAATTTATAATGTTAGTAGCCTTGGGTTTCTGATGGTCAGACTGCCTCGTCATAGGTATCAAGTTTGAGCCCAAGACTCCTATGATTTTTCGTATTCGAATTATCAATTGCTCTGTGACGGAAAACATTGTCATCATCATCATCATCAACAGCCTATACACACATGAAGCACATGAGTGGCATACAAACTGACACCAGGCACTAACCACACGACAAGGAGAAAAGAGCTCCACGAGCTTATTCCACCATCTCCCTTCTTCCATCGAGAGACTAGACGTACTGCGGGTTATCAACCATACCTTATCGATGTTCAACACATTCGTACGAAGCGTTTTGCTAAGTCTTTCATTATTCGTACAGCCAAGGAGTGGAACACCCTGCCTGCGTCGGTTTTCCCGAGTTCATATAACCCCAATCTATTTAAGTCGCGAGTAAATAGGCTTCTTCTGGGTAAACTCGTTCCATCGTCGACCTCATCTCTGCCCTTAGAGCAAGATTGAAGGCCCATATAAAATAAAAAAGAGTTGTGTAATATACCATTACTACTAAGAGCCACTAATTCATGCTACATCCTGAGTAATTTCAGAAACAGTTTCAAGATTTCAGAATTGCCAGTATTGACTCAACTAACCTAATACTCTAAACTAGAATCAATATGGACAGATTTCAGCTTACCCACAGAGAGTACTAGTCGTAATACATATAGATAATACCGGGTCCTATTACGTAAACTCGGCCATGCTCCATTTGAAAGCAAATGATATCATTAAACTGAATCAATGGTATATCACGGAACGGTAGGTGTGTCAACACGGGTATTACATATCCGTAATGACGACTGATACCCAGTATTTTATACCGGGTATTTATTTAGAAATACTTGCTGTTCAAATAGCTGCAATGCGCTCGTAATTATTTATATGTACTATGTGACATTGATATTTTCAAGGGGTTATGGCATAAGCGAAGAATAAAAAATTAAAAAAGTTAAAATTTCACATGAAAATATTTATCGATTTTATTTCTATTTTCACACATCGAGTTATTTCTGTTAGTTCTTTGAAATAACATAAAAAAAATGAATATTTAACAGTAGTTAAGTAGCCAACTACTCGATGATATGGCTAGAACAGAGTTTACTGTTGAGGTGCATGCATTATTGTAAAAAAATGTGATGATCAATACTCGTTCCATCTTTGTATCACAAGAGGCATTTGTCCAACTGTGATACAGTAATGGGGTGGTATTTTTTTTTATTCAATCGATGCAAGCTATTGTTCAAAGTACCTGCAATACATATGTCTAAGCCCAGAATAAGATGTTTATAATAAGTAGGTATTTATGTACGTACTTTTAAAGCACTTACGAAGATCAAAAGCGGCGATGCTCTACGTACCTGAAAAAATAAACAAATAAAATATTAATTTTGAATTCACAAACCTCTAGTTCAAGAAGACTGATTCCGTGACAATTCGAAAGTGCCTTTAACAGATCTATTAAAAAAATATTATGGGTTTGGTTTTGTTAAAGAGATTCTACAACTTTCCGTATTTGCACCTACCACTGTCTCCACTCAGCACCACAATCCACCCAAAGTTGGACTGTTACAATACGCGTATGTCATTAAGTCCACCTCTGTATATTAAGTGCTTAAAGTATAAAATAAATAATCCGACACAACTTTTCCCTTGCACCACACTGCCCCACATATTATTACCACCATAAAATGAATCCTACATTTGTTCTAACACTAAACACCGCCAGTCTGACACTGCATAAAAACATAATGAATGTTCGATAATGACCAGCATTCCACTATGTGACAGCACAACATGCAAGCGAGCATGTTCTAACTCGTTAGTCTGACATGTCTGACGGAGACATGTCAGATAATAATGATACGTTGAGTATGTCATTGTTGTGGTATAATCAGTGTTTTGATGGACTTTATAGCGGCGCAGTGACGGTATGGTCTAGGCTGTATTATGAAATAGTTGGTAATCAAACTGTCGACGGTGCAGTTGATAGAAAGTGATTACTGTCGCGCTAGACACCAATATCAAGGGATATGCCGATACACTGGCAATCAAAACCAACGTGAAAAACAGTATTTTTTTTATTAAAACGTTGCTCCACACCAGTCGGGGCTAAACACACTATTTTCTCCTGTATTATGGGTACATTTACAACCATTTTAACTCACATACACAAACAACCAGTGACCTGGTGAAGGTTGCGGGGATCCGCTGGATGCGAGACGCACGGGACCGGTCAATGTGGCGACACTTAGGGGAGGCCTATGTCCAGCAGTGGACGTCTTTTGGCTGAAATGATGATGATGATGATGACACAAACAACCAGAACCCGAGACACGCACTGCAGAAGTCAATCACTTAGCCACTGCGCTAACCGTGCCGTCAACTGGTATGTTGCATAAATAGTCGTGGTCAACAATCTAAACAGTAACTTTACCAATAAATTCAGGAAAAGAGATGATTGTATGACACAGATAGAAAAACTGGCCAAGTGCAATTCGGACTTGCACATGAAGGGTTCCGTACCATGACTTCTTAAAGGTTTTCCTGTAATCTATACGTGTTCAGTGGCGTGCAGTGGTCTCCCACGGTGGGTAGGCCACGAAATATTGAAAACAAAAAAAAAATATTGTCACATTTATAAAATTTGAAAATAAGCCTGTAAAAGTTATA
Source organism: Diarsia dahlii (assembly GCA_949775195.1). Taxonomy (NCBI): domain Eukaryota; kingdom Metazoa; phylum Arthropoda; class Insecta; order Lepidoptera; family Noctuidae; genus Diarsia; species Diarsia dahlii. Next base: position 21,550,234 of record OX459199.1, read on the forward strand.
CCTAAATACAATTCAAAAACTCACCACATTATTCAAGGTTCAACTCATGATTTTCTAACGATGCAAACAGAAGAAAGATTCGGCCACCTCAAATATCTCATCCAAGTGAGTGGTTGATAATTACAAAAGTACAAAACACGTCACATGCAAGATAATATCCGAAACCTTTAGATACAACTTGCACCTTATCATTATACGATAATTGAGAAAACTTATTACCTTTAACATCTAGCAAACACACATTAACAACACAAACATCACAAGTAAATACCATTGTTATTATTTGTTAGGGGAATAAACAAATAATACACAACAAAGCTAATATTTACACTACTGTTAATAATGTTATCTAATATCTGACAATATCTGTACGTTTTCGGTTTCAAAACAAATCGCGCTATAAATTGCTTGTCACAACAATATGAAACAATAATAATGGCTTCCATACACGTAAAATATAATTTCTAATTTGCCGATAGAAAAATACTACCAAATAAAATTGTATCATTTTCATATCAAGTTTGTTCACAAAAGCGGTCAACAAAATTTTGCAGGATTATACGAAATCAATCAATGAAATGTGTTGTCAGTGCTGCACTCTATCTGTGGACGGAAGAGCGAAGACTGCTAAGCGCGAAATTCAAATTTCTTAATTTCCTTACATTTTTGCAATTTGCAGGCCAGTGCTAGGTTGTATGTTGATTAATAAATATGATTCGCGGCTGTAAGACGTATGTAGTCAGTATTCAAGCTAGCACTGGCCTGCAAATTACAAAAAACGTAAAAAATAAACAAATTTGAACTTCGCGCCGGAGTTCGCGGGCTGAAGATGGCCACGCATGTGACGCATGACGCATCCAATCGTAGCCTTGTGTTGTTGCAGCCAATCACAGGCCACCTCCACTCGCAGGAGCTGGCATGCATGTGTGCGGTTCATATACACGGAAATATGCACCGATCATTCACCGATGTGACGCTGTGTGCGTAAAATTATGAATGGGTTTTAGGCTACTTGAATGCTAGCCTAAGCAAGCCTGTAACTACAAGATTCGTACGCGAAAAATTGCTCTAAGTATTTTAACAGGAGTTTGAACTTTTAATTATTATTTTGTACATAGTGTTATTTGATTACATGGTTAATTAGTTATAAGAAATGCTCAGTTAGTAAGGTAGGCTAAGCCTAAGAGCCTCTATAGGGCGCACGCCACTGTACGTGTTGAACTAACTTCTGTATTTTTTTCAGAATTTTAGGCTCAGTAGTTTCGGAGTGTTCCGTATGGTGTCGGACGCAAAGAATAGCACCATCCCATATCTTCCCGTGGGTGTCGTAAGAGGCGACTAAGGGATGTACCAGAGAATGGGCAGCAGCGTTCTCTGTGCTTTTTGTATCGACCGTACTGCGATCGCCAACCCGCCTGCCAAGCGTGGCGATTATGGCAAACCCCCCCTAAGCAAAAATTACACTTAGGGGAGGCCTATGTCCAGCAGTGGACGTCTTTCGGCTGAAATGATGATGAATGATGAGTTTCGGAGATAAGGGGGGGGGGGGGGGGTGGTCGGACAGACAGACAGACACACGAGTGATCCTATAAGGGTTCCGTTTTTTTTCTTTTGAGGTACAGAACCCTAAAAATTTAAACCACTCCACAAGGTAGTCATGGTTTGGGCATTTGATGCGAAGGAATGAGGAAAATGACGCGAGGAAAGTTTCCAATCATGTGAATGGCTTTATAGTACGGGAAGACCAAGGAAATGATCGATGAACTGTGCGAAAGTGATATGGCTTGGAAGGGGGTGACCATTGAAATCACGACGCACAGAAGAAGTATGGAACAATATATGATAATATATGCCACGGATTCCCCAAATAACTTACGATAAGAGTAAGATAAAACAATGAATAATGCAGTGAAAGGATAAAAATGAATGATTATGGCAGATGGCAGGGGGTACTAAATACAACCACTCTGCTAGTATCATTGTTTTCTATATTAATAAAAAAAAATTGAGCAAATTATTAATTTACTTCTACTGCATGAAGAAAAAATAAACAAACCCGTTATTGTAGATTGAGTTTCATAAAGCGCTTCATTTTAATTAAGAGTACAAATAATGACAAGTTTCAAGGCAATACAAATATTATGAACATGTCTTCAAAGAGAATGTTTCAGCCTGCCCGGTTGAGTTTCAATTTAAACATATAAACCCCATAGCAGTCATTAAAGCTTTTAAGGAAATTAAAGTCAAATTAACCGAAGATCTATGGGGACTGTCGATTAAAGTTTGTCAAGCTATTATTGAGACTGTAGCTCCGTATTTAGCCTTAATATTTAATTTGTGTGTGGACCAGGGAGTCTTCCCGGACCTTATGAAATACAGCAAGGTAATACCACTTTTCAAATCCGGTGACAGTAAAGACACCAATAACTATAGACCCGTATCCGTTTTGCCAGTTTTCAGCAAGGTGTTTGAAAAGGTGATGCTTAATCAGATGCTCATCCACTTTAACACCAATAAAATCTTACATGAGTAACAGTATGGTTTCACCAAAGGACGTTGTACGACTGACGCCGGTGTCACCTTATTAAAACATATATTTACTGCGTGGGAAGAGTCACAAGATGCCATAGGGATCTTTTGTGATCTCTCGAAAGCATTTGATTGCGTCAACCACGAAACCCTTCTCATAAAGCTTGAACATTACGGTTTAGGGAAACTTGCGCTCAGTTTAATGAAATCGTATTTAAACGATAGACATCAGCAAGTACAAATAAATGGTGTCAATTCAACGGGCTTAAAAGTAAGTATGGGTGTGCCACAAGGTTCCATATTAGGTCCCTTTCTCTTTTTAGTCTATATTAATGATCTACCCCATTTATTTAAAAACCAACCTGAAATGGTATTGTTTGCCGACGATACTTCTTTAATATTTAAGGTAAACAGACGTGCCACAAATCTAGATGACGTAAATAACGCCCTACTGCAGGTTCATAATTGGTTCACCGTCAATAATTTAGTCTTAAATGGGAAAAAAACGAAGTGCATAAGATTTGCTCTACCAAATGTCAAAAGTACTGATTGTGACATAGTATTGAATCAAGAGACACTAGAATTTGTCGATGAAACTGTTTTCTTGGGGATAACGATTGACTCGAGGCTACAGTGGGGTCCGCATTTAACATCTCTTGCAGGACGGCTGAGTTCAGCAGCATATGCTGTTAGGAAAATCCGCCAATTTACTGACGTAGATACCGCGAGACTAGTCTATTTTAGCTATTTTCATAGTGTTATGTCATACGGTATTTTACTATGGGGACGGGCTGCAGACATCGAGTCTATATTTATTCTGCAGAAAAGAGCCATTAGAGCCATATATGGTCTACGAAGGCGCGATTCTCTGAGAGAACTGTTTAAGGAAATTAACATCATGACAGTACCTTGTCAATACATCTATGAAAACATCATGTACGTTAGGAAAAATCTGCATTTGTTTAGCAAAAGAGGTGATAGACACCACTATAATACGAGAAATAGGGACCAACTGGTTCAACCAGGTTTCAGGCTAGCTAAGGTAGACTCATCTTTCATGGGGTACTGTTTAAAATGTTACAATAAAATACCCCCTCACATTCTTCAACTGAGTGAGACGAAATTTAAAACTTGTGTAAAACGCACACTATGTAGGCAAGCATACTATAAGTTGGGGGATTACATTGATGATAAAAATGCTTGGCTCAATGCTGGTCCTGCTCCACAACCTTAGGGGCAAATAAATCGACTATCATGTGAAGTTATTGTAGAGGCTGCAGAAGATTGTAAAAATATCTTTGCATTGTATAGATTCAATGTCTTAATATTGTATAATTGCATGGCACATGTGTGAGTACTATGTACTATAAAGCCACTTTTTACATTTAGTTATATTTTAGTGACGTTGCCCTGGTGGCTGAGAGAATGTCATGCTCACTCAAATGTCTCGCTGATGGTGGCGGGTGTGTCGGATCATTTAGTTCCCTTCAAAATGGTTGAGTTGAATGGTGCTGATCCATGCGTCATGTTCGTGAACGGGCGCTGTCAGTGGAGACTGGTCATTCCTTAGTTGCCATGGTGTGGATTTTTTTTTTGATTTGTTTATTATATCTTTACTCTGGACGCTCTTAACTTGCACGTCTTGCTACATAGTTCTCACATAATATACCATCTCAACATGAATGATATAATGTACCAAGATTTTGTAACAAATTCTGATTTAAAAGAGTGTCCATGGAGTTTCTTGCCCGTTCTTCTTCATGAGATCTACGTTAGGGAACTGGCAACTGCAGTACTTTCACAAGTTATTATGCCTTGTGATTGTGACTGTAGCGTAGGAGTGCAATGCGTCGTTTCGGGAGTTGCTGCGTCGGGCTGCGCGGCGCCGGATGTTACCGCCGGCGAGTGCTGTGGGTGCGGGGGCGCGCGGTGGCGCGTGCCGTGGCGGCGGGTGCGCGGGGTTCCGGGTCGCGGAGCGGCGGTTGCACGTTGCGGCGTGCATTTGTTGTTCCGTGATTCGGGGTTTCGAGCATTCGTTGTTGCGGTTTGCGTCGCTGCGTGCTTTCGTGCTCGCAGTGTTCGTTGTTGCGGGCATTCGGTGGCGTGTGGTTCGGCGTGGTGGCTTTCGGAATGACGTATTGCACTCGTAGTTTCGTTTTTTTTTGTGAAATGTTCTTCTGACATTCAAAAGTGCCTGTAATGGCTTAATTGAAATAAAGAATTTGAGTTTGAGTTTGAGTTTGAATAAATCTTACGTCTCAAACGAAGACACTAATTTTACTATGGTAAATAAAGGGTGTGTGATATCATAGGGGTGTTTTACTTACAAATCCTCTCTATTTCTTGTTGGCATGCGTTAACAGCAGGTAAAGTTCTAATTACTTACTTCGTAGTAGTATATTTTAAAAAAATTGTTTATGTTCAAAACATCCAATTCGTTAAATAAATATTTTTATTAAATATTTAATATTTACATTAAAAAAAAAAAATTGATATATTTTTTTTTTTATTGGACACAAAAAACCGGCCAAATGCGAGTTGAACTCACGTTTCGAAAGTTTTGAACGAACTTCATAATGCAGGCCATTTTTTTTTTTGTTAGTACACTACAAACCTATTTACTGTTTTCACATTTTTCCAATAATATATGCAGTTCATGCCAAAATTCATGATACTAGGTCAATGAAAAGTTCCCTACAGTATTTGATTCCCTTTTGAAATCGGCAAAATGCGACATAAACGGTCATAGCTTTTCATCGCATACAGCTGTAAGAGATTACGTAGTTCCGAGTATTTGATATTTTCAACTTGATACTAGAGGTATCAAGTTGAAAATATCAAATACGCGCGTTTCCGAGAAAAAGGGTCTTGACAGACAGACATACGGACAAAAAAGTGATCTTTTTTCCTTTTCAGGTACGAAAGCTTAAAAAGAATTAATATTTAAATGTAGTAACTAAAGATAAACTTGTACAACTTAGTTTAGAGATACGAGTTTGCTTTCTAAACTAGGCAAAAAGCCTAGTCTTAGAACCCAACTTATGAACTATTAGCTTGAAATTATTTATAACTGTTCCTTAGTGGTCGTAATACTATCTAAACTATGATAACTATCACAATTAAGAGGTCATTATCAATAAGAGGGATAGCCCTCTAAGAACAAGACTTCTAAGTACTAAATGGATTGGAAAATAATAATATATTCCTAGAACGGTACTGTGTTACGTTGCTACTTGCGACACCCTTTATTGTTAAGAAGATGACTAACACCGCGCTGTGCGATGCACCGTGAGATCCGCCGTCTCAGCAATCCGACCGTGGGATCGAAGATTGGGCAATGCCAGTGACCAGTGTTAATTTTAGGTTTAGTGCTTCACTCTTGTTTCTCACATCGAACAATTGTCACGCAACTTAGAATTACCGATTTAAATGTAATTTCTACATTAATTAAATTTCATAAGTAAATTATATCGGTTGTTTTGCATCCTCGTCTGCAGCCGAACGTAATTACTGCATATTGAGTAATTAATAGTAAAAAATATTATTGATGTATTTAATTTCGCACTTTATGACCAAATGTATGAAAGTGGACGAGGCAAAAGGAGTATGTAAAGATCGTAGCAAGTGGCGTTCCATAGTTTCTGCCTACATTCACGAGAATGAGAAAAGTGCGTGGGTGTATATATGTACATATTTATCAACACACCAAGGGTCGATCGCCACACAAAACCACACAACATTTTTAAAAGCCTTCCAAAAAAAACACTCAAAAATACTTCGTTCCTCTCAAAATGTAATAAAACGAACCCTCAAAAACACCGAAACATAATTATATGTTCTAACATATAAACGAACATATATTATGTTCTAACATATAAACGAACATAATAAATATTGTCCGAAAGGCTCATTAATTCAAAGCGTTACATCAAAGGGGGAACATTTACATCATAGTACAGAGTTGATTGAGCTATTTGACGAACCTTTTCGCTTTGCCAACGATTTTTCTTAGAAGCAAACGTCACGGATCTGATTCACGTGAATAGGGAAATAAATTAATATTTGAACGGCTTTTAGACGCTCAATGGGAATAACTGAGAATGACTTTTAAGTGTATAAAGCCTAAGTTTGTTATTGAATTGATTCGACTGATATTTTATGTACATGCACCCAGCAGGCGCATTACTTTGTGTTATTTCACTATCACACACAAATTGCTTTTAAAAGATGCTGAGTGCTCGTGACTTTTTTGTTTTATGAGACAAGGTTGCGACACTATTGAAAAAATACTGCAACTCAAATACTACTTCTCTGAAAGTCAGAATCAACAGCGCTGGCCACCAGTAAACCACCGAGTCAACGAAGTTCGATGAAATCACGAAGAAATAATTTAACTGTCTTGTATCCCTATCGAAATTAATAAAATAATAGTGGAGAAAATAATGGGAACAAAATAATTTCTACTTCGTGTTAGCGTTACTTGGTTCATGTCTTCCACAGATATCTTTGAGACTGCCCTATTGTGCTTAGAAACGATCTATCACTTGACACTAGCAACCAGTAATGTTGCTACGAAGCGGCTACGCCATAAGCGTAGCTCGTAGCACTGCTACGATAACGCTACGAAAATGCTACGAGCTACGTAACGCCAAACACACCAAAAGTAATTTCTGATACTCAACGACGTTTTAAATTAAAAGTTTAATTGTTTTAGCTTTTAAAATGAAACAACGGACAAAAAATCAATTAATCTCCCCTCTTAATTATAAACCACGGAGCCACTTGATAGCCAGTGGCTAGCCAATGAGTCTGCGAATTTATAGCCAACTTTTAATAAACCTTCTAAATAATTAATTACAAAGTTCTTCAGTATAAAAAGCGGTGACTACATTAACCCTAAATTATTTAGTGCTATTACACAAAAATACCCTTTTCATTACGAGGCATCTAATTTAAGTCTCCTGAACAAAAACATGACAAATGATCGCGGGCCTTTGTTTCGCAAAGTTTTACAACTCTCGGTCCTCTTAGGCGGGCTACAGACTATCAAACTCGCTTGACAAAACTTGTTGAGAAAAACCAGCCTTCATTTAATTAGAGTTAAGGATTCCACTATGTAAGAAATGGGTCCAGACTTTGAAATTACTCACCGAACTTGAAACAGTTCTTGTAACAACACGGTTTCCAAATTAGTGTAATGCCCTTGTTAGGACGTGCTCGGGTGATGCTTCATAAATTATTACTGAGAACTTGATAATGTAATAAGTTGGCGCTGATATCAGTTTTATAAGTTTCTTCACTTGTTTGACCTTGATGGATAATCCTATAATACTTTGTCGACTCGTGTAACTGAATGCCCTGTGTCTCGCAAATCTAAATTACTTTATTATCATAATAAACAAAAATAAAACAAAATACTTCTTTCATTATAGATAAATCAAGTCAGTGTTAATTTAATTCTCTAATTTTCTTTTTTAATTTTAAACCAACACGATAAATTCACATTCAAATTAAGTGAAACACAAAAATACAAGCAAGTACAATATGTCAGGCCAACACGATCGCTTCGATATGAATTACAGCCAGCAACGCAATGTAAAATACATTTTTTTCCCACGTCACCTACATTTGTGCCACTCTTATGAGAATCGCATTAGGAACTCGCTGAATTGGAAAATACATGTTGTTATATAAAAGTTTGACAACTGTTTCGAGTTTTGAATGATCGTCTGTAAAACGCTTTTGCTAAATAATGTCTTTAGTCTCAATACTTTTTTTTTGAAGAAAAATGATGGAAATAATGGCGTTGGCCTTGAGGTGATCAAATTTGATAGAAATTAATGTATTTTTTTTGTTTTGAATTTGAATTTGGCTTTTTTAATGGTAATGAGAATTATTTTGTGAAATATTGTAGTTATAATTATGTTCTTTAACAGACTGTCAGACCAGCTGTGGACTCTAGATACATACTTAGTTACATATTTTGCTGTATATGTCCGAATACGTTGCCCGGAGCTGCGTTTGCATTAGAAAGTCGCTGAATTGGAAAATACATGTTGTTAAATAAAAGTTTGACAACTGTTTCGAGTTTTGAATGATCGTCTGTAAAGCGCTTTTGCTAAATAGTGAATAGGTCTTTAGTCTCGATTCTTTTTTTTAAAGAAAAATGGTGGAAGTAATGGCGTTGGCCTTGAGGTGTTCCAATTTGATTGAAATTTATGTATTTTTTGTGTTTTGGATTTGAATTTGACTGTGGATTCGTTGTAGACGATTTAAAAGGTATTACCTTTTAAATATTGTTATTTTATAATCTGTATAAAACGGATGCAGTTTCAAGACACGGACAGATATTTCAGTATACGTCAGAATTACGATTTCGGGAGTTATGTCCACAGTTTGGCCATATGAGTTTAACCAATCATTTAACAGAGAAAAAATATTTCAAATAATCTTCGTACAGTATTACTTTAATAAGTGTATTGAAAAGATTAACGGAAATCTTAGCCAGTTTAAAAAAAACATATAATGTACTAGCTTTTGCCAGCGGCTTCGCCCGCGTGAAAATGATGATTTTCCATACAAACTTTCATCCACTATTTCCCTTAGGGGTTGAATTTCAAAAAATCCTTCCTTATTCCTTGTCTACATTATAAAGGGAACCTCTGTGCAAAATTTCAGCTTTCTAGGACCAAGGGTTTGGGCTGGGCGTTGATGAATCAGTCAGTCAGTCAGTCAGTCAGGACTTCTCTTTTCATTTATATAGATATCTGTATAATTTCAAATACGACTTATCAACCAACGTTAAAACAAAATAAAGTCTTACTGTCGTATGACATAATCATGATATGTATGTTACAGTGTAACTGGTGGCGACCTACATTCTTGGAACAGCACTCACTTCGGTGCCATGACACTCGATTAACTATCTCTTATGTTTGCATATAATTTGTTATATTTGTTCAAATAATTTGTGTTTACCTCTCGCATGATACATTTTTCTTTTATTATTTCGCATGCTATGCAACCATAAATATTTGTACGTCTTTTGGCATAACATAGAATAGAATAGAATATGTATTTATTCGTTAATGGACAGCAGCAACACAAAAGAGCAGCACATACATAAACAAATAACAACAAATAGCTTAACAACTAATTAAACAGCTCAACTGCGCTGAGCATGCCCATAACGAAAGGGTAACCAACTCAGCATATGCTGGGTGTAAAACACTCAGCAATCATAGCGATCTAACATTAATTTAAGAACTGTATTCACTACCTATGTTACACAAATAAAATTGACTTTGACTTTTTTTTTTTTTTTTCTTTGACATAAATAAATATTAAACTGATTTAGTCGTGTTCATAGTAAACCGGAAACTGATTGAAATCGCATAACTATCTGTTTCTAGTCTTAGAAAGTCTTACCTTCGTATTTATAGTCAAGTCAAAGTAATTACTTGGACTTAAGTAATTACTTACGCAAAATTTTTTATGCAATGGGCAAGAATTTAAACGAAGTTAGAACCGTCAATGAAAGCAAAACTAAGAATTCTAACGTTTGATAGTTCTAACATTAAGGAATTACTAAACTACAGAGAAAAAATCGTATCTTAAACAATGACATTTACTCAATTAATAGTAATGACTTGTTTATAAATACGGGTGTTAGACTGGTAGAAAGAATCACATTCCATCACCTTGCTAACCCAAGGGGTATCGTATTCTGGGGGGGCCAAACGCCTCCTGCCGTAGGCTGTATGCGGGGATCGTGCGGTCCATGGCCCTTTACGGGGCCCCGGTGTGGGCGCGAGCCGTGAAGAAGCGGGCCGTTCACTACCTGAACGCGCCCCAAAAGGTCATGGCCGTAAGGCTTGTCCGTGGGTACCGCACGATCTCCCGCGAGGCGGCGAATCTCCTTGCCGGATTGCCGCCGTGGGATCTGGAGGCGATAGTCCTCGCGCGCCTACGTGAGTGGCGCGCGGAGGCGCTACACCGGGGGGTCACTCTGCTGCCGCGACACATTGCTGCGCGGCGGACAGACCTCCGGTGCGATCTCATGGCGGCATGGAGACAGCGAATGTTGCAACCCCGTGCAGGGCACGCCACGATAGTGGCGGTAAGTCCCACGGCGCCCTCACCTTCCGTCTGACGCAGGTCCTCACCGGACACGGATGTTTCGGGAGGTACCTGCACCGAATCAGGCGGGAGGAAACGCCCGGATGCTTCCACTGCGAGGATCGACCGGAGGACACGGTGGAGCACACTGTGGAGGTGTGCCCTGCTTGGGCGGAGCCCCGCCGTGTTCTCGTAGCGGCGATCGGCGGCGGCGACCTCTCGCGTCCGGCCCTGGTGCAAGCCATGGTCCGGGGCGAGGAGGAATGGGACGCCGTCGCCTCCTTCTGCGAAGCAGTGATGCTAGCGAAGGAGGTGGCGGAACGAGAGAGGGAGCGAACCTCTCAACGTCCCAGCCGCCGCGGAAGGCGCGGAAGGCGCTCCGGGCGTCGGGGGCCACGTGATGGCTTCCGGCCACCGTAGACGCGGGCCTGTGGACGGTGAGTAATGGGCTAGCTCGCCGTCCGGCCGTCGTCATGACGGCAACAGACCGTGTCGGCGGCGCGTTCGTGTTCCACGCGCGCCTCAAAGAGATGTCAGCAAGGAGGGGCCCGCAAGGGCCGACGCCCGTCGGGGCCGCGGATTTTAGTACTAGATGACGTGGCCTCGGCACAAGGGCACAGAAGGAACATGGGTTCGGTTTTTAGTCAGTAGAAGTCTGACACTCCCCTTCGCTCTGCCCAAGAGCGGGGGGGGTCATTCGATGATTTTCCACCCACCAAAAAAAAAAAAAAAAGGGGTATCGTATTACACAGGACTGAGTTGTGGAGGTCAGATAAGCAGTCATTCAATGGAAAATACCACTATCCCACTGCATTTGGTAAGACTGGAAGCCGACCCCAACATAGTTGTGAATAGGTTGGGCTAGTTGATCTTATATAAAAACATATTTTTTTATAAACAGAGAAGACCTCACAAAACTCAATTACCACGTGTAAAAAAACAGTTTTTATTGCTCCTAAAGTTTAATATTCCCGTAAACCAAAATAACAGCGCTTGGTATTGTTTGGGATATTCTATTCTGTAATGGGAAATTTCGTAATTCAGTTTTCCATCTTCTCTGTATACATTCACATAGCATTAAGAAAAATAAACAATTATGTTATACGCCATTCGAACGCCACTCTCCCATTACAGACACATTTCAAAAGCAATTCAGAGTGGTTTAGCAATCGGTTCAAGGAATAATAATAATAATATTCCACAACTATCACACAACGCCATCTAGTCCCAAGCTAAGCAGAGCTTGTGTTATGGGTACTAGACAACTGATAAACATACTTATATGACGAAGGTAGCTCAACTATTTCGGGTTCATCGTTGTCAGAGTCCAAGTTCAGCATGGCGGAGGTACGAAATAATAGTCTCAACACTGATTACAACCGCCTATTTATTTACTTCCGATAACAAATTAACAAAATCTCAAACGATCAAGCCGATGGAAACGGATTAAAGTACGGAAACGCGGTAAGTTCGATACAGGCGGGCAGAACGACCGTTCGCGCTCGTGTCTCACCAAAAAGTCCCGTCCCTCAAATCAAATGCGTCTAATGTCAACGTCAACCGACCACTGACCACTGACGTCTGACATATCACAACTGACATTTGACATATGACAACTGACAGCTGTCAAACCAGACCTGCCACGCTCTGTATCGACCTCACCCAAGCTCACTGCTTGACGTTTCCGAGTTTTCCGACAAACGATGATAGATGGCGTTATTCTAAATTGTCAACTCTAAATATTGTGCCTCGGTGTTGAATCTGCGACACGGCCATCTTGACATTTCACACGTCCTCGTGTGAGGTATCTGCAACAAGAAGTCACGGAAAGTAAATCGTCCCTTACTCGGCCTCCCTGGCCAAGACGTCGGAGTATTATCACTCACACACACAATTCAAAACAAAGTTTTGTTCTGATCCATATTCTCATCAAATCTCATAAAAAAATCTCAACATTGAAATCAACATTCATCAAGAAATCAACTTTCGACCGAATCTAGTATCCGATCAAATCCAGTATGCAATGCTCTGCTCGGTACCATACAACACACACAGCTTCCAACAGGCAACCATGGGACCTCCATTCTGTTTTATACGAGAGCACACGATATTAATGAAACCACCATAGAAACGAGACTGACGCTTTTATTGAGTACCCACAATAAGAAAAAGATGAAGGCAAACTAATTACCTAACTACCTTATTATTTACATATATAACATCTTCACACCTCTGTTTAAAAGCAATCTTACAATCATCGTTACATTTAACTAGTACAACATCTTATCAGCAACAATCAGTTTAACTTAAGTTTATCTAAACACATCTAAAAAATAAAGTAAACTCTTAACAATTACCGAGTAAGTAGGTATATCTATATATCCATGTTAATGCGTAGGTATAATGTAAACATGACTTACAATATTAAACTAAGCCTAAGATACATCATTTTCGACCACATTGAATGTTTTATACATTGACTACTTAGCTAAAAACAGATTTAGCTAGGTGACGTTATTGAGTTGGCTACCTACCTTTACATAATCTATGTGACAACAAATCGTTGAACCGGTCTGCGCGTGCGTTTTTGCGGAACCAATTCATTCTGCTGATCAATTGCCAATCTATTGTTATGCGGTATGTTTGAACGTGCGACTATAGGATCAGTATGGCTGTCGTTGTCTCTCGAGGTGCTTTCCATAATATTAGTTTCTTCACTAATAGCAGGACAGCTATTATATGGTATTGTGTTAAAGTCTGAAATGTCGTTATCAATATTATTTCTATTTTTCCTCCCTGGCCCCGATTTTTTGTCTGCCGTTACATTACGCAATATGATGTGATCAACATGCTTTCTAAATATTTTATCATTCTGGCGTATCTGATAAGAAACCGGACCCGACCTTTTCAGTATAACGCCCTTTCCCCAATAACTTTTATTATTCTTAAACTGCTTGAACTGTACCTTATCGCCTATTTCAAATTCCCGGACTTTACTGTTACTTTTTTGATTTATAATATTTTGTTTGTCACGCACGCTGTCTTCAATAGTTGGCCGGATTATATCACAGTGTGTCCGTATGTTGCGTCCCAATAATAATTGTGCCGGGGACTTACCAGTCAAACTGTGCGGAGTCGATCTATAATATAACAAGAATTTATCTAATGCAAGCTTTAAATCTTCCTTTTCAATAATTGCCTTTTTTAGACAATTTTTAATTATTTTTACGGTACTTTCTGCCGCTCCGTTACTACTTGGTTTGTACGGTGACACCAAAATATGTTTTATATTACAACTTGCCATGAAATGTTTGAAATCTTGACTACTAAAAGGCGGGCCATTGCCGTCTACCAAGACGATCTATTAGTAAGTAGTGCAAATGAGTCAGAAAACATGGATAGATTAATGCAGGTTTTTAAAATACTGTCCGAGAGCGGTTTAAAAGTAGAACAAAAGAAATGTAGTTTTTTTAAAAAGTCGATATCGTATCTAGGTTACATGATCGATGCAAACGGGTTAAAAACAGAAATATCCAAGATAGATGCGGTAAATAGAACACCGCAACCGACTAACGTAAGTGAAGTAAAAGCCTTTCTAGGATTGGTCAATTATTATGGCAAGTTTGTGAGAAACATTAGCAGCGTTTTAGAACCCTTGTACGGGTTACTCAAGTCAGATGTAAAATTTGAGTGGTCAAACAAATGTGAAAAGGCCTTTCAATCCATAAAACAATTATTACGCGAAGCGCCGGTGCTTGCTCACTGGGACCCGAGTTTACCGACATACGTAACGTGTGACGCATCGCCGTACGGAGTGGGGGCCGTGCTGGCGCAGCGTGCACTCGGCGGCGGCGGCGGCGATCTGCGGCCCGTTCTGCACGCTTCGCGCACACTGTCGCCTGCTGAGCGGAACTATTCGCAAATATGTCGAGAGGGGCTGGCTATTATATTTGCCGTGAATAGATTTCATGATTATTTATACGGTATTAGATTTACTTTGGTGACGGATTGTAAGCCGTTAGCGTCTATTTTTCATGAAAACAAAGCGATCCCATCTATGGCAAGCAACAGGTTGCAAAGATGGGCCGTTATACTAAGTGCGTATAACTATCAAGTAAAATGCATAAGCTCAAAACATAATTGTGTCGCGGATAGCTTGTCACGTATACCGATAATCGAAGAGAATAAAGAGTGCAGAACTGAATTATACATCAACTTCATTACGGAACAAGCACCTATAGATTATAGGATGGTGGCCAAGCATTCCGCAGCCGATAAAACATTGCAAAAATTAATGCAAGCTATTAAACATAATTGGATGTATTGTAAAGATGAAGATTTAAAAAGTTTTTTTACTATTAAGGAGTTTCTTGATGTGGAGTCAGGGTGTGTACTGTTTGGTCATCGGGTCGTTATTCCTGAATCATTACAAAGGGGAGTATTAAAAATGTTGCATGCATGTCATCAGGGTATAGTGAAGTGTAAAAGCCTAGCTAGAGGCTATGTGTACTGGCCCGGCATCGACGCAGACATAGAGAAGGAATGCCAGGGCTGCGAGACTTGCGCTTTTATTGAGTACCCACAATAAGAAAAAGATGAAGGCAAACTAATTACCTAACTACCTTATTATTTACATATATAACACATTCGGTACCCAACCTCAACATATCTCATTGCCTCCATCCGGCAACCATGGGACCTCCATCCGGTACCCAAAATCAACTCAACTCAACACATTGCCTTTATTTAGCACCTTTAGCTACATTGCCATGATGGACGTTGGTCACAGCCCTCAAATAAACACTTACACGCGTGCAGCAACGAACAGCATTGCAATGTATGCAATCTGAGCCACTTGCATACTACATTTGCATCTTTTACCTCTCACTTAAGGTCTGACCCCTTCATCATCACCCGATCTCGTTTTGTCGGTGTCTATCGTGTCAAAGTCAAATTTACAGTCAGCAATTGCGTCACATGTCGCAATTGACCGTATTTTCTCAAATCGTATCTCATTTGATGACATTATGAACCAAAACTAATCGCAAATAATTGTCGGGTAAAACGTGAAATAGAATTTCTAAAACAATTCCATCGAACTAAAGTCAAAATTTGTACAGTTGACCTTACAGAAGTCTGCCCAATACCAGTCGTTCGGCCATTCCTGGCCCAAGTGGGTAGGGAATAAAAGGTATTCTGGTCAAAATCATTACCGGTTCTAATGAAATCAAAACAAACTCTTTCCAAAGCTGACATGTCGAACAACACCCATACTCATTCAAATAATAGGAAACTCATTAAAATATTGCAGTGCTCATACTCTGACCTCTATCCGGTCTTCATCATCACACTTATAGCCTCCATCCGGCCATAAGCATCAAAACAATCGACCTCCATCCGGTCTTCATCATCACACTTATAGCCTCCATCCGGCCATAAGCATCAAAACAATCGACCTCCATCCGGTCTTCATCATCACACTTATAACCTCCATCCGGTTATAAGCATCAAACCAATCGACCTCCATCCGGTCATCAACACGTAACCTCCATCCGGTTACATACACAACAGGCAACCTCTATCCGGTCACCTTCACATGTAACCTCCATCCGGTTACATACACAACAGGCAACCTCTATCCGGTCACCTCCACATGTAACCTCCATCCGGTTACATGCACAACACCATCAAGATAATCATTTCGAGCCTTTATCAAAATAATTTTTAAAGTAGGGTTGTTCAACATGTTACTTTATTTTTCCTATAACGTTACAGGTTATAAGAAAACTCTTACTATGCTAGGAACTTTAAATGTTAAGTTGACCACTTATTATTCAACTAGTCTTGTTGTAATATAGGATCTAGAAATCACTAGTAAACAAAGATGAATATGCTGTCAATAGATTAATTAATTGGGAACGAAATTCTAACGGAACATCTGTATCAACTGTATTGAAATCAATTTGAATATTAGAAGCATTCTTGAGCTTATTTGAAACATCACATAACCTAACAACCTTTTCACGACACAAAAACAACACTATCACACGTCTAACTAACATTAAATCCTTGTTGTAAAATCTCAACGTCAATTAAAATATCATTTTTTTTTTTAAAACAACTATCCGGTACAACATGAAATAAAATCTCTAATAGTAAATCGATAATCATATCCTCAGTAAATAATTGTGAAGTACAAACTATCATGACCTATCCCGGGTCAATTCACAATGTTATTTACACGCTTGCCACTGAACTGTAACGAAACATTTTTGATCAGAGAGCATTCGGCACCAGAATCATAGTAAAATGGATACGACTCACCAGATATTCATCAGCACACTGCTGGGATTGCTCACATAGCAAACTTCAACACGTCGCTCGCTATTTGCCTCTGCTGCAGGCTGCAGGCACTGCTTGGTCAGCCTGCCGCGCCGCCGCGCTGCCAACCACGCGCCGCCAAGCCACGTCCCGCCGCCGCGCCGCCGGCGCCCTTGCCGAAGTAAATTCTCAGCGCACCGTGACGTCATCGCGCCATTCTTCGTATTTTCTTCAGCTCGAGTGAATCCCGGTTCTGATGTCGCATCAGGGTCTTCGCGATCGTCATCACCATACGGGGCACTCCAGACTATAAACAGCTCCTTAAAATCGCTCCATTTCATCCCAGGACAAGATATGGACGACCGCCATGACGAAACTTCTCCCATGAGTCTCGTGGAATTCGCTGCGTCCCCTGTAGGCACGCCACAGCGCCAGTTTCACGGCGCTGCTGTCTTCACAGCACCCCGGCGGTCCATCCCCACCAGGTGAGACCAACAGTTACCCGGAGGAGGCCCAGCGGAGGACGACCAGCGACGGAGGTGCCGACTTACGACGCACCTACAGTGGATGTGTGACTCCCGTCCGTCCCGTGTCTCCCACGAGTGCGCGGTTCAAAGCAATCATCAACGATGCACCTTGACTATTCAGATCGATAACACACATGTCGGCTGTTGCCAACCAAGCCCGCGGGACAATATTCCGTTCTTCAGGGTCAAAATGCGGTAGGCGAATATCCGTACTCGCAAAAAGTGATTTCATTGCTTGCACAATAGTCATAAAGTTTTTGTTTAGTTGCTCGAACATAAAACACCACATTTCCGTTTCTGTCACTTTCAGACGCACGCGCATTGTCTTTACACTTTTCCGGTCTAGCACTGTCACTTACACTATGTAGGCGTTAGAGTTACATACCACTTCTGATGACGAAGGTAGCTCAACTATTTCGGGTTCATCGTTGTCAGAGTCCAAGTTCAGCATGGCGGAGGTACGAAATAATAGTCTCAACACTGATTACAACCGCCTATTTATTTACTTCCGATAACAAATTAACAAAATCTCAAACGATCAAGCCGATGGAAACGGATTAAAGTACGGAAACGCGGTAAGTTCGATACAGGCGGGCAGAACGACCGTTCGCGCTCGTGTCTCACCAAAAAGTCCCGTCCCTCAAATCAAATGCGTCTAATGTCAACGTCAACCGACCACTGACCACTGACGTCTGACATATCACAACTGACATTTGACATATGACAACTGACAGCTGTCAAACCAGACCTGCCACGCTCTGTATCGACCTCACCCAAGCTCACTGCTTGACGTTTCCGAGTTTTCCGACAAACGATGATAGATGGCGTTATTCTAAATTGTCAACTCTAAATATTGTGCCTCGGTGTTGAATCTGCGACATATATATTTCCAAATACTTATATATTATAGATAAATTACACCCAGACACAGAACAAATGATCGTGCTCATCACACAAACATTTGTCCTGGGTGGGAATCGAACCCACGACCTCCGGCATAGCAGTTAGGGTCACTAACCACTAGACCAACAGGCCAGTCAATACCGTTCAGCAGCAAATAAGTTCCACGAAATCCACCTTCAAATGATATATTTACTTCAAACTTTATGGAAACCATCGCGCTTGACAAATGACGGTTTCTTCCATTTATCATATTTTGCTGAAACAGTACAAAATGCAAAGATTTAAATCGTTGGATATCCCCTTATTTGGGGCGTGTGTGAATTATTTGCACTGAGGAATGTCTGCTCTGACTTCAGGTACGGATCATAAAATACGAATTTGAATATGAGTGAACGAGATTTAACTATTCAAATGAACAAACATACATTAAACAACAGACATTAAATATTTTTTGTTGCAGCATAGTGAAACTAGTGATTTAAATCTTTTTCTCAAGTTTTTAGTTACTTTTTAACGTTACCATTTAATAGTACTATGACAGCTATTAGATAGATGATTCAGCTGTTTCAAACGATCAATCTTTTTGATGGAAAAACGAATAAGCTTGTCGTATTAAAGACTTCTATTTTAAATTACATTCTAGTACAGGAGCCAGTGCCCTCTCCAGTGATTTCTATAGGCTACTAGCTGATGCCCGCGGTTTCAACCGCGCGGATGTCGGTTATCGCTACCGATGCCGGTTATCGCGATCAAAAGTAATATTTTCGTACCCCCCTTTGAATAAAGTTTCTTTTTTTATTAAAAAATAGCCTATGTCCTTTCTCGGGTATCAAAATATCTCCATACCAAATTTCATGCAAATTGGTTCAGTAGTTTAGGCGTGATTGAGTAACAGACAGACAGACAGAGTTACTTTCGCATTTATAATATTATTAGTATGGATTTAATGTAATGAATTGACAAATCTCACCAAATTTTTTGTGTGACAGTAAAGTACTAACTACCCGATAACGACAGTCGACGGATATTTCCCGAAAAAAATGGCTGTCAAGAACATGGAGGATAAAAATTCAAAAACATAAAATGCCCAAACGATAAACATCTCAAACAAACAGCCATAATAGAATTAACCAGTATTATCAAGAATACTTCCTTCTACCACAGACAACGTATTTCTACTCTCAATAGAAATTAGGTCACACAACAATAGACTCTATTAATACGGTAAAAGGTCTATTTTCCACTTCCTGCCCATTAATGTCGGGTCAAAAGAACACCGTTTATGGCTAACGATGACTTATTAGCGATAACAATGTTGTTATTCGCGCTTTCTTTCCCTTTTCGGACCTAATAGGCGGTATTTGATGGATGATTTCGAACTTTATGTCCAGGAGTTATGGTCGTGTTTGGGTTGGTATGTTTTGATGAATTAACAATGTGTACTTTGAAAGTCGTTGTTCATGTGATACGTCGTTGATTCTGAATAAATAGTGTTTGTGTTACTGTGAGTTAGGTAAGGAAATGGAAAAGTTTTGATTTGAATAAGTTATCTATGCCTGTACAAATAAGTATTTAGCTTCTAGGATTAACAATGATACTCTATATTATTTAAATTGACATTAAGAAAATAATATAGACCACACTTTTCCCACCGCTGGGTTACAGGGTTCCTCACTTTGACAGCGAGTGTGCCGTAATTAGCCACACAACCAGTGTGAATTAGAAATAATGAAATAACTCTGGAACCGTTTTAAGCTTTATCAATATTTGGACTATATTGAAAACAAACTTTTAAATCTACAAGACTTTCATGTGACAAGACGGGAAAGTAAGATGCAAATGTTGCAATTCTTTAAAAATATTCATTTTCTTTAATCTAAAATCGCGGTGTAGTACGTCGTAAAGGGAATAACTACAGGTAGTACGAGTGACTACGCTTTACTTTTGTATAATTTTATAAGCTCTCATACTGCAATTAGCGGAGGTGTAAAGCTCATGCAGATGGAGAAACTCCTTTATAATTAGTTTTTGGACAAATTATGTGCTGTCCGCCCACCATGTCATTTTCACATAATAGTTGTGTAATTGTCAATGGGTTCACCCCTTATTACGTGTAATAAGGGACACGGGACTTAAACAGAACTGGCGAATGTGGGTGTTCTATTAGGTACACACCTAACCTAACCTAACTCAACCCTATGGGAATTACAGGTGTCTCTCTAATTATCTAATTCGTATCAAAGTTTCGCAACTACAGGAAACAGCTCTGCTTGAGCCGTCGGAAGTAGAAGGTGCGGTGTTATATTATGATCTTGTCTTCATAATGCACTAGTCTTTATTTTAGGTCTAAGAGCCCTACCACACGTAAATAGCGACAATACAGCAACACAAAATGATAACGAAATGATTTCACACACCCGCAGTCACAATGCGTTGCCATAAGTTAATGGTATTTATATTAAGGAAGCGGTGACTTGAATGTGTTTTGTATGTAATAATGAAGCAGATACTGAGAATTATGTTGGACATGAACATAAGTATGAAGATATAGCAAACGATTGAGCAGGGAAACAATTAGTGTGTGCAAATTAAAGTATGCAGGCCTACACCTCACAATCTTTGTTTTGGACACAGAAAAACAATGCAAAAAGTTTTTTTTTTACATTTTCTTCTGGGGTTTAGTATTGTCTCCTTAACACAACATGAGTTTTCCAATTCATTAAAAAAGTATCCTCAAATCAACAAACGAGGTGTAACATAATAACATAAGACTTCTTTCGGTACATGAAACTGAACAACTTTTGTTTTACGAGTTCCTGAAATTCGCAAAAAAATAGACCACATATCCAAAAATCACATAGCGATAATAACTGTTCAATTTCATGGTCTGAGACGCCACAAGATAGATCTTGCGTTTACTATGTTACATCAAGTGTATCAAGTGATATATTTACACATACAACCTCTTTACAACTTAACTAGCATACTCAGTAGTTTATTATCAACTTAATAACAAACTAATGAGTATGCCGGAAACTGTAAACACTTATCCCTGCTCAATCAAACCACAACTCCTGACAAAATCAGAACCCCAGTACGTAGTCCTTAGTAATCGGACGATCCTACACACGCACATACACACATAAACCTTATATGAATCAATCATTCATAAGTGAGGGGCAGGCAAGAGGGAAGAGGGAGGGTGACTCGATAAAATCTGGGCCCAGCCGGCGCTAACAAACTGAATGCTAAATGTGTCTTTTCTTGCACCCATAAGGAGTATATTGTATATCTTAAAAGGGCCGTTTGATATCGTGAATTCGTGACAGCATTAGATACTGCAATTTGATTTATTTTTTTGCATGTTGTTTCGCAATATATAAAGGTTTGGATAGTTCGTTATTGGTTTGGTTATATTATTAAGTACCTACCTACATGTGTAGTTTTAATAATAAAATATAATTGCAAAAAACCCCCCATTATATGATATAACTGGCGAAGTGTGGGTGTACTATAAGATTAGGTATACCTCTGCCTATCGTTTCAGAGATTACAGGCGTGATGTTATGGAGTTGATTTAGTGTAAAAACTATATAAAGCTAAAGATACAGTATATGAAATTAATTACTTTTTAGAGACTATTTGTGTAGACTCTTAAACATCATTCTACTGTCGTCGTAAATGAAAATCTTAAGCAAACTTTATTATAATAATAATAATAATAATAATAATATTCCACAACTATCACACAACGCCATCTAGTCCCAAGCTAAGCAGAGCTTGTGTTATGGGTACTAGACAACTGATAAACATACTTATAACATACTTATAGTTATCTTTTTGTAAACAAACATCTATACACAGATTAAATTCAGATTCTTTCCCCCTCCCCACTTTTCAGTCTGTCTGGAGGTCAAGCTACGTTATTTATAATGTTCACTTCAAAAACTTAATTATTCATAATCGTTGTGTTATTATTTTCATTAAAGTGTACCTAATTTAGTCAATAGACTGAAGTTCAGCAATTATTTGACAATTAGTTTGTAAATTGTTAAACTAATAATTGTACAGTAACTATAATATTTGTTTGAAATTTTGATTCTATGGAGAATGATTACAGACACATTTGTTTTTGCCCAGTGGATACAAATAAGTTCGGCCCCAATTATACGAGTTCGCCGAAATATGCGTGAACCTCTGCCTTACCTTTTCGGCCCCATCGGCCATCTATTCTGCAAGCAATGTACCCTGCGTATAGCCACTTAAGTCTGGCAATTCTTTGGGCTACGAAGAAACCAAATATTTACACATAGACAAAATTAATCGCTGAAATAAAAATTACGTACAAAACAACAAATTACGTCAAACAAAAAGATTTAAAAAAAATCTCTTGCCATAAGATACGACAGCACGGTTGGCCCAGTGGCAGAGCTATTGGCTGATGCACTGCGTGCCACTCGGTTCGATTTTCGAACCAAAAAAATTGAATATATATAGCCTACAGGTATTTAATTGTTTCGGATCCAGCTGCTTGTGTATGTGAGTTTAAATTCCTAAATGGGGGCAAATTGAAAAACAAAACAAACATCCAAAATCTTTTTTAAAAAACCATCTCACAAAGTACACAACTGAACTAAAAGATTAATTCCAATCACGTATGTTCCCATTATCCCCCTTACATTAACGGCCACCTATATAGCTTCCACTCCAACCTCACCCTAAGGTCGCAAGGTAAGATCAAGTCATAAATTAGCCGTTACCCACAACATAGCCCCATGAATAAATGTGGAGACGGTCTCCGTAAAGAGATAATGCGTTTAAAGGGTCCGGTGAAGATGGGCTAAGGTGCCGGTCCCATCTTCAGCGAGAAGCTAATAGAGTTGGTTGTAGAACTGTGATCGAGTGCCAACCAAGGATTGGAAAGGGAAGTGTTGCACAGGAATGTGGCACACGCTATGCGGAAACGCTGGTATCCAACAGTGGGTGAAATCGGACTATCTATGATGTATAATATGTTTATAATATATCCGTACATCAAACTGCTCAAAAACGTACTTTACTCTATGCAAAAAATATTGCTTTGTAACGATTAATTTTTTAGTTGAAATATTGAGTTTTACGGTAGGACTCAATATTGGGCATTCAAAATAGTGTGCAGGTGGATGCATAGAATAGTACAGGGGTGGAGATATTTAAAGTAATATCATTAAAAATTTACTTTGCCCTGCAACACCTCCGTAACTAGAAGGTTACTAGGTTTGATCAGGAAGCAAAAAAAATGGGAGAAAAAGTGCCTCATAGTTTCGTTAGCTACTAATGTTTTCTACTAATAATTATATCGCACGAGACCTATAAACTTCTATAAACGCCCTTCGCGAGCGATGGGACAGGTGCCTATAGGTCCCTTTAAAAATATGCGCCAACTCCGTTTAGTATGTAAAGCAGTGGCATTGTGTTAGGAGAAGAATCACTTAATTATGGTAAGCTGTTTATAAAGATGCTGTAAATAAGTTAATGTTTAACTTGTGAAGGTATGCTGAGGTCTTTCAGTTTTATGTTTTTGAAAGGAATGGGAATTAGCGGAAACTTAGTATTTTTTTACTGAATAGCGCCTCAGCCGCTGCAAAAAACGTGGCCTCCTACAGGGCTCAAACCATGTAATATGGAAGTAACATCAATACAAGAAGAAGAAGAAAACCTTACAATACTTTTGGAAGGTTTTTTGTGAGAGGTACAGAAACTAGAAGCTCGCGACACGTGTCTTACGACAACAACTGCGAAAACGCATGAAAGAAGTTCTTCAGATCAGCTACCGGGAAAAGCTTTGCGGAGCGACAGCATTTTCACTACTCTAATCGTAACGCCCAAGGTCGTGAACAAGGCTTTTAGCCTTTACAATAGATGTTCTTTTAAACACTATCTATACCAACAAAAGCACTACTTTCAAAGAAGAAAGAGCCTTCTATCAAGCAAAGTTCGGTCGTTCCCTTTTAACTCTATAACACGTGATTCTAACCAGCTAATGGAAAACCTATAGATTGTACCGTCCATAATAAGATGCATTAGACTAACAATAGCTCGCTCCACAAATAGGCTCTTTCTTCAAATAATATAACAATATGCTTTCTGTTATGGATTTATGTACGATATTGTGGGGCTACTTTTGGTTTATTTTGTTCAGGTTAGAAAGAAAAATGTTCATATTAGGTTTTAACGAGTATGATTCAGGATTACAGAGTTTTCGCTACTTTGGAATTACAAAAGCTTACCAAAATAATGTTTTGATCACTTAGTCACTTTTGTAGGGGATATTATTTAAAAACAGATTAATGTTCTTTTCTCAACTATGTTGGGGCGGCTTTCAGTCAGTTGAAAACCAATACTTTACATGGAGCGACTGCCTATTTGACCTCCTCCAACCCAGTTTATACTGACAGAAAGCATATTTACTTTAATACTAAAATCAACAATGTTTTTATTTGAACATTGAATAAATCGTTCTGTTCCCTTAAATCGTTCTAAAATTACAGAGACAAGATAGTATTTAAAATATCTTTAGCGTCAAATCACTGTAGTTTATGTTGCAAGCAGCGCCTTTCCAGCCTGGTTTAGTACTTAACCCTAAGTCAAGTGCACATAACCATAAAGTTAAATTCTAAACCCTGCCCACCCTTAAACCACGTATGAATATCCGCACACAACACGCAAGGAAGCCGCAAGCTTGTCAAAGCACACGTTTACACCGTTTTATCTTGTTTACCCAGAGCGGCGTATATTTGATTACAATTGAAATTCGCGGCGGCCCGCTTTGATAAACGTTGGAGGTGTGGCAGCGTCTAGTGATGTGGTGCGCTGTTTGTTTTGAAGCCCTTTTAATTTGTCGGAGTGAGTTTGGGAATTATCGATTTATGGTTTTAGGTACCTACTTTTCTATTGAAGTTTTTTTTTAAAATTCGGACAATTTCGCCACCAACTCCTGAAAGCCAGAATCAACAGTGGGGACCACCACTAAAGCGCCGAGACAGCGCCAGAGAAACAACTTAACTCTCTCGGATCCCTCTAAGAAATTAATCAGAAAGGAGTAAGAAAAACATAAATTCTTTTGAATTTGTCTTTTAAAGATTGAGAAGAGATGGCCAGGTTGTAATTTTTATTGCCTTGTCATGTGTGGTGTCTGACATTTAAAGTGTATCGATAGTTTTAGAGACAACCCTAATGTCTCCAGACGATAACAATCTTCTATCTATCTATCTAGCTACTAACGCCCAGTCCAAACCCTTGGACCTAGAAAGCTTAAATTTTGCACAGAGGTTCCCTTTATAGGAATAAGGAAGAATTTTTCGAAATTCAACCCCTAAGGGAGTTAAATATGGGATGAAAGTTTATCATTTTCATCTATATAAAATAATAAAAAGAGAGGTCCTGACTGACTGACTCATCAACGCCCAGCCCAAACCCTTGGACCTAGAAAGCTTAAATTTTGCACAGAGGTTCCCTTTATAATGTAGACAAGGAATAAGGAAGGATTTTTCGAAATTCAACCCCTAAGGGAGTTAAATATGGGATGAAAGTTTATCATTTTCACGCGGGCGAAGCCGCTGGCATAAGCTAGTTAGTAATAAAGGAGATTTTGGTCTGTCATCGCAACTAATGAGTATGAAATAAATTCGTGTGCTGTCTGTTTTTGTACCTAAATACCTCATTGTTCCAAGCGGTCTGGAGCTGGAAATAAAATACACTAATTGACGTACTCAGAGATATGTATTAATGATTTACTTAAGCCGTCACTTAAAGGTTCGACATACAAAACCTTCAAAAAACTGTGAAAATCTTTACTAAGTGATGGCTTTAGTAATCATTAAACGTCTCGGAATAGTTAATTCACCCATAAATTATAAATCTTAATCATAAAGGTAAAGAAATTGATAAAGATAATGTTAAATGACTTGTTCTAGTCCTACTAATATTATAAATGCGAAAGTTTGTGAGGATGGATGGATGGATGGATGGATGGATGGATGGATGGATGTTTGTTGCTCTTTCACGCGAGAACGGCTGATCGGATCTGGATGAAATTTGGCACAGAGGTAGATCACACACGGTCACGGACACGGTCTGGAATAACACATGGGCTATAAATTATCCCCATAATAACTTAAGGGGGTGAGCAGTATTGCATTATCCATAATCCTCAACTGTTTTACAGCTTGATACTGGAAATACGAAATAACGCAAGGGACATCGAGCGTGCTGTGCAAGTTTTCACTTTAAGCACCTGGTGCGAGCGTTGCAAATCCAAGAGAAAGCTGAAGTCCCTTACGTCATTTCATATTTCCGGTATCGTACACAATCGAACTGTCAACTGTCATACTATATTAAAACAGAAGGTCTATTTCAAACTGTTTGTCACCGGTGTACGTAGCATAACGGTACAGAGACTTACCTGTAAACAAAGGTACGCAAGTTCAAATCACAGTCAGTATTCAGTTTTTGTGATTTTTTATAAGATTTCCAAAAATGTTGAAACGTGTTCGCGAGTTCGATCCCCAATCGGTTTTCACTTTTTGTAAGTTCCACGTATTTGTTTTCATTTCGATACTATATGATTTTCAAATCAATTCAGAGTAAATTTATATAATCTACTTTTAATTGTAAATACAATATTATAAATCTGTAGACGTAGAGTTTCTGTATATTGAACATAATTATTTAGAAAAAATAATGTTTTCTTTTGTTGTGTCTGTGTGTCTTGGGTGTATAGTTTATTATAGTATTATCACGTGTACATTTTAAAACTAATAAGATTAGGGTTTTAGTTTTTGTTTCATTGGAATTGGTGCTCTCTATCTAAAGATATACGAATTTAAGGTATTTAAGAAAACTTATCATCATTTAGAAACATACATGCAACGACATCTATTGCATCAAAACGGTACTAATTAATAAGTGTGTTCACAAGATAACTTTTAAATCGTATTTTTCGAACAGTTACGATAACAAAATGTACCCTTGATTAGTTTAAATGACGCTGCTTTGAAAATCTACATAGGGTTTTTTTTTGGAGGGTGGGAAATCATCATTTGACTCCTCCCGCTCTGGGCAGAGCGGTAGGGAATGTTAGACTTCTACTGACTAAAAACCACCCATGTTCCTTTTTTGCCTTTTGTGCTGTGGCCGCGATATTTCTTTCGAACAACCCGTAGCCCCGACAAGCGGCGGCCCTTGCGGGCCTCAACCATATTGCTGACATCTCTTTGAGGCGCGCGTGGAACCGAACGCGCCGTCGACACGGCCTGTCGTCGTCTTACGACGGGCGGACGGCGAGCTAGCCCACTACTACTATATTCACAGTCGCTTGCGCGCGCGCTTGGCGTACGGCTGTTTCGTAGATCCACCTAAGTCAAATACGTAATTGTGCATAAATATCTAAAAACGGTGTTTGCTAATATCGCATAATAATGGTGAAGTGTAAGAAATGTAATAAGGTTGTGTCGATCGCGAAAGATGAGACTATTAAATGCAAAGGCTCATGTGAAACAGTCTTCCATAAAAAGTGCGTCACGAGAGCTACCTTCAAAAATGAAAAATGTGAGGATTGTGTTTCCCTGCCCGAGTCGGTTCCTAGTTCGCCTTGTGTCGAAGAACCAGATATTGCCGTGACCCTGGCTGCCATGAACAGGAAAATGGATGTGGTGTACAAAATGGAGAAAAAACTAAGTGAGCTAACCGATCTGGTTGATTTCGTATCAGAAAAGTATGATCATCTGATGGAGTACCAGAAATCAGCCGAAACAAAAATTAAATCCCTAGAGAACATGAACGCGCACCTGGAAAAGTGCAATAAATCTCTGGAAGAACGTGTGAACGAGCTGGAGGAAAAACACCTGGAAAAAACGGTGGAATTGGCTGGATTGGTGAAGAAAGAGAATGAAGATATCGCCAAATTGATAGTCCAGGTTGCCAGCAAGATCCAGATGGATGTTAGTCAGATTGAGTACGCAGAGAGGGTAGGCCGCGAAAAACCAGACGCCGACAAACCACTTCCAGTAGTGGTAACGTTGAGGACAAAAGAAGCTCGTGATAAGTGGATTGGAAGTCGCAAAAAACATCTGACAAATGGTGAAATGTATGGCACCAATAATGACAACCGTATCTACATTAATGAGAATCTCACCAGATATAAAAGAAACCTTCTGTGGGTTACTAAAAACCAGCTTAAAAAAACCTACAAGTACATCTGGGTACAGGATGGAAAAATACTCATAAGGAAGAGTGACGAGCAGAAGAAAATAATGGCTATTAGGAATGAACGTGACATTGCACGATTTACAGAAGGCAATGTCACAGATACGGTGAGTAGCTAGATGTTGTTGTTGGTACGTACATGCCTCACGCACACATAGTGCGAAGTTATTGCTGCGAACTCAAACATCTGCTAATAACAGTTGATCGTTTCGATGCAATTGTCACATTGGAATGTCAATTCACAAGACTAAAAGCAGCGAACAGCTGGGTTGAGAGTATATCCAGCAACAGCAAATATTTACATATAGCACACTTAAATATTCGATCAATGAGAAAAAACTTTAACGAACTCCAAATATTTTTAA
Source organism: Diarsia dahlii (assembly GCA_949775195.1). Lineage (NCBI taxonomy): Eukaryota > Metazoa > Arthropoda > Insecta > Lepidoptera > Noctuidae > Diarsia > Diarsia dahlii. The sequence continues at coordinate 21,579,242 of OX459199.1, forward strand.
ACAATTGCTCTGAAGAGATAGGAGTGCTAGTGCTGACAGAAATTAACATTAGGGAAAATGAGTTGTCATTATACCACATACAGGGGTACAATCAATTTGCAAACACGAGGGAGACTACCAGAGGAGGAGGTGTGCTTATCTATGCTAAGGAATGCCTAATTTTCAATGCGCACAAAACCCTGACGAGTTCACTGGAAGGACTTTACGGTAAACTGACGTTTGACCAGTCAACACTCAATATAATCGCAGTCTACAGACCACCAAAGACGAATAAATTGTTATTCGTTGACGAAATCGAGCAGATAATCAAGAAGATCCCAGCCAGCGAGGAAATTATCATGTTAGGTGACGTAAACATAAATCTATTAGGAGAGTGTGAAAGTCAACTGGTGTCCAAATATAAGGACTGCCTGTGTGAACTAGGCTTACAGTGCGTAATACCAGCCACGGAGGTGACGCGAGAGGCTATCGTCGCGGGTGTAAGAGAAGTGTCGTGTATCGATCATGTCTGGTTGCGAGCAAGGCAGATTCAAGACTGCCTGTCGTTTGTTATTGAGTGCTTCATGTCGGATCATCACGTGGTTGGAGTCTCAGTACCGTTACTGATGACTCAACCGCGCACTGGCAGTGAGAACTCGGACACTCGGTATGTGATTAGTAATAAGTTAGTGGCTAAGCGGATCTCTGATTACGACTGGTCTCAACTATTGTTTATTGATTGCCCGTTAACTCTGTATTCTAAGTTACAAAATGTTTTCAATGATATTTATAAAAGTTGTAAGACTGTATTGCCAAAGGTTAAAAAACGGGTCACACAACCGTGGATAGGCAGAGATTTAAATCAAATGTTAATGCGTAGGGATAGGTTATTTAGGGATTGGAGGGAAACACCAAACAATAACACGAAAAGACTAGAATATACACGATTAAGAAATAAGGTGAACAAATTAGTATTTAAGGCCAAAAATAGGTTTCGGCAGGAAGAAATTAAGAAGTGTAACGGAGACCAAAAAAAAATCTGGGACAAAATCAATAACTGGACAGGCAGGAAAAAAGCGAATATAGATGATATTGTTAAAAGATACTTTGGTAATAAAGATACAATGTATAATGTATGTAGTCAATTTGCAGATACATTTACTAATGAAGTTATTGCTATTAAACATAATTGTAGTACTAAATTATTAGACAGAAGTAAATATAGTAGGGCAAGTGATGTAACGTTTCGCTTTAAGCCTGCAACCTGTGACACAGTATGTAAAGTCATTGATCAGCTGAGCAGTGATAAGGCGCCAGGCATCGACGGCATTCGAGTTATAGACTTAAAATTAATTAAAAATAAAATCTCACCGGTCTTGTCGCACTTTGTCAACCTGTGTTTGTCGAAGGGGGAATATCCTGACCAGCTCAAAAAAGCGTTAATTAGGCCCATTTACAAGCAGGGATCACATTCAGTTTACGCTAACTATAGGCCAATTGCTGTCTTATCGGTTATTAATAAAATAGTGGAAAGGATAGTAGTTGGCCAGGTTAGCGAATTCTTAGAGAAAAATATTATATTAGCGGATGCACAGCACGGTTTTAGGCAGGGTCGTAGCACTGTAACAGCACTATCACAGTTTTCCGAGGATATGAACAGTAGTCTCGACCAGGGCCATCAGGTCCTGGCGCTTTTCGTCGACTATAAAAAAGCCTTCGATACCTTGGATCATGAGGTGCTGTTGCAGGCCATGGATGAATGCGGAATCAGGGGTCCCACAAACAGGTGGTTCCGGAGTTACCTAAGTGGAAGAACCCTACAGACCTGCATTGCTGGTGTTGCTGGTAAAGAAGCGGCAGTACAGCTTGGTGTTCCAACCGGTTCAGTCTATGGTCCGGTTGGCTATGTCATGCATGTCAATAGCGTCAGTAATGTGATTAAGAAATGTCGGGTATATATGTACGCGGATGACATGTGCCTTATGTACTCCGCTAAGAACATACAAGAAATCAGGGCTGTGTTACAGGCCGATTTTGATAATATTACCCGGTGGGCGCACGATAACGGTATCATACTTAACCTAAATAAAACGAAAGTGATGCATCTGCACTCACCGCACAACTTGGTTGCAAAGAATGTTGATAGCATGGATATTGGTATCGTGGGTCACACGTATGAGTGCATGCACGTTGGAAATGTAAATTGTGTCTGCGAACAACTGGAGTATGTAAGCAAGTATAAGTACCTAGGTCTGTGGGTGGACCGCAATATGAATTGGAAAACACAGGTTGACACAGTGTGTACAAAGCTTAGGGCAGTATTGAGTAAGTTCTATATCCTGAAGGCACCCTTAAGTAGGAAAACGCTGCGTATTATTTATTTTGCCCTCGCCGAGTCATTGTTATCCTATGGTTTGAATACGTATGGTCGTACTTTTAAAACCTATCTAAACAGTATTAAATCGCTGCAAATTCGTTTTATGAAATACCTTGTTAACCCACAAACAAAACTTGCTTGTAAAGAAAATTATGAGCAGCTTTTTATTGTATGTAAGGTGCTTCCTGTCCATGAGAAGGTCAAATACTTGCTGGTTCTAGAACAGTTCTATAACGACCAATTCAAGGTACATGTGCAAAATAGGTACAATACGAGAAGCGTTAGAGAACGTAAGCTTGTACGACCGCCAACTAAAAATTACTATGGCAAAAGAACCAACAAATATTTGACCCCCACACTTTTTAATGATCTCGATTGGCTTAGAAAAAGTAATGATAGAATAAGTAAACAAACGCTAAAATATAAATTGAAAACTATTTTCCTTGATGAAGTTGTCGCAAGATGTGAAAATACCCACTAACTTGTTTTGGTATTGTAACTGTTGAACAAGATACATAATGTTATGATATTATATAGATGTAAACTCTTATGTAATCTAATTCACCTAATTAGTAAGTAGATAAGTCAGGAGTTTGTAATTCGATTATTTAAATATTGTTATCTGTTTTTTGTGTAATTCTAAATAATTGTGGCGGCGCGTCCTGCCGCCTCCGTCCCCCGCGCCTTCCGGTTCGTGAGTGCCGGCTGCGACGGTTCGCGCCGTGACAACATTTAATATTGCGTACCTTACTACGTGTTTTGTATTTACTTTTAAGAGTTTTTTTTGCTTACCTTCATTCAACGAATTGTGTGTGATATTTTGTGAACCAAAAGTATTAAGACGAGCGCTACTCCCGCCGACAAACTGCTGCGCAGTTTGGTGGGTGCATAAAATGTTGAAAATGTTTGGTCCTCAATAAATGATTTATTTATTATTATTATTTATTATTATTACTTACCGTCCACAGGCCCGCACCTACGGTGGCCGGAAGCCGTCACGTGACCCCCGACGCCCAGAGCGTCTCCTATTGCGGCTGGGACGAGAGGTTCTCTCTCTCACCACTCCACCTCCTTCGCTAGCATCACTGCTTCGCCGAAGGAGGCGACGGCGTCCCATTACCTCTCGCCCCGCAGCTTGGCTTGAACCAGGGCCGGACGCGAGAGGTCGCCGCCGCCGATCGTCGCTAAGAGAACACGACGGGGCTCAACCCAAGTGGGGCTCCGCCCAAGCAAGGCAGACCTCCACGGTGTGCTCCACCGTGTACTCCATCTGATCCTTGCAATAGTAGCATTTGGGCGTTTCCTTCCACCTGATTCGGTGCAGGTGCCTCCCGAATCCCGAAACAACCGTGACCGGTGAGGACCTGCGCCAGACGAAAGGTGAGGGCGCCGTGGCGCCTCTCAAGCCACTCCTCAAAGAGGAGACTTACCACCACTGTGCCCTGCATGGGGTTGCGACAGTCGCTCTCTCCATGTCGCCATGAAATCACACCAGTGGGGTATGTCCGCCATGCGGCAATATACGGCGGCAGCGGAGTTATCCCCCAGTGTAGTGCCTCCGCGCACCATTCATGCAGGAAACTACATAGCCTAAACCCTATAGTGTGTGTTTGCTTCCCATGCATTAAATTTTGGCAGTTTAACTTCGTCTTCGACAGATGGCATTGTTCATTTGACACCATTTTCAGAATTGCGGTGTTAATATTTGTCGTGAATAGTCAACAAATACAAATTGACAGGTACACAGTAAGAAAAACAGCTGTAAAAACTTTAAAATAAAAACCTAATTAAAATTAGATAAGACCAGCGACGTAAATATATTTTTTTTTTAGTGTGTAAATCGAATACAGGACATGCAGCGCCACAGTCAAACGCCGAGGCACTGCGCCAACCGTGCCGTCTTATCGGCTGTGGCTGCCTTAGGCATTGCCGCAACTTTGCTTAACAATGGCCAGATTGCACTTTCCGTTTACAAATTGCCGTCGAATCTTACACCAACTTGCAACATCACCAAAAATCTGCGATTGGCCATGGAACAGATGTCTTTGCAAATAAACTGCTTTAAACAGGAGAGAGTCGCCTGGAATTAGATGTAGATGCGAAAATTCCACTTTCCGAAGAGTTTTCCCATCCAGTGCCAACAGAAGATCCCGAAAGAGTTAGGCAGTGGTGTACCTAATCGTAAACCCACATTTTGCCAGTAATGTTCAAGCGCCATGGAATAGGGGGCGTTTGATGTCTATAGATATAATATTGCCATCGACCTGGCACGAAAACCACGCTCCGTGGCCTCTACTGCGAAAACACTTTGCAATCAAACCTCGGACCTCATCCTCAGTAGTTGCACTTGAGACCACTCGATCAACGAGACAGTCACACATCAAAATTTCCACGTGAACGAAGTCGCGGGTATCAGCTAGTAAAAATATAAGGAAATAATCCTAAAAAATTATTAAACAAAATAAATGAAAATATAGAAATAAAAGTAGAGTACGGCAGTAAGTCGTAATTGTCATTGCGTTTCTAACCTATAACATTGCATTACTGCCATAATTATGTGTACCCAATGAATTTAATAGAATAAACTCCTCTCACATACACACATATCAATCATATCATATCATAATCTCTGATGCAATCTAATACCGGTGGCGTCTGCATTTCTGCCGGTACAGGTACAGTCAGTGCCCAGCGTTACCTGACCCGTCGTGAAAAGAAGAAGATGGCAAGTGGTGTCAAAAGAGGGGTCAAGTAATGCTGGGCACTGACTGTACTATTAATTTAATATTAATATGTTACTAGTTAATTTGCTAGTTAATAGTTAGTACAATAATATTATATTGCTAACTGTGGAGGGTTGTAAATGGCTTGTCGTTGGTTACCTCATTATAACTTTTGTATTGTTTACGCAAACACAATAAAATAAAACAATACCAATGACACGTGGGTTTGACTGTAATTTAGGTCCAATTAATAATAGCACACAACAGGACTTGAATGAAGTAAACGACAGAGCTGTCCATGTTGGAGATGTCAGTAACATTGCAGGGGCCCGCAAATGACGACGCCTGTCGGGCTACGGTTGTTCGAAAGGGATACCGCGGCCCCGGACACAAAGGGCTAAGAAGGAACATGGGTGGTTTTTAGTCAGTAAAAGACTTAAGACTCCCTTCCGCCCCGGCCAGAGCAGGAGGAGTCATTTGATGATTTCCCACCCACCAAGAAAAGAGTTGCTATCGTACTGGTTGGACAATATCTGAGTCATCAAGTCGAGAAGAAGAAGATATGTGATACATTTGCCAGTTCCTTCTTTGATACAGTCCTGATATTATTTTACGGTCATCATCATCAGCCTATAATGTTTCCACTGCAGGGACTCAGGCCTCCTCTCTAGGAGAGGGATGGACTATAATCCACCGCGCAGCCCAGTGCGGATTGGTAGACGTCACATGTCTTCGAATTTTTTGGTTTAACGTTAACACGGTTTCCTCACTTTGTTTTTCTTCACCATTTTGAGAACAGGGGCGATGAAATAATAAATATATATTTTACGGTAATTATGGAAAACTAGCTGAACCCGCGCATGCGTTGCAATCCACTACTCTACATACTACCCTACGTACTACCCTACGTACTACCCTACGTACTACCCTACGTACTACCCTACGTACTACCCTACGTACTACCCTACGTACTACCCTACCTACTACCCTACCTACTACCCTACCTACTACCCTACCTACTACCCTACCTACTACCCTACCTACCTACTACCCTACCTACCTACTACCCTACCTACCTACTACCCTACCTACCTACTACCCTACCTACCTACTACCCTACCTACCTACTACCCTACCTACCTACTACCCTACCTACCTACTACCCTACCTACCTACTACCCTACCTACCTACTACCCTACCTACCTACTACCCTACCTACCTACTACCCTACCTACCTACTACCCTACCTACCTACTACCCTACCTACCTACTACCCTACCTACCTACTACCCTACCTACCTACCTACTACGCTACCTAAAAAAAAAAAAAAAATATCAAAGAACCTTTTCCTGGTTCTTAGCTACCTCCCTACCAATTTTCAGCTAAATCCGTCCAGCCGTTTTCATGCTATGTCGTGACAACGGAAAACGGGTTTCATTTTTATATATATAGACGAATCACCATTTCCATCAATAGATTTTTAGTGTCAATATGATGGATTGATTCAGAACACTGACCTGACTTTACCACGTTTATTATTAGTCACCTGACCCGTACACTGTGTAGCTCATTAGTAGGTAATCGATGTTTGATAAGCCATCGGTTTTAGGGATTTTGGTTAGATTGAATTGTTTATTTTGTTTTCGGGTTGTTTCGTGTTTCCTTTTGTTTCTAATTAGCTAGAGTGATTTGTTCGTGTGGATTGAGTATTTTGTAATCTGTATGTTCTGGTTGAATAATTGAAGAAAATGTTTTGAGAAAAATGGTGAGTATGAATATAGATGGAAAGTAGAGGAAGACCAAAGAAACGATGGATGAACTGTGTGAAGGATGATATGGCTAGAAAGGAGGTGACTGCTGAAATGACGAGAAATAAAGAAGTATCGAAGAATGTTGAACATGTTGCGCCGACCCCAAATAAATTGGCATAAGGGCCAGAAGGGGATGATAAGTATGTCATGGTTGACTTGATACTTGGCAACAAGAGTACCGGCGTGACAACTGTGTTGAGTGTTTAATTAAGAGCTTTTACTACCTCAAACGCGAGTTTTATAATGCGTAAAAGTATATGATTCACTGCAGTAATCAAAATCAGAAAAATATATGATATTCTTCAGGATATATGGTAGTGACATAGTGTTGTGAAAACATAATACAACTAACTTTGCTTGATAGAAAAAAATCGCGAAGATACCTCTAAAAATTCTTTTAACGAGTAAAAACCATACTAAAATACATGTCATCGTTCTGATTTTTTTTGCCAAATAATACTACAAGCAACATACTAAAATCATAGTGTTTTACTTTTTTAGTCCAATAAATAGTTTTTTTGTAAATCGCAAAATACCACTAATTTCGCACTATTCGGCCGCAGCAAAAGACGTAACAACCGCTTTGTAGTGCAAGCTGATTAGAACTTTATTCTAATAGTATTTCAAGCGAAGTTTGAACCACCACAAATAGGGTTGAGGTAGCATACGCTCAATGACTTATGCTGTACAAAATGTAATAATTCACGTCATGCCTGTAATCCAAAAAGAGTGAGGCAAGGTAAGGACCACATTTCGCCAGTTATATTTAAGTCCCATCTAATAGGTGGCAGGCTCCGTGGCTGCTACTGAGAAAATTCTGAAGGAAAAACAATAAATATTAGTAATAATATAATATATTAATAAATAACAAAAAGTAATTATTAGTATAATATTATATATTAGTTTATTACCTATTTATATTCTGTCTGTATATATAATAATATGTATTAGTATGTACCTATTTATGTATATCAATTTATATAACAAAATAGTTTTCTCCTTATTATTATTATTTTGTACTCTACCACAGTGCTGTCTTATTTGACCCTAAGGTTGACTGGTAGAGAATGCCTTGTGGCATTAAGTCCGCCTATGTACCACTATTGTACATGAAGTTTAAATAAATAAATAAATAAAAACCCAATAACATTTTGCCCGCCCTGGGAATCGAACCCCAGGATCTTACCAGTTGCGCTTGCGTCCCCTTGCATATTTTATGTAAATTCAGGGCCTTATATAATCCAAAAAATAAGTATTTTGTAACAAAGGTACCGATTTTTATTTGTTCGAAACCTTAAAAAACATTTGTATGACTACTACTGATTCAGTACACACACACCGATATCCAAACCGAAAAACACGCATGAAATCGTATAAAAACGCAACTACACATAACCAACAGAAAAACAATAAAGGACTATTGACACAAATTCGTGTCGCGGTGAAAATATTCGGAGTGAACGAAGATGAAATGCGTTCAACGAAAACATTGTTGTAGACCATTCCTGTTGTTTTCGTACTGTTCATATTACGAGTAATATTTGGTAAGGTTAGGTTACATGAATTCAAAAGATGAAGGTCATCATCATCCGTCACAAAGATACCGCGGTCTCCACATAAAGGGCTAAGAAGGAACATGGGTGGTTTTTAGTCAGTAGAAGTCTGACAAACTTGATGATTTTTGTTCCCACTGCAGAGACTCAGGGACACTTTCTAGGAGAGGGATGGGCTATAATCCACCACACGGGCTCAGTTCGAGTTGGTGAATGTCACATGTTTTCGATTTTTTTGGTTCTAAGCTTCGATCAATAATGTACTAGATTCCCGATAAGCGCTTCAAAAACGGCCCGAAATATAAGACCACAAACGTATTTGTGGTCTTATTTCAAATTAGTATGGTCCAATCATAGCCAACATTAAGACGTCAAAATACCGCAGTATGCGTTCAATAATTGCGTAAATAACCACCGTAACACCAAGGTTTTGGAAGGAATATCTATTTTTCGGTAATTTAATATCATTATGTGCTTTTTCATAATATTTAAACATAATTAAACTGTAAATATAATTAAATCAGCGAATATTATAATTGTTTGGCCAATGTTTGCTACAACGCACCAACTATTGTATCATGTTCTTGAACAGGGAACGCTAGTTCCGCAATAGAATAAGCACGACATTGTACACAAAATGATTTTAACCGTATTGCTTAGAGTTTAAGTTTCATTTTGGAATGAATATTTTTGTACTGATGACTTTTTACTTTGGAGCGACATTTAAAATGTTTTGCTTCTAATCTTTCTACGATGAAAGGGCTTAAATAAATATACTTTACAATGAAAATTAAACGTTATGTTTAAGTGTTAAGGTTTATAATCATCTGAAGTTGTAAATAATATTGAACTTTTTTCTAAGATGTTATGTAGATGTTTACGTGTGTGCAAACGTGGCCACTTGAGCGACTTAGTTTTGTTCCTGATGCTTAATCTAGTACTATTATTGATCGAAGGTTCTAAGACAAGCCGGTTGCCTTACAATGTTTTTCTTCACCGTTTTTAGGTATTTTATACTTTTATTCCACCTACATTTAACACGTCACGTCAACATAACATAACATCACGCCTGTAATCCCCGAAGAGTTAGGCAGAGTTGTACCCACCGGTACACCCACACCTTCAAAATCAAAAGTAATTTTATTCCAATTAGGCTGATAGTCAGCACTTTTCGAACATCAAAACAATTTACAAGAGACAGTCCCCAAAAACGCACACCCTTCGACACTTCCTAGTGTTTAGCTGGGATGAAGAAGTGGCGGAACAAACTCCTCAGCAACACATTATATATCTGTTAGGTTAGGCTTTGCCAGTCGCCACCTATATCAATAAGAATTCTATTGTAATGTAAGCAATTATTCACGTCTCTTTTCTCTCCTATTCTACACCATCTATTTCAAAACGCTGTGAAACAACAAAAACTTGCACAAACAGTAACGAAACAATGTGAACTGGCCTTAACAACAGAAGTAACAAATGAGTCCGCGGTAAAACATACACGTTTGTTATTCGTACGACGTTTACGTGCGAATAACGTTACGATTCATTATGATTCGCCTTTATAACGTACGGGGGGTAAGTAGGACAGGCATAATAGGAATACCTAGTAACATTTTGCACGTGGAAATGTTTTTTTCATTGATTATTTTATTTTGGAGATTCGGTGTTTGTGTTTTGGATTGGTATTCCTTTTCAAACATTGGAACAAGAGTAGGGAGATAATGGTAACTAGCACAAAACATCACGCCTGTTATCCTGGAAGGGTTAAGCAAAGGTGTACGTAATAGAACACCCACATTTCACTAGTTATGTTTAACCAACAGAGGGCGAGCTTATTCAACCGCGCGAGCACAAATCCAGACTCCGTCGTTGTTCCTGTTCGTAAAATTCCTGATAGGAAAACTCAATAATACTTTGCCCGACCTGGGAATCGAAACCAATACCTCATGCGGAACAGTCGCGATTGCAACCATTAGACCATGAGGTAGACAGATTGTTCTTTTACCATAATAATTTACAGTTGTTTCTAAATTATTATGGTATGTCATAGCCTCTAGATTGTAACGTAATGCCTTACTCTAAAAAAATTACAAGAACTTTTCAAACATCACTATTCTATTACTAAAACCTTTCTTCCATCCCGCATACCTTAAAGGTTCAATTTAAAGTTCAGTCTAATTGCAGTCACGGAGACTCCAAACTCAGGCAGATAATATACCTACTAAAATATCTGTCAACATCTGCAGGCGATCTGTACGGGTTGACCTAAACCTTAATGAAGACTACTACTACTATTCTGATTCAGAAGAAAACAAGATCAAATAGCAAAATCAAATTTCCACACAAGTTTTGTTAAATTAATTGGTTGTTGCCACTCCGGGGGCGTATCAGCGAATGTAAGATGATAGCTCTGCCTACCCACTTGACATTATCTTTTAGCAATCTTTCACAACACCCACGGCCATTAGACTTTTCTCTGCCGGAACAAACACATCTCTAAAGGATTCCTACAAAAGAATTACGTCTTTTTTTTGTGTGTTGGTGGAAAGTTCTATTTTTATAAAAAAAAAAAAACAAATTAATTATTGTAATTATGAAGCGTTATGTAATCTCAGAAGGGATGGACAGAGGTGGAAATAACACCCACATTTCGAGGAGTTAAGTAAGAGTAAAGGAGTTATGAGGATGACCAAAAGGGTGAACGAATTTCTAGATTTGTTTGTTTTAGGTTCTTAATTATAAAGTATACAATGTCTCTCGAACACAGCACTTGTAATTTGCTAATACATATTTAAAGTTCGTTATTTATCAAAAGTAAAAAAAAAATGCTTTAGTGTCTCTTAATTAATTTAATTGAGACACAACGATACATTACTTTGATACCGTCCACTTAAAAATAATGTTAGTAATTAAATAATCAGAAGCACACTAACACAAGATTTTTGTAGTTACATAACACCACACTTGTAATCCCCAAAGTATTAGGCAGTAATCAATAGTAATAGCAATAGCTTCCGTATGGTGTCGGACGCAAAGAATAGCACCATCCCATATCTTCCCGTGGGTGTCGTAAGAGGCGACTAAGGGATGTACCAGAGAATGGGCAGCAGCGTTCTCTGTGCTTTTTGTATCGACCGTACTGCGATCGCCAACCCGCCTGCCAAGCGTGGCGATTATGGCAAACCCCCCCCCCTAAGCAAAAATTACACTTAGGGGAGGCCTATGTCCAGCAGTGGACGTCTTTCGGCTGAAATGATGATGATGATGATGAATAGTAATAGTGTATTTTGTAGTGATTAACACGGAAATTGATTTGTAAAAAGTTAGTTCTAGGAAATGTTGATTTTAGGAAACTCATGCCTAAAGCTCATGCGACGTACCGATGAGAATACACAAGGCTTTTTTTAATTTTTTTGTGCGGTGGGAAATCATCAAATGACTTATCTCGCTCTGGGTGAAGCGGAGGGGAGTGTCAGATTTCTACTGACTAAAAACCACTCATGTTCCTTCTTAGCCCTTTGTATCCGACGCCGCGGTATCTCTTTCGAACAACCCGCAGCCAGAATTAACAAGGCTTTTTTTTGTTTAAACGTTGCCCCACACTAGGAATTTCTCCTGTATCGTGGGTGCGTTCACAAACATTTAAACTCACATACACAAATACCCAGACCCGGAACAACTATCTGCAGGTCTTACAAATATTTGTTCCGTGCGGGGATCGAACCCGCGACACGCAGCGCGGCAGCCCATTACTTGAGCCACTGCGCCAACCGTACCGTCAAATAATAAGAGTCGCATATATTATCCGTAAGTCTTATGATAAGATTAATTGCTAATCATATTCTAGCCACAACTAACCAACCATCACTTAACTAACGGCAAACTAAAACCATAGAGTCCTTTAAACTTCGAACTCTATTTACGACATCGGCACCCTTTTAACAGCTCTAGTTAGAGCAAATAGTTAATCAAATAGAACGTGGCTCTACATCCGTGTAGGGGATTAAGTAGAGCTCCTTACCTACTCTAATCGCTATTCTTCCGTTAACAGCTTTTAAATATTTATTTTTTTCTAAGGAAGACTTTAGTTTTCTTCTGAATCGGTGATTTGGACGTTTATTTTGGATTTGGAGCTATTAGTACTAGGCTGGCTGCTTTGTTGATCTAGTCGTTGTAAGCATGACTGTTGAGCTTGAGGTCCAGGGTTCGATTCCTGGTCAGGCCAAATGTTATATAGTGCTTTTCCATCAGGAATTTTGTGCCGGGTTGCTGCCAATAAGCTCACAGGACTAAAACATACTGTTGGAATATAGTGGCACTTTATACCCTACTCATTCCATCATCCACATAATGTGATGGACAAAAGTTTCGTACCTACTTTTGTTATAGTGAGAGACAAAAGAAAAACAATTGTTTATCTGGAAAATCGATTCACATACCTTATAAATAAATGTATGCGTCAGTCACGCCTCCGACCTTGAAGAAGCTGAAAATATATTTAACTGAGCAGTCATTTCAATGGAAAATACCTTCACTTATAAGAAATGATCGACTCTAATCACAAGGGAACAATGACCTTGATAAAAACATAGACGAACACATAATGTAGTCAGTAATTACTATAGGGACTATTATGGCGTATCATTAAAGATATTTTGAAACAAACAGCCCTAATGAATGGTACACAAAGTGAGAAATAATTTGAACCTAAAGACAGTACATTATAAGCCTAACTACTAGGTAATAATTTAATTATGGCTCGATAATTCTTCAATTCTGAATAGTTCTTTATAAAACACTAGCGGACGTCACGCGGTTCCACCCGCGTAGTTCCCGTTTCCGTAGGAATACATGGATGAAGAGTAGCCTATGTCACCCGGGGATAGTGTAGCTTCCCAACAGTCTCGACAGAGATAACGACAAAATCGCTAACTTTCAATCCTTAATTACTAACGAATAAATTCGGTTGCAATAATGATGCTTGCAAGTAAAGCAAATCTCTACATCCAAGATGCGTTTCTCGCAACCGAATTTATTTGTTGGTAATTAGCAATCGAAAGTTAGAGATTTTGTCGTTATTAGTGTAGATACTGCAGCCCCAGTAGTCTTTATGTTTATTCGTTATATAAAAAAAAAAAAAAATCCTTCCTCTTTATAATATTAGTATATAAGTTTTTAAACTGACATGGTCACTGACACTACTATTAATATCATAAACGGGATATTTACCATGTTTGATTGTTGTTTCGAGTTCCCGATATTTCGGCGCTGTTACAAGCACCATGATCACGGATAAACTGTTATCCGTGATCATGGTCTGTTTATCCGTGATCATGGTGCTTGTAACAGCGCCGAAATATCGGGAACTCGAAACAAAAATCAAACATGATAAATATCCCGTTTATGATATTAATAGTAATATTAGTATAGACATAAGTTTATATGGAGGCCTATGCCCAGCAGAGGACGTCTTTTGGCTGAAATAATGATGATGATGAGATAAAATGTAAAGGCCATACCTCATGTCACTCTTTGGAGCGATTGTTTATCTAACCTCTACAACACAGTGATTCGATATCACGATACACTTTGAAGAGGCAGGTCACAAATATGAATTTAAAACTAAAACGCTTCAATGAATTCGAACTCGGTCGATGGCAATACGCTAGCTCTAATTACATGGGACTATATAAACATAACTCACTTAGTGTGAGTGTAGCTACTGGCACACCTCTGCACCTCTTCGGTATAACCGGTGTGATGTTATCTCAGTTTATGTAAGACTAGCTTTTGCCAGCGGATTCGCCCGCGTGAAAAAAACGACTTTCCATACAAACTTTCATCCCCTATTTAACTCCCTTAGGGGTTGAATTTGGAAAAATCCTTCCTTACTCCTTGTCTACATTATAAAGGGAACCTCTGTGCAAAATTTCAGCTTTCTAGGTCCAAGGGTTTGGGCTGGGCGTTGATGAGTCAGTCAGTCAGTCAGGACTTCTCTTTTTATTTATATAGAATATTTCTGACGTCATCACCTATTGCTACTTTTATAAGAATATTTATAACTAATGAACTTGGAAGCCTTTAAGCACTATCTTAATTTGCTGTGTCCTGTCTTGCTCAACATTACTTTGTTCTTCGTAAGAAAAAATACAGTTTTACAATCACCCAAAAGTCGGCAAAGGAAACAATTGTCTGAGAAAATCGTGTGTCGTAAGCGTTAACTATAAATCCTTGCGAGCTAAATGTCTAAATGCCTAGACATTCCAGGCTAAAAGCTAGGCGTAGATAAAGACAAGCAATTACAAATAATGTTACTGCCATTCCACTAAATGCCTAAAAGTTTTTGGTCATATTGTTTGCAAAAATATCTTGAAATGTTGAAGTCTATGAATAAAATAATAAAATGCTTGCAATTGTTATGACAAAATACTACTTTAGATTTTAATGTTGTTAGACGAATTGTGAGATTATTGTTCGAATTTCAAAAGAACAGATAAATTAACTTATCTGTTGTGAAAAGGTAAAATCTACAACATCTAGCTCTTTGCTATTTAGCGATTGCAGATATAAAAGGCTAGCTTTTATATCTGCAATCATTGATACGAATCCCGCACAAGAGTCGAAACTTAACAGTGTGCGTCGATGATTATAAAAATTCGAGTCTATTCTCTTGTGATACACCCAAGTGGAGAAGGCGACTGGACCACGGGCAACACACGTCGTGAACACCTCTGTACTTGTTAATAACATGATCGGAGTGAAGGAATTTCGTTCCGCATCCCGCACGGATTTCGCTTCAGTTTGGCTACAGTTTTATGTCCAATTTGTCGATATTTAATTATGTATTTATTATTATTTATTAATTTGTTATTTATTTTATTTATTATGTATACTGGGTAAGCTCGTTCCATCGTCGACATCATCTCTGCCCTTAGGGCAAGATTGAAGTCAAGAGCAAGCCCGTTTATAATAAAATATATATATATAATTATATATATAATTTTCATTGAAAGTAATAAATTAAGTAACATAAATGGATACCATGTATGAGGGTAGAGGAAGGCCAAATAAACGATGGATAGACTGATGAGATTCTTCTTCTTCTTTACGTTTCGATGAGCTGCACAGCTCTAAAATTAGTTTCGAGTAAATCTTGAAGGGAGCGTAAAGTGCAGTGGTTGATGAAATGAATACCAGGTAAAACAAGTTACTATTAAAGATAGGTAAATACGCTTACTATACGCAAGAATCATTTACATAAACCCATGGTTAATAGTACCATTACTATACCGCGTAGTTTAAATACCCAATAACAAGCCATGAAACGACCATGAGTTTATTTTCTATTATTTGGTTCAACTAGTGAATCGATTTTGACGTGATGTGTCATTAGACATGCTAGTTGATGGTATCAGTTCTCAAATGATTGATGTGAAGGTCCTTGACTTCTATAACTCGTTATAAACGATTTTTTTTCATATCTTCGAGAATATTCAACAGTGGAAATAGAAATACTGGATTTTTTGTGATAAGAAGTTTTTATTTTCATGAAAGTGTACTCCTGAAATCTGTAGATCTGTTCACGTCTTATAGCCAACTGTCATCGATTGGGCAAACACCTAGAATTCGGGCTACTTTTATAAAATCATCGTCATTGCTATTCCCATACCCGACCACCTTTCTGACAGTTACCACTCAGGTCAGTACCCAGTACCTTTACCCAGTACAGTAGCTTTACGCAGTAGTAAAGCTATACCTCTAAGCAAATGGTTATCTAATTTCCATACTACCTGCTAAATACAGTACACTCACGAGTTATTATGCCTTGTGACTGGGACTGTAGCTTAGTTTATTTAGCTTCATTAGTTTAGTAGTTTACTGCTTCACTCGGAGAGCTTCGGTGGGTGCTTGGGCCGTCGCTTGGTAAAGGTTTTTGGCAGTTTTGTCATACAAAAGTATGTCAGGCCTTTGCTGGGTGGCGGCTTGAGTAATCGTTGGATATCTCTGAGTGCCACAGTTAGTTTAATTCGACTATTCAAAAGTGCCTGTAATTGGCCTACTTGAAATAAATGCTTTGATTTTGACCTGTAATGCCTAGTAAAGATCGACGAATGTCAGCCAGACCAACGAGACACAGACAAAAATAAATTATTATCTGTGATAGGTAGTCGCTCCATCTAAAATACTGGTATTCAGCTGCATCCGGTTAGACTGGAAGCCAAACCTGACATATTTGGGAAAAGGCTAAGCAGATGATGATGATGAGTTGGTTACCCATCCACTAATTGACCTCGGCAAGCGTAGCTTAACCTGAACATCGACCCGTGTGGTTGTTATTCTTAAGCTTCTTCACGATCTAGGTCAATGCTACTATACTAAACATATATTAGTGATCCGTCCCACTAAATCTTGTAAATAACTAACATAGTCTGCGGGCATTTGTCTCTCTCACCGCGTGATGAAATTCCTCGGGACCAACATTGTGGCTAACATTTGTTGGACCTAAACCTTATACATACACGACATACTTGTGCCTTTCAGGACAACAAATTTTGGACCTAGGAATGTGATTATTTCTAAGAAAAACTAGTCTACGTGAGGGAGAATAATGGTTTTTAATTTTCTTTTTTTCTGTAGAAAGTTTTCTGCTTAGGTCCGGTCATAGCATCAGAAGCAGCTTATCATATCGAAATTTTAATTAAATTTTAATTTTAAAATATTTAGCTATTATTTTTAATTTTTCAGAAGATTATTCTTTAAAATATTCCTTCTTCAATAACTTGTTAGTAACGAGTAATTCTAAAAAGTTTTTATTTAAAAACCTGCTTTGAAATAGTGTTAATCTACTTCTGATGCTGACTGTACCAACTCTGGTTATTTTTAACCGACTTCTAAAAAATGAAGGAGGTTCTCAATTCGGATGTTTATATATTTTTTTTTATGTTTTCTTCGGGCATAACTCCGTCACTTGCTAACCGATTTGAAAAATTCTTTTTTTGTTGGAAAGGGTCCAAATGGTCCCATTATTTTTTTAATCGAAATTGGACAAGCGGTTTTAGCCGTATTATTTTTAGCCGTAAAGTTTTAGCCATATTAACTCACCTAAATAAATTTGGTTTATGCCTACTTAAGAATTCTAGGGCACATACCATCTTAAACTACCCTATAATTATCGTGTGGTTAGTGCCTAACCTGGTGTCAGCATCTTTACGCTACCCATAGCTTCTGACTTGGCTTTACATGCCATCGAGAAATACCTCTCAGGTATGTTGGTTTCCTCGCGATGTTTTCCTTCGCCGAAGTGATAATAAAACAATACACATATCATCTGAAAAATCCAGAGGATCGTGACTTTGGTCCAAACGAGACTTATGACTTGACCCTTTAATTGCCAATCAATGATAACTTGAAAGAATCACGTTTATTATACAGGTTGTTTGGTGAATCGTGTGCCCAATTTTTCTTTTACAAAGTGGATGATTAATGTCACTAATTTTGAATTTAAAAGTATTCTAATACAATAAACATCAAAATTAAATAAAAATTCAATGTCTACGCCTTATGCTTTTTTTTCTAATTTGTATTTAAATGTAAAATTTGGGTCTTTTTTTAATTAAGCATTATAAAATTCCAAAGGACACACAGCCTGTATAAGCAAGAGTAGGTATCCAACCTATAACCACATAGGGCAGTCCAGCTTTCGCTTAGAGGTTTACTGTTCGTTGCAGATTAAAACTACAAAGCTATTCATAAAAAAAAAACATTTTCAGTAAACATCCACCACTCGACAAAAACCGTTTCACCATTTCATAAACAAAGATTCGTTTGTAATATTTTTATATTTGAAGAATTAAAAGATGCATTTAACTTCAAAAGCAAACGCCGAAACAAAACAGCGAGTTTATTATATTTTTTTGTAAAGTCTCGTTAGGATTCTAATACACAGATACACTGTATTTTGATTTTAAAACATTACTATCTGCGTCATACCTAAATTCACAAAACTTTTCAATTTTAGTTCACATCGCTTTATATTATATACGAACGATTTCTCTTTTGCGCGCAAGTCTATAAAAAATCAAGTACACATTAATTTTAAAAGAGCTCCGAAAGGCCTAATAATAATTAACTTATTTCGCAATCTTTTACACTCCCCATTCTTTTAGCATTCCTTCTTAATTTCTGGCTACTTATCTTTAATAAGTAAGTGCGGAATATTTAATGTCTAAGTAACCGAGGGAATGTTATTTTCACGCTGAAATGTGTTTCTTTGCTGAGATTCTTTTTGCCTGAAATTCCAAAGAACCATTTTAGATGGACCATTTTTTTTAACTTGATTACTCACACTGGCGACATGCTTAAAGATTTATAAACATTGGGTATTTTTTAATACTTCACTTTAAAAAAATGATTATGGTATTTCATGCTTAGCGTACGATCTCTTCGATGAATGAATAAATTTAATATTATAACTAAATTAAGAAGATACACACCTATAATTTTAGTTACCCAATTAGAAAGGACAACAAGCTCAAATGAAAAACAACATAGCCAAACTAGACCCTAACCATCAATTATTCAGTCTTACCTATTCCCAAAATAAACACAACTAATTTTAGAGCCAAAACTAAACTCGAAACTAACTAAAGTTATCAAAGTTAGCATGTAGTATCAGATGTAGACCTAAGACCTAGAACTAGTTAAGATCGTGATGTAGATACCTAGCCTAGATTGGTTTCGCTCGGGGGTTGCGTAAATCATCTTCAACCCTTATATGGCTAATGTGAGGTATTTAGATAGGCTCACGTGATATGCTTGGGATCTAAAGACTTATCTTATGTGCTGATATAGTTTTCGAAATTTCAAAGTTTTGCTTTGGAAAGAATCTGAAGATAGTTCTGCATATTAGATTTTATATTATGCAAAAAATATTTACGAAATAATTCAATGGTGTACATAATAAATAGTATTATTTTTATCTAATGTTTCAATATGCTAATTTGATAACAGTTCATAATATTGAGGATATTTCCAAAAGCACTTAAACATTTTGCAATCCATTTTTATACGATTGAAATCTCTTTTAATTAAAATGCAAAGAATCTGAGTATGTTAGCCCACACTGGACCCACGTGGTAGAAATTATCAACCCGGAGTTACAGGTAAAGTTAACGTGAGTATTTGAAAAAATATAAATTCTTTGGTATGCTCCGATTAATTAAAGGAACATACTTAAACATTTTATTTAAGTTAGGTACGTTTTAAACAAAATTACAGTCAATTTCCTTGTCAAAATAATAAATTATTATGCTATTTTAAATCCTTACACTAATCGACAAAACAACGCTGAAGGTAACGATAATTACAACTTAATACCAAAATAAGTCATCGACAGTCGTCAAAACTTCAAGTCACGTTTGGTAATAACCGAAGGCCTAACTTCACATAATTACTTTAACTTGACTCTTGCTTGAGTCGTAACAAGCAGCTGTCACTGTGTGCACACGATTTATTTTTAACTTGAACATTAGAAAACTATTTAAGTTATCAATTTGAAGGTAACTTTGAATAAAGTTTTAATAGTAATTGAAAATCGGTTTGACAACTGACAGGGTGCAACTTTCGCTATCATTTAAAAACAATATAATTGGAATATTTCAGTTTATATAATATATATTTTTAAGCTTTTGTGATGATCAATCAAAACTGAATAAATCTGAAATTATGGAATAATAAATATAAACATTCGATATTTATTTACTGTGCTCATATTTATTGTAAGGAAAAGATAAATGTTTGCCGTAACACAAATATTTTGTTGTTACAGATATTATTACGATTTCTACGTCGAATTCCACGTTATAACTATTTCATAAAACGGAGAATAATACAAATAACAGTAACGCTAACAGGTATTTCTAAAAAGTAAAGTCTTTAAAAATATAAATTTAAGTAAAGTAAAAAATTGTTTTATGTGTTTTCTAACAAAATAACAAAACAATAATCTCGGTTATCCCTATTTTGTCACTGTTCCTATTAACCGTATTCTACATGAACGAACAAATCAACACACTACTAAATTGAGATAACTTTTTATCTACATTGTTAAAACCCCCTTTGGAAAAAAAATACATCATACCAGTATAAATACAATACAATTCATCATGAGAGACTGAATAAAATAAAATCGTTCAAAATTAAACATTACAAAACTATTCTAAACAACTCTGTCAACTCCATTCGTTTAAAAAAAAACACATGTTATATTTTCTTACCACAGTTTAAAAATACAACAGTTACCGAATGGGTTCCCCTTTATTGTATCAGTTAAATAGAAAATTGAAAACTCTGCCCCTGTTCGACGTATTGTTTTTAATTGAAGCGTGGTTTCCCGGAAATCTAACAGTTCACATTATTGTTTTCACCATTCATTTGGAACATGAATATCCTTTTAACAGAAGTTTTCCAACCGTATTTGCCATCTGTTTCGCATGGATAAATCGAAATCTTTTAATCGGAACCAAATCACAGAAAAGATAACAAAACAACCGCCATCCCATAGAAAATTTTCCGCTTCTAAAGAACGAAATCTGTAAAGGCCCTTTAACTAATTATACAAAATTTTCCTCATTCACTCAGCTTTTCTCTCATCTCTAATTTCGTATTTAAATCTCACTTACCTATTCAAATCCTTTAATTGCTTAACATGGCACGTTAAAACACATTTATTTTAATTTAATAATTTACACTATAAGTAAAATTTATGAACACTCTAAAAATTAAACACGATACGAATACGATACGTAAGACGTATTTTGCGGGAAGGTCGCGCGCGGCCGTTCCCTTCGGCAGTCAGCTATCGACTGTCACAACTGGTCAACACAACGTGGGACACCGAGCTGCAGTGAGGACTGCGCATGCGTGGTGCAACTAACTCTTCTCTCAGAGCATCTTACTGTTCACAAGACACCCGTGCGTGTATTTCAGGGAATTTTCAGCTTTATTTCTTCGAGTTAGAGATGTTGGGTGGTGTATAAGTAAAGTATGCAGGTATGCAAACGGCGTGAACCGTTTAAAGAAAGTTTAGAACCACATGTCGGTCCAAACGAACTCGCTCGGAGTGAAGTTGTTGTTCGTTTTAATGAATGAAATCTGTGCGGAGAGAATGATGTCTTACGGGCCGTGTTTGAGTTTGTATTTTGCGCGAAAACTTTTTGTGTTATGGCAATGTACAGGCGATTCGTTGGCTTTAAAGAATTGCTTCTGGAATGTTAAAGCTAACAAAGAGGCGTGAAGTTTATTTAGTGGGATTATTCTTTCAAGTAATTTGCTGTTGACATTTTCATAGACTATTTTTTTCGCTTTACTGACGGTATACGATTTGACAGTTTTCGAATATAAAAGTTTGTGTATGTCAGTTCAGGCGCTCCATGTAAAATATAGCTGCATCCAGTTGTACTGGAAGCCGACCCCAATATAGTTGGGAAAAGGTTAAGCTAATAATGATGATACAAAGAGTGATCTGACTACAGTAGTCAGTTAAAGATTTTAATAAAGGAAAATGCAATAAAAACAACATTTCTCAACAAAATTAGAACACCGTTTCTAATTTAGCAGATCATTTGACCTCGCTAGTGACACAAAATTAAATTCACCACACTGCACACATCACAATGAATAATAAATTCGCCATAGCTCTTTCAAATATTTAATTACATTACGCATTCCTCTTTCACCCTGCACAAAAGACTATAATACACTTAACTGCTTTTATAAACATGGTACCCTGGTACACTCCGTCAAATTTAACGCTCTAGGGGTTCAAAAAAGACCCCTATATTCAAAATCGCGGAATGTCACAGGGGTTAAGTGCTATAGATTTCGCACCCCTATATCACACCCCTAATGCAAGTCATGATCTATGGGGCTGCATTGTGACCTCCCCCACTGCTAGGCACCTCATTAGCTCAGCGTGAAGGGTGCTGGTATGAATTTTTCGTGTATTGAATTAAATATGAATTGTTTTTTGAATTTTGCGTACCTCCAAGGAGATAGTAAAGTAAATACCTATTACCTATTAGGGGGTAGGATTTGATTGTCTTTTTTATTCCCCTACAATAGAATTTAAAATCTTTTATTATCAAATGACTTAAATTTCTTCAATGTTTTCCTTTTGTTCGAACTGAGCCTGAAAAACATCGCAATGTTCCGATAGCAACAAAGGACACAATTAAATTCTCCAGTAGCAAATACAATGGAACAATTTCATTATTCATCTGTATCAGAAATACAAATGTTATACAAAAGTAATACATATCTATTGTCTGCCCGAGACAGGTACAATCCTCCAATAATTTGCTATTCTGAAGCCACTTTTTTCCTCTATTTACTGTATAGGTCATTATTTGTTTCAGTAAGTCTTTGGGGAAATAACGCAAGAATGAGGGTAGATGAGAAAAAAGTGAAAAACAATACGAATGTTTTGTCTGCGCGTCTGTGTGTTTGGTTTTGTACAGTCGGGAAGAAAATAGACGTTGCTGTGGAGTAGACAGCTAATGGAAATGCCATGTGAGGTTTTATTTTGCATATTTTAAGTTTTGATCTGTTTTCGCCTGTCATCTCACGGTGTACGTTCAGACGTTTATTTGGCGGGACACACTCTTTTCGAAACTGAGGTAGCCCTACGTTTTCAAAGCGGTAAAGAACAACATCACGAGGAAACGAACGCTCGAAGACATGACATGGGACATCAACCAACCGGTACAGGCCTCGATTGGTGGCCTGTGCTGTATTCTAGCAGTGGGATAGTTATAATATAGTTATTAAATTGTTTCGGTTTTGCATTGGTACTAGTACCGTTCTATACTTTATTTATCTCTGTTACGTAAAACAAATATTTTTCTGTAGGTAAGTCCGTTTTAAATTTTAGCACACATGTCTTATCACTCCCCCATCTTCTTAACATCTCCATCGGATATGAACCTAAACACTATAAATTGGCACTCCATTCACTTACTTCTCCGCGGCCGTCGTTTTGGAACGGAAGCCCGATCACATCCTGTACTGTTATTTTTTCTTTATCGATGCAATTTCCGGTTTTTTATTTGAAACTATAATTTTGTGGATAGTATTAAGTAGTGTTGGGGTAGTTTCTCCCTAGAAGCAAAAATGGTGACACTTACCAGTATTTTTTGCTTAAACGAGCTTTTCTTAAAAATAGATTTTAATTTAAAGACTTTATGAAACAGTTTCGCAATATTTTTCTTTCAATAGATTAAATCAAAACAATTAATTTGCTATAAAGTACATTTAGAATGTAATAGAGATAGTTTTAGTTTTTACCCGACTGCGGCGAAGCCCAAAAGGAGGGTTATTAATATTTATGTAGTTCTAGCTTCTGTACCTACATTTGTTTTGAGAATTTTCTTTCTTTCTTTCTTTTAACGTACGTTGCGACCGAAACGTTGTTTTTTTTTTCACTAAAAGACAAATTATAAAAGCCACACTACCAGACTCAACACGCTATAAGCTAAGCCACACATAATAAATCTATTCGTATTACATAATGCAAGTTAAGAGAATTTATCACGACGCTACGTATGAAATGTAACATAAAATATGAAGAGAGGATCGCTATATCTTAACATTAGGAGGAGGTAACGTGTCCCGCGGGTCTTGGGGCCCCAACTATTCATATGCGTTTTGTTTTAAATAATACATGCTATATGAATTGGATATTATGGCGATTTACCTATAAGATGGCATTTGTTTTACGTCCCTTGTTTGGCATTAGGCATATTTGTAAAAGAATCTATTGTAGCTTGAGATTGGAAAATTTGGACAGTTTGTTGTTTTGTTTTATTTAACCTATCACAATGGTTGGCCGACACTATACTAGTAAGTGTATATTTTAATGATAACTCCTACTCGACTGTATTGTCCTACGAAAATGTTCTTCATTTATTACTGTCCTACCTCCGTGTCTATGATCGTAATCATCACAGATGCTACTGAGAAAATTACTGATAGAAAAACCCAATGACACTTGGCCCGACCCTTAAATCTACTTAGGACCTCATGTTCAGCAGTCACGGCATTCATATGCTTTCAGCATAAAGCTGTTTTTTTTAAATATCAAGCAGTCATTTCAATTTGTTTTAGATTGTACATGTTGTTTCAACATATCAGCAATTTTTCTGATACTAGGTGTAATTCACACCAAAAAATAAGAACCTCACGTAAAGATGTTTATTTTTAGGCCCCCAGAAACCCGGCTAAAACTTAAGGCCGTACCGTACATCTCAACTCCCAAATCATCGCCCGGCACTAAAGTAAAGCGTCGTCGAAAACGCGCCATTAAAATGTAAAAGTCGACGCGCCAGTACAAATAAACTGTGTTCGACCCACGACATTCAGACAGGTCCTGGAACGAGATGAACGAGGAATGAGCGAGGTTAAGCTAGTCTAAAAATAACTGCTACATAAATGAACGGTAAGTGTACTCAACGTAGAAATGTCTGTGACATGTTCATTTTAGATTATGACTTAGGACTTTAATGGATTTAAAGGAAATAGATGTACATTGAGAATAGATGCGACATTGGTATAAAGCATTACGTAAGTTTAACATTTTAGAGTGTTTCGGCAAAAATAAGGCAGATACAAAAGGCTCTTACGTGTTTTTAGTTCAAACTAATAAATGAATAATATGTAGTTTATTGGTAAAACAAGTTTTTATGAATGGATCCTCCTGTTAGGCAGATAGCACAAATTTAGCAGTGCCTATGTTAGGAGATTCCGCTCGTTCATAGCAAGACATGTTCGCCAAAAAGCAAAATGCAAAGTTGTAATACTAAAAATAAATAAATTAACATTAGCTAACATAAAATCAAATATGTGTAAACATCTTCAGAACTTTTGTGCGATAAAAGCCCTGATTAAGATATTAACAGAACTATCAAGAAACCCTCGATAAATTAACCTAGCTCATTAACCAGTAGCATCGCACCCCACCAACCAAGATCTAATTCTTTAATTATAAAATGCAAATGGAACAAAATCTGAGTCGGCAATCAATGTGTCCCACCGGGCGTTTATGGGGTGGAAACCCGATAGACTGTAAAACGCATTGTGCCAAGTGTTCCCGGGATTAGTTCGGGGAGAGACGTGTCTATGACTGAACTTGGTCTTAATTTACGGGTTAGTGGAGATTGGGAGTTTTTTTTTTAAGGAAGAAGAGTATTTTTTCGTTTGAGTGCTTATTTATTTATTTATTTATTTATTTAAACTTCATGTACAATAGTGGTACATAGGCGGACTTAATGCCACAAGGCATTCTCTACCAGTCAACCTTAGGGTCAAATAAGACAGCACTGTGGTAGAGTACAAAAAAATAATAATATTATGGAGACAACTATTTTGTTATATAAATTGATATACATATATAGGTACATACTAATACATATTATTATAGATACAGACAGAATATAATAAACTAATATATATTATAATACATACAAAACAGTCTAAGAGATTTGATTATTAGCAATTTAGTCCGATTTTAAGAAGTACTTCCGAACTGCTCTTTTGAAAGCAATTTTGCTTTCGGCCTTTTTAATCCCAAGCGGTAGCGCGTTCCAAAGCTTTATAGTTGAGACAGCGTATGAAGAGGACATAAAGCCAGTACGGTGTGAGGGAATTTCAAGCAAAAGGTTCTTGGACGCTCGAAGGTTACGACTGTGTGAACTGCCCAGCACATTGAAATATTTTATTAGGTAATTGGGAGCACATGGAACCTTTAAAATGGTGAAGAGCGTGCAAAGAGATCTGAGGGATCTTCTGAGCCGGATAGGCAGCCATTTAAGCTGAGAACGGTATGCAGAGATGTGGTCGTATTTACGAAGGCCAAAAATGAACCGAATGCAATTATTAAGGAGACGATCCAATTTATTGAGAAGTTCTTGGGAAAGATCAGAGTAACAAACATCAGCATAGTCGATGATGGGGAGCACAAGGGACTGGACCAAAGTTATTTTAATGCTGGATGGTAGAAAATGTTTGAATCTATAGAGAGACCGCAGCGAGTATGTGACTTTTTGGCTAACCTGAGCTACCTGTTTATTCCAGCTAAGTGTGTCGTCAATGTGCAGGCCCAAGTCTTTTACGTGAGGTGAGAGAGGAATCACATTATTGTCGAACATAAGCGGCATTAGTTGGCTAGTATCTAAATTTCTCAGATAGTAGGAACTACCTAAGAGGATGGCCTGACATTTCCCGACATTGACAGCAACCCCGAACTTGCCGGACCATTCACCGATAATCTGAAGGTCAGCATTGAGTAATGTGATGCAGCTGTCAAGGTTGGCAATGTCAGACTGAGCATAAAGTTGCAGGTCGTCAGCGTATAGATGGTAAGAGCATTTGAGGACAGTAGTAATGGAGTTTATAAATAACGAAAATAAGAGAGGAGAAAGTATACCGCCTTGTGGAACACCAGCTACCAGGTCGCACCAGTCGGAGTAAACCTGATCAGCACGCACCGCCTGCTGGCGCCCACGAAGATATGATGAAAACCACTCACGTGACAACGGAGAGACCCCAATTTGAGACAGTATGGCCAGGAGAATATCATGGTCAACGGTGTTAAAAGCGTTGGAAAAATCTATTAAAACCAACACCGTAACCCTCGAATTCTCCAAGCCGTCCCTAATGTCTTCTGTGACTTTAAGCAGAGCTGTGGCCGTGCTATGGCCAGGCCGAAAACCAGATTGGAAATCTGACAACAGGTTATTTTTGAGGACGTAAGAGGATATTTGCTTAAGTGCAGCTGCTTCAAGGATTTTGGAAAGGAAAGGGAGAATGGAGATAGGTCTGTAGTGATTTGGCAAACTAGGACTGGAAATTTTTGGAAGAGGTATAATGTATGCTTTACGCCACAAAGCTGGAAACACACCAGAGTACAAAGAATAATTTATCATGTGCGTAACAATAGGAATTATGTTGTCAGCCATAAAAGATACTCAATACTCAATACTCTATACTTTATTGCATTCCACATGTAAAAACTTAGGTGGTAAAAATTAAAATTAGATCACATGGACCCTGTCGGGCACAGCAAACAAAAGTGAGTTAGGAGAGAGGAAGCATTTGTTGATATGTAAAATATAGGTAGGCATTTTCTGAGATATTAATAGTATAAAACATAGTACATAAAACAGGTATTTATTGAGAGATAAGTAGTAGTCATTAATAAATAAAATAATAATTTTAAGTCTCGAGTGCTTACTTAAGTTATGACTTTATAAGTCTATCACCTAAGTATTCGTTCACCGAGTAGTAACTTTTACTTATCAAAAATTTTCTAAGGTTTTTTAAAAATATGTGAATTTTTTCTTCTTTTTTTATTGATGCGGGTAGTTTATTATAACAACAGATAACATTATTCTGCTGATCCCATCACAGCCAACAGCCCTAGACTTAATTGACGTAAATAATTTATGGACCTCAGCGCTAGTCACGGGAGAGAAAGAGAAAGAGTCAGGAGGTAGTATTGGCTTGGAAGTAATGTCATGAATAGTTTGATTCTTAACATCAGCCGAAAGCGTAGCGGATGCTGAGAAATGTTTATTAAGATCGTTCAAGGGCAAGCTAGAAGGTAAAATACTAGAGGGGGACTTTGCTATGCCCAGTGATTTGAGAAACTTCCAGATATCAGCCGGTGAAGAATTGAGAACATTTTCGCAAATGTATCGGCGTTTGGACGCCCTTACCATCTGGTTGCAACGGTTCCTAGCCAACTTGTACAGGTTCCAATTTTCATCACTGCGATCCCGTCTATATCGATCGATCGCTTATCGATTTCAATGGCTAACTTTGGCTGGTGTACTGTTATAATCATAACATTGGGTCTATAATCTCCGAAGGGTTGGGCAGAGATGTAAAAGGGAGCGAGTATTGGCATCAACTGAGCACACTTCCAGGTTTCATGGCTGTTGAGAAACTGATAAAAAAGTGCCCCTTTGCCCGACCCGAGAATCGAACCCGGGAACTCATGCTTGATAGTCGCGATTGTAACCTCTAGCTAGACCAACAAGTCAGTCGTTTGCGCAACGACTCCTACTGTCTGAGTGTCGTGTGTTCAAGAAAAGTTTAGCAAATGGACAATGCAATATCGTGCTTTCTGACGTTTGATGACCCATTCATAATCATCATCATCAGCCTACAGCCTTCAACTGCTGTACATAGGCCTCTTCAATCGCAGGTCATTAAACGCGATTCTCAGCAACTCTCATCCAGTCACTAACAAGCGCCCTGCGAAGACTGACCTAGACCCAGTGTTAGGTACTAATCATGACTTACTTACTTTGAAGGTTAGCTGTAGGCCACGGGTAAGATATGCAGTTGACTCCGCGTAAATTAATTTACCACTTCCGCTCACAATTTTGTGAACTAGAAGAACAGATTATCACCAAAGTAGGCATGTGACTTATCCGGGTGTTGATATACGGTCTTTTCTCTCTTACAGATGAGCGTCCAGACTCTTAGCAATCGACATAAATTGTTAGCATAAAATGTAATTCCTTTTAAGTGCAGGAGACGTCACACAAAATCATAAATTAATCATCAACAATGCACACAAGAGCTCTCAAACTATCTGAAAAAGATTTTTCGTACAGAGTTTATTTTAAGAAAATCTTCTCTAAAAAACAGGAAAACAAACACAAGAAAAAGACAAACCCTTAAAGCACAAAGAAACATTTCCATAGGTCTATTTGCAATAAAATGCCAACAATCTGTTGACAGAAACATTGTAAACAGTTGAATGCAGACGATAAAATCGGTACGTATTAATTCCGCGTCGGTTTAGCGCTGGGAAACAGATGTCGCCTTAATAAAACCAAATCATTGTACGCTCAGCGCTGGGGCGAGGAGCTGCGAAGAAAGTTGCCGTTCTGTTGAGATGTTTAATAAGAATTTGATACAAGTTGTTAAGTAGTTATGATAGAATGTTACAAATTAAGATAATACGTAGTAACAATATGCGTAGATGGTTTGGTCATGTGGAGAGGATGAGTGAAAGTGGACTAACAAAAGGTATTTGTAAGGCAGATGTGAGTGACAAAGCTGGTAGGGGACGCCCTAGAAAGACATACACTGACCTTATTGGTAAGGTTCGTCAGGAAGGACACGTGCCAAGTACTCGCAACTGACGTGCGTTTATACGTGGACGAGATAAAAGGGGAAAAAAAATATGTAAGAATCGTAACAGGTGGGGTTCTGTGGTTGCTACCGCCGTTGAAGTTCTTTGTAAAAATACAAAACTCTTTCATGATGGTTTCCATTTGATGACCTCCTCATGATATAAAAGGTAAAAAGTAAAGCTATCAGTAATCTCAAATTTGTATTCAGATAAAAGTTATGTCACAGTACTTCTTGGTAAACCGATTCTGTTGAATTGACAGACATTCGTAGCTCTCAGTAAACTCAAATCTATCATGCGAAGATTTCATCAATTCGCGCAAATCGTCCCGCGATCAATATCGAGAATTATATTCGTTAACTATCACTTAGACATCAATCAGACCTAACAGGGAAATTGATTCGGTAATTTTGACGAAATGGCTTTGAAATTACCTCTTCGTACAATTTAAGGCTTCATTCGTAAGCTGTTGTGTAAGTTCTTTGAGTATTCTACTCGTATTTCTGATTTCTTTTTACATAATAATATATTTGAAGGCACGGTTGGCGTAGTAGCTCAAAATGTTGACTGCTGCGCTGCGTGTCGCGGGTTCGATCCCCGCATTGAACAAATATTTGTATGGCCTACAGCTAGTTGTTTCGGGTCTGGGTATTTGTGTATGTGTGTTTAATTAATGTTTGTAAACGCACCCACAATACAGGAGAAATCCCTAGTGTGGGGCAAAGTATTAAAAAATAAGTTATTGGAAAAAAAGTTTGACGCTGGTCTACCTTTTATATAAAACAAAGTTTGATGTTGTTTGTTGCGGTAGAAGTATTTTTAGAGTTAACTCCTTTTGGGGGGGGGGGAATCAAATAACCCCCCATTTACTTGCTCTGGGCAGAGCGGAAGAGAGTGTCAGACTTCTACTGACTAAAAACCACCCATGTTCCTTCTTAGCCCTTTGTATCGAGGCCGCGTATCTCTTTCGAACAACCCACAACCCCGACGCCGACGGTTAGAGTTTACTCCTTAAGAAACGTTTCATATTATATCATCATTCATCATCATTTCAGCCAAAAGACGTTCACTGCTGGACATAGGCCTCCCCCAGGTGTCGCCACATTGACCGGTCCCGTGCGTCTCTCATCCAGCGGGTTCCTGCAACCTTGACCAGGTCATCGGTCCACCTAGTGGGAGGCCTTCCAACGCAACGTCTTCCGGTTCGCGGTCGCCATTCCAGAACTTTTCGGCCCCATCGGCCATCCATTCTGCGAGCAATGTGCCCTGCCCATTGCCACTTAAGTCTGGCGATTCTTCGGGCTACGTCGGTAACCTTGGTTCTCATGCGGATGTCCTCATTTCTGATTCGATCACGCAAGGAAACTCCGAGCATAGCCCTCTCCATTGCCCTTTGGGTGACTTTGAGCTTTCTGATAAGGCCCATTGTGATCGACCACGTTTCGGTCCCGTATGTAATCACTGGCAACACACACTGGTCATAGACTTTCGTCTTGAGACACTGGGGTAAGTTGGACGAGAAGATACCGCGCAACTTCCCGAACGCTGCCCAGCCGAGTCGGATTCTACGATTGACCTCTTTCTCGAAGTTAGATCTACCCAACTGGACCGTTTGCCCCAGGTAAACATAATCGTCCACAACTTCGAGCGTAGAGTCTCCGATCTTGATAGGAGTGGGTGTTACATGAACATTCGACATAACCTTGGTTTTGTCCATGTTCATTTTAAGACCCACTCTTTCGGAAGCTCTACTGAGGTCATCGAGCATTTTATTGAGGTCTTCCATGGTCTCAGCCATGACCACTATATCATCGGCAAACCGAAGGTGAGTGATGTACTCGCCGTTGACATTGATGCCAAGTCCTTTCCAATCCAGAACCTTGAAGACATCCTCCAATGCAGCGGTGAACAGTTTCGGAGATATGACGTCTCCCTGTCTCACACCGCGCTGCAGAAAGATAGGTTCCGAGGTCTGGTCCTGAAGTCGGACTGACACGGTAGCGTTATTGTACAAACACTTCAACACCTCGATGTACCGGTAGTCGATTTGGCACCGTTGGAGAGACTGCAGCACAGCCCAAGTTTCGATCGAATCGAAGGCTTTCTCGTAGTCCACAAACGCTAAACAGAGAGGCAGGTTATACTCTTCGGTCTTCTGTATAACCTGCCGCAGCGTATGTATGTGGTCTACGGTACTAAAGCCTTTTCGGAATCCGGCTTGTTCGGGAGTCTGGAAATGGTCGAACCTGCGTGCGAGACGATTTGTGATGACTCTTGAAAACAACTTGTAGACATGGCTTAGAAGTGAGATGGGCCTATAGTTCTTCAACCGGGCATTGTCACCCTTTTTGAAGAAGAGCACCACCACACCCTTGCACCAAGCCTGTGGCGTTTTCCCCTCGAGTATGACGGAATCAAACAACTTCTGAAGGGCCTTAAGGACCGGTTTGCCACCCGCCTTCAGCAGTTCGTCCGTAATTCCGTCATCACCCGGCGCCTTGTTGTTTCTTTTTTTCATATTATATAACGCAATAAAAAAAGTCGTGTATTAAAATCAAGCGGTAACACAAACTAATATGAAACTTAGACATTTGCAGGGACTGTCCTCCGAATCCTGACTCTTAATTCATTAAATAACTTGATATTTGTTTAAGACTTTGTGACGCCAATACAACTGACCCAATTTTAATCAAAGACGCAAATCACTCAAGAAGGACATCCCCTATTAGGATGCGAGTAAAACGCGGCCATCAGCTAGCAACTCATAAAACATGGGCGCACTGAAGTACACATATTTACACACACTAACAACTAATTACACACAGTACAGTAACCACAGAGAAATTCATTAGCGCAGCCAGCGACCCAAGTTTAGTGGTCTGTTTATTAAAATCGATGCGACCACACCGCGACCACCGAATACTCTGCAAAGAGCGCCCATTCCTATTGTTTTGTTCACTTGCAACCAGAATATTTTTCATACATACATTTAAAATACCTTTAGTCCTAGAAAACTGGCAAACGATTTCAAGGCGTCTCGCATTCCTGCAACGACTTCTAATAGGATTGACACCGGCATTTCAGAAGTTAAGGTAGCGTTTTAATGTGTTTGAGGAAAATGTGATGAATAAAACCTTGGAAAAAATTGCGGACTGAAAGATACAAAAATCGATACTATTCCCTTTACTTACGGGTTGAGAACGGCCTTCACACGCGGTTCCTTATAACATACGGTGGCATGACAATGTAGTGAGCCAATCGGCACTGGCGAAATATTCGCACCAACAAGTTTTGACGCACCAAGCATGGCGCGACGGTGTTGGTCAGTGACGGAATGGTCTTGTGGGTCCCAAAAGAAGTCCTATACTTTTCAATACAAGGAACATTTTTCGGTCTGATAAGTTCAGTCCTTTATATTAACGGTGGCTTTAAAATAACAGTATTTTAGTACGTACACAACTAAGCGACATCCGCTTCAAAAAACCTTATTTGAGAACCGAGTGATGCGGCGTGACAGTCAATATTTTTGTATCATCCCCGTGATATACGGGCACGGTGACAAATGACAATGTTGCCACAGATCCGAGCTAGACACTATATGGATATATTCGGTACTTATATTTTATAAAAGGCGATAACGTTTATGTAACGATTTATATACGTCATAATGTGAAAGTGTTGCAATATTTACTGATAGTACGACTTACTGAAATATGTCAGTGTGATTTTGTTGCCCCATGCACGACATCACATGATGCGATTTGCGTTTGCGACGCGTCTTGCAACGATAAACATGCATGCGCTTTACGTGTTTCCTTCGCAACGCGCGTATCGTTTGAGCATGTACTACTCTGTCAAGAAAGTACCGGTAAAAGATCAATAATACACAAAATGTCTGTTATTCATCCAAATTTATTTTATCACCTTCAAAGTATGCTCCTTTAGAAACGATACACTTGCGCCAACGAATAATCCATTCATCAAAACATTTTTTAAACGCTGCTTCCGGAATTGAGTTCAGTTCTCGCCGCGAATTCTCCTTTATGTCTTCTATCGATTGAAAACGGGTGCCACGAAGTGGTAATTTGAGTTTAGGAAAAAGAAAAAAGTCAGCAGGAGCCATATCTGGTGAATATAGTGGTTGCTGGATGGTATTTGTTGAGTGTTTGGTCAAAAATTCGTTCACAATGATAGCCTTGTGCGAAGGCGCATTGTCGTGGTGCAAAATCCAAGAATTTTCTTTCCACAAATCTGGCCTTTTTCGTCGAATTTGCTCTCTTAAACGCCGCATAACGCTCAAATAATATTCTTTATTTACCGTTAGACCTTCCGGTAAGAATTCAGAGTGCACAACACCGCGATAGTCAAAGAAAACAGTCAACATGACTTTGACTTTTGATCGACTTTGGCGTGGTTTTTTCGGTTTCGGTTCAGTTCGAAGGCGCCTTCACTTTTGCGATGTTAACTTCAGTTGCAGACGTTGACGGCCTACCAGAGCGAGGCAAATCTTCCATCACATCTCGACCGCTTTTGAACGCTTTGAACCACTCATAAGCACGAGTTTTTGATAAAGTCGATTCACCGTAAGCCTTATGTAACATTTTCAGTGACTCCGAACACGAAATTCCATTGGCGATGCAAAATTTAAGACAAACTCTTTGTTCGATATTTTTGTCCATTATGAAATTCGCAATACACACTATATATGATATTACTAAAACCAGCACTGTATTTAATATAAATAACAGATGCAACTCAAACTCCGCGCCAAAATGGAAAACAGTTGTGCCAATCTAACAACTACAAAAAAAATTTGAATTTGGAACCATAAACAAATCATCCATTCCCGATACTTTTTTGACTGAACGTATATAATGTAGCTTGTGGTCAACCGATTAAGGGTTGCCTTACCTTAACTAGCAGCACAGAATCGTATTTTCCATCTTCTTCTTAGCGTGTCGATGGCAATCTAAATTGTGTCAGCCCAGAATTGGGCTACTAGTTTGGCGCTTTCGGTAGCGTCCATCAGTTCCTGTAGTGAACAGTCAGCAGGACACGCAGGGCACGATATTAAATGCCCCATTGTTTGAGGAACAGCACCACATTTACACTCCAGTGCAGAGTCATCTATATATCTTCACCTCAGCAGGTTTTCTTTGCTGCGACCAACCTGGGTCCGGAGTCTGTTTAAAGACTTCCAGGTCAGCCACGGCAACTCTTGTCCAGGTGGGAGATGTTCAGCAGGTGGAACAAATGGGTAAGGTAAAGATGCACTACCTTGCCACAGCTTTAATCTTTCCGTAGACATCTCGCCAGTGAGTGGGGTGACACACTTCAGAAAGCTGTTTCGGCTTTTCAGCCTTTGCAATACAAGGCTGCTTAGGTGTAATGGGTGTCGTGTGTCTGAAGCCATTTTGGCTCTTTCTCTAGAGCTTGCCACTGTTCTGCGAACTTCAGGCGGCGCTATCCCTGCCAGTGGGTACAGCATCTGTACTGGGGTCGGTTTAAGGCAACCAGTGATGATCCGGCACGTTTCGTTGAGAGCTGTATCCACTGACTTTGCATGGGCTGAGCGGCTCCACACGGGGCACGCAAATTCACCAGCTGAAAATGATAGCGCCAGCGCAGTAGTCCGCAAAACATGAGGCAAAGCACCCCACTTTGAAGAAATTAGTCTCCGTAGAAGACTGTTGCGGGTGTGCACCTTCTGCTTGATGTTACTGCAGTTTTTGCTGAAGGTCAATGATCTGACCAGAGAAACCCCAAGATACTTTGGAAAGTCACTGTGCTCGATAGGCACTCCATCCCAGACGATGTTAAGTCTGCGCCCAGCTTCTCTGTTTCGGAGGTGAAAAATGCAAGACTGAGTTTTGCTCGGATTCGGTTT
Organism: Diarsia dahlii; assembly: GCA_949775195.1. Taxonomy (NCBI): domain Eukaryota; kingdom Metazoa; phylum Arthropoda; class Insecta; order Lepidoptera; family Noctuidae; genus Diarsia; species Diarsia dahlii. The sequence continues at coordinate 21,614,773 of OX459199.1, forward strand.
GAGTGAATTAGCGAGGTAGTATGCACCTAATTCATCAAGAGCACGAGATAGGTGGACCTCTAACTCCTCAAAGGTGGATGTTTGGGATGTCAGGGCAAGGTCGTCTGCGTAGAGGAAGCGGGACGTGTTCGGGCTTGATGGTTGGTCGTTGGTGTATATATTAAACAGGAGCGGTGCCAAGACACTACCTTGGGGCAGGCCGTTCTTTTGTGCCCTCCAGCGACTCTTATCTGAAAGAAGGTGGACTTGGAAACGTCGGTTGTGGAGAAGTTCCCGGAGTATTCGAACAAACCTCTGATCGCCTATTAAGGTCTCCACCTTCCACAGCAGCCGTTTGAGGTTGACTGTATCGTAAGCCGCTGAAAGGTCCACAAATACAGCTCCTGTGACCTTTCCCGCCTCGAAACCATCTTCAAGGTGTTGAACGAGCTTGAGGGTCTGGTTACTGCAAGACTTCACGGGTCTGAAACCAGCTTGCTCTGGAATTAATTTTGGGTCAATTACGACCGTGAGGCGGTTCAGCAGCAGTCTCTCAAAAAGCTTGTATGTATGGCACAGTAGAGAGATTGGACGGAAGTTTTTGGGGTCGTCTACTGGTTTACCTGGTTTGGGTATTGCTATGACCTTGGATTTTCTCCAGAGACGAGGTACAGAAGCTGATTCCAGACAATTGTTGAATAGTTGCAGCAACCACGATACCGCGACAGGACCAAGTTGTTTTAGCTGCTCAACTGAAACGTCATCCATTCCGGAGGCTTTACCGCACTTCAGATCCCTAATCGCCTCGACGATATCAGCAAGGTTGAATGGTTTACTGATATCGTCGCAGGCGCTATCGAGGTGTGGCCTCGGGACCTTGCTGGGACGGCGAGTTGGTTTGCCATTTGCAAGCAGTTGGTGTGCTACCTGGTTGGCGGTAACTTGGCTTGGTGGAGAGGGGTGAGGGGACTCACTAGTCAGCTTCCTAATAGTGCTCCAAGCTTTTTTACTATTATGAGTCATGTCGATATTGGTTACAGTGTTGATCCACCTCTCCTGCCGGTTTTCACCTAATTTTGTATTTTCCATTCAACTAAATTATAAAAGTTGGAAATATAAACAGCCGCACGGAACGATTTTCAAGTCAGGTAACGCTTTTCAAGTCCAGTTTGTGGATAGTCGACCATGGATGTTACACCGAGAACTCTCCGCGTGTCGTGAAGCACGTTCAGTTATTTTTCCCGTCAGGTCCTGTGTTGCCCAGTTACTACGTCTATGTGGTCAGATAGGCAGTTGTTCCATGTAAAGTTCTCATATTTAGCTGCATCAAGTTAGACAGAAAATAATTGGAAAATTGCTAGGTACATGATGCACTACTTGTGAAGTTTCTTTACCTTGCACGCTTAAAATAAACAACAACAGTAGGTACAATGATCAGCTTGAGCACTTTCCTCTCTGAAGTGTTAAAAAAGGCATTTACATCACATTACATAGATAACTGGCCTGTTGGTCTAGTGGTTAGTGACCCTAACTGCTATGCCGGAGGTCGTGGGTTCGATTCCCACCCAGGACAAATGTTTGTGTGATGAGCACGATCATTTGTTCTGTGACTGTGTGTAATTTATCTATAATATGTATGTATTTAGAAATATATAAGTATGTTTATCAGTTGTCTAGTACCCATAACACAAGCTCTGCTTAGCTTGGGACTAGATGGCGTTGTGTGATAGTTGTGGAATATTATTATTATTTTCGGAATGTGTTTTTTCTTCTCAGCTTAGACTGGATTTTTACCACATTTACGGGTCGAAACCAAAGCAAATGTAGCGTGTGGTGTGTGTGTGTGTGTGTGTGATGTGTGTTAGTTTTTTTTTATGTGTTGTGAGGTGGTCCTATTTCATTCTCTTCTATTTGCATAAACTTCCTAACTATTCTGCATGTATTTAAAATCGCAGCTTTTTGTAGTGTAATGTAGAGAGTTTCTTTAAGGTCTAATAATTTTAAGCTATGGAGGAGATGATTTGGGATTACCCCTGTTGTGGAAAGGACTATTGGGACTACATACACTTTTTCTTGTTGCCATAATCTTGTAACTTCTTCTTTCAATTCTGCGTATTTACTTATTTTTTCAGTGATTGTTTTCTGTATGTTGTCCGTGTTGGGGACGGCAATATCTATCAGGTAAGTAATTTTGTTTATTTTGTCCTGTAGGATTATATCCGGCCTGTTGTGATGGGTCGTCCTATCAGAGAGAATACCGCGATCGTAGAAGAGCTTATGTGTTTCGTTTTCTAGGGTAGGTAATGGTTTATAATTATAGTAAGGAGTGTTGGTATTTTGGATGAGTGTATGTTTGAGTGCTAGTTTTTGGTGAATGATATTGGCCACTTGATTGTGCCTGTGTGTGTAGTCGGTTTGCGTGAGAGTTGTGCATGCTCCTGTTATGTGCTGAATGGTTTCTGGGTGGATGTGACATTTGCGACATTTATCATTAGTTAATGTAGGATCTTTAATTATGTATTTTCTGTAGTTTTTTGTGTTGATTATCTGTATTATTATTATTATTAGTATGTGTGCACCAACAAACATGACCTGCTCTCAGCTAGACACACAAATATTTACAGTACAGAACTCCTCTCAGGAAACTAAAAATGGTTCTCAGATGTTATTCACAGGTGCGACTAAATTATGACTTGGAATTATAAAGCTGTGTTTGCGACACAATCCCACGCAAATCTTTGAAGTTTAATCGAATCAAAGATCCGATTTTAGTTCTAAATTGGGTTTTGGTAAATTGTCTAGGTTATTTAAATTTCATCACTTTGATTGTAAGAATTGATAAACATCTCATAGGTTAAGCCTTCCTTCTTTGACAAGATATGGGCCCTAATCCACCATGTGTGCTGTGAGCCCAGCACGATGGATATAAGGAACGACAATCTTACAGTATCGGAGATTTATCACGCACAAGATCAACGGCAGGATCTTCACTCGATTCAGGGATATATACTAAAGTATTAGTAAGCAGCAAAGCTTAACTGTTCCAAAACTTTAATCATTGTCTTGCTTTTATCCCAGTTAGGTAATTTAGGTGCAACATGTATTTTTCTTCCATACTTCTCTATCACACCAAACACTCCTTTCTTGCCACATCATTTTCTACACAGCCCATCCATCGTTTCTTTATTCTTCCTCTACTCTTTCAACTCTTCGTATGAATGTGGATGAGTATGAGGGCATACTCATATCTATCACACATATCATCCACATTCATACTCAAAACCTTCCTCACCACATTTCCTCATTCATCATCATCATCATCAGCCATTAGACGTCCACCGAGTGCTGGACAAAGGCCTCCCCCATAGAACGCCATAAAGATCGGTTTCCTCATTCCTCCGCATCAAATTAAAACACTAAACTCCACCTAAAACACCTTAGTACAGCCCACACAAAATCACCTCATAATCATATGCATTAGACACACTCTGAGCAAGCGGTTTTGTCCACTCGCTCCAAAATTACAGCCCCGCCATCCAATGCGAACGTTTAGCACATTACAAACGCTATTAAAGGAAATTATTATCGTCTGTGCTGTGCTGATAATACAAGGGCCCCTGATTACTGATTTTGTTTGTCTATCGGAGTTATGTAAGCAAAAGGAATAATGTATCTTTAGCAGTTTAAGATAATGTATTTCCTTTCAAGGTTGGGAGGTGGGTCGGATTACTTTGGATTTGCGATTATGTAGGCTCTTTTGCTAGGACTTCGGTAATAATCTAATGAGAATTGCTTTTATTTTAGGTATTCATTTTTAAACACTAATGTGAGCATAGTTATTATAAAATATACAGATTCTGAGTTCAAATTCTGCCCGTGGAAGAATGCAATATTATATTAGGGTCCAGATTGGATATGATTAAGGGTGATAGGACGGTAGAGGACCGGGTACGTAGCATGCAAAAACGACAAGTGGAAAATACTAACTTATTTTAGATTCTTAAAATCATAAGTCCTTTATCCAAATTAGGCTGACAATCAGCAAGAGACAATCTTCAGGTTAAGCCACGCTTGCCTAGGTTGGTCTGCGGTAAAATGCTGGTCTTCAGATGCATCATAAAAGAGCATTTTATGAAAATATAGAGGTGTATTTAATAGTGCAATCGCTGTGCAATTCATTATATTGCAGTCATCATTAAAATAAACATCTATGCTCCAGGTACAAACTCCCACCGATGTCATCTACTAGATTGATATTAAAAGTGTCAAGAGCGCACGTTGATAATTTTAATACATTTACTTATGCGTGAGCCTACGCATGCATAACGCAAGGTTTTAATCACGCAAGTGCTAACATGTGCTAGCAAACATTCACACTTTGTTTTAAATTATTAACCCTACAGTGCATGCTGTGCCACATATGGGCCATACAGGAATATAGCTCATAGTTTCGTATAGAACATAGTTAAGCACCATCTAGTGAAAATTATGATGTCTACGCACTTCAGTGAAGTATAAAATAGTTCACCTTTTTTTACCACAGTGGCGGTAAAGGTTAGGGAGTAGGTTTGAATTTGTATTTGCGGGCAGTTGAGAAAAAGTTCAATTACGTGAGTTTCATTCCGACAAAATAAATTGAAAATATTGGATTTTTGTGCATATCAAATTATCAGAGGTAAGTTTATATTATAATTGTCTTGTGAATTACTTTTATTTACAATATTTATAATAAATCTATGATTTATCGAGAGGTTTATCGTATGTGCCCAATGAGGCACAGCGTGCAATAAGGGTAATATAAAACTTTGTTTCTATTTCAGATGAAGCCTCACAAATCGGTGACAGAATCAGAAATTGAACACTTTTTGAATGTGCCATCGGGGAGTGAAGATGAACTGGAATTATCTGATGGGGACGGTGATGATGACCTGATCAAACTCAGTGATTTGGTGATGGATGAAATAGAAAAAACACTCCTCAACTATCAATGACTTTTTGAATGAAACAGTCGATGATTTTCCTAGCACTGGTCAACCCCAACCCAGCGTTTTTGGTCATCTACCATTTCCAGGGTCCATAAATGTGGGTCCAACAAGACGGTCATCGGTACTTCCTCAGCCAACTACTTTTTCAGTTCGTCCTGTCAATGCCAATTTGAGGACTAATAAAAAAAAGAGAAGACATGTCTGGCGAAAGACCATGTTTCATCCGCCATATGTGTTGTTCAAAGAAGATGACAAGATAAATGACCCCAATATGCTGAGTTTTGAAACGCCATTACAATATTTTTTGTATTTTTTTAATGACGATTTGCTGCAGCAAAGCCCTTTGTCTATCTGGACTGAGGGTCCAGATAGACAAAGGGCTTTTGCAACTTCACGCAAAAGAGGAAGACCGTCATCATTTGTCGCTGATATGCTTGAGGAAAGGAAGAAGAAACAGCCAAAAGCTGTAGTACCACCTAAAGACGCCAGAACTGATGGCATCGACCACTTCCCATTATGGTCCACTACTAAACAACGTTGTAAATTACCTGCTTGTAAGGGAAAATCATTCATTATGTGCCAGAAATGTGGAGTGGCAATGTGCTTGAATAAATATAAGAACTGTTTTTTGGCATTTCATCAGTAAATAAAACAATTGTAATGTCAAAGAGTAAATAACTTGCATTTATAAAATTTAGATCTCAATTTTTTCTTTTTTTTAAAAACTCTATTTGTTTGTTGAATCTGAATCTACTACAATTTGTTGATAATTTCATTATTTTGTTTATAATTTCATTAAAGTTTGTTTATAATTTCATTAAAGTTTAATTAAATACTATTTTGTTTCATTCCTGCTGAGTACCCTACATGGTACTTTTTAAAGCTCTAATGCTTTTTGGGACATATTAGGCACATACACAAAAATCGATATATCTCAATAAATATTGCATAATGATTTTTTTTATTATTTTTCCATGTATAAGAATGGCATTTAAAATCATATATTTTTTTTTTGTAGCTTAATAAAAAATCGTGCATTGTAGGGTTAAAATATGTTACCACATTTTTGATATACGTACCTGTAAATGTGGTTTTGCAAATAAAAACAACATAACATATCATCACGCCTGTAATACCTGAAGGGTTAGGCAGAGGTATACCTAATAGTACAGCCACATTTCGCAAGTTATGTTTAAGTTCCATGTAATAGGGGGCGAGCCTATTGCCATCAATCGGGATCAAATCCAGACTTCGTGACTGCTACTGAAAAATTTCTGATAGAATACAAATACAAAAATACAAAATCTTTAAAAAAATACAAATAGAAAACCCCAATAACACTTTGCCTGACTCGGAAATTGAACCCTAGACCTCATGCTAAGTAGTCGCGATTGTGACCAATAGACCAACGAGACATGCAAATAAAAATAGTTATTTTTAAAAAAGAATGCTTCATTGATGACTTCGTAAAGGATCCGTTTATACAGGGTCTCTGTATTGATAATTGTATTTTTTAAATAATTTCTGAAAGAAAATGTAAATATTCTAGGCTAGATCCCATTCATTATTTATTACATGTTCTTAATACAGACTTACATAAAATATTCTCTTTTAAAATATAGCATGAGTATATTCGTAATGATGTAGGTAGCTTTCTTAACCTAAATTCTAGTAAAGTATCTCTTTGAGCCAGTTTTACAAAGTCAAAGTCAGCACATTTATTTCTATTAGACCATTTACAGCGTATAACTTAGCTAATTTAGAAATGTCAAGCAGTCGGCTAGTTAGACGGAAAGTTTCTGCAGAGATTAAAATTTCCACTCCAAGGTCTCTTGTTGTTCATAGAAAGATAACCTCTTATTAAAGCTGGAAATTATCTTAGTTAGACAAAATACACATTCCTAACCTTACCTTTTAGTGTAGGCAGAAACTACAGAGCGCCACCTGCTACGATTCTAACATACTTCTTTTGCCTCATTCACGTTCATACATCTAGCCATACACGCAGGCCGATTGCAAGTACTAAGCACCTCGGCACCTGGCCTTTCTGAAGGACCTCACCAATAAGGTCAGTATAATATGTCCTTCTAGGGTGTAGGGTTGTCCCGGCATTGCCACTCACATCTACCTTTTAAGGCATACCCATCTTCTCCTCTTGACCAAACCATTTTTTCATTTTTTGTCACTATTTATTTCTCTTAGTAAAATATACCTAGTATAATATACAATCAAATCAGCATTATGATCGCGATCACGTTGCAATATTGTCCACTTTGCATCCTTGTCTTGCTTATAGATTTTAAAGTAAGTAACTAAATATTATTTTTAAACACACCCAGCCTATAATATTCTCACAGCTGAGACTCAGGCCTTATATCTATGAGAGATAATGGCCTATAATCCACCAAGTGGGCCCAGTCCAGTCAGATAAATGAATAACATTCTATCGCGAATTTCGCATGGTTACCCATTTTCACAATTCATACTTAAAAACATCTGTCATAACAGGAAAGACAAATATCATTTTTCTTAACCCTATCTACCCCTTAATGTAACCCTCTCTCTACCGGAGCGTAGGCTGACAAAAAAGCCAAAAAACAAACACTTAAAACAATTGAAAGCACGCAAACTGTCCCAACCGTACTTTAACATTAAAAGTGTTCGCTAACCCGTCAGTGTACACGGACAAATTAACCGGAGTACGTGTCTTATCAGTTAACCGGGTACAGCCGTACAGCCGTACAACCGAACCGGTTGTGTTCGCAACAATCGTTAACCGGGAGCGTACAATTCATACGAATTGGCCCGAGGATCCCAGACGCAGCAGTCGAAAGGGGCTTTTATATGTGACGGGGTGCGGATTTAAGTGAGGGACTGTAGTGTAAGTATTGCTATGAAATGTTCGTCGAAGTCTAGGAATTGTACTAGAGAGCTAAAAATTATGACTGTAGAGAAAGAGGTAATTAAATAAATACATGTATAATTATGTGTGATTATGGAAGGAGTCTGGAAGAAAAACAGTTGTTCTGAAACAAGAATGGTCCCTATATTCAAAAATTCTAGAAACATAAACCCACACCTTGTTCCCATGTGGGTCGGCAGAAGTCACCTGTTATGATCCTTACATATTCTTTTTACTTCGACCACTTTCATAAATCTCGCATAGACTCATACACAAACGCAAGCCGGTTACGAGTGCTTACTAAACTAGTAGAATACCTTATGAGGTGGAATAACTAATTTACTGATTAATTCGTTTTATTAGAGTATCTCTTCATCAAATGCAATCGTATTGTCTTAGCGCTCGCTCTTTAGAAATTAAGCAACAGACAATACCCATATTACAAAAAAAAACTCAACAAAAATCACGAAGAACGAAGAAAAATATGCCTATGATCGTAAAAATGAACGTACAATCGTAAGGTGTAAAGTGCCTTCATCCGTCCCACGGGTACGACCTACTATTAATATTTCAAAGTTCATTTTATTTTATGGGTTGAAATGAAAAAAGGTCAAGTGCGAACCAGTAGTATAATTCTAGCTTGTTTTTACATTAAAACAGCTGTAATAAACGCATTTTATGCGAACACATTTTTAAGCAATAATGCTAAATTGTAACTGTGAAGTTTCATTAGCTTATTTTGGCTGTTTTTTTTTGTCGTTGATATTGTTAGTAATGTAAATTAATTTTTGGGGTAATGTTGGATAAGTAGGCTACGGTTTAATATAACGGCTTGCTAAATATATAAAATATGTGTAACTTTGTGAGGATGGATGGATGGATGTTTGTGATTATTTCACGCAAAATCTGCTTATCGGATTTGGAGTGGTAACTATCTGTGTGCCAAACACACAGACAGTACCTTGTTAGGGTACAGTTACCTGCGTAGGGTACTTTTATCCTGGTTCACGCAGAAAGAGTCGCGGGCAGAAAGAACCTAGTTTTATTATATACAGTTCATTGGGAATTTCTTTGTACCTATTATTTCATGAACGTGTGTGCGCTGTTACGCGAGGGAAGTCCTACCTTGGGATCATGAATACGCTAAAGCACGTCTACTCAAAGATGTGTAAATACACTGACTCCTTCGCAGATAACTTTACAGTAAGAAAAGTCGTACACAATTTGCCGTGTAACAGACATTTCAAACAACTATCAAATAATGATTTATGATAATGAATTGCAATTTATATAACATAACTTTTTCCCTGCCCAGATTAGAAGGACTATTATTAACGTTATTTTGGTTTATAATGTATGTCAAGCTAATGTTTGTTAAGCATTTAGGCACAGAAAATGCCTGTAGTCAACTACTCAAACAATATTTTTTTCTGATTTGACCAAAACACAAACACGTGTTTTCAGCAGTATTAAAACCAAATTGATGCAATCCGCATTTTTTTACGAAACTCGATAAAAAACCGGAACGCTCACGGGCATTATTAAAATTTCAAAGCATGATTTTATAGAAAGCCCTTTCATTAGGCTTAGGGCGATTAAATGGCCGTTCGAGCCTTTTAAATATTAATAGTTTTATAACCGCTCAGGATACTAAACCGATTTATCTAACATCGATTATAACGAAGTTAGGTTTAGTCAAGTAATCATGGATAGGGTACAATCCATTTTAGGATTTACTAAATAAAACTACTCGGCTGATTCTCAAACAAAAGCTAATGAAACAAACTTAAGTCACCAACTTCCGAAAGTAAAGGTATTTCCACGTTTTAGTGTGTCTTTTTGGAACGAAATTTTTTTGTTGTCAAAATGTTTTTGTGTTTTCTGCACTGAACCATTGTTAGGCATCTAGTATGGCCTTGCTTTAGTGTGCAAGGTGTTTTACGAACGATGGGACGATTAATATCATCTCCTGCCTGTCATCTGATGGAAAGTTGCACATTTTTAGATTTCTTTCGACACGATTAGATTATATGATAGACAGGTCATCAAAATGTATATTTATGATGAATATGCATCTACAAACCGTAATCTTAAATCTTAAAACCTGCTAGCGCAACGCAGTTATTTATGCAAAAATCTAAAGTGAATTCGCAGTTGCACGTGAAGACGGCACTCTGTCTCGCTAAAAGTTGCCTCTGATATTTGATTATCTATTTTAAAACTTTGCTCCGTAGGGCACGGTCATACTTGTGAGGTTTTTGCCTGAAAATAGTGAAATTTTCAAGGAAGTATATATCTGTTAACCTGAGCTTTGCTGCGGTCAGTCCATGGATTGGTGTCCCGGTTTCGTCATATATCCAGACCTCCTCAGTACCTCAGAGAGCACATAAGGTCGTCGGATCAGAGCCTGATCCCTTCCGGTCTATTTAGATTACGGTCCCAACAGATTAAAAAAAAAAAAAATTAAAATACATTACGCTGGGAAGATACAGTGCTCCAGGGATCTTATGCAGTTTAAATGGCATTGGCAGGAGGACACTGACCTGACTGTTCCGATTATAATCATCACGCACAAAAAAGAGACATAAACAGATTTGGAACTCAAACTTCTGTAATCGAAACTATGTATAATATAACTTCAGATAAACCACCAGAGAAACCTAAACTTCGTATCTGATGAAAAACTAAGCAAATAAAATTGATGTCCCGCTGAACATCAATTTGATTTTATCCAACTTCTTCAACTAATTACGTTTTATAGTTACTCAAGCTACAAAATAGTTTAGGATAGCTATAAGAGTCCTAGATTTCCCATAAGCACGGAATTGGTGTCGTAAAACTCAAGTTGTGTGGTCACTGGGTGACGGCATATTGGCGAACCACACTGCGGTAGAGGGTTAGTTTTTTTTTTATTTTATTCTCGTAATATTTTTCAAGGTGACTTCGTGTGTAACATAGACAGTATATTTACCCGGCTGCGGCGAAGCCCAAAAGGAGGGTTATGTGTTTGACGTGTATGTATGTATGTATGTAAGTATGTATGTATGTCCGTTTCTTTGTTCCCTCATAACTCATAAACGGATGAACCGATTTGAATGAAATATACGTCATTAGATTCGTCTTGATGGCGCGAGTGTTATACATTACATAAAAATATACATTAAAATTATAAAACAAAGAAAAATTGAGGATTTTGGGGGCCATATCGCGGAGTTCAAAAAATTTTTTTTTTCCAATACCATCGAGTAGGGTATCAAAATAAAGGGTTTTAAAAGGAGATTACAAAAATATATATAACACTTATATGTTTAAAAGAAATTCAAAGTGGAAAATTCTATAAACACATTTTAAATCATCTGCGAAGAATTTTTATTTTTATTTTTCGCGACCAACGAAAAACAAACACAAAAGAACTAAAAAGCTGGAAATAAAAAAAGTAGTTAAAAAACTAAAAAACCCGACTAAAAAAACTGAAAAGCAAAAAACAAGCACATTTAAAATTAGACAAAACTTGGTAGCAGGCGGGGTTCCCCAGCATCACCTCTATCTGTCTCCTGCAGAGGTCGTGTCGGGGAGTGTGGAATCATCGCTTCTTCTTTTTCTCCACAGGAAGTAGAAGTAGTTATGAACACAGGAAGTAGGTCAGGGAAACTGTGTTTTGTAATTTTGATGCTCATCATCATCATCATCAGCCTATAATGTTCCCACTGCAGGGCCTCAGGCCTCTCTTTAGGAGAGGGATGGGCTATAATCGACCACGCGGACCCAGTGCGGATTGGTAGATGTCACATGTCTTCGAATTTTTTGGTTCTAAGACATGCCAGTTTCCTCACGATGTTTTCCTTCACCGTTTTGAGAGCAGTGGTGATGAAATAAATTACACAAAGTAATGTGCCTGACTGGGATTCGAACCCACGACTCACTGTTCGTAAGTCGGGGCCGCCACCACTGGGCCACCACTGCTTTCATTCATCATTTCTCATTTTGATGCTCAAAAGATGCTAAGTTTGAATAATTGACTTAAAGTTTCATTTTCGAAACCAGAAGTTATTTCATTTCAAGTCATAAGTTTCAAAACTCGATACATGAACCTTTACCATGTTCACCGTATCTGTAGACATTACTCACATAAAGTCAAAAATTCCATTTGTTTTTCTGACTTATGTTAGAACAGGAAAGTCCTCAAACATCGTGTCACTCAATGAGTACCCAGCTTATACAGCAAGAGCGAAATGTACTCTTTTATTTGTATTCATGACTCGCGGTCCTCCCCAGAGAATTAACGGGAAGCAAACCTAATCACGAAAACGCTGGCGCACCCCCATTCCTGCTGACCTGTTATTGGATTTAGCGTTAATATGTAAAGCAATTGGCTACGATTTGTGTGTGTTTGTAATGGAAAGGTTTTATAAAAGACAAATGGTGATTGAGGAAGGGACACAGCACGGGTTTTCGTTATTCCTTTTGCCATAGCTATGTTGATGTGATGAGTTGTCTTAAGGTGGATGTTCCAGGGTAGCCCGCGAAATTCAAATTTTCTTACGCTTTTAACGATTTGCAGGCCAGTGCTAGGTTGTATGTTAGTGAAAATATGATTCGCGGGTGTAAGACGTATGCAGTTACAGAATTATAATCATCAAAATCGTTATTACAACCCTCCAAGTTCATGTAACTTTCAAGAATGACTTTTTGATGAAATACTCATTCTTGACAGTTACATGAACTTGGAGGGCTGTAATGATGATTTTGATGATTATAATTTACATATTTTCACTAACATACAACCTAGCACTGGCCTGCAAATCGCTAAATACGTAAGAAAATTTGAATTTCGCGGGCTACCCTGGAACATCCACCTTAATAGCTTCTCATTCTCTCCACAGCTTAACCTCGATCACTGCTGGGCATACCCATGCTGGGGAATTCCAAATCACTTCTACTATCCAGCTAAAATACTAGGAAGTAGCACAAAAAGGGCGTTTTTGGGGGACTGTCTCTTGTTAACTTTGACGTTCAAAAAGTACTGATTTATCAGTGTAACTAGAATTTTGATTTAGTATAGATCTCTCTTTCCGTGTTTCTGTGTTTCAAGTGACTAATAAGTGCATTGCAGGTTATCAGCCAAAATAGCAGCAGCAATGTCGCCCGCTCATCCTCACGGTCATCCAATAGACTTTGGTTGCTACATTTTTTTTACAAAATATTTTGAAAAAAGAGATTCCAAACTTTGTTTATTGTTGAATATATGACGTATGCATGTTCTAAGTTGCAATTCGTACAGTCAGCATCAGAAGTATATTAAGGCGAGGTTGCAGTACTTTGTTTTTATGTACGCACGACCTCACCCCCCGCCCTGCCGCGCGAGCGATATAATGCCTAAATTTTGACTGTTTTTTGCTTCTTGGTGAAAAACTATAAATAAATTATACAATATGTTTTCAACGTTTACTTCAGAATAAAAAGTTCTATCTATTGATATAACTTTTATATAAATTCATGATGAAATGTCTTAGCAGTACACGTTTGAAATTGTGATTTAGAGTCATGTTTGATAAAAAAAGTATCGAGCCGATCATTCTAAATCGCGTTTCTATCTTTACGATTTATTAGAGAGTATGTTCAATTTTTATTTATTGATTTTTATTTATTAAAAAACTCGTATTTAGTTCGATTTTTATAGGTTCAAAAATCTTAAAAAGTACTGCAACCCCGCCTTAACATTACTCAAGGTTTCGAAGCTGTTTTTTTTTAATAAAAACTTGTTAGATATTACTCGTTACTAAATGTTATTGGAGTATAAGGACTATCTTAACGAATAATCTTCTGAAACATTAAAAATAATAGCTAGAGTTCTGTACATAAAAGAATTAAAATTCCGAAATGTTCAGCTACTTCTGATGCTGACTGTACCTACAGATCGTTCCTATTTCAAATTCCCATCAACTGAGCCTTCAAACTCAATACGCACAGGAAACTAAAAAACTCACTCACTTTAATAAACTCAATGGCGACTGTTTGCGAGTCATCCATCAATCAAGTCTATCACAGTTGCACAGCTGCATACATTGTGTAGTGTGTGTGAAAACACGCTTCTATGAATTTTATTTTAGTACTTTAGATCCTGTTTTATATTGACGGTATCACTGAAGCCTCTAAAAAAACTGAAGCCTCTTTCAAAGTTCCACGTTCCGAGAAACAGGCTGCGTCATATCCAGTTGGATGTTAATTTTTGTTGGAGGATTTTTTACTTTTTTAACCTCTATCCAAAGCAGATGCACCACAGTATTCGGATGATATAATACTAGAGAAAACTCTAATATGTCTACGCAACCGTAACTCTTGAGAAGTGAACCTTTTAGATTGTAATAGTCCTCCTGACCGTTTTTCGGTCACGGCGGCCAATCTCAGCGGAGATTAGCCATCGGCGCGGGAGATTTTATAGTGCACAAGTGTACTCTCTGTTCCCTTTTCTCCCATAGCCCGATGGGACGGCAATCCGACACTCGCGGAGAGAGATCAGGCGCAGGACCAACGGCTTAACGTGCTTTCCGAGGCACGGGGGTATTATACCACCAACTTCCAAACTCCGGGCTACTACTGGAAAATTTCTAATGAAAAACCCAATAACCGGTCCCCGTTACTGCCTCGTTGGCCTAGTGGTCGCAAGCGCGACTGCTGAGCGTGAGGTCCTGGGTTCGATTCCCGGGTCGGGCAAAAAGTACTATTGGGTTTTTAGATTGTACCATTACATTCACTAACATTAACTATCACTATTTTGATTTAAAAGAGTGCACATGGAGTCTCTTCTTCTCCAAAGGCTTTTGAATGGGCAACTTCAGTCCTTCCACGGTGATCATGCTTTGTCAATGGGACATTAGCTTTATCTTTGTTACTGCCAATAACCGGTCTATTTAAACATTTTTCTTAGCACAATTTGAACACTTCCTTATGTCGACGCCCTAACTCCGGCCGCCCGGGGCCGAGGAGAGGCTAAATAGGTTAGTTTGAACTTAAAATTAGCCTGAAAGGTACCTCGGTGCCTGCTGACTTGACAATGAGGCGTCATGTTTACTGCTATACAGGCGCTGGGGAATTAACTGGTTCTTTGGTGGAAGGTCGAAAGTAAAGGTAGTGGTTATTTTATCATTGTTTTAGTGAGGATGATTTTTTAAAAGATGCCTGTTATTACTGACTTGAGGCTAATTGGTGACGATAAGCTGGTTATCAAGCTACATAGCCTGGCCCACCGTCGCAAAGTCGCATGTCTGTCGGTCTTCTACAGACTGTACTTCGGAGAGTGTGCGCAAGAGCTCCACGAGCTGATCCCACCATCTCCCTTCTTCCATCGGGAGACTAGACGTACTGCAGGGTATCACCGATACCTAGTCGACATTCCACACATTCGAACGAAGCGCTTTGCTGGGTCCTTTATTATGCGCACAGCCAAGGAGTGGAATTCCCTGCCTGCGTCGGTTTTTCCGAGTTCATAATCTGTTTAAGTCGCGAGTAAACAGGCTTCTACTGGGTAAGCTCGTTCCATCGTCGACATCATCTCTGCCCTTAGGGCAAGATTGAAGTCAAGAGCAAGCACATCTATATAAATAAAAAGAGAAGTCCTGACTGACTGACTGACTGACTGATTGACTGACTGACTCATCAACGCCCAGCCCAAACCCTTGGACCTAGAAAGCTGAAATTTTGCACAGAGGTTCCCTTTATAATGTAGACAAGGAATAAGGAAGGATTTTTCGAAATTCAACCCCTAAGTTAGTTAAATAGGGGATGAAAGTTTGTATGGAAAATCGTCTTTTTCACGCGGGCGAAGCCGCTGGCAATAGCTAGTTTATAATAAAATTTAAAAAAAGACTTTACTATAATGTGTTTTATTAATAACTAGCTGATGCCCGCGGTTTCAACCGCGCGGATGTCGGTTATCGCTACCGATGCCGGTTATCGCGACCAAAAGTAATATTTTCGTACCCTCCTTTCAACCCCTTGAATAAAGTTTTTTTTTTTTTTATTAAAAAGTAGCCTATGTCCTTTCTCGGGTATCAAAATATCTCCATACCAAATTTCATGCAAATTGGTTCAGTAGTTTAGGCGTGATTGAGTAAAAGACAGACAGAGTTACTTTCGCATTTATAATATTAGTAATTATGGATAGTACTGCATCGTTAGTTTAGTGGCAATCGCGACTCCTGAGCATAAGGTCCCGGATTCGGTTCAATAAGGTAAAATTATTATTGAGTTTTTCTATCAGGAATTTTTCAGGCAGCCACGGAGTCTAGATTTGTGCTCTGTTGATGGAATAGACTCGCCCCCTAGTACATGGGTCTTAACATAGCTGGCTAAATATTGGTGTTCTACCTTTTTTTTTTGTTTTCGGGGGGAAACCTTCGAAAGGCCCTTCGGTCTTTGGGGATAAGACCGGGGTGTGTGGGATTTTTACCGCACTAAAACCACCCCGGTGGCCACCATCCGCACATGGGAGGAGGCACCGTTTTCTCTTAAAAGACCTGTCCGGAGCCTCTGTGCATCGCCTGTTATGGATTGGTGATGGGTTGGTACTACCTACAGGTTCACCTCCGCCTAATCCTTTGGGGATTACAGTGTGATGTTATGTGGTAGTAGCAGCTGTGTTCGTGTTACGGTATGTGTCTATTTTTATTTGGAAAGAAATTAATTGCATCCAATACGATTAGAAACCGACTTTATGGGAAAAATTAGACTGATGATGATTAGATGATCATGTTGGTAAATAGATACACACAATAAGGTAGATTTTTATACTTTAAAACTAAGTAGCTCCAAACAACAAACAGAAACATTCCATCATTCCATGTCCATCGTTTTCCAAGTTTCAAAGTAAAACTCAGTTTTATTAAACGTGAGTTTTTGAATAAATACATTTTCTAAACAAAAATCTCTCCGACCTAACCAATATTTAAATAACATTCAAATCACAAGAACTAAACTAAATCAACATAACATGATAATTCCGGTAACCCACTCTCACAGAACATTATCGAGCAATCAAATAACGTTGAAAACAAGTTCCAGTTAATCAGCTAATTCAATATAATAATTACGGCAAAAGTGATTGATTGTATATGTGTAATTTGAACATATACAATCAATCACTTGTGATTAAAGCTTCAGATATTACGGGAATTTCATTAGTAAAGTTAGTTTTATTAAAGCTTATTTTCGGAAATCAATAACAGTGTAACATTGCATTCATGGAGGCCCCTTGTTAGGCAAAACTGTAGAGAGGATGTAATGCGTGGGATGAATTGATATTTGTAGATGTTCATCCGATTATGACACACAGCTTTCAGGAAGAGTTATAAGTATGTGGTTTCTTACACGATAAATTTCGATGATTCCTAAAGAAATGATTCTTTTCTTTCTTTTTTTCTTTTTTTTTTTACACAAGATTATACAAGTAATGGATCATTATTAGTCACACGTAAAATTTACGGTGTAGGTTGGCTTCCTCGTTAAAATTCAGGATATATCGCACTATTTTTCTTCTTTTTTGATAGACGAATAACGGTGAGAAGATGAAGCTGCCTTTCTCTAATAATACCGTATTTATTAACACGCCGATGTAATCATGCTAATCTCTAAATGAAACCAGCCAAGCAAAGACATCACAAACATTATTCTTGGTACAACTAAACGTTCATACACCGCTCACCACATGCCACACTCATTTGCTTCTCAAAGCGATTCGAATTAAACGAAAATGTCATTAATGGTACAAATGTTACCCTGGGAATTAGCATTTTGAACGAATGAACGTATGTACCATATGTGGGCTTGTTCTATATCCGCGAAGGAGTTAGAATTTCTTTGAAGGAGAAAGTAATAGAGACATTAGCATTAGCTCTGTCTAAGATGTTCAACATGTTGTCTTTTGAGTGGGGAAACAATTTTGAGTGTAATGTTGGGTAAATTAATTAATTCGTCTAATCTTTCTTTTCCTACTTTGTGCTGTTTTGATGAAGTCAGGAAAGTAATTGGGTTGTAGGTACAATAATAAACAGGCTGCCTCTTTGGTCTATTAGCCGCGACTGCGATGTGGTTTGATGGACGCGACTGGTTCTTAATAATAGTTCGGTTCTTGGATTGGTCAAAGTGTTGGATGGTTTTTGGACCGACTAATTTTGTCTTAAACTTACTGGTGAAATGTGGATGTACTATTACTAAAGCTTTCTTTCTCTCTCCTTTAGTTTATGTGGCAATGTTGCCAGGAGGCCGGAGGTGATTTCTTAGTGTTAAATAAAACCAGTTCTGTCATTATATTGTGATTGGCTTTGGCGCTGCAGCATCAGTGGCCACCAGGATTATACTCTCACTGTTCAACCTACGCCTAGAGATGAGTCCTTTAAATAAATATAAAATGTTTGAAACATTCCAGAAATATCGTTTGTTAAATAAAGTAGTTTCTTATTTTTGCATACAATCATCAACTTTAGACATTTGGATAGACAAACCAAAACTACAACCGCAAGAGAACCAAGGCTATCAGCGTAGCCAGACGAATTGCTAGACTTGAGTGGCAGTGGGCAAAGTTTGATCACAGAATGGATTAAAAAAAAAACTGGCCAAGTGCGAGTCGGACTCGCACATGAAGGGTTCCGTAACAAAACGGTATGCTATAATTTATACAATTTCTTCTACGGGCCAATGAAACTTGACCTCTGGATTGTATAGGCGCTCATACGATTCAGGGACCAAATTATATTGGTTAACTGCTGTTTCCATCTGTTGTTTCCATCCAAGTTCAAAATGATTTTCCTAGAAAGTCCTTATAAAGTTCTACTTTTCAGATTTTTTTCATATTTTCTAAACTTATGGTTCAAAAGTTAGAGGGGGGGGGGACACATTGTTTTATACTTTTGGAGCGATTATTTCCGAAATTATTGACATTATCAAAAAATGATTGTAGTAAACCCCTATTCATTTTTAAATCAATTAAAAAAAAAAACACTTCCCACTTTACATGGGGGCTTTTATTTTACCACTTTGTCGGCGTGATTGATACACATATTGGTACCAAATTTCAGCTTTCTAGTGCTAACGGTCACAGAGATTAAGCGAGGACGGACGGACGGACAGACAGACATGGCGAAACTATAAGGGTTCCTAGTTGACTACGGAACCCTAAAAACGAATTAGCGAAAGCGAACCGGAAGACGTTATGTTGCGCGGCCTCCCACTACGTGGATTAATAACCTGGAGACGGTTGCTGTTATTCACTGGATGCAAGACGCATGGGACAGGTCAATTTGGCGATACCTGGAAGAGGCCATTGTCCTGCAATGGACGTCATTCAGCTGACATGATGATGATGATGAACCGAAAACTCTTCTCCCAAATCTTCTACATACTTAGCAGATAGATTCAACTATCCAGTGTTAGAATAATTTAACTCCGTAAATGAATATCTAGCTATCTCAGCTGTGAGCTACAGAACCTAGGAGCAATAAAATGACGAACTTGAGTACATTGTAATTAAGTAGAGTGCAAGCAGGCAATGCGGTGTACACTCGCCAGCATTAATATGTATTTAGTGAGAGTCAATAGCGATTTTCTTGTAGAATATCGACCTAAACTATGAGATTTCATGATGGTCCAGAGTTCTTTAAATATTATATTAGTACAACAGGAGAAAATTGCTTTCAAACCATCACTCATGCAAACCCCCGAAGGGTAAGGCAGAGGTTAGGTTAGGGGCGACACTATTTCAATTAACAAAACAAATATCCATGAATTCCTGCGGAATTTCTGATGATAAAACGCAATAGCACTTTGCCTGACCCGGGAATCGAACCTAAGACCTCTTGCTCAGCAGCTTGCGCCCAGTAGACCAAAAAGACAGTTCTATAAAACCCTTATATATTGGTTCTAGTGACTGTACCTTTGTGAACGGTATCGCTCGCCTATAACATTAAACACTAGAGATTCAATTTCATCGACCAGCCATTACCTGATTTACTTTGAAGGCAATAAATCTTGCTATTACTCATTTTTTATTTCAGCAAACTTGTTCATCTTTTTCAATATTGATACTACTTTTTTACAGGTGAAAAACACACTAATTAATCCCACAGATTTGATTAAATACAAGTTACTTATCTATACTAATATTATAAAGCTGAAGAGTTTGTTTGTTTGTTTGTTTGTTTGTTTGAACGCGGTAAACTCAGGAACTGCTGGTTGGAATTGAAAAATTCTTTTTGTGTTGGATAGTCCATTTATCGGCGAAGGCTATAGGCTATATAACATCACGCTACGGCTAATAGGAGCGGAGCATAAATGAAAAATGTTACAAAAACGGGAAAAGGTGCTTCTTTTTTGAGAGCTTCCGCTGCGTGCGCTGCGAAAACGGTTTAAGTTACGCTAATATCATGTATGAAGGAATTGTTCCTCTTTAAAAGTTCTAAAAAAAAGTCCGCGACAGCATATATCTTTCTTTTAAGATTGACTCACTGTAACCTTTTTTTACAGTTAAACTGTTACGTTAAAAAGAATTATTTTTTGCGAAGCTTATTTAACCCATATGATATTAATCTATATCTAAATAAATGTGTTTGTTAGAACGGAAATTTAATATAGAATATTTGTGCCCTTAACTCTATACAGTTTAAACAAATATCTTAGAAGATATCGCAATGTAAAAATATCCGCGCAGCAAAATATTTCGCGCGTCGTAATGTGGCTACGGCGGATTCTGGCTGGCCTCCGGGAAATTCAAATTCAAAATATTTACTGCATCATAATGTTTACAAGTATAGAGTGTTATAGTATATTTAACAGTAAGAGATACCTATAGTAATGCACACTTTAATATAATCTAAGCTAATCTAAACCATCTGAACTATTATAATAAAGAGGAAAGATAAGATTTTTTGATTGTTACGATTTAGCTTAATTTATGTCGGATAGTCGATATCGAGAAAGGTAGCTAAGCGAGCAAGGAGCTATATTTATGTGACGCAGACGAAGTTGCATGGGTCAGCTAGTTGAATATAAATGTAAAAGTAACTCTGTCTGTATGTCGTTCACCCTTTACGCCAATACTTCTGAACCGATTTAAATGAAATTTGGTACACAAATAGTTTAGAACCTGAGAAAGGACATAGGCTACTTTTCATTGCGAAAAAAGGGTTGTAAGGGGTTGAAAAAGGGGATGAAAAAATTACTTTTGGTCGCGCTAATCAACATCGGTCGCAATACCTGACATCCACGTGGACGAAGCCGCGGGCATCAGCTAGTATGAAATAAGTTAAGCCTAGTCCATGTGACTAGGCCATGTAATCTTGTTCTAAAACTAGATATTACTGTAGTGTTATTTAAATCAACACAAAAAGCAAATGGCATGGTTGGCGCATTGGCTGAGAGTTTGGACTGCTGCGCTGCGTGTCGCGGGTTCGATCCCGCACGGAACAAATATTTGTGTAGCCAACAGATAGTTGTTCCGGGTCTGGGTATTGTGTATGTGAGTTAAAATGTTTGTAAACGCACCCACGATACAGGAGAAATTCCTAGTGTGGGGCAACGTTTTTAAATAAAGAAAGAAGAAAGAAAGAAAAGAGAATTACACATCCCAAACTCATCAGTAAGATCATCAAGAGTCAAATAAAGTTTAAAACGGACAAACATTTTGAATAAACAATTATGTTTTCACCGGCCGGTTACAGACGTTGTCTTGAATGCTTTTAGTCGGAAACCTCTTCCAAACTCGGTACTAGACTAATGGATCGCGAACTTACCCCTCTTGGGGGTGAGTAGTGAACAACGTTGGGACAGGTTTGAACATACGATTGATTGGATGGGAAATTGTTTCGATATGTTTTTAGGGTGAAATAATATAAGTTGAAATCGAAATTGTTGTTGACTTGGTAGTTATATTTGTAGTTTTAGTATTATCGGTGATTGTTTAACTATAGATATGAAAACTTTATCATAATTCTTTCAACAAATTCCAAGTTTAAACCACCAAATAACTGAATAATGTAAGATATCATAGCGCTAAACTTTTTTTTTAAATCTCCACCCGTACGATTTGTATGCGTAGTCGCAATTTATACTCAAACATGGTTGAGTAATGCAGCCTATACGTTTTTTTTTTTGTATAAACCTTAATTAATTTCTGATTACACAAAGATTTCAAACTGCGTAGCAAACGGCGTAGCCGATTCAAGCTTATAACTCACGCGCTACGCCGCCGTAGCCCCGTAGCAAACAAAATCGCAAAATTAACATCGGCAAAGTTCCTAATTGCAACAGGAATTATCCCGTATTTCAGTGCAAGGATCGCAATAGTTTTTGAAGTTAGCTCCATTCCATATATCAGTTAGTTGGCAGGATACACTGTTGGCAGTAATCCTAATCACTTTCGAGCGTTCGAGTGTTCGAGTACTAGGACTGTAGTAAAGGCGCGAACTCGGTTCTGTTTTTTCTAAATATTTATTCAGTAGGTTGGTATGAGCTGTAAGTGTAACATGTTCAGGAGTTCAGAACTATTGGATTGTGATTTTTAAGTGTATGGAGAATAATGATGATGCGATGTTTATGTGTAATATGGACCTACAAACAATCGTTGGACATTTATTTCTGTGTGAATTGTAATAATATCAAACTGTTTACTTTACGAAATTTGTATGAAATCACGGCACAAAGGTCAATGGAGCTGTTTAGAGTATTGAGAATTTACATTTTTCATCAGAAAATGATCTCATATCGTTAGTTGTAATTCACGTAAACAGTAATATGTATGGCACATCAAAATTTTGCAAAATTCGAGAGCCTCTGATTTTTTCTACTGCTCTACTTGTGTCTTCCAATTTAATAGACAAACTGTATCTTTCTAGCTTGCAGACAAAACGCTGACTACCAATAAAAAAAAAAACAATCTAAGACATTTTTCCCTAGGCTAAAACCTCCCAATATAGGCTAGAAAATAAAATGTCAACTAGAACTTGTCTTACATCCGTATCTATAGTCAAGTTAAAGTAATTACTTGGACTTAAGTAATTACTTATGCAAACATTTTTATGCAATGGGCAAGAATTTAAACGAAGTTAGAACCGTCAATGAAAGCAAACCTAACAATGCTAACCTTTGATAGTTCTAACATCAAGGAATTACTAAACTGCAGAGAAAAAATCTTATCTTAAATAATATATTTACTCAAGTAATCACTATGACTTGTTTATAGATACGGGTGTTAGTGTCAGTACAGTCGTGATCAAAAATCAGTGATTCGACAAAGAAGGTGGCCAGCCTACACACGTGACTGTACTGCCGAGCACAAAACTATCTCCCCTTTAAGCTATATCGACGAAACAAATTGGTCATTATCCTTGTATTCTGTTATTATTTTATCAAAGGGAATACTTTTGCAGACATAAATATTTTATTTACCGAAAAAAATATCGAGAGAAAGTTATTTTTTGACAAATGTTAAATCATCTTTATTTGGTAAATTAGGGATTACATGTTTTACAATATTTTATTTAGTTTGACGTGAAACGAGATAAAAAATGAGGCTTTATTTATTTCTGAACTGAAGATTTTTGCCTGAAGCTTTGACTGCGTGTATTTTTCATAACTCACATAAATGTACAACTCTAGTAAACTTAGCCAATAGGCTGGCCCTTAATACATTGGACTTCAACGTAACTGGTGAAATATGGGTATACTACCGACTACTAAATGTGTGTGTGTGGGTACACTCCAGCCTAACCCTTCGGAAATTACAGGCGTGATGTTGTCTAAACCCAGGGCATGTTATATCCGTTTGCCAAACACACAATTCATTTCATCTAAACCCGTTCAGTCGTTATTTTTTTTTATTTTTTTTTTAATTTGAAATTTTGAAATTTTGTTATGGCATGAACACGTGACAAACAAACAAATTTATTTGATTTGTACAGTATGGTATTGCTTTACCGCGGTACACTCATGAATATGTACAACTTTAACTAAGGAATCTGCTCTGAATTCGGAACAAAAATCAACTTCGACTTTACAAAATGATTAATGATTATTATGTTATATTGATTATTCAAGCTGATTAATTATCATATAGATAACTTTATGTGATGATTTGTTACTGTATAGTAGTTAGGACTATCCAAAAATACGTTCAATTGAGACCCTTTGTGCACTAGTTTGTCTAATTAACTTTAGAAAGAGTATTCTCCTGTTATACCGACGTAGACTATTGAGTCTACGTCGGTATAACAGGAGAATACACTTTCCACTGCCATCTGTAGGTATTGACCTACAGATGGCACTGGTAACGACAAGTCTAGGCAAAGTCACGTGTGAGCCTGAACTATCTATAGGATGACCTATTAGATCACAACTTCTTGTAGACGCTATTGTGTAATAAGATAATGTGTTACGAAGACGTTCGCCCTTGGTGATAGTAAAAGTGTATTCTGAATCATGTAACATAACATCACGCTCGTAATTCCCGAAGGGTTAGGCAGAGGTGTACTAACATTTGGTCAGTTATATCTAAGTTCCTGCAAAACGATTCATCTGATTCTGAATCGTTTTGCAGGAATATTGTATTTGTAAATCTTATCTTGTAGTAGATACTTAAATACTCATATAACAGTGTTATGCAGGAGTCTTTCTAGCTATGCGAGACTTACACCAACGGTTGCCTTAGTACGTGTGCATCGTGGGTTGTGTGTTCGCCAATGCTCTTCTTGAGCATAAGATCGTGAGTTCAATTAACATGTCAAGTTATGTTTTGTTGGGTCTTTCCGTCGCGGAATAAGTACAGAGTCAGAATTTCTGCCCGGTTGATAACAATAGACACTAGACTTTAGTAAAACTTATGTAATCTGGGTGACAAACTGCCTTTTCCCAACCTTGATGGGTCGGCTTCAAACCTGACCTGGTGCAGCTTAAAATGAGTATTTTACATAGAGCGGCTGCCTATCTGTCCTATGGTGCCTGTTTCGGCCCCCTCGATATTGCAGTGCATCCGGAATGTTCTCAGACGCCAGCGCAGATGACTTCTACGCAATCATGCGTAAAAAAGTTGCGTCGGTGGTGCGACGAGTACGTGGGAGTCCAAATAGGGTCCTGAGAATGATTGGTGAGAGATCCGATACTGTTCTGCTCAGTAGGTTCACTGAACTACATGTGTTGCGAGACCGGTGAGCCTACTGTGCACGGGTAGACGGTGTGCCTATTTCCTTTTTACTAACATTAGTTACATTTTTGTTACTAACAAACATTGCCTTGTCTATGGACTTTTTTGTCTGAATTAAATGATTTTTATTTTTTTATTTTTATTTTATTTTTATTTATTTAAGCCTAAACCACATTGGAAAACAGGCATGATGTAACGATAATTATAATACTTTATCATACACGGAACATGCTCATGTTCATTGGTGAAGTACTACAACATTAAAATTATTACATTAAAACATTTTAACTTAAACAGTTAATTCTCATTTACAGCAACACAAGTAGGTACACATAGCCCGAGGTACCTCGTCTGTGAGTAAATCCGCCAGTTTGGAACATTGCCCATTGCTTCCGTTACATATAATTCTTGATTCAGCTCCACCTTTTAATATTATTGTATGTCGCTCGCCAGATTTATTGATATGACCTCCGTTAATTGTGTTATGGGGTGTTTGGTAACTAGGTGTTCTGAATAGGTAGATGTTTTCCACGTCTGTAAACCAAATCTTACTGAAATAGTATTCTCTATTACCATTAAATGTGCGTGTACTGTCAGGTACTACTTGGTGTCTCTCCTCAAGTGGGACACGTTTTTTAAGCTATTGCATAGCTTCTATCGCGGGCCTTGAGCGTGGAGACCGAATCCAGAAATTCCGTAACGAAAATAACATGAGCGTAGGTTGCTAGGTTACGGAAAAATAACAAGGTTGTCAACTGAGGTTATCAAATTAAATAATTAATTATTTGCATAAGTTGATAAAAAATGCTATGCAATAGCTTTACCGCGGCAGTCTCCGAGTGCCACATTTTTCTTTTTGCACGTAAACATAAAATGAAGACGAAACAGTGATTCAAAAAACGTTCCACGTACTGACACTACAAGCTCGAACTCATGATCTTTGACACGTTTTATCTTCGTCAATTTCGATTAATTTGATAAAACAAAAAACACGCATCCAATATTTTTTAAACTATTTCGTTTTCTAAACTATCCATTCATTTCAAGATACCTTATCCAATACATTTTGACGTATCATCTTTACGGTTGTTAGAATATAAGTAGTGAGTTAGGTAAAGAATTTGGAAAACAAACAAACAAAAATAAAAATACCTGCATACCCATTGATATATTAGATTACATCAATGTGCATACCTGATTAAATGAAACGAACAATGGTAGATGTGAAAAATATTCTGACAGTGATAGTGTTCTTAAACAGATGTACAAATATTTTTATCTAAGCGTGTTGAAGGCAATCTAAATTGAGTCGACTAAGAAGTGAGAGTTATGACTATGAGTCTGGTATCAGTTACTTGTTTTAGAAAATCTGGGTCCATAATCTATTTAAAGACTACACGGTTGGCGCAGTGGCTCAAGCTATGGACTGCTGCGCTGCGTGTCGCGGCTTCGATCCCCGCATGGAACAAATATTTGTATGATCTTCAGATAGTTGTTTCGGGTCTGGGTATTTGTGTATGTGAGTTTAAACGTTGTGAACGCACCCACGATACAGGAGAAATTCCTAGTGTGGGGCAAAGTTTAAAAAAACGCAGATTAGCCAAGCCAACTCTTGTTTTGTGATGCCAATAGGTACCTATAATATCACACGCACGGGACCGATCAATGTGGCGACACTTGGGGGAGTCCTATGTCCAGAAGTTGATATCCTCCGGCTGAAATTATGGATATAATTTTCATTATTATCATAAACTTAATGCCCATTGTAAAATTACAATTACAACTGCACTGGCATAAGTTAGTGATCACAAACATATCTTGTGCATTAAGAAACCATTTGTAATAAGAGGCGAACAATTTGTCTTATCTTAATGTCTGAACTTGCGACGTTCCTTATGTGTGCTAGGTGATATAGGAGCGTAGTGTAAGCGAAGCGTTCGGATGCTATATAATGACGTGGTCGCGAGCTAACAGAACTTGCGTGTTGCGGCAGGGCAGTCAAACAAATAAAAGAAGTTGTTTAACTACAGCATGCCGCGAGACAGCAAGCCCACTTGCGGAGCTACGGATGAAAACCGGTGAGAGATCAAGTCGTATCGCCCGAGTTCGTAAGTAATACCTAATATTTGCTGAAGGTTAAGGCACGCCTCTATTATAAGACTCGCGTGGAGTGGCTGCTGACACGGCATGACGCCCCCACTCTCCTGCTAACATAGGTTGTCTCCAGGCATGAATGCTGCGGAAAGTACCTGTGTCATATAGGTAGAAGTGCCCAGCTCTGACGTGATTTAATTCATGGTCAGGGGCAAGAGTGCGAGCGAGGCCGTCACCTCATTTAGCGAGGAAGTTAGGTCGCGGTGAAAAGGGAGTGGTAGAACACAACCTCCCTTCGCAGTAATCCCTCTGCCCTTATCCATAGTAAACGTGCCGGGCGTTCAACGATCTCCAGCCGCCATAGGTGTGACCTGTGGGTAACAGATTTGGGGAGTCTGTATCCTGAACAGACACAGGCCTGGGATGAAGAAGTGACACACGTAGTGCTCACACGACCACAGATGCAAAGTCCTCGTTCAACTTTGACCTTTTGTGTACCATTGTTATTCCAATATTCACACAAAAAACCAGGGCCATTCTATTTTTCGCAAATATTCATAGCTGCTCGCATTCAAGACGTTCCTTTAAACATAGCTTTAATATCTTATAGCCTAACCCTTCCAGTGTGTTCCCGACCTAATCCAGGAACACTTCCATTAATGCATAACGATGTTGTTTTTCTTCGGATCCCACTTTAATTTACATTTCTTGCGTTACATCTCTTTTTGAACAAGTTTAATTTTAAAATTATTCTTTGGAACTTGATACCTGTTCGGAGTAAAAGTCTCGAATCATTTTTCCTTTAGCTGGCTTATAGTTTTAATAGTAGGAGTAGTAATCTTGAACTTCTGAGAAAAAGGCATAGTAGAAATGAGTAGAGATTGAATTACTGAAAGTTGTTTATTTTGAAGTCTAGAAAAACAAAGGTGATACAAGTCTTTAGACAATTTTGTACAGCTCGTTCTTTTCCATATTATAACTTTTAATATAAAAGCAAAATAACGAGCAGTGGTTTATAAAACACAAGCTGTAGTAATTAGAATTAAATATAACTGTTAATTAAAACTAATCAGCCTAAAAAAAACAGTTTCTCATTACAATTTATCTTATTCAAAATTAAAACTACTACAGAATACAAAGTCCTGTAACGTACACTCAATTACAGGTAACGACAGCTTGCACATTATAGTGTAGGTCACAAATGCCCTAAATACATAATTAATATTCCAGTCAGCATCCTACAAAATGCAACTAAACAACCAAAACCACAGAACATGACATGTAATCATGATATACAGCCAGCTCTGTGGTTTATTTCTTATTCCCCACAAGCCAACCGTGATTACTCCCAGCCAGTGCCAAAACCCCACGTTTCCGTCTTCGCTTAGCGCTTCCATTCATGTAGTTCTTTCAGGAGCACAGTCTTTTGTTTTAATCAATAACAAAACTGTGTGTGTGTGTGTGTGTGTGCTGTATTCCCTAAAGAACCAACTAGCTCCTCTTCTCTTCTTTGAGACCCCGGTCACATCCTCAGGCGCTACGAAGCTTGTGAAGTGACACACTCGCGCGAGTTCTTGCTTGCTACGAGACGTCAATGGCGAAGGCGAATTTTAAAGTCCGCTCGTTTAATCGCCCGTCAGTCGTGTTTTTTAGGATTTTGTATCCAATAGGTAACCAACCACACAAGGGTAAATCTTTGCTGTCCATCTGTCTGTCAGCAGGCTGTATCTGATATTTCACACAATATGCATTTCTGTTGCCGCTATATAACAACAACAAATAAAACTAAATTAAAACATAAATACCTAATAATATGATGGTACCCAACCCTTCATGCGGTTAATTTTCACAGTCTGTGTCGCAAGCCGCGTGTAACTCGTGGCCAAAGACTAAAAGAAAAACTTAACAAAGCCTAAGTTTTTCCACAAATAGTGATACTAACCAGTGGTACCACAAAGTTCAAACAAAGCAATGGTACGTACACACTAGTCCGTTGTACCGAAAAATGCGTTTCCTTCTACTAAATTTTCTCCAAGATTTGGTTTGTAGCCAGGAATTAAATGAGTATTTTATAGACGTTTGAAACGTTCGCATTATTGAGATGGGGTTCGATTCCGGGTATTTGATTTTGATATGGTAGTTCAACGTGATTTAAGTGCATTCTGAAAGCCTCGAAGGAAATCAATGGATTGAAAATTCTTTCATATTTCAAAATATTCCTAACATCATGCCAAATTGTAAAACTAGTTCATGCATAAGTAGGGTATCTTTCTTTCGGTGTATAATGGCCCGTTTTCTTCCAAAAATGTAAATAAGTCAGTCAGTTGGAATGAAAATCATGTAGACAAGAAAGCTAGCGATCATTGTTATCTATTTGATTTATCACAAAAATCATCATCTGCCTAGCCTTGTCCTAATTATGTTGAAGAAACAAGTGTTGAATACTAATGCATATTATATTTTGTTAAAAATCTTCAGTTAATGCGTAGGGAGATTGAGAATAGCGGAATAATTTATTTTCGCTAATAGTATAATGGGGATATTGATCAGGATTGTTACGACATTCCAAAAGTAGATTGTTATAGTGTTCCAATACTGGAGTCATAAAAGCCAAGGATAACCATAAAACCGTAAAGTTCTTCATATAAAAAATCTCCCTCCTCCCTTCTGAGAGTGTGCCTTTCGTATAACTTGTATTGTATTTTTAACTTTTCCCTAAATTATATTGTTCAATTCTACTTAAACCTCTTATTTCATTTAAATTCAGTAGATTTGTTACAGTTTGGCGTCCAAGAAAACCATAACAACATAACATACATACGCCACAAACATGTACTTACTCATTAGTACACCCATATGTCGTCAGTTATGTTTAATGTCATATAATAGGGAGCGAGCCTCTTGTCATCAACCGGGCACTAACATTCAGAGTCCGTGGCTGCTCCTGAGAAACTCCGGTTGGGAAACCCAGTATAACTTTGCCCAACCTGGTAATCAACCCAGAAACTAATGGAAAAACGAAGCAGTCCAAACCATAGCAACTATAACTTGAAAGAACCATCTTCCATCAAATAAAATCCTTCACCACTCCACAATAAAAGACGTACCACACAGAACTGCCACAATCTATCGATACCTCGCCGCGAGGTAATAATTACCGCATCGAGTCTCGTCTCACGCACCTAATCAACAACTTAGATTCCGTATTTTTATTTAAACTATATTTTGTTAAGCGTGTGCATATATTATATTGTTGCTTTTTGTTTTTTTTTATTGTTATTTCATTCATAACGATCATCACTGACCGTCTCTTGTCCCAACAGCCTCCAGGATATCACAACTACGTTGGACAAGACGCAAGTGAAAATAACGCGATTTTGCAAACACTGTTGGAATTGACTTCCAGTCAATTGACAGCTGAATGCCCTATATTTCTATGACTATAAAAAAAAAATATTTTATTAAAGAAAATTAAACAACTATAACTTCCAATAAACCATCTTCCAATAAAAGCCTTCAGCAATCCCACTCCACAATAAAAGACGTACAACACAAAACTGCCACAATCTATCGACACCTCTCCGCGAGGAAATAATTACCGCATCGAGTCTCGTCTCACGCACATAATCAACCAACTTTCCGCAACTTAGATGGAGTTGCCGCGCGCCGTGTAAATTACTTTGATAACGCGACGTGCCCCGACTAGGTGTGAACTTGCCCTTACAGTGACGTAAGGCCCCTTTTATGAATGACTATTTAGCACGTAGAAGATTAATGTGTCCCGAGTTATATTTTTTTTTCGAGTTTCTGTGTACTTTTATGGATGTTAGAGGATCAGTTTAATCAGGTTTGAGTTTGGTCGAAATGATACGGATTGAGATGATGGGTGTGTGAAAGTAATTTATTTTATGAATCGTAAATCAGAGGTGTTACTCATAAACGTATAAAACTTTAAGTCGAAATTTGTCGAGAAAATTGCGATGAAATCAAAAGTTAAATAACTACCCAAATTACAACCTTAAATATGTATAGGTATTATATCCAAGTAATCCAACTTACATTGTTAATAATTATCGACAATTATCAAAATGATCAAAAAAAGAGAAGATTACAAAAACTGCTCGCGGGTCTAGTGGTCGCAAGTGTGACTGATGAGGCCCTGGGTTTGATTCCTAAGTGGGGCAAAGTGTTATTGAGTCTTTCCATCAGGAATATCCCAGTTGCAGCCACGGAATCTGGACAGGGGGCGAGCCTTTTCTCATCAAGTTCCATGTAACAACATGAATCTTAAACATAAATGTTCAAATGTGGTTGTACTAATGGGTACACCTCTGCCTAACCCTTCAAATATAAGCATGATGTTATGTTATGTAAGATTAAAAAAAAACATAACACCTCAGAACAGAATGACGCCCCTTACGGCATAAAATAAATTAATCCTTTCTATTCATCTCAAGCGCAGGAGATAGTTGTCCATTTTTTCCACTGCTGCTATATTTTCATTGTTCACAATTTATAATATTCCCGACAGTGTACCAGGGAGGCAGCGAGCGAAGATGATCGCTTTTTCAATTTAACTTATCTACGCTTACTCTGGTACGTCACTATGGTAGCCGGTGCGTGGGGATGATTACAGTAGGTCAAGTTGAAACTGCATGTCAAAAAAATGATATATTTTTTTGTAGTTTTATAGAACTATTTGTACTTTACTATTATTTCCTTGCGTGATCGAATCAGAAATGAGGACATCCGCATGAGAACCAAGGTTACCGACGTAGCCCGAAGAATCGCCAGACTTAAGTGGCAATGGGCAGGGCACATTGCTCGCAGAACGGATGGCCGATGGGGCCAAAAAGTTCTGGAATGGCGACCGCGAACCGGAAGACGTTGCGTTGGAAGGCCTCCCACTAGGTGGACCGATGACCTGGTCAAGGTTGCAGGAACCCGCTGGATGAGAGACGCACGGGACCGGTCAATGTGGCGACGCCTGGGGGAGGCCTATGTCCAGCAGTGGACGTCTTTTGGCTGAAATGATGATGATGATTATTTGTTCGTTGTACGAGAATTTTAATCGATACATTAATAGAAGGTACGAATACTTAAACTTACGTCCCAAAAAACCTTAATAGTATAGGG
This sequence comes from Diarsia dahlii, assembly GCA_949775195.1. NCBI lineage: Eukaryota > Metazoa > Arthropoda > Insecta > Lepidoptera > Noctuidae > Diarsia > Diarsia dahlii. Next base: position 21,647,054 of record OX459199.1, read on the forward strand.
ACGGGAGGTTGACAGTATGACGGATTTACTTCTAGACAATACCTAAGTAAAAGTGCACTGTTTGATTTAAGTCGCTTGACGCAAAGAGTTGAAAAGGCAACTTGCAATCATAGTTACATACTACATTTAGGAGTATTCTACTGGCCTTAAAAGCAGGTCTCTAAGTTTATGAAGTTACGAATGTAGACAGATGCGCATGGATAAGTTAACCTACTGTTCTCAACTACACAGTGGCGCGTGCAATGTCCGTGAGTCGAGAGGGTGAAATCACACTGATAAGATTGTCAACTTTCAAATAATTATATATTGCAATCATTTACTTTTTATATGTCCGGACTCTAATGATTAAAGGCTTTTCAAATGACCTGATAGTTTTACATTTATATGTTTTAGTTGTGTGGGGAAAAAATAGATGTCTGTAAGAAAATAGGAAGACCAAAATAAACTATGAATGAAGGATAACAGGGCTAGAATAGTGACCGCTGATAAAATGAGTAATAGAGACGTATGGAAGAAGAAGGCATGCTGCGTCGACCAAATTTAAAGGCCCAAATTAAGCGAAGGACAGGGTATTGTACCACAACGTGTTAGAGGCGTATATGCGTATAGCGGACTACAGTATGCTAAATTAACGGAAAATGTATTTTCATCATCGTCAGCCTATAAACTTCCAACTGCAGGGACTCAGGCCTCCTTTCCAGGAGAGGATTGGGTTATAATCCACCACGCGTGCCCAGTGCGAGTTGGTTCATGCTTTAACTCACTAGAAACTGGGAAAATCAATTTCATGTACTACCTGTGTGTGATTGACAGGTTTAATTGATTGATTGAAAATTAATTGGGACAGCTCAATAAGGAAACCCTTTCCGAAAAACTGGAGCGTTCTTTGCAAAGTTAAATCTCCACTTTGGATATTTACAAAAGGTTAAATGGTGAGCAAAAAAAAAGCTGAGCAAACTGAGAAGACCTATCACTGAGCTTCTTTAGTGTGATAACGATTTTATAACCAATAAAATAATAAATGTATTCGGAAGCTTCCGTAGAGTACCTTAGAAGGAATTAATGAAAGTCATGTGGCTGAGAGGAGAATGCTATGGGGGATGGGTGTGTTACGCGAATGGGTAAAGAAAGAAATTAGTACATTAGAGGAAGCCTCAAAGTATTGTGTAACCGGGTGTCTTAGTATATATGCACGTTATACGGGAAAATTAAGAAAAGGTCGTGAGGAGAGTTCTGAGGGCTATAAGAGTAGAGGCTGAACAGTGTGAAGGATGATATTATGGCTAGAAAAAAGCTGACTGACGAGATTACGAGTAATATGAGTCAAGTTCAGTAGAAGAAGCCATACTATGCCAACCCTTATTAAATTGGGATCAGGGCAGTAGAAAAGCGTACAATTTGGACTCATCATCATCAACATTTCAGCCGAAAGACGTCCACTGCTGGACATAGGCCTCCCCTAAGTGTAATTTTTGCTTAGGGGGGTTTGCCATAATCGCCACGCTTGGCAGGCGGGTTGGCGATCGCAATACGGTCGATACAAAAAGCACAGAGAACGCTGCTGCCCATTCTCTGGTACATCCCTTAGTCGCCTCTTACGACACCCACGGGAAGATATGGGATGGTGCTATTCTTTGCGTCCGACACCATACGGAACATTTGGACACAACAATTTGGACTGCTTGCTATTAATAGGAAACGTTTTGAAACTTGCATTTACCTAAACCATAGTTTTCTTTTCCTTTTAAAAACATATTTACTTATTTGACGACAACACTCATGGAGTCACTGATACCTTTTGTAAGCATGCCAACTGTAAGGAAAAAAATACATATTTGACATGTATCTACGCTGTGAACACAATAGAAATATCACAATGAAATAAAATGAACTAAAGATATATTCATCGAACATTCCGCCTGGTTGGCTCATGTATAAATGTTGTACTTACAACGGCATGAGCTGCCTATTATCTTTTTTGTTTAGTTATCTTTCTTTTTCTTTGGAATCTTTGTCTACATTCTTCATGGTATGTTGTTAATGTAAATGGTTTCCTTATTTTATTGTCATCTTTACAATAGTTCTGGTTTGTTTATAACAAAAGTCGAGGTGCACGTCGCTAAATAATTATATCGCTGAATATAATAATATAAAACAACCACACGGTCCGATCTTGTGAATTAGTGCTTGCTTAGATTGGTCCGTGTGTGTTCACCCCTCTTTTTTTTTTTTAGACGGTGGGATATCATCAAATGGCTCCTCCTGCTCTCTGGGTAGAGCGATAGGTAGTGACTGACTAAAAACCACCCATGTTCCTTCTTAGCCCTTTTGTCGAGGTCGCGGTATCTCTTTTGAAAAACCCGCCGCGACCACCCCTTACATACAGAGTTTCCTCCGTGCCTCGAACAGCACGTTGAGTCCGTTGACCCCAGTTGACATTTGTAGATCTTTGGCAGTCGTTACAGCTTGTTAGTGGCCCGAAAGTATGACAACCAATCTTACCAAGGGGATGGAGATGGAGATCACATAAGCAGTCGCTCCATGCAATATGCTGGTTTTCAACTGCATCCGGTTTGACTGGAAACTGATCCTAACATAGTCAGAAAAAGGCTAGGCAGATGATGTGGTTCATGACAAAATTTGTCTCAGTCTTGTATTGTAAGTGTAATCCTCAAAGGGTAAGGCAGAGGTACTCATCTAATAGTATTGTAGTAATTACTAATGGACCCTTGTTTTCATGTTACTCGATAGAAGAACGTAAAGTGATGCTTATATTTTACAGGTAATTAAAAAACTTAAGAACCCGACTGGACAAACTGTAAAGGAAAAACAAGCACATTTAAAATACAATACAAGACCATAGTTGCGTGATACTTACAACCTACCAATGTCATCATTTCAGCCAAAAGACGTCCACTGCTGGACATAGGCCTCCCCCAGGTGTCGCCACATTGACCGGTCCCGTGCGTCTCTCATCCAGCGGGTTCCTGCAACCCGCTAGGTGGACCGATGACCTGGTGGTCATCGGTCCACCTAGCGGGAGGCCTTCCAACGCAACGTCTTCCGGTTCGCGGTCGCCATTCCAGAACTTTTCGGCCCCATCGGCCATCCGTTCTGCGAGCAATGTGCCCTGCCCATTGCCACTTAAGTCTGGCGATTCTTCGGGCTACGTCGGTAACCTTGGTTCTCATACGGATGTCCTCATTTCTGATTCGATCACGCAAGGAAACTCTGAGCATAGCCCTTCTCCATTGCCCTTTGGGTGACTTTGAGCTTTCTGATGAGACCCATTCCGCCTTATTACGAAAGGTAGTTAAACCTGGTTTAACTTAGACCTGGTTTATCTCGCATGCTGTCACTTTCTTTTGAATATTATTGAAGTGAGACGTCATGCGAGATAAACCAAGTCTAAGTTAAACCAGGTTTAACTACGTTTTGTAATGAGGCGGATTGTGATCGACCACGTTTCGGTCCCGTGGTCGCTACCAATGTCGAATCAACTAAATTATAAGTCGAAATAAGACCATAAGTTGAAAACATCTAAGTTTGCATTATATTACGCAAAGCAAGGATAATTAAAATTACCCCCACATTTAGGGTCCGCAAATGACCCAACTCTAAAAATCTGATTACAATTAAAAGGAGGGTGGAGCTTAATTTTGAGTTCCAGCATTATAATTGTTGACGATGTAAAATTAATTAATTTAAATTAGTCCTGTCCGTTTACCTGCCTCGTTGGCTTTTGCTAACAATTTGAAATGTACAAAGGGTACTTAATAAAGCATTTATTAAAAATTGTTTCATAAATAAATACCCTTTTTCACAAAAACAAGATGATTTAAAAGACTACTTTAGACATATTATAACGAATAAAGGTTCAAGTAAACTCAAATATTTGACAATATGGGATCGGACTGACTCAAAAAATATATGATTCTGTTTAGTCCGTCAGTTAGATTATCAAAAAATATTGGATACGTGTTTTTTGTTTTATCAAATCAATGAAAATTGACGAAGATAAAGCGCGTCAAAGATCATGGAGTGGGGCTTGAAACGTCACTTGAAGGTACAAAATGTATCACCGTGTCGACGGCGCGTTCGTGTTCCACGCGCGCCTCGAAGAGATGTCAGCAAGGAGGGGCCCGCAAGGGCCGACGCCCGTCGGGCTGCGGATTATCGAAAGAGATTGACGGCACGTTTGGCGCAGTGGCTCAAACAATGGACTGCTGCGCTGCGTGTCGCGGGTTCGATCCCCGCACGGAACAAATATTTGTAAGACCTACAGATAGTTGTTCCGGGTCTGGGTATTTGTGTATGTGAGTTTAAATGTTTGTGAACGCACCCACGATACAGGAGAAATTCCTAGTGTGGGGCAAAGTTTTGTAAAAAAAAAAAAAAAAAAAAAAGGGCGAAGAAGGAACATGGGTTGGTTTTTAGTCAGTAGAACTCTGACACTCCCTTCCGCTCTGCCCAAGAGCGGGGGAGGTTATCTGGCGATTTTCCACACACCAAAAAAAAAATGTACTAGCATATGACGTCACACGAGTTTTCGAAGCACTCTATCGTCTTCATTTTTTGTTTAAGTGAAAAAAGAAAAAATATGTGGTCAATATTTTTGAAAATCTATCTGACGGACTAATTAGTTTTTTTTGTCCGATCCCCTATTATCATCCGCATAGCCTCTTCCAAACTATGTTAGGGTCGGCTTCCAATGTAACCGGCTGCAGATATTAAAATATTCGACAAGTCGATACTTATATCTCTCTAGACAACAACGGTCCGCTTTCGAAAAAATCTAAATAAATGTTTCTTAATAAATAGTACTTTTTTTGAAAATATTGAGTTTTAATTATTGTATTAGTAGCTTTATTCATTGATTATATTAACTACAGTTTAATATTTAAAAACAATGTACTTACAAGACATCACCAAACTGACCAAAATGTATCAAATTGGTCTCGTTAAAAAATAACCTAGCATCGTCATAATGAAGTCAAAATGTAACTACGCTTTAAAAAGTAAAAACAAAACAAAAAAAAAAATCGAAACATAAAACGGGCTTGAACTAATCAATTTGTTTCATAAAATAATTTTAAACTTGATATTTAAAGCAAGTTTAAAAATCTGTTCAGTTTTATAATAAGCTTAAATAATAACATCAAATAGCTGTAATCTGAATTTTACTTAAGTAAGTACGTACGTAACTGAATTTCAATTGGTTGCCTAGTTGGTCTAATGGTCACAAGTGCAGCTGCTGAATGTACCTATGGCAGGACCATAGGTACATTCAGCAGCTGCACTTGTTCGTTTGGTTCGTTTTCCAGGTTAGTTTAAGGGAAGCCAAAGAGTATGAAATAGTGTCTGGTTAATGGTAATACGCTCCCTCCAAACGACGTGGGATTTTAACGCAATTGGCGAAATATGGATATTCTATAAGGTACACCACTGCAAAACCCTTCAGAAATTACAGGCGTAGTGTTATGTGTTTTCATTTAAGAAACTTCATAATAATAAAGTAGCTTGTTTAAACCCACAACCTACCTCAAAGCATCCATCAAAATTAATTTTCTTTCTCTCCATTTTCATTTCCATTTACACAAGCATTTTGATGAACTGATAAACATAACAAAGTTAGAAATGATATCCAACACGTCTTTACAATATCGATGCTTCATTGCGAAGGAAAATGTTCACGTTCTGAGGAAATTGGATTCTCCAATGTGGTTCGTATGCATGAGAACATGCTGTACAGTTAGCTGCACGGATAAGTAAACACTAACAACGTAATACAACACTAGTAACGTTTAGAATCAATTTTTACCTGCTCTTGATTTCATTTTCACGTTACTTTCTTTTTTTTCCTTAGCCTATATTGTCCCACTGTTGGGCAAAAGCCTCCCCCATAGCCTTCCACTCTTGCCTCTGTGCGGTTTTCTCTGTCCAATTTGTCTCAAACACTTCTAGGTCGTCACGCCAGGGTTTTTTTTCGTTAAAGTTAAGGAACGAAACGACCATTTTGGAGTTCATTTTATCATAAAGTAGGCCATATCTCAAAGTTCCAATCCTTAATTTATGAGTAATTCGCGTTTGATCTGTGCTTAGTGTATACATATTGATGCTGCTGACTGTACAAGTATGCGTCTGTGTTTGTAAACATCGGTTGCTGGTATTATGGAGAAAGGAACGGAACGTTACTGTGTTTCTAAGTATCTCATGTCTTTTATAGTTAGAAAATTTATAAAATCACACCTGTAATGCCTGGGTTAGGCACAGGTATATTAGACAGTCCTATAGTGAGGCCACATTTTGTCGGTAATATTTGAGTCACATGAAATAGGAGGCCAATAACACTTTACCTGACCAAGAAGTCGAACCCTAACTTAATGCTCAGTTGTAGCACCTGTGGCCACTAAACTGTAGTTACAAAGTAAGAAAATATCACTCAAACTCAAAACTCAAATCATTTATTTCAATTAAGCCATTATAGGCACTTTTAAATGTCAGAAGAACAATTCATAAAAACTAAAAAAGAAACTACGAGTGCAATACGTCATTCCGAAAGCCACAGCACTTTTATTCTAATAAAATATTGACTTAACTGTAGTAAGTATCCTTTCGCATATTTTATTACAGCTCAGTGATCATCGTAGAGGTGTGCCGACATGACTTGACAACTTAAGGCAACTGCGTATGATGAATTGATTTTAGTAAGTAGTTGAAAGTGTGCTTCAGTATTACCAGAGATGTTTTTAAAGAATCCTTGATTAAATACCAAAAACAAAATGCTCAAAAACACAGCTAAAACAAAATAATGTCATAGTTACCACCAAACACCCTCCCGTTAAATAAAAGCCCGTGATTCCAGCGACGACACAAACACACATAACTCACAAACTACCTATTGAGCCGAGACTTAACGAACCCGCCAAAGACCAACTTAAACAAACAACAAACAGAGAGTCAACATCAAACTCTTTATTTTATTTTCCGTTCAAGAAAACAGGGGTTGAAAGTTAAAGTTACCTACATCAGGGAGTTCTGGGACAGTCCACCTACGAAATCTCCTCTTGAACGTTGCTTAAAACAATTTCCTGCTATCAGAGTTGAACAAGTAGTTTTTATTTGTTCTTGTCACGTAGGTCCCTCGAGTTGTTTTGCTGTTAGTGACGCTATAAGCGAATTTACTGGAGTTTCGCTTTGACTAAAATGTTGCATGGTGATGTATGAGGGTGGAGAAATTATAGGGTCAATGATTACGAGTTAGTATGAAATCGTATGGCAAATAAGCTATAAAGTATATTAATATGAAAATATTGTAAAGAATCAGCGTCAAATGCTCATTTTGACGATAGAAAATTAAATTTATAATCACATACCACACACACATAAACACACACACCCATATCACATTTAGTACAGTCTGTTACTAACGGACTCCTAATTTAGGGATCAACAGTGAAAATAAAAGTTTAACAATGATACTGACTCCCTCTGGCAGGTTTATATTTACACAGACGTACTCGTTTATTTACTAAAGCACTACTTTGTAAACTAAACCCTTCAGACTGAATGTAAATACTGTGCTACAGTTTCTATTTACACATATTTATACATACAAACACCACTCAAAGACATTCATCATCCTAAAAAACGTTCAGCTAGGCTATTCGTCTCGTAGCGCCATCTTAGCGGCCCGTCTATCCAGAACGTGCACGATCCCTTGGGCCTGTAGGACTCCGCGGATCACGTCGCGGCCCTGGATATACTCTGTTTATTGTTGCCTAATACATAACCTAATATATACATTATTTACCCCATACATTGACCTCTGCCGGGATCAAGGCTAAGCGGCTACATATTTTTTCGTATAATATTACTTTGATGCTTGTGTTTTAGTGAACTAGTTTATGAGCCAGACGTTTTCAGTAGTAAATGGTCCTTTTGGCATCGACATTCATACATTATAGCTGTCTCGGCCAATTTTGTCTGTGGCACATATGAGAGAGAGAGGGATAAATTATATAGCTGCAAAGTGGGTGCTTTAAACTGTAATATGCCCTTAGATATTCATCAAATGATGTAAGGGCATCATCATTTTCATCATTTCAGCCAAAAGACGTCAACTGCTGGACATAGGCCTCCCCCAGGCGTCGCCACATTGACCGGTCCCGTGCGTCTCTCATTCAGCGGGTTCCTGCAACCTTGACCAGGTCATCGGTCCACCTAGTGGGAGGCCTTCCAACGCAACGTCTTCCGGTTCGCGGTCGCCATTCCAGAACTTTTCGGCCCCATCGGCCATCCGTTCTGCGAGCAATGTGCCCTGCCCATTGCCACTTAATGTAATCACTGGCAACACACACTGGTCATAGACTTTCGTCTTGAGACACTGGGGTAAGTTGGACGAGAAGATACTACGCAGCTTCCCGAACGCTGCCCAGCCGAGTCGGGTTCGACGATTGACCTCTTTCTCGAAGTTAGATCTACCCAACTGGACCGTTTGTCCCAGGTAGACATAATCGTCCACAACTTCGAGCGTAGAGTCTCCGATCTTGATAGGAGTGGGTGTTACATGAACATTCGACATAACCTTGGTTTTGTCCATGTTCATTTTAAGACCCACTCTTTCGGAAGCTCTACTGAGGTCATCGAGCAATGTAAGGGCAATTATGATCAAATTAACAGAGTTAGTTTGGAAAAGCTTGTAGCAAGCACTATTGGCTGTGCGGTATCCGTTAGTGAATGAATGAATGATTTTTAACTATATCTATTAAGCATATTTTGCAGTTTTTAATTAAGAATTAAGTAGGAATAACTAATTATTATACGTTCCGGAATTCGGGACATAACTTCGTACAAATCCTGTTGCTCTTTTTTGTAAGTATCTTCTTTACCGTACACTTTGTACTCTTAACAGATACACACAAACATAATGGTATGTAATCAAATAATACCTTATAATAGTACACAAACAAGGTTTAGTCGGTAAGGCGGTCGTCCCACCGCGACGGGAAAGCGACTTACTATCGACTACTATCACGTTCACGCAATATCACGCCTGTAATCCCCGAAGGGTTTGGTAGAGGTGTACCTAATAAGTATATTACAATATTGCCCTCAAGCGGACACATATCTAGACTCCTCGACTACTGCGGAGAAATAAAAACTTACATTACTTATTAACAGTTGTTTGCTTATTACTGCATTCATCAATGACGAGAACTCTCTCAAAACACAAGAATGAAGGCTGGGCGTTTCGGAGGCAGCTCATGTAAGTTTTGACGTTCAAATGGCTCTGATTGTCAGACTCTTCATCTTCGTCATTCTCTTGCCCTCCATCATCAGGCAATAATGTTCCCACTGCAGGGACACAGGCCTCCTCTCTAGGAGAGTAATGGGCTATACAACACCACGTGGGCCCCATGTGGGTTGGCAGATGTCACAATGTCTTCGAAATTTTTAGATAAGACATGCCGGTTTCCTCACGATGTTTTCCTTCATCGTTTTGAGGGCAGCGCCTCTTGACCTTATAACAAAATTGGAGCAGAATGTCTCCATCTTCCGTACTTCATAATATTATCATTTTCACAGTCCGTCCGTAAGACTAATTTAAATAAATTACTTCGATTTTAATAGCAACCTCTACTCGTTTATCGCTGGCAGAAGCGCAAGGGTCCTAGGCATGTCAGTCCTTTTGTGAAGGATGTGACTACAAAGGCATGTCAATCTGTTATATTGATTTTGTTATGACACGTGTAACGTATCAAGGTGAATCTATTCAAATGCTATTAGTTATAGCCCTCATTACAGTCAGTGAGACGTCCTGATATACTATGCGCGTGTGAACTGAGGGACCAAAAAGGAATCCGCAAAATGAATATCCTAGGATTTAGTAGTACACTTAAAACAATTGTAGAAGGAATCTGGGAATTTGTAAACAAATATATTGAAAACTACGTCCCGTAAATGCTTTGGGGTCTGTTGTTTGGTAAATATCTTTTTAAATTCTGTACTAAATGTCTGTATTCACGAAATCTTCTTCTTTAAGATACTTTCCGAGATCTGGCTAATCGTCTGTGAGAACTGAGGGACCACACTTTATGGGTCGTAGTTTTCAATATATTTGTTTACAAATTCCCAGATTCCTTCTACAATTGTTTTAAGTGTACTACTAAGTCCCTCAGTTCACATGCACATAATATACTTAGGACACACCTGTTGGCTATAAGCAACATGACCAAGCGACAAGCTTGTTGCATCAGTGACTGAGAAAATCTCATTAGAGAGAAGTGTTGATAATAGCCTTTTCATCTGCTCATACCAAGGATGTCGACTGACTACGAAAAATATGATTATGTTTAGTACGTCAGTTAGATTATCGAAAAATATTGGATTTTGTGTTTTTTGTTTTCCCAAATTACTTAAAATTGACGAATATAAAACGCGTCAAAGATCATGAGTGGAGACTCGTGACGTCACTTTTAGGTAAAAAATGTACTGAAACATAACATCACACGTGTTTTCAAAGCACTGTCTTCATTTTTTGTTTACGTGAAAAAAGAAAAATATTTGGTCAATATTTTTTGGAAATCTATCTGACGGACTAATTAGATTGTTTTTTGTTGTCTACTCTATTGTTGGTGAACCAAATCAATAAATAATTGAGAGACCATTCCATGAGTTCTTGACATTTGACTTACAGAGCAACGGTACCACAGATGACAGAAACAACAGAACGGTACCGTCACAAGAGAAACAAGTGAAAGCTAGTCGCATCGCATGTCCATGATCAGAATCCTAGGCGAAAAGCTTGGAGGTATCTCGTTGAATAACGGGTCAAGTTCGAAACGTCCCGTCGGGGCTGCGGGTAGTTCGAAAGATACAAAGGTGAGGTGAGGTGCGGGTGATATAAAGGGCTAAAAAGGAACATGGGTGGTCTTTAGTCAGTAGAAGTCTGACACTCCCTTTCGCTCCGCCCGGAGTGGGAGGAGTCATTTGATGATTTACCGAACCCCAAAAAAAAAGACTTTTTTTTTGGGACAAGCCCGCCACACTATTCCCAAACCACTGTAACTCTTGTTAGCCAGAATCAACAGTGGCGACCACAAGAAAAGCGCCGAGACAATGTAGCTCGACGAAGTCCCAGAGAAGCGATTTAACTGTCTTGGATCCCGCAACGAAATTAATCAGAAAAGAATAGCGGAGGAGTAGGAAAAAACATAATTTCCACTTCCCTCCATATCAGCAGGAGACAGAACAGAACAAGGCCAATAGGCACACAGGGACGTATACAACTGGGATAAGCCCAGTTGCCTAGCACCACGGATATTATTGTCATTAATATTACTGGGTCCTATGATGTGAGCTGTTTTATTAAAAAAAAAGACTGTCAAAGATCTACAAACAGACAGCCGGGACCAACAGCTTAGCTCGAGACACTCAGCCGCGGCCAAACCTAGGTAAGCGCGGCTGACCCGAGAGGCTGTTACTTTTCAGCCACTACCACCTCAGACAGAGTATGAAGACATGATTTTTCCCGTCAGGAGCTTTGTCTTGAGGACTCAAGCTTCTCAATAGTAAACAAATACTCGCATATCAGTTTGTTGGACCCAGTCACCAAGCCGCGGGAAAACTTTGAAAAAATGTAAAAATACTTTTAACAGTCAATTAACTAACTGACGAAACTAAAGATAGAAATTCTAGAAAATAATAAAAGTCAATATAAACAAAATTATTCACTAACCTACTGAACGTCGGCCCTCGGTACACAATAATTCTATTTTATTAACTAGAAGATACTTTCTTAACTGAAAACCCACTTGTTTCATGTTTGTTTGAGCATTTACTTTATTTTCAATACGTTAGTTCTTTGATACGAATTGTCTGGAGATGAAACCTTGACCTTTTAGTTTGTTATTGTCTTTTATTTGAGGCAGTCGGAGAAGGAATATATACATGATAAAGTGAGTTTAATATACAGTAAAATAATGTATCATTAGGATCTTAAATATTTTCACACAACATAACATCACGCCTGCAATCACCGAAGCCCACAAAACTCAAACTCAAATATTTTATTTCAATTAAGCCATTACAGGCACTTTTGAATGTCAGAAGGACGGAAGAAGAACGAAACTACGAGTGCAATACGTCATTCCGAAAGCCACCACGCCGAACCACACGCCACCGAATGCCCGCAACAACGCACACTGCGATCACGAAAGCACGCAGCGACGCAAACCGCAACAACGAATGCTGCAGCTGGAGACCACTCATTAGTACACCCACATTTCGCCACTTATGTTTAATTCCTTAAGTAATGGGGAGCGAGCCTATTGCCATCAACCGGGCACAATTCTAGACTCCATGGCTGCTATTGAGATATTCCTAATGGAAAAACCCATTAACACTTTGCCCGACCTGGTAATCGAACCGAGGACCTCATCCGAAGCAGTCACGCTTGCAACTACTAGACCAACGAGGTAGTCAGAGAATGAAATGTTTTGAATTTCTAAATAGCCATGTTAGTCGTAGTAAAATTCGAAGTTTGCATTGTATATGTATGTATATCAACCAAAAACCCAGCATACAAACGTAGTTTCAAAATTTTACCAGGCTCACATAAGTACAGGGAGGGTACCACAACGCCGCGCGGTAACAGAACGCGCGTCAGACGGCGGCCACAGTAACAAATGTTAGGTGTGAGCGCTGAAATATTGTGCCGAGATCAGCAAAGGATACACAGGAGGTTTGTTGCTGAGAAATTAGAGAAACTCATTCCGCTAACGTCTTCTATCCTTCACGGGAAAGAATGTAGCGCTGAGTAGCGAGCTGAGATCATCGCTTGAAGCGCTGAAAGATTAAGAGACGTTCCCATTATTCGACTTACGAGTAACTCTTGTATACGAGTTGAACTACCTTAGACGTAGGATATGTTTTCTTTTTTACGTGATCTTGTACTTGAATAATAAAATAATGTATAATTTGCCTAGTCATGCTTGCATTGAGGATATTTTTATTTGTTTTCATGAGTTGTCTTAGCTACATTAAATTAGAATGAGGTAACAAAACAATTGTTTGCTCATGTTCTTATGCTTGCATATTTTTAAGGTATAGTTGTAACACATTTGGTTTCACAAAGAGACTGTCGCTTTCATCATGTAGCTTTTGAACGATATTTCGTTTGACAAACGTTTATGTTACGTTAGTTCTGATTTGTTAATTATCTATTTTATTTATTAAAACTTTATGCAGAAGAAAAAACTATACAAATGCGAACTTAATACCTTAGGGCAATTTTTTTGCCAGTTTCCGACAAAACGTGTCACAGACTGTAATTTAATTCTCAATAGTCAGGTGTACAGGTGTAGGCCCTACAATACCTGTATTTCCTAAGCCAGGTGTATTCCCAGCTGTTATTCAGGGGCTCGTGTGATGGATGGAGCAGCAACACTTGCAGCTGATGTAGACTGAACGTCTAGCGTTTGATTACCGACCCGCCTGAGGTGTTGAGGTGGAACTAAAAATATTACTGATACTGTAAAGTGCCTACTGCACATGCATTAGGAGTACAACCAACCCAGACAATTCAACCAATAAAAATCAGTTTCAAAATTTATTTTTTATTGCACACCCACAAAGTTTTAATGAGTCAGGTTTTATTAATGAATACATTTGATTCCTATCCTTACATGGAATATCTATCCTATAATAAACGACTATGAAAATACGAAACAATTTTAAAGAAAATAACACTATGCTTACCTATATTAGTATTTGGAATATAGGTACATAATTATACTCAAAGTACCTAAATTACTAACTTAGATCATGCAGATCTAAGTTCGAAATCGATCAACCAAGTTCTACAACGCTTGCTCATGGTGAATTCTCAAACCATAAAAGTCATGGCCTTTTATACAATTAACTATCCAATAGTTTTGAGGAATTATGGTGACATTTTACAGTTGTCTCAGCCTTGGACAATTAAAGTAAGAATTTATTGCAGTTGCTAGTGCGAAAATAGCGTAAAGTTGCCAATAAAAATAAAATAAAATTGCGGGAGCAGTTACATTTATATGAAGAGTGTGTGTTTCATGTGTGAATGTATGCATTGTCACGGGTTTCTCTCGTGTTGGCTTCAGTTTCGTGTTCGATGCTCCATTTGCATAACCATATTTTTAGTTAGTTGTTGGTAGAAGGACGGTTTATTCATACGAAACATGAAAACAATGTAGTTTCAAGAAACTGATCTAATTTGGGTTAATTAACTACCTAATGAGCCTAATACTACCTAAATACGTTATAAGACTACTTCAAATTATGAAAATGACGATAATTATCTTGAAAGATAGCGTCATTTTGCTTTTTTTTTTTTTTGGTGGGTGGAAAATCATCGCATAACCCCCCCCCCCCCCGCTCTTGGGCAGAGCGAAGGGCGAAGCGCAACCCCGACGAGCGTCGGCCCTTGCGGGCCCCTCCTTGCTGACATCTCTTTGAGGCGCGCGTGGAACACGTACGCGCCGCCGACACGGTCTGTTGCCGTCATGACGACGGCCGGACGGCGAGCTAGCCCGTTATTCACCGTCCACAGGCCCGCGTCTACGGTGGCCGGAGGTCATCGCGAGACCCCCGACGCCCGGAGCGCCTTCCGCGGCTGGGACGTTGAGAGGTTCTTTCCCTCTCTCGTTCCGCCACCTCCTTCGCTAGCATCACTGCCTCGCAGAAGGAGGCGACGGCGTCCCATTTTTCTGACGCTATACAAGTATTAGCATCTAACAGTCATCACTTCATGTTGATGAGCTTATGATGGAAGGTACTAAACTCAAACTCAAACTCAAACTCAAACTCAAATATTTTATTTCAATTAAGCCATTACAGGCACTTTTGAATGTCAGAAGGACGGAAGAAGAACGAAACTACGAGTGCAATACGTCATTCCGAAAGCCACCACGCCGAACCACACGCCACCGAATGCACGCAACAACGAACACTGCGAGCACGAAAGCACGCAGCGACGCAAACCGCAACAACGAATGCTCGAGACCCCGAAACACGGAACAACGAATGCACGCCGCAACGTGCAACCGCCGCCCCGCGACCCGGAGCCCCGCACACCCACCGCCACGGCACACGCCGCCGCGCGCCCCCGCACCCACAGCAATCGCCGCCGGTAACATCCGGCGCCGCGCAGCCCGACGCAGCAACTCCCGAAACGACGCATTGCACTCCTACGCTACAGTCACAATCACAAGGCATAATAACTTGTGAAAGTACTGTAGTTGCCAGTTCCCTAACGTAGATCTCATGAAGAAGAACGGGCAAGAAACTCCATGGACACTCTTTTAAATCAGAATTTGTTACAAAATCTTGGTACATTACATCATTCATGTTGAGATGGTATATTATGTGAGAACTATGTAGCAAGACGTGCAAGTAAGAGCGTCCAGAGTAAAAAGATATAAAAAACAAATCAAAGAAAAATATATAAACCATGGCAGCTAAGAGATGACCAGTCTCCACTGACAGCGCCCGTTCACGAACATGACGCATGGATCAGCACCATCTAACTCAACCATTTTGAAGGGAACCAAATGATCCGACACACCCGCCACCATCAGCGAGACATTTGAGTGAGCATGACATTCTCCCAGCCACCAGGGCAACGTCACTAAAATATAACTAAATGTAAAATGTAAAAAGTGGCTTTATAGTACATAGTACTCACACATGTGCCATGCAATTATACAATATTAAGACATTGAATCTATACAATGCAAAGATATTTTTACAATCTTCTGCACCCTCTACACTAACTTCACATGGTAGTCGATTTATTTGCCCCTAAGGTTGTGGAGCAGGACCAGCATTGAGCCAAGCATTTTTATCATCAATGTAATCCCCCAACTTATAGTATGCCTGCCTACATAGTGTGCGTTTTACACAAGTTTTAAATTTCGTCTCACTCAGTTGAAGAATGTGAGGGGGTATTTTATTGTAACATTTTAAACAGTACCCCATGAAAGATGAGTCTACTTTAGCTAGCCTGAAACCTGGCTGTACTAGTTGGTCCCTATTCCTCGTATTATAGTGGTGTCTATCACCTCTTTTACTAAACAAATGCAGATTTTTCCTAACGTACATGATGTTTTCATAGATGTATTGACAAGGTACTGTCATGATGTTAATTTCCTTAAACAGCTCTCTCAGAGAATCGCGCCTTCGTAGACCATATATGGCTCTAATGGCTCTTTTCTGCAGAATAAATATAGACTCGATGTCTGCAGCCCGTCCCCATAGTAAAATACCGTATGACATAACACTATGAAAATAGCTAAAATAGACTAGTCTCGCGGTATCTACGTCAGTAAATTGGCGGATTTTCCTAACAGCATATGCTGCTGAACTCAGCCGTCCTGCAAGAGATGTTAAATGCGGACCCCACTGTAGCCTCGAGTCAATCGTTATCCCCAAGAAAACAGTTTCATCGACAAATTCTAGTGTCTCTTGATTCAATACTATGTCACAATCAGTACTTTTGACATTTGGTAGAGCAAATCTTATGCACTTCGTTTTTTTCCCATTTAAGACTAAATTATTGACGGTGAACCAATTATGAACCTGCAGTAGGGCGTTATTTACGTCATCAAGATTTGTGGCACGTCTGTTTACCTTAAATATTAAAGAAGTATCGTCGGCAAACAATACCATTTCAGGTTGGTTTTTAAATAAATGGGGTAGATCATTAATATAGACTAAAAAGAGAAAGGGACCTAATATCGAACCTTGTGGTACACCCATACTTACTTTTAAGCCCGTTGAATTGACACCATTTATTTGTACTTGCTGATGTCTATCGTTTAAATACGATTTCATTAAACTGAGCGCAAGTTTCCCTAAACCGTAATGTTCAAGCTTTCTGAGAAGGGTTTCGTGGTTGACGCAATCAAATGCTTTCGAGAGGTCACAGAAAATCCCTATGGCATCTTGTGACTCTTCCCACGCAGTAAATATATGTTTTAATAAGGTGACACCGGCGTCAGTCGTACAACGTCCTTTGGTGAAACCATACTGTTTCTCATGTAAGATTTTATTGGTGTTAAAGTGGATGAGCATTTGATTAAGCATAACCTTTTCAAACACCTTGCTGAAAACAGGCAAAACGGATACGGGTCTATAGTTATTAGTGTCTTTACTGTCACCGGATTTGAAAAGTGGTATTACCTTGCTGTATTTCATAAGGTCCGGGAAGACTCCCTGGTCCACACACAAATTAAATATTAAGGCTAAATACGGAGCTACAGTCTCAATAATAGCTTGACAAACTTTAATCGACAGTCCCCATAGATCTTCGGTTAATTTGACTTTAATTTCCTTAAAAGCTTTAATGACTGTTATGGGGTTTATATGTTTAAATTGAAACTCAACCGGGCAGGCTGAAACGTTCGCTCTTAGTAACTCAATAGAAAGCAAGGGTGATGAATTTAAGGTTTCAGTAGTTTTAAGTGGGATACTAGTGAAGAAATCTACAAATTCTTGAGCAACTTCGTTTTTCGAATTTAAAAGGCCACGTGAAGTCTCTAGAGTGATATCATTATTATTTTTTTTATTTCTATTCGTTTCACTATTGATAATTTTCCAAACCATCTTTATTTTATTATCGGCGGATTTAATCTTGCTGCTAATGAATAAGGCTTTAGCTACTTTGCAAGCGTTTTTGAAGATTTTAGAGTAAGTTGCAACATATTTATTAAAAGTTTCAGAGTTAATGTAAGGCTTAAGACCGTACAGCTCAAACAATCGCTCCCTACTTTTCCTAACGCCCTTTGTTGCCCAGTCACTGAACATAAACTTAGGGCAAATAGATTTAGTTTTCGATTTTATTGTATTATTGAACTCCGTGTGAATCACCGAAAAGAATTCCTCATAAAATAGATTTACGTTGTCAATAATCTGGCTTGGAATGCCTAAATTAATAATTAAATTATCATTAAACTTATTTAAATTGCTGGGTGTTATCTGTCTAGATTTTATTTCGATTTTTTGCACTGGTGTGGTAGGATTCGAACACAACGATTTGACCGCTGTGATCTGAAGGAAGGTAATTTACAATGAATTTATCCAAGTAGTCGCAGCAACAAAAAACATTATCCAGACATGTAGCAGTATTTGTAGTAATTCGGGTTGGTTCCGAAAACACGTTTAATAAATTAAATGATTTAAAAAGGTGCAAAAATCTACTACTATTCGAATTTTTGTCTAAAATATTAACATTAAAGTCGCCACATACAACTACTGATTTATTCTACTCCTCAATGGTTAGGAGTTGAAAGCAATAATCAGGGAATCTTGAAGGTTAAGGGTTAGGTGTCATAGTAAGTATTTCTATAAGATATTACAACTAAAAATGAAAAAAAATAAAAAACTTTTTTCAAAAAAAAACAACCGACTTCAAAAACACCAAAAAGTGAAAAATAAACTTCAGAAGAAAAATCAGCTTCTGAAGTCGGTGGCAAAAAAAAACAAATAAAACAAAGAAATGTCACCGACTTCAGAAGCTGATTTTTCATGAAGTTTATTTTCACTTTTTGGTGTTTTTGAAGTCGGTTGTTTTTTTATAGAGTAAGATCATCATCTTTAATGAATCTCTAAAATACAGATTTCACGTTTTACCTAAGAGTCAGCATAACGCAAAACGTGTAGAAATGTTTAGGTCTGATGTCGGTAAAAAGTCTTCTACTGAAAAAAAATATAGCTTATCTTATACCCTTAAACCATTAGATAACTAAACTTATTTACTTACACTTAAACGTATATCTATCGGCCATCGCCACAGATAACTCAGTAGCACAACACTTGGCAACGTATTACTCGACGCCGATATTCACCAGTTGATTTACTGCCCCTGGCGACTTGATACATCGCTTTCCGATCCAGTCGATGTGTGACACATTACGGTAATTGGTACCATCCAACTACCTAGGACATCGGACGTCTAATTCTCATATATTTTGTGTAATATAAAAAGGAAGATTGGTATAATTGATAGAGAGTTATTTGTGTGGGTACTGTATGAGAGCAATTTGAGAAAGATTTCAGGTTAGGTCGTTCGGTGGTTATTATTCGGAGATGTAATTTCTAGATAACTGTAGAAAAATGGTGAGTTTAATTTGGTGATTACTATGAGCATGTGATGCGAAGGAATGAGGAAACTGTTGTGAGGAAAGGAACATGGATGGGTACAAGAGTAGAGGAAGACCAAAGAAACCATAAATGAACATGTAAAGCAGTGGTTCCCAACCTGGAGGTAATTACCCCCGCGGGGGTAAAACAGCTATTCTCAGGGGGTAGCAAAGAATCTAATAAAATACGAACTTAGCTAATAAAAGTATAAAATCATAGATCGAATCGTAGTACTCTCTTCTAAGCTTTAAAAATTACTTTTCGAGGCTAGGGGCAAAATTTTTCGAGCTCGCTTTTACATTTTAGCGTTCTCTTGTCTGAAGCTTCACGCATAAATCGTAAAAAAACTTCTCTAATTTATGATTTTTTTTTTTTTTTTTTGTATTTGCAAGTTTTGTTTGTATTGATAACATTCGATCGGTAACTATTGGCGTGGGTAAAATCAGTTTTTCTAGGGGTAACCATATTGAAAAGGTCGGGAACCACTGGTGTAAAGGATGATATGGCAAGAAAGGAGATGTCTGATGAGATGACGAGTAGAAGAGAACTATGGAAGAAACAGAAAAAAAAAATGTTGCGCCAAAATGAATTGAGATAATGGGCAAGATGAAACTGTTAATGAGTAGATTGGGACGCGCAAACAAATACCTTGATATTTTTTTAATTTATGTATGTGTTCAACATATGTATGGTCCTGGGGCTCTACTATGACGTCTTAAAACAGTCCTAACTTATTTTTAATCAAGTGTGGAAAAGAGATGGCGCTAGACACCCTGTATAGTTCTGTCACGTGTCCACACTGGAATAAGATTAAGTTAGGATTGTTTTAAGACCACCTGAACAAAGAAACAATAGCTGCATCCTTCTTACTAATATCATCTTTAAGTTTTCCACTTTTACGGCGGCATAGTCAGTGATCATAATTGTGCAAACAGTAGCTCAGTTCTGGTAGACACAATTGAGATTGCCATCGACTCGATAAGAATAAGATTTGCAAACTTATATAACGAGAGATTAATACCGAATTTTTTCACAAATGAGCCCAATCTATTTTATTCAAACAGAGGTTTAAATTGAATAAGATTTTCAAGCTCTTCAGTTTTTATTTCACGTAATCCCTATTTTTAACCGACTTCAAAAAAAGGAGGAGGTTATCAATTCGACAGTATTTTTTTTTTTTTTTTTTTTTTTTTTTTTATGTTTGTTCGCTCATAACTTGCGACTGGGTGAACTGATTTTCATGATTCTTTTTTCATTTGAAAGCTGGTGCTTCCCGTGTGGTCCCATTGTCACCATTTCAATATCTGATGATGGGATCTTGTAGAAATTGGGGGAACTCTTCAATAAATAACAGCAGATTAACCGCGATTGTTGCTATAGCATATCTAAGCATTGTTTACGCCATCACACAACATAATATCACGCCTGTACTCACTACAAAGGTTGGTGAACATATTCTGATGAAGTACTTCGGAGATAGACAACGGAACTCCTCAATAAATGATAGCAAATGGACTGGGATTGCTGAAATCTCATGTCTGTCTATTGTTTACACCAGTTCATAATATAACATCACGCCGGTACGTTGTGAAGGGGTAAACACATGTGAACCACTAAAAAGTGAAAAATAAAAACTTTTTTACAAAAAATAAAACCGACTTCGACAAAAATAAAACACAAAAAAGTGAAAAATAAAAATCAGCTTCAGAAGTCGGTGGCAAAAACATGAAATCAAACAAACAAAAGTCACCGACTTCAGAAGCTGATTTTTATTTTTCACTTTTTTGTGTTTTATTTTTGTCGAAGTCGGTTTTATTTTTTGTAAAAAAGTTTTTTATTTTGAACTGTATCGACAGACCATTTCGGCCTGACCTTGTTTTAAGTTTTTTTTTTTAATAAAAATCTATACAAATGACATCCAATTTCTGCGGCGGCCGATACGAAACTACGCACTTTACTTTTTGTACGTGATTTTTATTCTTTTGATTGTGTCTACTCTTTGATTGTGTTCGGATGCTCTAAGACTATATTTATTCTATATTTATTAAGAAGATATTTCGGCGCTGTTACAAGCACCATGATCACGGATAAACAGTTTATCCGTGACCATGGTGTAAATATCCCGTTTATGATATTAATAGTAGTGTCAGTGACCATGTCAGTTTAAAAACTTATATTCAGCAAAATAGTTTTTGTTTTCGTGTTTTCCACCAATTCACTAAAACCTCTTTGAGATTGAGAGGACAACGAGCTCGGGACCATCTTAAGGTTGAGCCGCGATTGCCTAGGTTGCCTGGTTGGGTCGTGACCGATAGGTGACCACCCGTTACATACTAAGTTTCCTCCGTGTATCGCAAAGCACGTTGAGCGGTTGGTCCCAAACTGTTCTTTGTAGATCTTTGGCAGTCGTTACAGGTAGTCAATGGCCCGAAAGTAGGGGTATCGTATCCAGTACTCACTAGGTTGTGGAGGTCAGATCGGCAGTTGCTTCATGTGAAAAACTGGTTTTCAGCTGAATCCGGTAAAACTGGTGCCGACCCCAACATAATTCAGAAAAGGCTAGGATAAGATAGCTGTAGAATTATCGAGTCCCGTTGAGCAAATGTAACCAATACGTTTTTATAAATATCGTCATAACGGCGAAACGAATTAATTATCCGGTTAAAGAAACAATGAAAGTCCGATACAATTTAAATTACCTTCATCATTTCACACTAACGAAACAATAAAATGAATGCTTGCATACGATTACTCTTTAAATTCGTTCTGCCAACACCAACTGTTGTTTGGTCAACGATAATAATTACATTAAAAGTGTACATGAGTACAAGTAATTATGGGGCCAGAATAAATAATTATTATTATAAGCCAGAGGCGCACTCACATTGCAGTAAATAGTGTGAAAGTAGCTCAAATGTGGCCTACCACGTCAGCGTAGAGTCGTAAATGAGTATGTTCTGTTATGCCTTCGATACCCAGACTGGAGTTATTACCACTGACGTGCAACTTAATGTCACAAAATACCGCATTTATTTCTCCGAATATTAATTAAACTACGCAATTCTAACAATATTCAACACACAGCTAAAAAAATTTAAACAATGCAATTAAGCTGGTCATCAATCGGAAGGCATGTCGGGGGGGGCTCGGTGGCGCTCGGGGTGGCTCGTGGGGGCATCGGGTAGTTTCGCAATTTGTCATCCGCGCGCGATGACAGACGGACGGACGATTTTCATGATTTATTAAATGCATAGCGCTGACGTATTGCACTAGCGAGCGGAGGAGTATTCTGGGAACTACAAAGTGAATAGAGTTATTTATTGCTGGTTGAGTATTGTTTTCATTAGTTAATGCTTTTGTGTTTTAGTGCTGAAACACCTACGCGCTGTACAGTGTACATGTGCAGTGGTGGTCATCAGCCCGATATACAATAGGTAAGGTACACAAAATAATATTATTATGTTCACCGACGCGTGTATATAATTCTGTAGAGGAAAATTCTGTATTCCTACTAAGTAGACTTTGTACCAAGTACTTGAAGGAATTGTAATTTTGATCTATTATTATATCCTAGTTTACTTTTCAATTAAGTAATTGTTGGTAATAGTCGCAAAATTATTAAACCAAGATGCGAGTAACTACTACAGACGACGAGAAATCTTAAGATATTAATTATTTGTTCAGGTTAATTTATTTCATTCTACTATTTCAAAGATCAGTATGAAATAAAATAACCTGAACAAATAAT
Organism: Diarsia dahlii; assembly: GCA_949775195.1. NCBI lineage: Eukaryota > Metazoa > Arthropoda > Insecta > Lepidoptera > Noctuidae > Diarsia > Diarsia dahlii. The sequence goes on from OX459199.1 coordinate 21,669,981, forward strand.
TAATGTCTTAAGATTTCTCGTCGTCTGTAGTAGGTAGTTACTTGCATCTTGTTAGACTTGTTACAATAAAAACAATCCTAGCAGACCATGAATGTTTCTTTTATATGCTAGGGAACGAAACATGCTAGCGAAAACAGGACATCGGAAAAAAAACATCAGTCGAATTTTCCAAAACAACAACCAACTCAATTTAAAAGCTTTGTCGAAGGAATTTTCGAAAAATTTCAATTATCGAACAATGTTGTGTCAGAATAGGCGCGCGGGTGCACATGCTTCATGCGAAGTTTAGGACACACTCTGGTCTGATCCTTGGCCAGGCGGGCCAGGCCATGTTCGAAAATATAACAGGTAGGTACCGGGCAAAAACATCTTAAGGAAACCAGTAAACCTGAGAAATATTTCTCAATGGCATGTAATGGCAGAGGCCCATGGGTGGCATAAATACTCTGGCATTAACCGGTTTGACATTAACCACACGATAAATATAAACAATAAGCTATAAAGAAACTATCCTTCCAAGGACACTGCTTTTATTTAACTGTTTTATACCATATTTACGGCCCAAAACATGGACTATGTATATAATGATAACTAAATTTATGAGCCTTGATTTAGATTTAGAGTTCAAATTGGAGTTAAGCTATGTTGAGGGCAGGTAGCAGGACTCGCCACGGCGCCCTCACCTACCGTCTGACGCAGGTCCTCACCGGACACGGGTGTTTCGGGAGGTACCTGTACCGAATCAGGCGGGAGGAAACGCCCGGATGCTTCCACTGCGAGGATCGACCGGAGGACACGGTGGAGCACACTGTGGAGGCGTGCCCTGCTTGGGCGGAGCCCCGCCGTGTTCTCGTAGCGGCGATCGGCGGCAGCGACCTCTCGCGCCCGGCCCTGGTGCAAGCCATGGTCCGGGGCGAGGAGGAATGGGACGCCGTCGCCTCCTTCTGCGAAGCAGTGATGCTAGCGAAGGAGGTGGCGGAACGAGAGAGGGAGAGAACCTCTCAACGTCCCAGCCGCCGCGGAAGGCGCTCCGGGCGTCGGGGGTCACGCGATGACCTCCGGCCACTGTAGACGCGGGCCTGTGGACGGTGAGTAACGGGCTAGCTCGCCGTCCGGCCGTCGTCATGACGGCAACAGACCGTGTCGGCGGCGCGTACGTGTTCCACGCGCGCCTCAAAGAGATGTCAGCAAGGAGGGGCCCGCAAGGGCCGACGCCCGTCGGGGCTGTGGATATCGAAAGGTTACCGCGGCTCCGACACAAGGGCGAAGAAGAAGGAACATGGGTTTGGTTTTTAGTCAGTAGAAGTCTGACACTCCCCTTCGCTCTGCCCAAGAGCGGGGGGGGTTATTCGATGATTTTCCACCCACCAAAAAAAAAAAAAAGGTAGCAGGACTCTCAGGATTAATAGTTTAGCCTCGTTTGGTTTTAAGCATTCAACTTGGAGTGTTCAACTAGATCTGTTGCGTGGTTCTGGCATTGAATATGTTATTTCTGCTCCTATATTCAACACATTCCCCTCAAAGAGAGAAGGCCTGTGTCCCAGCAGTGGGAACATTAATAGGCTGTTGATCATGATGATTGAACATATTATACAGAATTACTATGTTATGTTATGTAATGAGTCTCCAGTTTAGGAAGTTATGGAAGGACCTCCTCCAGGTTATGGTTATAATATACAGGTATATTATAAAAATCTATCCATCTTTATATCTATAGACCCGTATGCAAGCAGAGCAAATGTTAATTGATGAAAAACTTGATTTTATTTACGTGATTAATGTTTTGTCAGGACCGTTCGTGAAACCGATTACTGACGCGTGGTCACACTAACCCACAATAAATTAAACGGCTACCAATTCGGATGAATATTGATGTTTTTGTTGAAACTTTACAATTGTCACGATAACATTATTGATTGTATAGGGAACATTAACCGATACTCATTGTTTATAATATTGTTGAAATTATAGGACGAAAAGTAAATAATAGATTTCTGTCATTTTGTAGGAGTAAATATTCGGCCAAGTTTACTAACGTAAAGTTAGTCAACCTCGCAATTGCAATAGGTACCATCCTAAGATTAAAAATCGGCACTTTTATGGTAAAGTAATAACGAGGCTAAGTATACCAACAATTAATTATTATACCATTATTTTGCATCACCAGTAAGCACTGAGAAGTCGATGCACATAATACATGAAAAAAAAAAATCTGGTGGAAGACATAACGTTCTCTTTTTTTTTAAGTCAGTTAAAAAGAGACGCGGCTACTATAACTAGTAGATAATTAAAAGAAATGTACACCTTTGTTTGAATCATCAAAAATATATCACTATCACTACTCACTACATAGTAGGTATATAAAACAAAGTCACTTCCCGCTGTCTGTCCCTATGTGTGCTTAAATCTCTAAAACTACGCAACGGATTTCGATGCGGGTTTTTTTAATAGGTAGATAGAGTGATTCAAGAGGAAGGTTTTAATACCTTTTTTGCACCCGTGCAAAGCCGGGGCGGGTCACTAGTATAAGATAAATTATTACATTAAAATCAAATCAGAAAACAGCAAAGAACTTTTGCCAACAAAAACTAACGAACCAAAAGAGCCATTTCTTAAAACACCATCACATCTTCACATTGCAACCTATAACTCTAATTCTTAGACTTTAGACGCCAGCTCTATCTGCCGGCTCCCATAAATTCGCGGGGACATGATACATGGTAATAATGTATGGAGTACCGAATTCCGTTTGGAATGGTTCACTCCTAACCGCGACACAGACTTGGCTGAACGCCATTCGACTGTTCTAAGTAAGGAATGTTTTTATTTTTTAAGATCAACTCGATGATTATGTGAGCCTGGTACTTGGAGTGCGGTGGTGATAGTTTTGGTTGAGTGTTTTGGGTGAATTATTATTAAACTGGTTCTGAATAAGTGAGAATGGACATTTCCAATACAAGTACAGTACGATCAAATTATCTTGGCAGGTCTGAACATAGGCTCTGCGAACTTTTACGCATGTAAACTTGTGAAGAAAACTGTTATTGCCAGATAAACCAATACCTATACGATCAGAAAATATCGAATTTAAACAGTGAGAAATACAAATAAAATAAATATCATAACACTTTTATACAATAGTTGTAACAAAATAACCTGCACGAAGTTCGGACCTGCCAAGATAATTTGATTGCACTGTAGTACATTGTACAATCGTTCTTGAACTTAATTGACAGGAGGACGTTTTTGGTAAACGTTTATAAAATTGGTTGTGCCAAAATCCCTTGTAGTAGTTTACCAGAGGTATTCCCAGATTTGTTACGTCGATAAAACTCCAATGTCACTCGCTTGCAAATCTTAATTTATCGATGTTTTTTTGTAGTTAAATATAAAATTAACGAATATCAGTATTACATTAAGTAACAGGTACCTACAATACACCTTTCATCTTTTGATAATAGGTTACAAACGATATCATGTCAAATTAACGGTCAAAACAGCAGTAACGCAACATAAATCAAATCATCATCTTTTTGTTAGAACATGGTCTTGGATTTACTTAACAGTACAAACCGGCTGACACCTTTCCATCCAAAGAACTCTACTTGTAATAAAATTAATCACAAATGTGTAAAAGAAGCACAAAGACATCACGTAGGAACCCATACCATTGTCAAGAAAACAACTCTTTGTACGTACAACATACTAACAGAACAATTCCCACCTCTAACCTATCACTATAAACGTACAGTCTCCTGTAGTCATGTGAACACCATTTCTTTTATTCAAAAAGCCATCGGGCACAAACAAGTGAAGCCTTAAAACGTGTGAGTAAACCGGAGAGGGGACAATTGTGGTCTGAATTATGCACGGTGGACGGCGAAGGCCTGCGTGGACGGTAATTGAATGTCAACAAACGTCTTTGTGTGGAGGTATCCGGTAGGACTGCGGCCCGATCGATGTAGGTATAGATGGAATGGTTCTGGAGTCTGTTTGTGGGATATGATACTTTAAAATGCGTTGTGAATAGTTTGATTTATACAGGGTGACTGGATCTGGACCCGCCATAGCCAATTCGCATATAAAGGAGGTCATTTGCTAATAATTATGTCTTACTTTCCCGAACGAAAGTTATATAGATTAGGAGGTATGGCAATTTTTATATTGTTTTAATTTCCTATGACAGGTCCAGATCCAGTAAGCCTTTATAGCGCATCATTGTTCCCGTATTTTTAAGAACGCACATGGCAGATTCTAATGTCAGTCAGCAACTGATTAATGGCTGCAACTGAGATGAGATTATCATTTTTATAGCTTTGTAGGAATGTAGATGGCAGTCGCAAACCGTAACAAGAATTCTTATTTAGTTTTTTAGCACATTATTATAATATTTTAAACGTCAAAATTACAAAAGAAAGCCCACAAAATGCTCTTCACCACTTGCTAGGGTTAACGACAACGACAAAATTGTTCTATACGTTAAAATTTTTATATTTTATATTTATCGAACTTCAGATAAAAGTAAACCCTACTGCAGAAACAACATTAGCTATCTAAAATTGGCAAACGAAGAAAAACCTTGGCTGAATTAGTCTCATCGTATCCGCAAATAGCCTAACCCCAATCGCCGTATTGGGGTATATTTAGGATAGATCTTCTAAACCTTATTAGTAGACTAAATGATAAAAGCCTCTCTCAGAAAGGATTTCGAGAAAGCAACGACCTCCTTAGTACCTTTAACTAAAGAAATTGATTTGCTAAGTCTGATCAGATAGGGTAAAAGTCTGTCTGAATAATAAATCTTATTTTTATTACACAACTGTCTAGAAAAAACTCAGTAAAAATGTAAGTAAATGAGCATAAAAATAAACAAACGTAAACTACGTCTAGAATATCAAAAAAATATTATGAAGAAAACTAAAAGGCTGGTAGGACCGCAATAGCTCCGTGGTACGACCTAAGATGGTGCATTATGTCCCGATAGCAATCCGTTGAAAGCGAACAATAAAAGTATCTTTCCATGCAAATGTTCCGACTACAATAGAAAGATATAACTTACAAAGAAAGTAAAGAGTCAAATTCAAAGAGGTCCTATACGACCCGATATTTCCGGACTTATCTATAGAATTGTACCTCCGTAGTATAAAACTAAGGCGGTTTGTTCGGTTGTTTAAGTTTTCAACGTCTCGAAAATTATTTAGGAGAGTTTATTGAATATTTTACTAAGATTAGCACCGAGTCGTATAAACCCATTTACTGGGTTGTGGAGGGCAGATAGGCAATCACTCCGTGTAAAATACTGATATTTTGCTGCATCTTGCTAGACTGTAAATCAACCCCAACAACGTTAAGGAAAGCTAGGCGGGGGATGAAGACTAAGATCCTATAGCACAGAAATCTCTATATAATTTGACATGATGCCACATCTGTAATAATAGGTATTGCGATCGCTCCTCGTGATTTTTTAGGTCATTCCCAACTAAGTAGGGGTCGACTTTCAGATGCAGTTAAATACCAGTTTTTTTTATAGAGGAACTGCCTTTGTAACCTAGACAAACCCGTCGGGGCTGCGGATTGTTCGAAAGAGATACCGTGGCCTCGACACATAGGGCTAAGAAGGAACATGGGTGGTTTTTAGTCAGTAGAAGTCTGACACTCCCTACCTCTATGCCCAGAGCTGGAGGAGTCATTTGATGATTTCCCACCTCACAAAAAAGGACTATAAACAAAGCATTCACAAATAAAAGCTTATAAAAGCTTATAATGTGCGCTTCTCTTTCAAAAATGGAATTTATTCATTTATCCAGGAAAACAGCCAGGAATGTTTCGAAATAGATAGAATGTTCTACATTCTGCAACGGAAAGCTACTTGCATTTCGGAGACACAGAAACAAGGAATTTATTTGAAACCTGGGCTATCAATAGATATTCTTTGATTCAAGCTATTTGTGATTCCTTGGTTTGAATCATTCGAGTATGAGGTAATTCGAATTACAACTCCAGACCTTTAGTGACACATTTAGCAAAAACCACTGAATAACTTAGCAGCACTACGGCTATCTGTAGGTTGACTTCAAGCAACGATTTCGAATTTTCTTTATTTGTGTTTAAAGTTTGTTTATTTTACGTGAAATGTTATTTTGGTTTTCCATCACAAATTTTTCAGTAGCAAGCAGCCATGGAGTCTAAATTTGTGCCCGGTTGATAGCAATAACTAGACTATAACTTAAACATAATTTACAAAAACCGACTCCAAATCCCATCATCAGATATTGAAATGGTGACAATGGGACCACACGGGAAGCACCAGCTTTCAAATGAAAAAAGAATCATGAAAATCAGTTCACCCAGTCGCAAGTTATGAGCTAACAAACATTAAAAAAAAAACAGTCAAATTGATAACCTCCTCCTTTTTTTGAAGTCGGTTAAAAATGTGATTGTACTAATGGGTGTACCTCTGGGTAACCCTTTGGGGATCACAGGCGTGATGTTATGTCGTGATATTTTACATGAACCTAAAAATGTAATTATTTTTAGATGTGACTAACTTTTGCCCGTGATTTCTCTCGTATTATGGTCGAAAAGAACATGTACTGAATATCACACTAGAACGTTTTAAATATACCCCATGAGCAGAAACCAATTGTTTTTGTTGAACATTCAGTACTAAAGTTTTCAAACCACAAATAAAATTCCGTTCAGCCCATTTGTCCATGGGACATCCGTGGGACTACAACCTGTCACAACCAAACTTGTCGGAACAAGTTAACGCGAACTTAAACTGTCGCGTTAAAGTTAACGCATAGCTGCAGCATATGGCGCCGAATCGTGTCAATACTGCTGTTAGTTCTGCTCACCCCCTAGAGGAGATAGTTTCGTTAGTTGGACGGCACGTGTGTTCACAGTTAGCACATAGTTTGTACACGCATTTATCGTGTTTTGTACTGTCCTTATAAATTTTATTTATGTGGCATACAATTGCTTATTGTCTGATACAAAAAGGAGAAAGCTGGTCAAAACGGTCCTAGTATCAAAAATTCGAAGACTGACATCTACCCACCCGCACTGGACCTAGTTTTCAGAGCATTCCCACTTATAGAGAAGCCTGTCTCCCAGCAGTGGGAACAGTATAGATGCATATGCAGTCAATAGAGAATTTTCAGGTTTTTTGTTTATTCTATTAATATGGGTCACTTTATCAAACTGGTATGTAGACAATAAAACCTACTAAATGCGATGGGCCATTATTGTTTCCATTGAATAAAAACCGCGTGATTTATATTTTTTTACTTCTTCTGTACGTGTCGCTGAGCTCAAATCGTATTAGACCATTATGTAGCCTCCTGTACAGCTCTATCATTTGCTTCTAGTAAGTCTTGAAAGGTGCAAGTGACTGTGCAGGATGGGCAGTATAGGAGGCGGTGCATATCCTGCAGAAGGGCTCACACAGGCATTTTTTTACTAAACCAGCTGGAGTCAAGCACATCTTACTTAAGAATCTCCGAAGACAGCGGACTTTTTATCGGCTGTCTATTTCTAACTTAAGACTTTGTTCATTGACGGTTGAATAACCTTTTTTAATACTCCTATTAATATAGACTATCCCACTATGCATTTTGAGTAGGTACCTAGTACTCACATAGTTTTTTTTATGCAAATCTGGCATGAGTAAGGTTCTACGTATAATTTTAAAGTTACCTTGGGAAAATGGATTGCTCGAGCTCCGAGCAATAGGTAATCAATCTTTTATTACCCTCACTATTGCAATATTTGCATTTAATAACTAGACGCTCACTTTTACAACTTATAAGAAACCCAGAATATTGAAAAACTTATAATTTTATGAAACGAAATCACGATTCTGTTTTAAAAAAGAATTTTAAAACAGACTCGTGTATTTGAGCGATTTGTAATTTTTTATTCAGCTTGTGTTTCAAAATTTATTCACTTTACATTTTATTAATTTGATGGAGTACAACTAGACTTTTAAAGGACAATGGACGGCTTTTCAAAAGTCGCTGAGCTTTAGCGACCCAGGCCATTTCGTTTAAATGGGTCATAAGTACAAACTTTACCCTGACCTACAATTAAAATAAATAAAGAAGGTGTCTTCATCTCAGACACTAATCTGCATAGTCCTCATGTGAGTTGACCAAGATTATGTCTGGACCTTAAAAGAGAATACCTTAGTATCGAGTCGATGTACTCACCGGCACCACATGTTTAAAGAATCTCTATAAAGTTTCCGAACGCACTCGATGTACTTCAGTCTTCCCTCGGTTCGAACTGTCATTTAGTTTAAAGATCTATCTGCTGGGGCTGATTCTACATCTCAAGGGTGTAGGTTGATACGACCTGCTAGGGAGGGTGGGACTCATCATCTTCGGACGAGACAACAAGGAGCATAATTCCAATCGAACTGCACTTGGTAAGTTTGTTTGATTGTATAATTATGCTCCTTGTTGTCTCGTCCTCTATGATGATTGAATACTACTTGTTAGATGTTCAAAGACGCGTTGTAGAATCAGAACCTCTTTATTAAGGTAAGTAATAATGATAACATCTGAATTTGTTGATGGCAACATGCCCGCCTTCTCTTAGAGAGGAGGCCTAAGTCACTGCAGTGGGAACAGTATAGGCTGATGATGATGATGATGATGATGAACATGCCCGCCCTCTATGACATGGAACTTAAACATAACTGGCGAAATGTGGGTGTGCACCTGTGCCTAACCCTTCGGGCATTACAGGCGAGATGTTACGTATAAGTATAATGCACAATAACAATCTAAATACAGTAACAAGTAGGTACTCCAGCCCACGCTCTGTTCAAAGCCGCGCAAATCAATTGATTGCCCAATTTCTGTAATTACACAACCATGCAAATCTTTTGATGTAGAAGCCTGTGATGTTCATCTTTTCCACGTTTGTTTATAATGTGGAGCTTTATGCCGAAAATAACATTGTTAACATGTAATGTTATATGCTTGATCCGCTTACGTTCAGTAAGACGGAGAATAATTATTGTTTATTATTGTGCTGAATATAGAATGAAGGAGCCCGGAAGGATTGAAGAGCTATGTCTCATGTTTAATTGTCTTTGTTCTCACGTTCGTATCACACTCCTTTCGACAATCTTTCCGGGACTTGCATCAAACAAAGGAATCTTAATTTTATAGTGGAGTACTTATCAAGTATCGTAAACACAACTATCGTTATAAGTAAAGCTTAGAGTTGGTGTTAAAATTCTCGTTGATCGCACATAACGTAAAAAATAAAATTAATTTTTAAAAGCGGAGTGCCATCACAGTTTCACTGTAGCATCACAATTTAGAACCTTTCGCTACCGAAACCCAAAAACAAAAAAGGTTACAAAAACTTCGAAAAAACACATTTGCAACTAAGTGCGAACAAATAAGAAAGTACGGTACATGAGAATGCTATCAAAAAATCAAAAGTATAGGAAACGGGTCGTGAATAACGCATAGCCAGGACCCGTTGAATCATGCCCACTCCATTTATATTTCATACTACGCCGGGGCAGGACGGAAATGTGCCTCGATACAGGTTTTACCTGATTTTGGGAAAACAGTTTTAATGTTCATGAAAAGAGTGCTAACTCCACATCGGATTGTGTTAAGCTAACGCCATAAAATGGTTTTTCATTGGATTTCACTCTCACCGAATATTATTATTTTGTTTGTGATTCATTGTTCACTTTAGTTAGTTGCCCAAAAGGCTGACAACCAGCCTCACCAAGTAGACAGTACTAACAGGATTGTGGAGATCAGATAGGCAGTTGCTCCATATCAAATACTGGTATTCTGCTGCATCCGGTTAGACTGGCAGCCGACCCCAACGTGGTTGGGAAAATGCTTGGCAGATGATGATGATTCATTATCCAACACCATGCAGCAGAGAACAGTTTATACTGAACTCGTCTGTACTAAAACGATAGTGCGTACATTGAGACACTGTTTCCATTGTAGAATAATCCAGGGTTCAACCAGGGTCAAACGTAATCTATTTAAAAGAACATTTTCGCGATCCCTGCAGACCTAAAGGTAACATTGCGTATCTGGTACAGTCACACGGAGGGTACGGTTATCACGGTGATATCGAGGATACCTAACGTTGCCTAACGTCTTCCTTGAGCTTGGCATTATTGAATTCTGTGTAGCTGTTGTGTTGTTAGCCGACTTTATGTACTCGTATGTAACCTTTTTGTGTACCCGTTTATGCTTTATGGATGGTTTGTATCCCGTCGGGCTGTGGGTTGTTCGAAAGAGATACCACGGCCTCGACACAAAGGGCCAAGAAGGAACATTAATGGTTTTTTGTCAGTAGAAGTCTGACACTACCGCTCTTCAAAACCCCGAAAAGAAATGGTTTGTATCATGATCAGTCGATGTGATAATTCGCAAGGCAAGATAAAAACAAGCTAAATATTTGGCTAAACTGTTGGTGTGTTTTTCACAAAGACAGCAACTCGGCTCTCGACTGACGGCCGGAATATGATAACTGACCTAAAATCAACTGTTACTGTGATTTTGTACTCCGATCGTCACACCAATTCGATTTCACTGCTCTTTAATGTTGTTGCTCTTTGTTGTTTTATGTTGAAGTCGTGAGTAAATAGGCTTTTTCTTGGTAAGCTCTTTCCATCGTCGACGTCATCTCTGCCCTTAGGACAAGGTTGAGGTCAAGAGTAAGCCCATTTCAAATAAATAATAAATGAATATGAATTATAACTAAATCACTGATTCGAGTGAGCAGTAATTAAACAAAATACCAACCTTTTCATAAGCAAATCGCCTTGAAACGTTTAAAATTCAAGTCCGATCATTATAAAAATCAATAGCCCCACGATACAATGACCCAAATTACTGCGAACCAGAATATGTATAAATTGGATTACAAAGCGCTACAGTGGCTGAACGGGTCGTTACTTAAAAACGCAATTAAAAACTTAGTTGGCAAAGTTTTTGTGGGTCCTTCCACAATGGGATACAGCGATGTTTTTGTTACACTCTCTCTAAGTTTGTTCCAGTTTTGGAGATCCATGTGCGAAGTAAAACAGTAATACCATATCTAAGCAAAATAAGTCTGAAAAAGATTTTATTCACTTTTATGATGATTTCTATTTTCTTTGCTTGTCAGGCCTATAAACAGTAAGACTCTTATTGCGCTAGTGATTCAAAATTTGTTTAATGGTATTGCATCATGGTTGACTATTCATAACATACCGAGTTTGGAGAGCACGCTCCCGTGTTACTAACAATTTCTATGGATGTAATATCTGAAAATAAATGAATAATAATAATAAGAAGACTTTGGTTTCGACTGTCATTCGATCTTTGGCAGTTAGTCCAGGTAGTCAGTTATAATTACTATCTATATCTATAAAAGCGAAAGGTCACTCACTCACTCACTCACTGATTCATCACGAAATCTCGAAAACCGCTGGACGTACAAAGATGATTTTTGGCAGGGAGGTAGTTTATGGTTAGTAGACGTCCGCTAAGAACGGATTTTGCGACAGGGCCGGATTAGGGTGGTCTAAGGGCCCTCGCAAGTTTGTATGAAACTCCTTCATTTTTTGTGCTACAATCTAGATTTTTGGCAGATACGTAGTTTATAGTCAGTGGGCGTCTGCTATGAATTAATTTTGCGACAGGGCCGGATTAGGGTGGTCTACGGGCCCTCACAAGTTTGTATGAAAGTCCTTAATTTTTCGTGCTATAATCTTGATTTTTGGCAGAGACGTAGTTTATAGTCAGTAGGCATCCGCTATAAATTAGTTTTGCGACAGGGCCGGATTAGGGTGGTCTAAGGGCCCTCGCAAGTTTGTTTGAAAGTCCTTCATTTTTTGTGCTACAATCTTGATTTTTGGCAGAGACGTAGTTAATAGGCAGTAGACGTCTGCTTAGAACCGATTTTGTGACAGGGCCGGATTAGGGAGGTCTAAGGGCTCTCGCCAGTTTGTATGAAAGTCTTTCATTTTTTGTGCCACAATCTTCATTTTTGGCAGGGACGTAGTTTAAAGTTAGTAGACGTCTGCTTAGAACAGATTTTGAGACAGGGCCGGATTAGGGAGGTCTAAGGGCTCTCGCCAGTTTGTATGAAAGTCCTTCATTTTTTGAGCTACAAAGTTGATTTTTGAGACGGACGTAGTTTATAGTTAGTAGACGTCTGGTAAGAACAGATTTTGTGACAGGGCCGGATTAGGGAGGTCTAAGGGTTCTTGCAAGTTCGTAAGAAAATCCTTAATTTTTTGTGCTACAAACTTGATTTTTGGCAGGCACGTAGTTTATAGTTAGAAGAACTCTGCTAAGTACAGGTTTTGTGGCAGGGCCGGATTAGAGAGGTTTAAGGGCGCTCGCAAGTTTGTTTAAAAGTCCATCATTTTGTGTGCTACTAACTTGAATTTTGGCAGGGACGTAGTAGGTGAGTAGAAGTTTGCTAAGAACCGATTTTGCGACAGGGCCGGACTAGGGAGGTCTAAGGGTTCACGCGACTTTGTATGACAGTCCTTCCTTTTTTGTGCTACAATTTTGGCAGGAAGGTACTTTATAGTTAGTAGACGTTGACTAAGAACAGATTTAGCAAGTTTAGCAACATGGCCAGAATAAGGAGGTCTGATGAGGGCTTTCACATGTTTGTAAAAATGTACTGTTTTTTTTTTGTACTAACAACCTGAAATTTAACAAGTCTAGAGTTTAGGAGTAGGAGATCTAAGCTAAGTTTGTAAGGAAGACCTGGACTAAGGGCTCCCGTAAGTCCATATGAAATCCTTGGCTTTTTGTACCTGAAAATTGGCAGAGAGATAGAATATAGGTAGTTAAGACATTTCAGGTAGGAATAGATTTTACGACAGGGCTGGTTTAAGGGAATATAATCGCTTCGATTGGCATTTGGCATTCGATTTGACATAGTACCATCCACAGGCAGTCCAGACAAGAGAGTCAAAATTTCTACGCGAACGAAGTCGCGGGCAACTGCTAGTGTATTATAATTACTAACTAACCTAGTTTAAGAAATCTACCAATACTTTGAATTGTAAACATACTTTTATACCGAAATAAATAAAGCTTTATTATTATTACAGGTAGTCAGTGGCCCGAAAGTAGCAGTACCTACTAGAGCTAAGGCAGTACTAGAGCTAAGGCAGTACTAGAGCTAAGGCATCTAGAGCTAAGGCATTACTAACTGGATGGTGCTGGTCAGATAAGCAGCCACTTCAGCTGTGGTAAAACTGGAAGCCGAGCCCAGGGTAATTGGGAAAAGGCTAGGCAGGTGATGGTTTAACTATAAAGTTAAGCTTTTCTACGATCCATTTCGGCGAATAATATAATTTAAAAAAATCGTTTCGCCACTTTTCTGTTATCTCCTCACATCTGTCTAAAAAAAGTGACGCTCGCACTTGACGACTTTTTGTTTATATAGCTTCCTTTACATTGTAAATTGAGGGGAAATAAATTGACAATGGGAGAATGATTTTAAAAGTTTTCCCCGTAATGTATTGTTGGACCACCTACAGAGTAATTATCAAGTTTTCAGCTTTTTCTTGTCTGAATTTACTTAGAAATGTTCTGATGGAATTGTATTTTTAACGGCTTTTTATTGTCACATTGTGAAGTTGAAAATAGAATAAAGTAACGTTGTCTATTCATACAATCGTAAAGGTGATTGATGTTCTCTTTGAAGAGGCTTATTCAATCTTTTTTTTAACTGAAAATTGAACGTCGGATTTTATTATAGAATTTGTTAATGGAAAAAAAGATGAAAAAGAGCATTAAAATACAACACTTGAATAGAGGTGGCGAGAATACTTAGACGACAACCAAACCCTACCTCAGAATTAACCCAGAGTTTGGGTTTGTGCCCGTTAAGCCCGCTTGATGACAATATTCTCGCCCCCTATTACAATACATCATTCTCCGCCCCTATTCCAATTTTGTTTGAGTTCGGCGCAGCAGTCTTTTTCTTAGAAAAAGTCTGCAGTCTTTGTCTTCGGTATCTTCTGTTTTCTATAACTCGTCATCTCAACAGTCACCTAGCTCCCTTTTAAAAAGTACTTAAAAGTTAAAACATAACTGAATAAATGTGGGTATAGTATAGGATACACCTCTGCCCCCTTCGGGAATCATAAAGGTAATATGCATAAGTAACCAAACTCCAGTCAAAGTTAAAAGACAGCTTCGTGAAACCATCATTATTTCCCAACTATGTTGGGCTCGGCTTCCTGTATAACCGGGTGCAGCTGAATATCAAGTTAGTACTGGGTAAAACACCCCTTGATAAGACCAAGTTTCGTGAAACCGAAGAATTAAAGACATCAAAAATGTCACAAGCCACACAATATCTTTGCCTAAAATCAACTTAAACAAGCTTTAACTCATTTACAAACATCTTAATTGCTCAAGAACTGAGCGATCTATATTTGCGGCGCTATATTTTAGGCTCTGTATCCATTGCCGCTTAAGGAGCAGAGCGTTTAGGAGCTAGGAAAACTAACTCATTTTGACGAATGCGTCTTAAGTTCCAATGTACACTCCGCTGAGTTTGAATTTTTAAATCAGTTATACTATCGGTTCTACGCTTTACTACGCTACCTTGCTGCGTTCTGCTTTGCTATCTCACTCCGTTTTGCTAACCTAGTCCGCTTAGCTACCTCATTCCGCTCCGTTTCACTTCCGAGCTCCGCTCTACTTTACTACCTCATTCCGCTTTACTAAGTCGCTCCGCTTTGCTTTGCTACCTCACTCCGCTTTACAACCCCGCTCCGCTTACTCGCTTAGCTCCATCAGACAGTCAACCTTGGTCCGCGTGGCCCGAGGCTACAATTAGGAGATGCTTACAGTCCCACTTTGGTAAACGTCTTGTTTTTACTTGATCGTTATTCATTACTTTGACAACTGTTTCGAAACAACTCAGGGGTTCGTCGATTTCATTTTATTGTTAATATAAGTTTGACAATTAATAATGTATTTATATAAATAGGCATAGAACAATCCACAGAAGGATAAGGAGTACGCGGCGTATGAGGGCGTGAGGTGCTCCTGAACAAATCATGACCATGTATTAGAGAGTCAGCACAACACACGCACTTCAGGGGACTTAAGTAACGCCATTGGTGGTCTGACTCTACCAATATTAAAAAAGAAGAAGAATGTACTTAACATCGCAAAGAATTAACTCAGCAAATGTAGAGCAATTAAGTACTTTACTTAATTCTAAATTCCGTTTATCTTCTAACACATAAAACATGAACGCAAGAAATGTCAACATTACCACGTCCACAAAGTACTAAAAGACATAACTAGTACAACTACCTCTGATTCCCTTGACTAACCAATAAAAACAGTTACAGCATGTAGCTTACTTTGCGAGAAAAAACATCGGTTCACCTATAGTCGTTTAAGCTACTCACGACTCTGCCCTAGGGACAGAAAGCCCGCTTGCTTTGACGGCTACTAACGTCCAACGCAATTAAAAGTTACTCTTATGTCCTGTGCAAGTAGATATGACATGAGGGACAGTTTTTATCCTGTATGGATGGTAATGTATGGCTAGTAGATGGTGTGGTTAAGGACGAGAATGGCAATTACAAGTTGAGCTGCAGCTTAAAACTGTTTTGGGCTAGTCGTTAGTCTATAGTAGTCGCAAGTGTTTCTGTTGAATGTATGAGGTCCTGATTCTCAGGCAACGCTATTGGGGATTTTCTCCCAAGAATTTCTCTGTAGTTTCCTGGAACTTGAATTTCTGTCCGGTTCATGGCAGTATTCGAAATATTTACTTTACTAGTGTCTAACTCTCCGGGGATTACCGGTGCGGCGTGATATTTCTATATATTGATTGGGACTATTTCTCGGAATTCTCGACGCGTCAATCGTAATTAATAACTAAAGAAAGTGGTCAAGAAGAAAAGATACATTACGGCCTCAACGGTAAAAGTGATTGTAAACTTCTTTTATTAAAGACTTAGACGACTTACAGCTAAATACAATAGTATAAGAGTATGATAATCAGACAGCCATTTAAAACATCACGTCTAGAGCTTGTCTGAATTAAAATAACGCGACTTGAGCACATCAGTAGATACTCAAATCAATAATATCCACGTTTTCCGTCGAATGAATTCGAAAATCTTCCGAACATTTCGGCTTTAGATTCATCATTGATCGCTTTGCTCCAATTAGAACCGATATTCACGAGCACCATCCCAGACCATGGCTGCGACGCAATTCCACTGTTTAATTGAAAGCTAACATCAAGCGGCTATGGGCGCACAAAGCTCTGGCAACAAACGTACGAATACTTTAGAGCGATCAACAAAGGATTTCTTCTTCCAATGCATGAGTTTAGAAGAGACGATATTGAATGGACGTATTTTTATCACACAGAACTAACCTTTTCTTTTAAAATGCGTACTCTTGTCCTCCAATTTTCGTCCTGAGGACAGAGGTGATGATAATTTGAATTTGTTGCTACTCCACAAATTCAAATTATCGTACCCAAATACCACCACCTAAATACAATAAAATCTTACTCTCCACTTAAATAAAAAAGAAAACACAAAAAACAACCGCTATTTTACTCCACGTTTCGGAAAACTGCTAAAAGATACAATCAAAAAAAAAATAGGATAGGATTCAATAATTCATAATATTATCCAGCTTGATCTAATATCTTTGTCTCCAACTAATCGAAACCAAAATTCACAGAGGTACTAGGGAATCATGGATGCCGCGCAATTGCACTGTCTAATTGAAAGCAAACAACGCGCCGTGACGGCGCACAAAGGCGGCCAGTTGAATTGTTAAACATCTCCGTGTGTTACTGCGAGCCTGGTACTTTCGCTCCCGTCTGTCGCCTTGAGCCTTTGTCTCTTTTTATTGTTCGACAAATAAAAAAAAAGACGTGTGTTTAGGATTAGTTGACGCTTTTAGAAGTGGTGTGCAAGATTTTTTTGTTTGTAGAGGATTAGATTTAAGGGAACAAAATAAATTCTTAGGTTTCACGAGGACTGCTATTAGTGTCGACTTTTATGTTCCACATTTCCACTTTTCAGATAGATGTAAACTGGTTTTGTTTAAGGTATAGCAAATCTAGATTGCCGTTTGCATTCTACTGGAAGTTAAAAGTACCTAAAAGCTGAAAATACTTAACTCCCATTCATCTATTCATCTCCTCTTTTTCTAAATACTTAAACGTGAAGTTGACGATATTTTCACCCAGCCAGCCTGCGAAACCAATAAAGTAAATACCCTGAAAGCCAATAAAACAGAAGGCAATACATTAAAAGCTGTTAATCAAAGATACGTGCGTCCATTATTGATCGCTATCATCAGGATAAGCGGGTAGCAGGGGCCCAGGGTTCAATAAAATGGCCATTAGTGGGTGCACGTAATAACGTGTGGGACAACTCAATCGCGCTAAGTAACACTAACTTTATAAGTGGGAGGTGAGAGGATCGGTACTTCGGTCCGCGTCGGGTGGAGGCGATGAAGCGGATGTATGGACCGTACGGATGAGGCGCTGAGCGACGCTAGCGGTATACGTGTGTCAGGCATCAACGGATTCAAGCCAATGCAGCAATGTGACAATCCAATTCACTACGAGTGGTGTCACTAACTGAGTAACGTAGGAGGTCTAAAATGGCCCATAATAATATGAATTGCGTTATTAAGCGTAAAATGGACCTTTCATAATACTTAGTAACTGCGCTTGTGACCATTTTACGAACTTTAACGTGATTCATATCATTTTCCTAAGATCTATTTTCCTAAATGGTCTTTTTAACGCAATTCATATTATGATCTGCTAAAGTGTCCATTTTAGACCCCCAGGGCCTGCAGTCTCTACACTAACAACGACGCTACGAATGTCGCTAATTCGTAAAATCGTAAATTTTCTATAATAGATTTTGAACCTTAAGCTGTTGAAATAAAGCTGAAAATCTATTACAGAAAGTTTACGATTTCTCGACTTAACGACATTCGTAGCGTCGTTATTAGTGTAGAGACTGCAGCCCCTGCAGTCTCTACACTAATAGCGACGCTACGAACGTCGCTAAGTCGTAAAATAGTAAACTTTCTTTAATAGATTTTGAACCTTATGCTGTTGGAATAAGGTTGAAATTCTATTAAAGAAATTTGACATCGATACGACTTTGCGACAGATTTTTATTTTTACTGCCGGCCCAGGCCAAGGTTGAAAATCTATTAAAGAAAGTTTACGGTTTACTGCAGGGCCTGCAGTCTCTACACTAATAACGACGCTACGAATGTCGCTAAGTCGTAAAATCGTAAACTTTATTTAATAGATTTTCAACCTTATGCTGTTGAAATAAAGCTGAAAATCTATTACAGAGAGTTTACGATTTCTCGACTTAACGACATTCGTAGCGTCGTTGTTAGTGTAGAGACTGCAGGCCCAGGACGTAATATCGTGCGGTAGGGATATTTTAAAAGTGTATCCTACCGATATTTCGGCACTGTTGCAAGCACCATGATCACCGAAATATCGAGAACTCAAAATAAATAGTATACCTACCTACATGGTAAATATCCCGATATCAGTGTTAATGATAATATTAGTGACAATTTCAGTTTAAAAACTTGTGATTGTGTTTTAAGTGGTGACGTTCAGTTTTATTGGTAAAACAAGCCAAGTGTCCACTGGGATGTTTCACTGGCAAAACTTAGAAACTTGTATTCCTTATTAACTCGTTTATGGGGTAAACATATTTTTAATGCTTTTCATAAAAGAGATTTTTTGTGTAAAATTGTATATTTCCAGACGCAGTGGTTTAGGCTGTTTGTGGTTTGACAGTGAATGTAATATCTTTTCAAAGGTATCCACCTGCGTACTACACATATAAATCAGTGCTGCAAATACTTGCAGCACTGATTTATATGAATCATTCCCTCTACGTCGAGTCCCATTACGTCGATTCGTGAAACAAATGACATCTGTTTTAAAAAGTTTACGCTTGACCTCGAGGTTGGAAAAGTACACTTAAAACAAAAAGATGTGTAGTACGCAAGTACTTTGCTTTTCCAGGAACCGGACGAAGTCTGAATTCTTGCCCGGTTGATGGCAATAGGCTCGCCCTTCATTACATGGGATGAGACGTAACTGTCGAAATATGGGTCTACTATAAGGTACACCACTGGCCCCGGGCGGGGCTTCGGGTTGTTCGTAAGAGATACCGCTGCCTTGACACAAAGGGCTTAGAAGAAAGATGGGCGGTTTTTAGTCAGTAGAAGTCTGACACTCGCGCGGGAGGAGTCATTTGAAGATTGCCCACCCTCAAAAAAAAGGCACACCTCTAGCTAACCCTTTGGGGATTACAGTCGTGATTGTGTTTGTTTGTCTAAATGCGGTTAAACTTTAAATAAACCACCGTTTTTATATGAGCTCTATCTTTATTTCCAACTACTCTTCTACGAAACGTAAGTCGATCAATTTCATAACCTATAACGGGTAGAGGCGCCGCCACCGGACATCCGTTTCCCGTTAGATCGTTAGAAGTGCCATTAAACCCGTGCACTGCTAATTTTCTTGTTATTTCCGAGGTATTAAACTGCCTTCCAAGAACCGGGCAAGAATTCAGACTTCGTCCGGTTCCTGGAAAAGCAAAGTACTTGCGTACTACACATCTTTTTGTTTTAAGTGTACTTTTCCAACCTCGAGGTCAAGCGTAAACTTTTTAAAACAGATGTCATTTGTTTCACGAATCGACGTAATGGGACTCGACGTAGAGGGAATGATTCATATAAATCAGTGCTGCAAGTATTTGCAGCACTGATTTATATGTGTAGTACGCAGGTGGATACCTTTGAAAAGATATTACATTCACTGTCAAACCACAAACAGCCTAAACCACTGCGTCTGGAAATATACAATTTTACACAAAAAATCTCTTTTATGAAAAGCATTAAAAATATGTTTACCCCATAAACGAGTTAATAAGGAATACAAGTTTCTAAGTTTTGCCAGTGAAACATCCCAGTGGACACTTGGCTTGTTTTACCAATAAAACTGAACGTCACCACTTAAAACACAATCACAAGTTTTTAAACTGAAATTGTCACTAATATTATCATTAACACTGATATCGGGATATTTACCATGTAGGTAGGTATACTATTTATTTTGAGTTCTCGATATTTCGGTGATCATGGTGCTTGCAACAGTGCCGAAATATCGGTAGGATACACTTGTAAAATATCTCTACCGCACGATATTACGGCCTGCAGTCTCTACACTAA
The DNA here is from genome assembly GCA_949775195.1 of Diarsia dahlii. NCBI lineage: Eukaryota > Metazoa > Arthropoda > Insecta > Lepidoptera > Noctuidae > Diarsia > Diarsia dahlii. Next base: position 21,690,260 of record OX459199.1, read on the forward strand.
TAACGACGCTTCGAATGTCGTTAAGTCGAGAAATCGTAAACTCTCTGTAATAGATTTTCAGCTTTATTACAACAGCATAAGGTTGAAAATCTATTAAAGAAAGTTTACGATTTTACGACTTAACGACATTCGTAGCGTCGTTATTAGTGTAGAGACTGCAGGCCCTGGGGGTCTAAAATGGACACTTTAGCAGATCATAATATGAATTGCGTTAAAAAGACCATTTAGGAAAATAGATCTTAGGAAAATGATATGAATCACGTTAAAGTTCGTAAAATGGTCACAAGCGCAGTTACTAAGTATTATGAAAGGTCCATTAGTTTACTCTCCTAAAGGGTATCGGATTATACAGTACTAACGGGGTCGTGGACGTAGATAGGCAGTCGATCCACGTAAAATACTGGTTTTCAGCTGCAACCGGTTTGACTGGAAGCCGACCCTAATGTAGTTGAGAAAAGGTTAGGTATATGAGTCGCGAATTTGTAATAAGTTTTTGGGGATAAGAGGAACAGGGTGTAAAGTTCCTCATCCCCCATTGAAAAGGGAGGATCCTCCGACCGGACGGGTGTTGTGTCCGGCGGGCTAACTGCCCGTTCGGTCGGAGGATCCTCCCTTTTCAATGGGGGATGAGGAACTTTACACCCTGTTCCTCATACCCCCAAAAGTTCGATGAGATTCACATCTTTGAATCCCTCGCATATGATTGTGTACAAAAATCCTTCTATAGAGAAGGTTTTAAAAGTTACAGGGAACACGTTTCCTTTGCTCATTCATCAAAATGGACCGAATAGATGACGGACGAAACTGTTGACTGAAAAGAAGCCTTTTACCAACACCTCTCCATTCATTCATTCTTATTACACGGTAGCTTCTCATCAAGAAATGGACCCAACCAGAAAAATATCCACTGCACTTCACTCCGATCTAATCCTTGCTTCGTCGGTCTCCCGTACCATCAAACATGAATCTGTCAAATGCGAGCTGAAACCAAAGTCGGGTGCAATGAAATGGTTCCCAAAACCCAGTAAATGGAGGTCCGGTCCGCGCTAAGTATAGATGCATTAGCAGATTAGTTCTGCCGTGTGCACAAGGAATAAACGCAGTACTCGGATGTATGGGCTAATGGAAGCGGTAGTGAGGATTAGGTAGGGGTTCTTTGTGATTGTTTTAGTGCAGTATTAGTGACGGGTTTGTCATGTAGGTCTCAAAGGTATACGGCAATACCTTATTAACAGTTCATGTAAGCTGGTTGAACAACGGAGAAGTGTAGAATAAAATTAAATGCTGGGGAACTTCAGTCCGCCGATTACTAGAAACGAGACTACTAGAGAACGTGTGTTATTTTGAAAATACTCTCTGAAAATCATAAAATCACATCACGCCTGTAATATCCAAAAGGTTAAGCAAAGGTGTACCTAACAATATTTTTTAGTTTTCGCATTACAATAGGAGATGAGTCTAATCTATTGTCATCAACAGTAATGTGGGTACTGCGCCGCCGAAGCAGTCCTAAAAGAGGTGGTGATGATCAGTACACGTGCTCCGAGGGCTGGTTGGCACATGGAAGTAATTGGGGAATGTCTTTGTCCAGCAGTAGGACAAAACAGGCTAATAAATAAAAAAACAGTCTGAATGTCAGTAGGACTTGTAGTATGCACATCTTTTGTATTTTTTTATTTATAATCTTGGTGAATCCGTCAAAGGCACCGATCTTTTGGCACGAAATGGGGGTGTGAGATATTTATTTCACTAAAACCACGCCAGTGCATGCAGTAGTCACAATCCGCACATGAGAGGAGGCACCTCACTAGGGCGACTATAAACAGGTCTCCCCTGAGTCTTGGTATGCAATTGTGCACAGCAGCACGTGACCACTGTGCTGCCGTTCATTTCTTAGGTCAATCGGTGAGAGCACAGAGTCTCCACTCTGAACATTCATCACACATTCATCACATCATTGGGCTCTGGGGCACTCCGTGCCCCAGAGCCCATCCTGCAAAACTTAAATGCAGGTTGAGTTTCAGCGTGTTAAACGTCGAGGCGGTTGCCTCCAACGATATCTTCTCCTACCACTTCTAGTAACCTGGCATCTATGTCCAATCTCCTTGTTACTTACAAAAGAGCGAGTCAGTATCGAAGCTGTAACATTTGCATTTTAGATTTAATATCATTTAACTGCGCGAAGGCCCATGAGTTTTATGAGATTTACAACACGTCTACCCGACTGCGCGGAGAAGGGGTTGCGGTTTTGTGGCTTTGCGCTTGGATAGTTGGATGTTTAATGCATTTGTGTTAGGTGTTACACTTCTTTGCTATTAAAACACCTCTATTTATTAGTGTTGACAGAAAGTTTAACCACGTTTTACGTTTTTCGATTAACTTACTGCACTGGGTCTTGTTGTTTTTTAGTGGTGTTCGGCGTCCGGTGGCGATATGCGCACAAGACATGGTTTCCATAGCAGAAATATCGCGGATGAAGCTGACCCAAAATGTGGAGTTTGACACAAGCACAGAAAGGCCTATTGTAGCAATGGGTATAGTCGGGCTGAGGATGGTGATGATGATGAGTTGATTAAGTATAAAATAAGACTAAGATAACATTTAAAGACAAATAAGTGTGAAATTAGAAGAAGATTATTCCAAGATTTAGGTTGTTATCAAAAAAATAAAGGATCAAATTAGTTGGCCATTTTCATTATAAATGAACACAAGATAAAAATAAATTAGAACAAAATACTATTAGAATAATCTATTGAAACGTTATCTCTAGAAATAGGTTCGCTTGTGCATTATGGGATAATAAAGCACCCAATTGAATGTTCAGTAAACTTTCACATACAATCCCAAACGTTATTAATTGAAACGCTCTATGCTCAGACAATAACATCGACTAGACTTCAATAAAAACATTATTGCAATCTACCAATAACGTTGAACTAGCAAGCGAATGAGGACAACTAGGGTTGCCAAGCTCCTTAAATAATAATAATATTTTCAAAATAATATCTTGCAAGTCACATTCTCACTCACAACATAATAATAGGTCTTTACCTATGTAATTGGTGATTCTATAACCGGCATTTTCAGATTTAATTATCTGTGGATTGGCGCGTAATTCGGAATTCAAGTAAATTTTATTCGAAAGACGTGTTATTTTAATTTCAAATTCAGTCATTTTTTTTTGATAGTTTTTTGTTTTTGTGACATTGTGGTAGTTTTTGGCGCCATGGATAAACTGCTAATTCGTACAATTTTCGAATATGAGTTCATACGTAGAAATACCGCTGCGCAAACAACACGAAACATTAACGACGTGTACGGGCTTAACACTGCTTGCTTACACACGGTCTATTACTGGTTCAATCGTTTTCAATCTGGAAATTTTGAGTCGAAGAACGAGCCTCGCGGTTGGCCGGTAAACATTGTCGACAACGACGAATTGAAGGCGATAGTGGAAGCAGATCCAACTCAATCTAAGGCTGAGCTTACTACAGGCCTTGGAGTTAGTGTCAAAACACCATTGAGGCACTTGCGTCAAATTGGAAAGATAAAAAATCTAGATAAGTGCGTGCCACGCGAACTAAGCGACCAACAACGAGATTTACGCGTCGAAGCATGCATAGCACTACTGAATCGGCATAGAAACGATGAAATTCTTAATCAAATTGTTACCTGCGATGAAAAGTGGATCCTGTACGACAACCGTAAGCGTTCGTCTCAGTGGGTGGACCCGGGTACATCACCTAATCAGTGCGCTACAAAAAAGATTACTCATAAGAAGATGATGGTGACTGTCTGGTGGACCAGTGCCGGACTTGTACACCACAGCTTCTTACCGAATGGCACAACAGTGACGGCAGATGTCTATTGCCAAGAATTGCAAACAATGATGGAAAAGCTCGCAATTCAACAACCAAGACTAGTCAATCGTTCTTCCCCATTGCTTCTCCACGACAACGCGCGAGCTCACACTTCACAAAAGACCATCGCAAAGCTACAAGAGTTACAGCTGGAAGCTCTCCGTCACCCACCGTACTCACCGGACGTTGCCCCAACAGATTTCTACTTTTTTCAAAATTTAGACATTTTTTTAAATTCGCCTCCCGTCCGACAGACTTCTACAGTAAAGGGATAAACAAACTGCCATCAAAATGGCAAAATTTTATAGATCATTTGGGCCAGTACTTTGATTTGCTGAAATAAAAAAATTACCAAAATTTTTATATTTTAAAATTCTCATACAAATCTCCAATTTCATAGGTAAAGACCTAATATTAGTGACGACTGCACCGTTGGTCTCGTTGTCGTAAACGCGACTGCTGAGTAACCCTGGGTTCGATTCCCGGGTCGGGCAACAAGTGCTATTAAGATTTTCCACTAGAAGATTCTCAGTAGTGGGTCGGAGTTTGGAAGTTTGTACCCTGGAAAGCACACGTTGAGCCATTGGTCCCGCGCCTAATCACTCACCGTTCGTGTCAAAAAATTGGCAATTTTCTTGCCAACTGTATCGGATCTTTTTTTAATCTATCAATAGTCCTTTTTTTGGAGGGGGGGGGAATGAAATGACTCCTCCCAATCTGGGCAGAACGGTAGGGAGTGTCAGACTTCTACTGATTAACAACCACCCATGTTCCTTCTTAGCCCTTGTGCCGAAACCGCGGTATCTCTTTCGAACAACCAGCAGCCCATGGATAGTCTCCTAAGACCATTTGTGTGTAGCTGCAACGGTTAAGGTAGATCCCCTGATACTTTCCACCCTATATATTTTACTAGCCGTTGCCCGCGACTTCTTTCGCGAGGAAATTTTGACGTGTATGTATGTGATTATATATTCCCTTAAACTGGCCCTGTCATAAAATCTGTTCCCACACATACAAATACATGTCTTAACTATATTCTATCTCTCTACCAATTTTCGGCTCCAAAACGCCAAGGATTTCATTTTTATACTTGAACCCTTAGTCCAGATCGTCACAAAAAAAATTGTTAGATAATACACTTGCTAAATTTCAGGCCGGTAGTACAAAAATCAAACTTACATACAAACTCGCGAAAGCCCTTAGAGCTCCCTAATCCGACAAAATACAAAATCTGTTCTTAGCAAACCTCTACTCACCATAAACTCCGTCCCTGAAAAAATCAAGATTGTTGCACAAAAAATTAAAGACTTTCAGACAAACTTGTGATATCCTTTAGACGTCCCTTATCCAACCCTGTCGCAAAATCCGTTCATAGCAGACGTCTACTAACTATAAACTACATCCCTGCCAAAAATCAAGATTGTAGCACGAAAAATGAAGAACTTTCATAAAAACTTCTGAGGGCCCTTAGACCATCCTAATCCGGCCCTGTCGCAAAATCCGTTCTTAACGGACGTCTACTAACTATAAACTACATCCCTGTCAAAAATCACCTTTGTACGTCCAGCGGTTTTCGAGATTTCATGATGAGTGAGTGAGTCAGTGACCTTTCGCTTTTATAGATATAGATAGATAGAAGAAAACTCAACTTATACCAAAGTGTTTCTTTTGTTAGCTAAAGACAATTTAGTCATTTAGTATATAATTCAACTTCTTCCTTCCCTTGTCTCATTCTATTTGGGATCGGCGCATTACGTTTTTATCTTCTACTAGCTGATGCCCGCGGCTTCACCCGCGTGGATGTTAGATGTAATTCAAATACCTTCCTCTTGAATCACTCTATCTATTAAAAAAACCGCATCAAAATCCGTTGCGTAGTTTTAAAGATTTAAGCATACAGACAAACAAACAGACAAAAATAGCGACTTTGTTTTATACTATGAAGGATTCTCCTCTGTCAGACGTTATGACATCTTTTACTCCTTTCTCTTTCATTCCAATCACATAGTATATATAATTGATAATTTATTTTCCTGACAACCCTAACACCACCATATATAAAATAAAATAGTTTAATATCGTGGAACTATAAACGCTGTAGCATTTAAAACGGTAATGCAATTAGCATTCGTTGTAAGTTTGAATATTTTACTACAACACTTTTGAACTACATGAATAACCTTACAGTGAGTGAAACGGCTAATCAGCCGTCTAGGTATCGTCTCAATGGCCGTATCAAATTAAATGTAAGATATTAAACATTTTAAGTGCTCTAGAAGATTTTCTGTCATGATGGGTTCAATGCCCACTTATTTTTAACTTTTCCAAAATTTTTACATCCGTATCTATAGTCAAGTTAAAGTAATTACTTATGCAAACATTTTTATGCAATGGGCAAGAATTTAAACGAAGTTAGAACCGTCAATGAAAGCAAACCTAAGAATAATCGTATCTTAAACAATGACTTTTACTCAAGTAATCACTATGACTTGTTTATAGATACGGGTGTTAACCCTTTAGTATAACTTGAAACGTCAATAAAATAAATGCACAAAATCAAGAGCGTAGTAGTATAAGCAAGGACTTCTTGTATTTTTTCATCATCCTACTAGCGTTATTTTTGCACTAGTTTTTTTTAATACGTTTTTTCATACTAAGAATTTATCCCGTATCGTGGGTGCAGTTTTTGTGCAGACATTTACGCACATACATAATATAATCAGCAGTTCGTTCTCAAGTAAAGTTCGTTTCGTCATCATCGAGATCTTCCGCATGCCACTTTACTTGCTATCGGCGCAATAGGGGATCGAACTGGGTCAAAATAATATGATTCTGTTTAGTCCGTAAGTTAGATTATCGAAAAATATTGAATACGTGTTTTTTGTTTTATCAAATCAATAAAAAATGACGAAGATAAAACGCGTCAAAGATCATGGAGTGGGGCTTGAAACGTCACTTGTAGGTACAAAATGTACTATCATATGACGTCACACGAGTTTTCGAAGCACTGTATCGTCTTCATTTTTTGTTTACGTAAAAAAAGAAAAAATACGTGTCCAATAATTTTTGGAAATCTATCTGACGGACTAATTAGATTTTTTTTGTCCGATCCCCTATTGTAAGTAGGTACCATTTTAGTTGTTCAGCTGCCAGGCAAACAAGTGAAGGCAGACAAAACAAGTAAATGACAATGCATTTGACTACTACACTCTCATTCCAGTATTTACCAATGACGGTATAATAGAGAAGTATGGGAGTTGGGATACGGTTAGAAAAACATAATGAGTCTAATTAAGACCTAATTTTTCCACGAAGAAAAATCAGTTCAATAAATTGTATACTAGGGCCGACTGCACCATTTTTCACGCCTAACTATCGGTTAAGCGACACATAGCACCACGTCAGTATACATCGACAGTCGCTCCGCGGGGACTCAGCTATCTACTACACGCCTCCCTGATTAACTACATGCATGCGTAGTTATTCCGATCCCTCGGCGTCGCGGGATGTATTCCGATAGATTGCTGTCACTTGTGTAAACGAGTTGCTGACGATTGGTTCAATTAATTGGCGTTTAGAGTTGAATTATTGTTCGTTTTAGCTATGATAGAAGTTTTGAGGGGTTTGATAGATAGAGCTACTGCTGTTCAATTTACATGGTTTTTGGACTTAACGTAGTTTTTTGACAAAAATTTACGTACGTTAAAATATTACAAAGTTTGTATAATGACCATACAAGAGGAAACCTTTTTTTTTCTGGGGGGGGTGGGAAATCATTATATAACTCCTCCCGCTCTGGGCAGAGCGGTAGGGAGTGTCAGACTTCTACTCACTAAAACCCACCCATGTTCCTTATTAGCCCTTTGTGTCGAAGCCGCGGTATCTCTTTCGAACAACCCGCAATAACAAGAATATACTTACGGATATATTTCTATTTCTTACACAGTAAGTATTTATCCAGACAAAACCAGTCGAGTAAAAACAAACCTCGATTTATCTAAAACAATTTCCTCAAACAAACTCTCTTCACCTTTAAAAAGCTTGTCTAAACTTAGTACTGGACCGTAACTACACATGCGTGTGCAGTAAGTAAAACAAAGTGCGCTAGTTGTACCAGCTGCCCGGTCGCTAACTCTTGATAAATTCGTTAACCAATTGGTTGGGTGGCACCGTGCGACGTTTGTCAGTTGATCTGGCGTTAGTTTGAGGTGAGTTAATCTTAGTTTTACTGAAATGTTAATGTTAATGTTGAAATGGGAAAAAAACGTTGTATGAGATTTTTTTTTTAATGATACCTTGGCGTTTGACAGGAGGGAAGGGAAGAATAAAATAAGTGTTGCGCCAACCCCAAGTTACTTGAAAAATTACCTGGCAGCCTGGTTTACACCCTGAATTTTGTCACGCCATAGCATCTTTTAAAATGTTTTGAATAAAACCCGTACCCTTGCCAATCCTCCACGAAAATGGGGAGACATAATGGCCTCTTCTAAAAATAAGTGATTTAAATATGACGTGCAAATGTCAGCTGCTCCCTATTGAATTCGTTCACTTTGAATTTGCAAGATATTTGACTACACTTAAAAGATCTCTGTGTATTTACTTACTTTCGCACAGTTTTCCAAAGGAGTGCGATGTCTGAAAGTATCAAAGCACGCTTGGGAACAAGTACCTACCTACCTGTACAAGTAGGTATATAAAGGCTCAAACATTTTTATCAAAGCCTTTTGAGTTGGCTTGGCGCCAGTGTCAGGTAACATAATATAAGACGTGGGCACTTGTTTAGAGTAACTGTCATTCTATGTCAACCAAAAGACGTTCGTAAATGTATGAACGTAAATGTTCGAACAAACCACTATGGTCGCCCGAAAGCGGGAAGTGTGAGTTTACACATCTAATTCCCCATGATACTGTACTTACAATTACCTTTCGTTTCGTAGTATATTTTTCTCTTTTTTCAGTATACTGATCGAGACATTACTATTCAAATGTCATTGTCAACGAAATGAAAAATTAAATTAAAACACAGTAAATATTGGATGTTGTATCTTATTGTGTACAGAATCCGTCTCATCATAATGCAAAAAATGGTACAACATCCATCGTTTCAGCTCAGCTTGGTGCATTGTAAAATGTCAAACATTATAAAGAAAAACCTGACAAAACATGCTGTTGTTTTATTAAAAAAAAACATATTCACATCCTGCCTCTTTCATTACACTAATGAGAGCCACTGAGTTTTGACAACCGTTACACACACAAAAACACATTCTTTGACGATTCCATTTTCAGCTTAGTCTTTAGAACTTCCAGCTTAAGTCTTGTCTTTCCAAAATGACTGAAGTAATACTTGAGCCTTCTTGAATCAAATTGATTTTATTAGGTACGTCTTTTCGGGTTTTATCCTTTGAGAAGTCTCTGAGATTATGTGAATGTTAAGAGGCATGATTACACTCTTGAATTTTGCTCTTCAGTAATTTTAAATAAGATACATTAAGTTGTGGGTGTCTAAGTATGTATTCCACACAGTTATAAATAGAGCACACTTAAACGATATTCGTTGCTAACCCGAATAGGTACATATTGAACTAGTTAATTATAAAGTAACTAAACCGTCTAGAAAAAAGCAAAAGTCTTAGTACTCTCCATCTCACAATAATTCTTCTTCATTCATTTGTTGAATTGATAATTAATTTACGTCTCACCATAGATCACCTTGGTAAACCTTTTCCTCGTATGACAAGACGGTTTGGTGATTTTGTCTTCACCAAATTAGAGCCACTTAAACAATCACGGTACGTAACCATGATTATTTTTTTCTACAGAAAATCATCCCCGATCAGATAACGACCGTTACCGCTGCAGTGCACCTGATCCGTAGTTTTTAGTGAAGCTCGAGGAAGTTCCCGGTTCCCTAACTCGCTTACTATGAATTACTTACATACTACGCGCCCGACAACGACTTCGCCAAAACAGCTTTTAGTGTTATTCGGTTTTAGTTCGCTAAGTGGTGTTCCGAACTACCTGCATTGTTTTGTTGGACACTAGAGTTCAACGTAGGTATAAAGTCTTCTCAGCGTGTCGATGACAATTTAAATTGAGTCAGGTAAAATTTTGCGACGAGTTTGGAACTTTCCGTAGCGTCTATCAGCTTCTGTGATGTGCAAGCAATAGGACAGGCAGGACACGATATAATATCACGTTTCGGGCAATACCATATCCATATTCCAGGGCGAAGTCATCTCGTGAATAAGGTGATACAAATCATTTTCCACGGCGTTCAAGAGCAGTCAGTCATGGCTATGGAGTATTGACACTGAAAAATGTTGAAAGCAGTTTAAATGGATTAACATATCGCATTCAGCTTCACTGGTGAAATACGCACTAAAGCATTACGCTTGCGAACCTAAGCTTTACTCAGCGATCGTCTCGTCATTTTACAAAACACTTACAGCTTTCTCTTTTCTAATAAATTTTTAAGTCAGCCTTTTTTTGGAGGGACATCATCAAATGACTCCTACCGCTCTGGGCAGAGCGGTAGGGAGTGTCAGACTTGTACTGACTAAAAAACACCCATGTTCTTTCTTAGCCGTTTGTGTCGAGGCCGTGGGATACCTTTCGAACAAACTGCGGATTGTCCCGACGGAAGATAAAGTCAGCCTGACAACAAAAAAAAGTGTCCCACTTAACAAAAAAATCTCCATAAACGACACTCCTAAATCGAAAATAAGCCTGACTTAACATTCCACGATACTTGACGAATAGTTGCACTTAAGTTACGTGACTCCACCCCATATGATAGAGGAGACAATTTGAGTATTGAATGGAGGAATCAGTCAGCCACGGTACGCTGGGTGGCGTGATCGATGCGTGGTCGTCGCGTTTACGGTGCGGTATGGCGTGAAGCGAAACGATGCGTTGCGGAGTGATGCGGGAAATCATGATCATGAGATTTCTTTTGTTTGTCGTAAGTGTTTACGCGTTGTAATTGGAATTGGAGTATAATATATGACCAGTAGAGTGGATGGAGAAAAAGAAAATGGTATGGATCGTTGGAGCAGCGGTGGCCCAGTGGTGTCGGCCCCGACTTACGAACAGTAGGTCGTGGGTTCGAACCCAGGCATGCGCATTACTTTGTGTAATTTATTTCATCACCGCTGCTCTCAAAACGGTGAAGGAAAACATCGTGAGGAAACCGGCATGTCTTAGAACCAAAAAATTCGAAGACATGTGACATCTGCCAATCCGCACTGGGCCCGCGTGGTGGATTATACCCCATCCCTCTCCTAGAGAGGAGGCCTGAGTCCCTGCAGTGGGAACATTATAGGCTGATGATGATGATGAAGGATCGTAGTAGGTGGCGTTCCATGATACCATTTCCTTACGTGATTTAAAACACGAATGTACATGTAGGTACTTATGATTCTAGTGCTATGGATATTTTTGCCTTTAAAATGTCGTCATCGGGCTAGGCCTTAACAACGTTGGTGGTGATTTTGGATATGTTCCTAACTTATTGCCTGCGAGTAGGTAAAACATATAAAAATATTGGAAAATACCAACCATTACATTTAAAAAAACCATTATTAAAAATCTTTGGTCCATTTTCACGAAAATACTTCTAACTTTGAAAAATCCATTCAGCCTGGTAATTAGATTTCTAGATATCTTGGCGTAAGAGGCCTGTTTACAGGAATGGTACTCTCACATGTGAAATAACCTATTTCCAAATAATATTATTTCTTGGAATTCCGTTAAAAACGTGAAAATCTGAGACTACTCTCACATTTTTTCGTTTTTCCGCTCATTCGATAAATACAAGCGTTACGAAATCCACTTAAAAAAAGTATTACACAGAAAAAAAAACATGGAAAATTAAGCTTTGATAAAATGATTGAAAGTAACAGTTATTATGGAAATGTTTTTGCCATTTTCCAGTATTTACACACATCTATAGGTACCCTAGACACTGTTTATGGATAACCAGTAAACCCTTTTTGTGAAATCAACAACCCGGGTGTCAACGAGACCTTTTGATATGTTGAACTACGAACATAAAATGTAACTGCTTAGCGTGATAGCGGGATGCACTTACGAGTAACCTGTTACCTACTTGAATTATACTTACACCCATATCTATTAACAAATTGAAATGATTACTTGAGTTATTTATGATACGATTTTTTTGCATTAGTTTAGTAATATTGCTTGAAGTCAGAACTGTCAAAAGTTAAAATTCTTAGCTTTTCCTTGTTTGACGTTTCTAACTTCAAAAATGGTTGCATGAGTTAACGTTAGTTACTTTAACGTGATTACTTGGCTATTGATACGAGTCTTACATCCGTATCTATAGTCAAGTTAAAGTAATTACTTGAACTTAAGTAATTACTTATGCAAACATTTTTATGCAATGGACAAGAATTTAAACGAAGTTAGAACCGTCAATGAAAGTAAACCTAAGAATTCTAACCTTAAACAGTTCGAACATCAAGGAATTACTAAACTACATAGAAATAATTACTCACTATGACTTGTTTGTAGATACGGGTGTATAATTCGAGTAAACGGTTCGCATTTGTTTGTTTTTCACGTTCCCGGTTGTCAGCGATGCGGAGGAATACTTGGACGCATAAGTGTCTTATTTGGTCATTGTATGTGAGTATTAACTTTTAGTTTTAGTTTTTATTACTGTTTTCAAATAATATCATTTCAGTTTCATCTCCATATAGATCGACAATTTCATAGTTAGCCACTTGTGGATGACCTGTACCTACATCTTTTTATTTTGACTATTAAAAAATTGTTTTAGAAGTCCGAGCTTTTGTTCTTAATTGAAATACTGCAAGTTAATACTAATATAAGTCTACTGTATGCGAAGCCTAATAGAACATCATCCTACCGTATAAGCCGAGGACAGAACAGCAAAGGGGCGTGCCCCGAGGTGATGTAGCTCCTTGTAGCCACTACTTTAGGGGCCAATTATGATCTCAAACACGACCAAATGTGCAGCCGAGAGCATCTTGGACGTCTTCTAACATGCACGAGGAGATTCAGGAGAGATTTAGTGGAAGTTTGATGATGTGGCTAGTTTAAAAGATGTTAAGGTATAGGATAACGGCTTTTAAGTTTGGTTTAAGTGGGTGTAAAGATGTGATTTTGATTTTGTGGTTAAACCAATATTGTTTTAAAATTTTAAGAAGTTCAACATGGAATGGGTACTGTAGATCCACTTTCCAGTACTTCTATGGTAAACCATCACACAACAAAAGTGCCGTTTCGTAACTAATGCATTCTGATCTGTTTACACATGGTTGACATTGTAACAAATAGATTCATGCCCTTGTTCTTAACATGGAACGAGGGCAGGAAGATGATGATGATGACTATATAACATATGCAATTATTACAAAAAAACACAAATATTACCTCACACGTGTGAGTGCCTCATCTGCAAATACAAAACGCCACAATTCTTGTATACGTATTTGCATCCTATACGCAAGACGCCGATTGAAAAATTTTAGAATCTGACTGTCAGCTACCAAAATCACCATTCTTATAGTCTTACTCCGTACATAGATCTTCTTCAAATAGTTACAAAGTTCACTCTTGTTATTCCAAATAACTTGATTGATCACCAACCTTCCTTACTCGACTTCTTGTAAATAACTACACCTAATCTCAAGAAACAAGTTAGTTACAATACCCAATACCTATATAAACAGTTAATCAATTAACACCGAAACAAGGCACAATGCCTCAGCCGGGCACCGAACTGGCTACCCAACTATTCCCCGGAGCCCATCAATCTACTACGAAATGTCCGCAGCGTCATAACTATAGAGTCTACAGACTATTTGATTAATTTCAAAGCTACAGAATAGTTGAGGTTGTTACGTAGAGATAGATAAGCGATGTGATTGCTATAAGATAGTAGTGATTATGAAACTAAATGAAATGGAAGAAGTGTCTTTATACAAATAAATGAAATTGGAGTGTTTGTTTGTTATTTCAAAATAACAGACTTTTAGTGAAAGCATATTATTATGAAAGTATGCAATGCAGTGAATATGTATGTGTGAAAGACGAAAGGAGAGAGGTGAGGTTCCCGTCGGAGCTGTGAATTGTACGAAAGAGATACCGCGGCCTCGACACAAAGGGTTAAGAAGAAACATGGGTGGTTTTAGCCAGTTGAAGTCTGACACTCCCCCTACCGCTCTGCCCAGAACTTTTACGGGCTTTTATTTGAGAAAAAAGTTTAGTGGAAATAATCTCACGCGTAAAAAGTTGCAGACAACAACAAGCAAAAAATAAAAACGCTGCTTCCACATGATTTGAACTTCATTTTGTTAGTTTATTGTATCAGTTGGTAACAATTAACGCAATTATTTATTACAAAAAAAAAATGTCACCATCGTGAACATATCTTCTTCTTTCATCCTTCTTTCTTTCTTTATTTCATTCTATAAATAAGTATTTGAATGATCTGTCAAATATGTCGTATTTGCTGGAATCGCTTGGATGTTTATTGAATATACATTATCATGACGTAACATCACGCCTGTGTATGCTCTGAGGGGGTATGCAGATGTAAACCAAAAAAAACAATCGTTTATCTTTTTGTATCGCACATCCCTAACCCCAAACTGACTCGCCGGTATTGTTTTCCTAAAGTTGATTTATCATTTTGCAGTCGTTAACAAGCCGCCATGGACATCTGATCCGATGCTATTCATTTATTAACTTGCTTCTCACTTATTAATCACTTTTGAGAAATTAACAAGTTGCTTACCGCATCGCTTTGCTTAACAAATGCGATCATTTCGGTTCGGTAGGTATTGTGGTGATGGAATTAAGTGCTTAGAGAAGGCTAGGAAGCCAGTTTTACCGTTAACTAGGTTGGAGAAAAGTAGACATGACTTTAAGAAATTAAGTATTTCTATAACTTTTTTAAAATTGATATGTATATACAGTACCCGGCAATAAATATTGCACATCGACCTTTGGAAAAATCAATGCAATTTATTTGTTAATTAAGTTCTTATTTTGTATTTAGCTTGCCGTGAAACATTTTTGAAACCTAGCTTGCGGCAATTATATATAAAAGCACAGCGAAAAAGAAATGTCTCTAACAGTCATTTTGTATATAGTTTATCCAAAGGTTGATGTGCAATATTTATCGCCGGGTACTGTATGTTCGGGTAATAGAGGAATACGGAAGAAGAAGATATGTGGCGCTGACCCCAAATAAATTAGGATAAGGGCAGAAGAATGATGATATAATGATGATGATGATGATCTTTCCGTTTTCAGCCACAGCGACTGCTTTCGCTGGCTTATGGATTGTGAAGAGCTTTGGTGTGCTGCTCTTTCGTGTGCTCTTAAGTGGCTAGCATATCCAACTTTGGCCGAAAAACTTTTCGGGATCCAATGTATGCTTAATATTGATATAAACAATTAAAGAAAGTCCGAAAGAAGGGGTGTGAAGAACACATCCGCCGGAGACAAGGGGGGATACTCCAACCGGACGGGTGTTGCCTAGCTGTTGTGGTTTTACAATATAGTCTTAAATCGTGAAAAACAATAGTAACGCGATTCAGAAATTGGATGTTATTTATTTCTTTGGGGTCTAAATGACTCTGACATCAAGTAGCTACTACAGCAACATAGTACAATAAGTACTATCTTATTGTAAAAAGTTGCTGTATTTTGTACGTCCCGCTAGGTACTGCCGGGCAGCCCCACACGATTTTGCCTTCAGAAAGATGGTGTGCATTAGGTTCTCACTATTATTTAGCTAATATTTAACTGATTTGCTTATCGACATCGCTTGATATAAACATGTTACTGTGATGAAAAAGTAAATGTATATTTTTTCTTTACCTTTATGCAAAGAAGCGTGGGTGATGAAAACGATTGCCCAAGGCTTCGCCCAGTTTATTATAGAAACAGGTCAACTAAAATCATGAAGATATGAAAAGGGCTCGCAACATCGCCCTCGTTTTTACTAGCCATTGGTTTTCTGCTGAGAAAATGAAACTGCATGAAAGAAAGCCATATCTTTAGCGATTTCATTTTACACCCAAACTAAATCGATGCAGTATTAATTTTTTAAACGGTTTTATTTTATTTAACAATGTACACACATCAAAAGTGTCTAGGGATCAAGCATTTTTATGCGGATTTCTCGAGATTGAGATGTGGCTTTGTAATAAATTTATGATTTTATAAATTTATATGGATCCCTTTTGGTGCATTTCATAATTTGAATCAGGAACTGTCAATCAAATTCGAGTAAAAGATGAAAATCAGCTGTCAATATTTTCCCTATAAAAACATACAAGGCATTGAAGACATTATTAGTGCTACTGTTTCCCTACTACTGATTAAAACCAACGTTATTATGGAGCGGCGACGTCATTTAAGCAGGGAAGAAATGCTCAGAGCCGTGGGAATGATAGAAGCTGGTTCCCGGCAACGTACTGTGGCTTTAGCTCTGAATACAAGTCAGAGTGTTATCAGTCGACTTTGGACACGTTACCGAAGCACTGGTACCGTGGCTGAGCGCCATGGAGGACGGTATCGCTGCACCACACGGAGACAAGACCGATACATTCAAATCTTAACTCGAAGAGCTCCAACAATAACCGCCATGATGTTAGCCGTGAGGCTTCATCACTCTTCAGGGAACTTAATTAGCGACCAAACAGTCAGAAACCGCTTGCATGAAGTGAACCTTCATTCCCGAAGACCGCTACGGGTACCACCTATAGCAATGCACAATCGTAGGATTCGATATCAATGGGCTCTTGAACACAGAAATTGGGCAGAAGAACAATGGCGTTTCGTGTGCTTTTCTGATGAGTCTCGTTTTGGTATGAGACCGGATACAAGACGTATACGACACTGGAGAACCCCTGGACGCCAACAGCGATTAAAATCCTGCCAGGAAGTCCATCCTTATAGTGGTGGAACCATCATGGTATGGGCGGGTATTTGGATCGGCGGAAGAACTGAGTTGATTTGGATCAGAGGCAACCTCAACGCTCAAATTTATGCTGATACGATTGTATCAGACGTCATCGTTCCTCTACAAGTGCAAATCGGTCCCTTATTTCAGTTAATGCATGATAATGCACGACCGCACACCGCAAGAGTTGTAAGACAGACTCTCGCCGCAGCTAACATCAATGTCCTGCCCTGGCCTGCTCAGCCGCCAGACTTGAACCCGATTGAGCATGCATGGGATATGCTACAGAGAAGAGCTCTGCCGAATATGGAGGGTATCCAGTCGCAAGAAGACCTTTTTTTGTTGTTGCAACGAACATGGGCGGCCATTCCACAGCGTGATTTGGATGAACTCATTTTGAGTATGCCAAACCGATGTTCTTGTGTTGTTAGTGTTCGCGGTAGAAACACGGATTATTAATTGTTTAAGTTACCCAATAAAATTTTAAAGAAAACTGTTATTTCAGTCTTTTTTTCGAACTTTAATGTTAGTGGTTCAAATGTCAAAAATCCCTTTATTAGGAAAATGGCAAATTTCTTTATTAATGCAAAGGTGACTTGGTTTATCGTTACTGTGACAAACGAAAACACTTTATTTGATGAATCCTTAAAGAAAATTTTAATTAATATCAATCAGGAGAAAAGTTATTGCAAAAATATATGTTGATCCCTAGACACTTTTGATGTGTGTATGTACACACTACATACAGAAATAAAATGGTATAAAGGTGATGCTTATTGCTAAAGAAATCTCTTCCAACATAAAAAAAAAATTGATGAACCGGAGTAAGAAAATCACTCCCGCAGATAGGGTGGCGTTTTAAGAATGTTCCTAAAATGCGACCTGCGTGGTGTTTCAGAAGAATCGGAGAAAGACAAGCTTTACCTAAATAATGGCGTTTTAGGGATGTTAAATCGTGAGGAAACCGGCATGTCTTAAACCAAAAAATTCGAAGACATGTGACTTCTAACAACCCGTGCTGCGCCCGTGTGGAGGATTATAGCCCCTCACTCTCCTAGAGAGGAGGCCTGAGTCTAATGTCTTATAGGCTATGATAATGGTGATGAAATAGCAGACACAATACCCGAGAATTCCTACGTAATGGAATTGGTATCATCATTTTATTTCTGCGGATTAGCACAGAGACTTCTTCTTCCCTACTTTTGCATTACTCTTAGAGTCATCACTTTTTAACCACACCATCTTTCACACAGTCTTTTGCATATCCTTACAATATTCACGCGTTGCGTTGACGTTGACGTAGACGTTGCGTTGGAAGGCCTCCCACTAGGTGGACCGATGACCTGGTCAAGGTTGCAGGAACCCGCTGGATGAGAGACGCACGGGACCGGTCAATGTGGCGACGCCTGGGGGAGGCCTATGTCCAGCAGTGGACGTCTTTTGGCTGAAATGATGATGATGATGATGACAATATTCACGATATTACGATACCTTCCAATATTCGTCCATATTTACGCTGAAAATTTTTCCTCACATTTTCTCGTCTCTTTGACCATTTCTCTTTATATCAATATCACAACAAACTACAACAAAACAGCCAGTAACCACGAAAACCGATTAACAATCTAAATAAAATATGACTCGCTCAATAATAACCATTCTAAACTATTAAACCGAAAGTCAAACCACAGTAAACAATATTAAAACTTTCGAATAACATTTTGTTGCCATCAAAAGGTTTTTGAGGACTCGGTATAAATAATAACTGTTCTAAGGTAAATATTTAATGTTCAATGAAAAGCCGCAAATGTCGAAATATTGTCTAACTGCTTGGCCACAAGATACGCGCTTAATTCGCGCGCGTTTTAGCAGAGACTGCGGAAAAAACAAATGAAAGTAGCAATCAATGAGTCACCGCTGCTGCATATCACGTGAAGGAAATAAGTGAACCTCTCACAGTCACACTTGACGCGGGTAGCATCGCTTGAAGTCGTGGACGGGGTGTGAAATAGAATTGTATTAGTAAATTGTGGAGTGGTAAAGTGCGACCGCAACAGGCGAATGAAATGAATGAACTAATGGAAATGTTCTGACTTTCAGTTACGTCATTGTCCCCTGAAAAGTTACTGGAGAGTTTTGTATGAAAGGACGATATAATCCGTTACTGTTTAAGTATAAGTTTGTGTTCTGTGGCCATTTTGTTAACCACGCCAAGTTTTTTGGCATTAGTTATTGGGAATGAATAAAATAGCGATAAATCTTGGTTTATACTTTTATTTTTAAACGTAACCCCGCACTAGCAACTTACTCACATTACATAGTTTACTAATATTTAAACTCACATACACAAACAGCCAGGCCTGGAACAACTACCAGTAGTCCACACAAATATAAAAATTTGTTCTGTACGGAAACCCAACCCGCGATTTAACAGTCAAGCACTCAGCCACTGCTCCAACTGTGCCGTCAAATCATCATTAAACGAAGTCACAGTTTTGACAACGGCAAATACATCTTAATATAAAAACAAAATTTAAAAAAATACAGGACTGTGGTTGCTGCAATCACGGCACGTCATCCTAAAACCAGGAAATTCATCAAATTGCATCAAAACATTCACAACCCACTTTTCAATCAAAATCAATAGTTGGTACATTCAACCAACCACGCCACTTCAGCAGACTTCCCAAACCATGACCAAGTACGAGACCTTATCAATATCAGCACCGTTTAAATATCCCATCAACCAACACCAGTGTATGGGGAAGTGTCTAAATTGAATATTTATACAGGACCCCGAGCCCAAATGGAAATATACCACAGGTGTTGCTATATTGTTTTGGTAATATTGAATTCTGAAAGTTATTTTACATCTAGAATTAGATGGGCACCCTGTTACAGTTGCCGAATGTATAATATCTGAATAATGTAATAGGAAGCGATTCGCACTGGGGCTGCGTTAGTTTTTTTACGTTGCGCTGTTTTGGGTGAATATGTATGAGGAATTTTAGGGATTTTTTGACGCTAAATTAAATGAGATTGTGGCTGTTAGTGCCTATTTTGACGATTTTTGCCATGAGTGTAAACAGAAACTATAGAAAGCTCGCGTAATTTCTTGAATTATCAACGAGAAATGATCGTGGTACATAACTTAGTAAATCAATTGCAGATCTGAACAGGAATGATCAATCCATTTTTACACAATACAACATCATGTAGGTTATTCCCGAAGGGTTACCGTTAGACAGAAGTAGCCACTTTTACACGTTAATATTAAGTTCCAGAATGTTAAGCACAATAACATGATTAATAAAAAAAAATATTTTACGCATTGACAGCATAACGGCCCCACCGCAGAGATAATAAAATGAAGGGTACCATTACCAGCCAGACAGCTTTCTTCGATTTTTGGGTCCCAGTTTACGTAGGTTTTCTCACGATGATTGTCGTCACCGTTTTTGGGTCCAAATTGAATCCATTCATTCATTTCTCAGAGGTTCATAGAAAACGGATTCCTCCCAAACATTAATTTAATGTCAAAAGTCTAGGACACTCCAAAATTACAAGGGTTCTATTTTTAAAAATTTTCGACGAACACCTAAAAAACAGTAAAGTTGACATTTAAGTAACTCCAGAGGGTAAGTAAAACGTACCTTCGTTTCTCGGAAATTAATTAACTTAGGTAGTTTGAAAAAAAAAAGGGTTGGCATTAAGGAGATGGACAGAACTGCTGCAACTGAGCCCCAGCTGACAATGATTTATTATATGTTGTGTGCTGAGAGAAAAATGTTAGAATTACCACTAACGCTGATGTAACTCTCCGATGTTTTTGTGAAAATAAAACGAATGAGAAACAACACAAGTAAATTGAGTGTTAAAACTGAAGAATGGACAGTAAAATTTTGCTTAATTGTACAGTTTGTTGTAATTGAAGTAATGGAATCAGGCTTTATTTTGTAGATAAATATGGTTTCAAGCTTGCAGCATTACTCTCCCGCTGCGATGCCCAAAATGTGACATTACAGTGCAACCCAAACTGCTACCTGCCAGTTATTTGATTCGCCTCTCCATGGAGCACCCTCTGGACATGTTAACTTGCCGGTTGACAATTTCCCCATTCAATAATGGATAAGTAAGTGGCCCATTCTAGATTTTTGCCCGATTGTCTCGCTCCACAACAAAACTGGCTAAATGTGGGTGTAGTGTACTTTTCACTATTACAATTGAGAACAGCTCCATCCTATACTCTCACTCTCATCTCACCTTTCCACGAAAGCGATAACTTAGTGACTTTCCTACCAACAGTAGGGCCTTAGGTGACCGGTAACCATTGGGGAGAAGGGTTGTTATTTTAATAGCGCTTAAGAAGTTTTGATTAATGTCCTCCCAGGATCTTAAGTACCGGCTGCTGTGATCAATCATCCGCATTCTGTTTATCTTAATAGTTTTACGTGATTTTTTTCGCGCTTTCAATGTCCTAATAGAAAATATGGAGGCGAAATACTGGTATTTTTCAGAGTTCCAGTCAGACATCTAGATTTTTTTAGGATTTAGAGAGATTTTCTCATTCTTGATAGCGTTTTTGAATGTTTGGCATTAAATATCGGCTTCTCGATTAGGTTTGAGTAAAGCTTTAATTCAGACTGTACATTTAAATACAGATAAAAATCTCATTTTGCGAATATGGCATTATAAACGCCTAATCGGCCCTTTAGTGTGGAACATGTTGGCCACGGGCTTCCGCTGTATCCAACCAGGCACTGCCTTTCTCCTGCAGCCAGACTTCGTGATGCTCGTTTAGATCATCTCGCCATCTCTGTCTAGGCCGGCCTCGGTACCACGGGTACTGTCCAATATGCCATTATTAAATTCTGTTTATTAGTGAGATAGATATAACTGTTTATCTAAATGTATTATTCTACGAAAAAGCATTAACAATTTCATTAATGATACTCTTTCAAAGGGTAAATAATATAATGCTGGTAAAATAATATGATGACGGTACCACATAAAACTTATATGAACCAATACGATAAATACCTGATTTCTGGTAGCTAAAGTACTATAGCACCGTACATATTTCTGCAAAGATTTCGCATATCTTGCGATGTTCACGTTCAGTAATCCAATACAACACGTTTGATACGAATGGCACGGTAAAACATGGGAGCGATTGCTCTCAAACGATATCCGATGGATGCATCTGGGTTGAGGAGGTTATTCCTTCGCTTTTGTTGGGAAATTGGAATTGAATGTTTTGTTTAGGTAAGATACCCCGTGTTTTTTGAATGGGAATGTGGCTTTCACAAATTGATTCTGAATTTTACTAATAGTCTATATCTCAATGACTCTGTTTAACTTAAGATAATTGTTAAGCTTTTAGTAATATAGATCAAACGCATAAAAATAACATTACGCCTGTAATCCCCGTAGGGTTAAGCAGTGGTGTTCTTAATAGTACACACACATTTCGCCAGCATTGATTAGAGGGCGAGTCTATTGCTACCAATTGAGCGCAAATTCAGACTCCGTGGCTGCGACTAAGAAACTTTTGACGGAAACACCCAACAACATTCTGCCCGACCTGGAAACAGAACCTCATGTTCAGCAGTTCCGTTTCTAACTACTACACCAACAAAGCAGTCATTCATCAAACACCATAAAGTAATAACTTCATTGCGTGGAGATTTAATGTAAGACTTGCTTTTGCCAGCGGCTTCGCTGGAGTGAAAATTACGATTTTCCATACAAACTTTCATCCCCTATTTAACTCCCTTAAGGGTTGAATTTCAAAAAATCCTTCCTTATTCCTTGCGTACATTATAAAGGGAACCTCTGTGCAAAATTTCAGCTTTCTAGGTCCAAGGGTTGGGCAGGGCGTTGATGAGTCAGTCAGTCAGTCAGGACTTCTCTTTTTATTTATATAATGAATGACAGTTAGGAGGTAGGTTACTGAATGCATCTTATAACCGTTACACGCACGAGCTTTCAATTAGTCATGATCCCGTCTCTTGATGTTGTAGTTTGTTATTTTGGCAGTAATGGCTGAAATAACACTAAGTTTAAGTTCATGCAAAGTAACACTTGTAGATCTCTGTAGGTACCTATATGTCTCTATTGTGACTAACAAAACTAAACAGAATTAAATAGGAAATACCATTGGTTTGAATTTGAAATTTCTCCGTAAGATCTTGATTCACAAACACCTACGTTTCCCAAAAAATCCTTCACTGGAACAACGTTTCTTTTTACACAACTTTATCAAAACACACGCTATACATTCCAGTGAATTCAATACTGTGTTATTGTGTATCAAGATTACTTGGTCCGATGAAGCGTAGCGCGGAGTATATTCAATGTATCAAGATTGAGGCGAGGCGTATACTGATATGAGTTTCTGCAATTTAGTTACGTTGCTTACTGTATGTCTAAGGGAAATGGTATATCTTGAGTCTAAGATATACCATTCCCCTAGGTCTAAGACTATTAGACCTAGGCTTGTTTGTGGGAATAAGTAAAATGGTACAAAGAAATAAGCTACGATCATCATGATTACATGTAAAGTCTCACACCCGTATCTATAATCAAGTCAAAGAAAATAATTATCGAAACGATTTTTATTCATTGCTTGAATTTGTAAATGTCAAAAACTTTTTCTATTTTTCCATTGTTTGTTGTAACTATTTTCTATACACAAATATTTGCTTTGTCTTTATTTTACATTGTTAGCAATACTTGTCGATGGAAAAAGTCTTTCGCGACGTAAAACAAATGAGTCGCGAAAGACTTTTTCTATGAAAGCGACCGAAATTCTGCGACTCACAACTCACAAAATTACGGTCACCTGGCCTCACCCATAAGTTTATCCGGAACAAAATAGAACTGACCTATTTTTTCAAACGTGGGTGTACTATGCCTCTTGTTAAACTATGTATTATTTCAATTTTTAACCTTCGGGCACTAACACGATCAGCGTTTTTAAAAATATTGATCCCTAAATAAAACTTTACAATCAGCGCCAATTATACTGGCCCCAACATTGGCGGTACTTGAACAGCGAATATCGGTACCTGTCTATACCTGTGTCTAGAGGCTCCGTAAATCTATAGATAAGGCACGGCCCTAAGTGGCCCGGCGGCCAGTGACAACACTTCAGCCTGTAGACGTTCAGGATTTACCTATATAGCTAGGGGTTTGCAAGCGGTGGGATCATGTGGATGTGGTAACAAGGTTGCAAGGTCTTGATAATTTGTCTTTTTTTTAATCTATTCCATAGATTCTATCGCGGGCCTTGAGTTGAGCGTGGAGAGCGAATCCAGAGATTTCCTAACGAAAATATTCAGGATTCAGTATTCAACCAGGTTGCTATGGTTACGGAAAATAACAAGGTTGTCAACTGAGGTTGTCAAATTAAATAATTGTTTGTCTCTCTGCTTTCTCCTTCTAAAATATTCTTACTCGTATAATTTGTGTACAAAGTGTTTTAAATATGAATAAACAAAGTGCATTCATTAATGCAGAAAGTCACGAAAAAATAGTGAAAGAAAATGAGTGAGGAGTGAGTACTCTATAAACATTCATTTTATTATTAGTACGCATCTATCATAAGTTTTATTGGTTTTTGCATTACTATTCTGCGAATCGGTCTAAAACGATTCGTTTTCTTATAAAATATCTAAAATAAAATAAATAATTTTCATATTTTTCAATGTTATGACACTTACACACTAAATTTTCTGTCATAGAGTTTCTTACTAGCTTAGTTAGTCTATGAAGGTTAGTTTTGATTTATAATGAACATCGCCCGAAATTCGAAGATCAAACTCTTAATATCGTTATTTTTGTTCAAATTTTTTGAATGAATAATTATTTTGGTGTGTAATTACACTATTAATACCTAATTATTTATACCTATTATTGCATAAGTTGATAAAAAATGCTATGCAATAGATTTACCGCGGCAGTCTCCGAGTGTCACACGTTTTTTTTTTATTAATCTGGCTACTTAAAGAGATTTAGATCACGTTTTAAATTACGCTTATAGCTAGGGAGCTGGCGAGCAAAAAATCTATATGATTTGCTCGTGTGGCAGCCTTTATTTATAGCGATAATTATTTTCGACACGACTGCTACTTGTAGTAGCGGTATGCTTTCGTAGCAGCGCTACGTCTTCGTAGCAGTGCTACGTCTTCGTAGCAATGCTACGCGACTACGAGTACGTGGCTGTAGACTTTTACACGCTGCCGCTGTATAATGAATGAATTTACCATAAGGACTTGTATAAACCAATCATTTTTCACAATTTAAAATGATGCTCCATTCCACACTGATAAGAATCAAAAAACCTCCTTCCTCAAATAAACCTTTTTTTTTGGAGGTTGGGAAATCATCAAATGAGAGAAGAATAAAGTCTTCTCGCTCTGGGCTACTGACTAAAAACCATGTTCCTTCTTAGCCCTTGTGCCGAGGCCGCGGTATCTCTTTCGAACAACCCGCAGCCCAGGTGGTCCCTCAAATAAACCTTTAATTGAAATATTGCCATATCCATCACGCTGTAGCCTCGTGTACACGAATGCCGAAGTGATCGCAGACATCAGATACAGGTTCGATCCCTGACGATGCATCGAGGAAGCACTTTATACGTCCACTGTGAGGCTTCAGCACACCCCACACTTTATTGCCCACCATCCATTGACCATCATTTCTAAGGATGGCTTTCAAAGGACTGTTTGCCTACATATCTGTTGAATTTCGTGTTTGTCTTGTCTTTGGGGACATAAAGGGTATTATTTGCTAAAACAAAGACATCTAAGCTACGTTATGGAGATAGCAGATAGGTGAAGTGTCCAAACCAATCGAATGAGTCTTTAATTTTTCTACATCAAATCATAGCCACTAGTTGGTCTTTGAGGAGGAGATTTTCGAAGCCCTTTAACAGTTTGTTGATATTATAGTTTAGTTTATATATTTTGTTGTTATGTTAAGTATAGTTAAATTTAAGATCTGTATAGTAAAATAAATTATTTTCCTTTAAAAAAAGCCACTGGGCCACACTTACTTTTTTTTTCTGTTAGTTTTTTGTCAATTTATTTAAGTAGTAAACGCTGTCTAAGCTTCCTCATTCAGACCTATATAATAAACGGGAAAAAGTCTCAAAAGTTATAAATGTATTACTTGTACTTATTATAAAAGGTATACTGTCTTATTCCTTAAGTAAGTTTCTGTGTCATCATCAGACATACATTTGAATAGTCCTTATATTTTGTTAAAACTTGAATACTTTATATTCGGTCTATAAAATAACCAATGACTAATTGTATTTCTAACAATTTCTTACTTAACCGATTACCTGCATAAATATCGTTTATCACATTTCCCGCAAATATTTTAAATCTATCTTCTATATACTTATAATAAATCTGTAGAGAGGTCAATTCTGTACATGATATATATTTTCAAAATAACTATCAGGGGGTAATTAGTGATCGATACTGATGCCAAAAATGCAATCAGTAAAATTTTTGTCTGTCTGTCTGTCTGTCTGTCCTCCTGTCTGTATGTTCCTTATAGAAACAAAAACTACTCGACGGATTTTAACGAAACTTGGTACAATTATTCTTCATACTCCTGGGGAGGTTATGGTATACTTTTCATCACGCTACAATCAATAGGAGCAGAGCAGTGAAGGGAAATGTTGGGAAAACGGGAGAAGTTGCTCCATTTTTTAAGCTTCCGTCGCGTGTGCAGCCATAATGGTTAAAGCTACATAGAAATCATTTATGACGGAAATGTTCTACATAAAATTATCTAAAAAATATCCCACAACAGCATATGTCTATCTTTTATGGTGGACTCACAATAACACGTGTAACTCCCGATAGCTTAGCAGTTCGGAGCTTTCTGATACAGGGTGGAATTTTGTAATGCCACCTGGAGGGAAAGTACTCTTATTACTGCAGATAGAAAATTTTACTCAAAGGAAACATTCCTTTATTTTTGAATAGAAAGCAAACTGCATTTCAAAGATTTTCGAAAATTCTCTTCTCCCACACCCGGGAATCGAACCGGCTAAAATCTGAAAAAAATATACCCTGTACTTTTATTGCATTGATTGTTAGGGTCAATGATAAGGATGAAATCTCTCTAACAAACATGATAAATTAAATGAAAGGAAAACCTGCCTGCGAGATCGCCAGATATCACCCCATTAGATTTATTTTTGTGGGGATATGTAAAAAATCAAATTTACATGAAATCTTATGCGAATGACAACGAGTTGAGAGTTGAAGTTCAGAATACGATTTATAATATTCACCACAACACTTTATTAAAGGTTAATAGAAAAATTTCTGTATCCAAGAGAATGGAGCTCATTTCGAGCAACTAATTAGTTAGTTTACCATTTTTTGTAAATAATTAAATTAATTTAAGATTTCCTGGTTTTTCTTTTCATTTAATTTATATATAATGATAGAAAATATAATGTCTTGAAATTTAAGTGTTTTGTTTATATTTCGAGCGAAGAGATAATATTTTTTGGTATATTTTAAGCTTTGTACCAAACACGTGTAACTTGGTTTGATCGACCAAATATTTTTTTTTATTTCTAGATATTCTAGAACTGAGCTTACTAGTTTGGTATTTTTAGTAGCGTCGATCAGTGCCTATAGTGAACAAACAAAACAGGACATAGACATTAATCGCTGAGTTAATAATTTTTATTTAATATGGAATTCGGCCGACTGAAGTTCTTTTGTTAAAATACTTTTTTTTTTTAAATGGGCTTGCTCTTGACTTCAATCTTGCCCTAAGAGCAGAGATGATGTCGACGATGGAACGAGCTTACCCAGAAGAAGCCTGTTTACTCGCGACTCAAACAGATTAGGGTTATATGAACTCGGAAAAACCGACGCAGGCAGGGAATTCCACTGTCAATTACTGTCAGAAATAAGTATTTATTTCTCCAGAATTTGATCCAGAGTCTGCTGATGCAGAGTGTTGTGATCATTTTAATTGTAAAAGAATATAAAAGCAGCAGAATGTTGAACAGACTTTTTTTAGAACAGCAAGTGACAAGTATAGACAAAAGACACAATCATAACCATAACTTTTTGAACACAAAGAGTACAACATACATACAAGAGTATAACATATACAACACAGAGACTGTTTTAGCCCAACTTGGAAGTTATATCAACTTCATTAAAATCTCCCGTTTCATTCATTTGATTTGAACTATGGCAATCTTGCCAATTGTACTATTTCCGAACATCATCTGCCTTGCCTTTTCCCAACTATGACCACCGAATGCAGCTGAATACCAGTATTTTATATGGAACGCCTGCCTATCTGACCTCCACAACCCAGTTAATAACATGAGAGAAAAATACAACGACAGATCAAAGCTTGCAACGTCATCTTTCAATCTATTATCCAGGATACTTTGTACAAGTCTAAGAAAGTAATTGTCGAGCATTTCTCTAGTAGGTACTGACTTTATGGAGTTATGAATGTCATGTTAATAATGTTAATACTAATTATATTATCTAATAATTTAGTCAAACTGTGATTCGTTATAGTATAAACTAATTATATGATGTGATTTACTTATCTGATTTGAATGTATTTGATGTGTCTATTAATTGATATTGATTTTGCACCTTTAATTTTTCTGATAGATAATGTAATGTGTAATTGAAATGTATTCCTATTTATTAATGAACTCAGTTAATTATATGCTGTGATTTACCTATTTAATTCAATTCAATTTAGTTGTTGTTAAATTTATTTGTTATTCCAAATGTAGTACAAATTATTTTATTATCAATCTATCTTTTAATTTTTTTCTTTTGTATATTGTAATGTGTAATGGTAATATGTGTTCTTATTTATTGATAAACTCAGTTTTGTAATTTTTATTAAGCGTTATGCATTATTGCTAATTAATTTATATAACCACAAATAATGCATGTGGTGTTAACCTATTATTAATTGTTGCACTTATAAATGTAGCTCGAACTAATGTTTTGTAAATTGTATTGTGCAAACAATTGCTGGTTTACCAAATAAATAAATAAAAATAAATTATTTAAAGCATCGCAAAGTACGGGAGAAGTGAAGAATATTGGCCAGCTACTGTCTAATTTGCATGTCGAGTGCAACATCTCCTTGCTGCGGAGTTTGAAGAGTTTTCTTTCAAAAAGGAAGCGGGGAAATGTTGTCTTGTTATTGTTAAGTGTAGCAGACCGGCGGGGAAAACGACACGACTGTTTTCACACCTAGAAGCCACTCCTTGGCTTAAAGTGTATAACCCTCCTTTGGCTTTGCCGTAGTCGGGTAAAAAGTAGCCCTGTTTTACAGGTAACTGCTTAATGTATTTCGCTCGCTTATCTAATGTTAATCGCGACTATTGAGTATGGCGTACTTTTTTTTTGAACTTTGGAATTCATCAAATGACTCCTACCGCTCTGAGCGAAGCGAAAGGGAATGTCAGACTTCTACTTATTAAAAACCACCTGTGTTGCTACTTAGCCCTTTGTATCGAGGCCTCGGTATCCCTTTCGAACAACCCGCATCCCGGTCAGGCCTCGGCCCTTGTGGGCCCCTGCAATGTTGCTGACATCTCATTGAGGCGCGCGTGAACACGAACGGGCACTCCTTGCCTCAAAGTGTTCAAGTAGCTCTGTTTTACAGGTTATTGTGTACTATACTATACATACATTGGCTCGTTAGCCTAGTGGTCGCAATCGCGAGTGCTGAGCATGAAGTCCTTTGTTTGATTCCCGGGTTGGACAAATAATCGTTCTTGGTTTTTCCTTTGGTAATTTCTCCAGCCACGGAATCTGGATGATAGTGCCGTCTTGATGGCTCTCTCCCCTATGACTCCTATTAGGTACGCCTCTGCCTAACCCTTTGGAGATGACAAGCGTGATGTTATGATATGTGGCAATACCTCTCATTGTCGTTAGTTACTGTCAAACACATTGCGACACTGGATGAAGAATTTTCAACTAAACCCTTTTAATTCTTTGATTCGCTATTCGGGTGTTGGATATGTATTTTGAATTCTGCACCTCTTATTACTGCGTTACTCAGAGATATTATCTATACTTCTATACTAATATTATAAAGAAGTATAGTTTGTGTGTTTGTATATTTGTTAAATTGTAAGGGGTAATCTCGGGATCTACTGAACCGATTTTAAAAATTCTTTCACCAATAGAAAGCCACGACATTATTGCTGAGTGTCATAGGCTACTTTTTATCCCTGTATTCCCACGGGAACGGGATCTACGCGGGTGAAACCGCGGGACGTCTGCTAGTATTTAATAATTATTTATCCGTCCCGTCCCTTAGTACAGATTTGCCATACAAAACCTTCACGAAACTGACAAAACCTTAACTAAGTGATGGCCTTATAAGTAATCATTAAAGCTCTCTGAGTGCGGCAATTAGTGTTTTTTTTTTGTCTAGTAAATAATACGAGTATGCGAGAACGATCCGTATTCATGACTGATGTGCTCAATACGCTTCTGAGGGCTCGTTTACGGAGACGCGGGGCGTCGCGCGGCGCATGCTGTCGCAATTCAATTCAACCAAACACTTAGTAAACCACAATTACCTATTATCTTCATAATGGCTCAGTTAATTAACTGATGCACTATGCAACCCACCTCGCTAACGAGCGAAAATAGCTTCTCGTAAAATAGACGTTATAAATCGTTAACTTTTTCATACATCGCCATGTGTATGAAATAAAAACGCAGCACGCGCCGCGCGACGCCCCGCCTGTACGTAAACATGCACTGAGGAAGTTCTCGGTAACTTCATTGAAGCCTTCATTTGATCTATTTTCTGCAGCTTTTTTTCTGCGGCATATGTTGAATTTCCACGAAATTTAACCTTTTAGCAGACCAAGCTGTTTACCTTTTTCGTTTTCGCAAGAGATACCGCGGCGTCGACATAAAGGGCTAAGAAGGAACATGGTTGGGTTTTAGTCAGTAAAAGTCTGACACTCCCTTTCGCTCTCTCTCTCTACACACGCCAAAAAAAAACAAAAGAAAAAAAATGTAAGCATTCTATCTTAGGAAAGAAAAAGTGTGGTTGAATTTTATTCAAGCTCTCAATGTTCTCTCAATGTCCGCTTTACTGCAAAAGGAAAAAATACGACAAACAACAAACAATCCTTGACGGACAGATTAACATTTTAATTGCATCAGTCTCTTTTATTTTAAAAAGCCTAAAAGGTTTATTTCTTGTTTAAGCTCATGGTAAATACCGGTAGATCTGTTTAATTTTTTTTATTTTGAGCCCTGTCTTGAGGAGGTTTGGGGATGTCATTATTTATATTGTTCCTTAATCATTAATTTGATATTAAGAGAGCTCAGAGCTGGTAGCCTTGTAGCGTATCTGCGTAGGTAGGTCGGTTTGTAGCGATTATTTGCTATGCTCTTTAAAATAAGGCAAAGCATCTTTTTCAATTCTCGCTATTATGTCGATACTATGAAAGTAGGTTTTCTTTAAACAGTTACACATTCAAGCCACTTTAAAAAGTAATTCTTCTAACCAATTACATCTCATAATTTCAGGATCTTCACCGCCTATTAAACCGCCGAACAAGAGCTTTCCAACCGCCCGTATACAAAAACCAGATACAGTAAAGAAACTTTATGCTAAACCGAATGCACTCGCCGTCGCCAGCAAACGCCTAGAGTGCGCCGTGACTTGAATTCAGAATCACCAGCAAATGCATACCTACTACCATATTTCAACACTATGCCACCGCAAAAACACATTGCATATTCACACCTCCTAATATTAACACATCTATTACTGGCTAAGTTAGATGCTTGCAGCATACTCTCTGTGCAATAACAGCAATGGTTAACGAACACAGCGATGTGCCCGCTTAATACACGTCCTGTCGACTCGTTGTGAAGGATTGGATCCCATTTCGAATTCCTAGCCCGTAATGGGCGTAAACAAAGAGATTATTACGAGCAGATGCAATTAACATCAAAAAGATACAATGAAAGAAGCCAGGCTTTAAAAGTTTTATGAGTAAATACCGCTATATAAACGAAGCAGGCGAAAAGCGAGGAGGTGCTTATGGAATTTGAAGATTGTGGCATGAAATGTAATGGAAAATTGCCTAATTTTGGTCTAAATTAACTTGGATATCTCATTTTTAAGAAAAAGCACAACTTTTCGCAGGTTAACGCCGAATTTTGGTTTGATAATATTGTTTAGGATCATCGAATTTCTATACTGAAATCTCCCATTCATTTGGGTATTTTTTCGGAGCAATATTTTCGAAAGTAAATGTTTAGAAATTTTTGGTAATGCAATACGAAAATTATAAGAAAGCTTGGCTTACATAGGCTCTGGCACAGATTCTCTGGTACAAAAATAAATACATAAAAAGTAGGTACTTAGGTTTAAAGCATCTTTTTTTGTCTTTGCAGTGGAGTGTCAGCCTTGGAGTTTTCGTTATGCTTTTTCAAATAATATTGTCTAGAAACCGTAATTATCACTCTTCTAGGTTAGGCAAAAATAGAGCCTGAATTGTATTGTAAAATCTATGATAATAAATATCAATGACAGCTAAAAAGATAAGCCTTAACAGACTTTAAAAAATAAAACCGAATTGCAACCACAATAAATTTATTATCACATAAAATATTTTCACTCATAAACAACATTTATCTACGATAAAAAGTAAAAAGTCCACATAAACGACTGTCTGAGCAACGATCCACTATCAGGGGATTACCCGTTTTATAATGATTTATGATCATCCATCGAGATGAAATAATAATATAGAAAAATTGTGTTCTCGCTGTGTTGCCAACGTGGGACATTTATTATTAAAGAGGTTTTAATGTTATGTAAAAAGATTACAAAAATAAAATGTAGTCCCTTCAAATACAGAGAAGTTTTTTTAAGACAAATCAACTTATACAGGGTGGTCCCGATGATACGACAATAAATTAAATCACTGGTAGTTCTAGTTCATAGGAATATTTTTAAACTATCAAATAAATCCTAACACCGAAATGGTTGTCGTATCGTCAGCACCAACCTACCTAAATTTTTTTGCCAAATTTTTTTATTCCTCTTTTTCCACACGTTAATCGGTGCAAATGATTCCTAAGCTTCTTAGTAAACCAATATTTGTTTGTAAAATTTTCTTGTATTTCGTTTACAGTTTTATGCTATTTAGTTTATAAGTTAATTTAAAAAAAAAAATTTCGTTGCAAGGATTTATTTGATAGTTTAAAAATGTTCCTATGAACTAGTACTACCAGTGGTTTCATTTATTGTCGTATCATCGGCACCACCCTGTATATTTGTATAAAAATATTCAAATGACTATGTCAATGTAGGTACTTGTCGCGTTCCTTATCAGAATAAATTCAAATCAGCATCAAGCTCGAAGAGTTTGAATCAAATTCGATTTGATTCAAACTGAAATCATCGGGAGTAAGTCCCCGACCATCGACACCACAATCACGTCAACATTCTAAACACAAAAATACCAGTATAGCAACACAGCATCTAAATTCTATTTAGCAGTAGGAAAGCAGCTCGCTGAGGCTACAGGCCTTGTCACAGCACTCGTTGACGACGAACCTCTTGCCTCTGGACGGTAGGGACATTCCCCTGGCCTTGTGAGAAGCCATCCATGGCCAGCCGTACTGGCCTTCTTGCTCTTTGTAGTATGGGGACAAGATTGCATCTGGAAATAGATTTATTGATATTAGTCAGAATAGCGAATAAAGCTCGATGAGGTGTTTGTCAATTAAGACGTTTTTTGGCAAATACTAGAACCCGGAATCATGAAATCCGAGGACTTCGTGTACAAAAAATGCAATCAAATCTACAGTTTCCCAAATCTAATTATTAAGGCTGAGTTGCATCAAAAAAGTAGTTAAAGTTAAAGTTTGTGTCAAATTTGACAGTACAGTGCGATCAAATTATCTTGGCAGCTCCGAACTTCGTGCAGGTCATTTTGTTACAACGAATGTCTAAAAGTGTTATGATATTTATTTATTTGTATTTCTCACTGTTTAAATTAGATATCTTCTGATCGTTTAAGTATTGGTTTATCTGGCAATAACAGTTTTATTCCCAAGTTTACATGCGTAAAATTTCGCAAAGCCTATGTTCAGAGCTGCCAAGATAATTTGATCGCACTGTACTTTATGGGGTATAGAAAAATTATTTATTTATTTATGCACACACAAAATACAAAAAAAAAGGATAAAAACGTAACAAATAGAAGAGCACAAAGGTACTGCTTATTTAATTATATGTTTAAACAAAATTTTTTTTGCAAACATTCAAACAAAGTAAGTACCTATTATATTTATTGCTTTGTCTATAGCACGTATTACTTTTTGGTTGAACAATTACCTACGATGAATATCCTTGTTACGCCTTAAGCAATGCAATCGTATAGTCAGCCACCAAGCTACGTTTTTAGAGACTCGAAATCTTGGCAAGAAACATTCGTCGTTCCATGTGGAAAAACGATCGGCTCTAGGTAATCACACTTTTCTTTTGATCGCTTTCGTCATCAGAACTGGTTTCTGCGAGTATTTCTTGGAGCAGGGACATGATGTCTAAAGGTTATATTCAACGCGTTTGACAATAAAATTGACAGACAATTTAACACAAACTATAACACTAACCAGCGGAAAGTGAGCGGTTGCAGTTACTGTTAAAGTTATGACGTCATTTAACTATTTTTCAAATGGCGCAACTCATTGTTGGCCTAACCGATACAAAACTGAAGTTTTGTGGTTTGTTTGACGTGTCATTTGACACAAACTTTAACTTTAACTACTTTTTTGGTGCAACTCAGCCTAGTCATTTGTTTTCACTCGACGCCGACTTCTGATGTTATGTAAAATCTATAGACTGAAATGGGGGTTGTGAAAAAATAAAAATAATACTTATTCATCCTAATTGATGATTGAAAACGTAATAAAATCTCTGATATTTAATACTTAGCTTTTGCCAGCGGCTTCGCCCGCGTGAAAATGACGATTTTCCATACAAACTTTCATCCCCTATTTAAATCCCTTAGGGGTTGAATTTCGAAAATCATTCCTTATTCCTTGTCTACATTATAAAGGGAACCTCTGTGCAAAATTTCAGCTTTCTAGGTCCAAGGGTTTGGGCTGGGCGTTGATGAGTCAGTCAGTCAGTCAGTCAGGACTTCTCTTTTTATTTATATAGATAGAAGAGTGTCAAGGTTCCTTCTTCTAGATTAAATCCGTATAAATTTGACTATTTTGCCGAGGTTAATTACTACCTAACCTAAAACAATCCCAACTACCTTCCTTCCAGAATCAGCATTAAATCAATTACTCTTCCTCAATGCACTCAATACCAAGATAAATTCCCACAAACCATGGAGATACATTCAGATTGCATTAAATACTGACGGATCGGTAGACCGCTTGCGTAATAAATCGTTCCTCTTAGCCGACTTTTACAAATTGCAGCAGAAGATAAGCAGCTGGTACACTATAAGAGAGCTTTCTTTTATTGTGAAATGCGCTCGGTTCAGACTCGAGAGGATATTGTAATAATCTTCATATTGATTGTAGTTGCAAGTCTGTGTTTTCATCAAGGTATGTTGGTACTGTTTGTACTAGATTTTCTTTTTATTTTACTACATTAATTCATAAAAGTTCCGTGTGGTGTCGGACGTAAAGAATAGCACCATCCCATATCTTCCCGTGGGTGTCGTAAGAGGCGACTAAGGGACTTACCAGAGAATGGGCAGCAGCGTTCTCTGTGTCTTTGTAACAACCATACTGCGATCGCCAACCCGCCTGCCAAGCGTGGCGATTATGGCAAACCCCCCCAAAAATGCCTGGGGGAGGCCTATGTCCAGCAGTGGACGTCTTTTGGCTGAAATGATGATGATGATGAATTCATAACAAACTTATATTTACAGTTCTTCTTAGCTCAAAATTTGGCGACAAGATTGGCACTTTCAGTAGCGTTCTTCGTCTCCTATGATGTGCACAGGCAACAGGACAGGCAGGACACGTAGGTATCCCAGCAGAGTCATCTATGAATCTCCACCTAAACAGGTTTTCCTTGCGAACCAACTAAAAAAGACTAGAAAATCAAACTTACTATACATAGATCCAGAGTCCGACCGCTTATTCTCCGTGTCCTCCATGCACAGGAACGCCAGAGCCCTAGCGAGTGACCTCCCGCAGTAGACCTGAGGGTTGGACTCCTGGTAGGGGGTCCCGCCCCCAATGTGCGCGGAGCATAGGGTGATGGTACACAGTGTGGCAAGCAGGATTGACTGTTGAGGATTCATCTGTAATAATTGATGTTAGCTGAAGTAGTGTGTGTTTCGTTGTTGTGCTGGGCCAACGACTTCCAAAAGGTGGCTGGGTCAGATTGGATGAAGGTGGAGGACATAGTGTTGTAGTGCACACGACATACATTTTGAAAGAAGTGTATTTACAACAATGACCTGCCATAGTCAGAGTTAACT
This sequence comes from Diarsia dahlii, assembly GCA_949775195.1. Classification (NCBI taxonomy): domain Eukaryota; kingdom Metazoa; phylum Arthropoda; class Insecta; order Lepidoptera; family Noctuidae; genus Diarsia; species Diarsia dahlii. The sequence continues at coordinate 21,726,615 of OX459199.1, forward strand.
GATGGATTAATTATTTTTAGCTCGTTGGTTTAGTAATCTGTAAAACGTGTTGCACCGACCCCAAATTGAACGGGATAAGGGCAGGAAGATGATCTTGGTCTAGTGTCATTAGCAGTACCACTACTGATGGCAATAGACTTGCCCCCCATTACATCATCTTTATTTATTTAATTCTTTAAGTAGGTACACATGTGTACAAATGCCTTAAAACATCGGCGTGACCGGATATAGTGAATACTTTTATTTAACTAGGTGTTGCCAGCGGCTTCGCCCGCTACTACTCGAAAATTATCCCATGGGTAAAAATAAAATCAGGATAAAAACTATCTTATGTGTTAATCCATGGTATAAACTACCTGTGTACCAAATTTTATCCTAATCCGTTCAGTAGTCTTTGCGTGAAAGAGTAAACATCCATACATACATTCTTACAAACTTTCGCGTTTATAATATTAGTAGGATGGCGCTGCCTATCTGTACTTCACAACCCAGGTAACCATATCCGTATCTAAGTTAGATTGTCAGACTATCTGACCCCTATTACATGGAACTTGCATTTATCTGAAGAAAAGTGGGTCACCTACAGCTCTGCCCGCCACTTCGTGGAATACACAAACATTGACGATTCGCTATATTTATGTAAAAGTTTCTAGGAACTGTTTGCAAATCCGGATTTTTATGAAAATCTATTCAACGGAATATCCGGAATTTTAGGGAAATCGACACGGCATATTGCAATGTTTGTATTTTGTCTGTAAACATCATCATTTTATATTTTTCTGCGAAACGTTCTCTTGTTGATCCCTTTGAATAAGCCTCGGTAAAATCACATGATACTCCCGTTGACACTGTTGAACTTTAAAAAATATTTATTTTGTTTAAAAATACCTCCTCAATCGAACAGCTTTTATAAATGTTAATAAACATATCGTGCCCTTAAAGCGAAAACCAACTAAAGTCACTTATGGGCAAATAGTTACAAGTTTAATTCTGTATGTAAACACATGTTTAAGCAAATAAAATTTCTTATTCTTATTCTTATTCTTATTCTTACCGTTAGAATCTCCTTTTCAAGATCTACATACTGGTAAAACCCGTTTTCCGATATGACACTCCGTTCTCGATTTAGCTTTTAGCTAAAGTAACTTAACAGGAGATTTTTGAAATAAAGAACAGGTCAATAAATGTCAGTTAAAGCAAGGTTTCTGCACTGTAAACCATGTTTTTTGCCAGGAAAAACATTGAATCGCCGTTTAAGTGGTTTTTACATGATTTAAGTTAGATGAACAATAACAATTTAATAACTGAGTCAAGAGACTAAAGATTTCTACTTAGTTTTAGCAATTATCCATTAGGTAAACATACAAATTTCGTTTAATTAAATTCATTGAAAAACTGCTGTCCAAACTCTATTTTTCAAAAGACAAGAAAACATTGCGACTACAGGAAAAACCACTAATCTGCAGCACTTATCAAGCCAATGTTTAATTATTCCTACTTTTTTTGAGAATTAAGTTCTTTTTTCTCTTCCACCCGAATAATGAATACAATAAGAAATGAAAAATACACGTACTCTCCTCATTATCAGTTGTTTTAATATAAATTTTACGATTCGAACCTTTAAACACGATTTTCTCGAAACTACGTTTTATGCAGTTAGTTGGGTTTTGAAGTACGGGCACGATATCCGAATTCAGTGTACTTTATACAGAATTCGGATAATTTTCAGTGAAACACTGGTTGTATTACAACAATAAGTTGTACAAGATATCAAACGCAACAAATTCTCATTGATTTACAAATGGAGGCGAGCAGCCAATTGGCAAAGTAAATAATATGTATAAGATTAAAACGAAATATCGGAACAGAAATGGGTGTCCAACAACTACGGGCAAATAAACTTATAAGAATCTTAGTTTTCTTCACCCATAGTTCAATGATATGCATAAAATAATATAAAATTTAATACACCTTCTTAATTATTTTATGTTTACCATCATATACTCGTTTATACAACAGTTTAATGCCTGGTATATTGAGTTCAGTTCAGACATAAGACAAACTTAAATAGCACTAAAAATACAATTTGGAAATTAAGTTGGTAGAGTTTCATAAAAAATTTTGAAGTCTTCTTCGAAAGAATCCCAAAATTAACCAAAACCTTATCGAAATATTACAATCCATAGTTTTAAAATCAATTCAGTATATCACAAGTTCACAACATCATTAATTATTAAAGAAAAACACATAATTTTCTCACCTTAGTATCGCAGACCGCACCTTGCTCGAATATGAAAGCCTGAACCAAGGAGTTCCCATTTTATACCCCTGTAACATATTCCACGATAATAATTAATATTCCATGTGTCAATAATACGAGTAATATGGCTGTGAATAATGTAATTTGATGTGTGACCTTGTATTTGGGAAAGGTGTCAAGGGGTGGCTATGTCTCTCACCTTTATAAGGCGGTCATGTGAATAGAAAAGGTCAACAAGAAAACTATTAACGTGTCGCCTTTGTAAAACAATTGCGAAGACACCCTTCGAACCAGAAAATATGAAGTAAAAACTAATAAGTTAAAGATCTAAAAGAAATTGATAAAAATCCGAACACTCTACACCAGTTAGTCTATATACTTGTTTACTACTGGTAGGTGGTAAGTTTTAGTCAGTAAGAGTCTGACACTCCCTCCTACTCCGTCCAGAGTGGGAGGAGTCATTTGATTATTTTCCATCGCTATTAAAAGAAAATTTTACCTACGCAATTTCTTTATTTTTCTCTGAAAATAAACGCCATCATTGAGTTTGGCATACCTAAGTAAAGAGAGTTTTATACCCAGCAGTGGGTGAAGTCGAGATGTGGATGATGATGATGAAATGCCATCAGGCGCATAGCTTTGTCTTCTTATTTATAAACTTGGCACTAATTACACTGCAAATTTTTGTCCTTTAATTACGCCTACCTGCATTTAACAACGTCAATGAAGATCACTTCTTTCACTCAACCCGATAAATCAACATCAAAATTATCTATCTAAACTTGCAACCTTGCCTAAACAGGGGAGCATGAACATTAGTCACCACAAGGTCCCTATCTATCACGCAAGAGCCGACACATCATCGGCTCGTATCTGAAGACGCATGGCCACTGACTCGAAGGTGCTTAGAGTGGAGCTGTCATCGCCAAATGACCCTATATCAAAGTATCCATTAAGATTGCTCAGGATTTAGGTCTATTCACATTTAGGTCGGGACAGTTTTTCGATAGCAGAAAATTTATTTAAGGTGAATTTGGTAAAGTTTTATTTGGGTACCTTTGGATTGATTCGGGAATTTTAGTTTGTAACCATGGGGGTCGATATGAGAATGTTGATGATAAAGTCAGTTAGTACACAAAAAAATTATGTTACCAACACATCGGATATGGCACAGCCACATAGCAACAGAGCATGGAGAGTTCGCCTCCACCTCTTCCAAATTGTCTGAAAAAAGCAATACACTAAAGCATCCATATTCAATCGGATAGTCTAAATAAATGTAGCAAATTCATCAGGTGTCCTGAAGCCTTATTGCTCCAATTTTACAATGGCGTCGTACTGGCGCGAATTCCAATCTGGGGCGCACTTAAGCCGTCAAATAAGATGAAACCAAGTGGAACATTGGAAGTGACGTCCCCCCCAAACACAACGTTTGCTGTCGTACACTTCATTTGTTAAAAGTCTATTCCGCTCCGTTGAACGATTTAATGGAGATCAGTGAGTATGACGTATTTGAAATGTAAACAAAATTGTTATACAAACTCCTGCTTTTAGCGAACGCTTGAACGACAAACGGGCGCGCTTTGAAGTTTAAGTGTTACTGGTAATTGCTGTGCTTATATAAATAAGTTATAATATGTATATAATCCAACGGGCGTTACAGTGAGTTGGTAGATACTCAAGCATTAGTTATGTGCCATTCGCGGACATTGTCGTAGGTGTGATCAAACTTAAACATCTGACAAAGTAAGTACTGTAATGTTGAAATAAATGTTCTAAACCACCTATTCCTCTGTAGCAAAGTGTGACACAGGGAAAGGATATCTCCCGACACTGTTCATTACTATACTGTCATTACCCTTACTGCAAGAGCATCATCTTCTATCTTCTATCTATACTTATAATAAATCTGTTGAGAGGTCAATTCTGTACATGATATATTATATATTTTCAAAATAACTATCAGGGGGTAATTATTAGTGATCGATACTAATGCCAAAAATGCAATCAGTAAAATTTTTGTCTGTCTGTCGGTCTGTCTGTATGTTCCTTATAGAAACAAAAACTACTCGACGGAATTTAACGAAACTTGGTACAATAGGGGATCGGACAAAAAAAAACTAATTAGTCCGTCAGATAGATTTCCAAAAATTATTGGACACGTATTTTTTCTTTTTTCACGTAAACTTATAATGAAGACGATACAGTGCTTCGAAAACTCGTGTGACGTCATAATGATAGTACATTTTGACGACACAAGGGACGTTTCAAGCCCCACTCCAAGATCTTTGACGCGTTTTATCTTCCGTCATTTTTTATTGATTTGATAAAACAAAAAATACGTATTCAATATTTTTCGATAATCTAACTTACGGACTAAACAGAATCATATTATTTTGACCCAGTCCGATCCCCTATTATTCTTCATACTCCTGGGGAGGTTATAGTATACTTTTCATCACGCTACAATCAATAGGAGCAGAGCAGTGAAGGGAAATGTTGGGAAAACGGGAGAAGTTGCTCCATTTTTTAAGCTTCCGTCGCGTGTACAGCCTTACCTAATGGTTAAAGCTACATAGAAATCATTTATGACGGAAATGTTCTACATAAAAATTATCTAAAAAATATCCCAAAACAGCATAATTATGTCTATCTTTTATGGTTGACTCACAATCACACGTGTAAATCCCGATAGCTTAGCAGTTCGGAGCTTTCTGATTATATTTCTCGCATTCGCTCCCGGGTTAGCAGTTCTAGAAATCTTGTTCACGTGCCGGACGGGTCAACTTTCAACAAAGTTTACCCGGAAGCTTTGCGCTGAAGTATTTTCGTTCTGTAGGTACATAAGCCTCATGTGAAAGTGATCTAAACAATATTACCAATACATTAACTTAACCCTTTAGTTCGCAGGTGAAAAAATGTTGCAATTTCATTCTTTTTTCTTTTTGGGGGGTTTAATTATAGTCTAAATGGCTTTATAAAAATATTTAAAAAAATATAACTTATATACTTTTTGAGAAAACATATGTTGTTGAGGTACAACGTTGCGAAACACTCTAAAGAGTAAATGGCAGAATATATGTCGTACACTACCAACATTGCGGCTTGAGTGGACAGTAAAATTTACAATCAAATTAAAAACAATGTGTGAAGAAACAAAGTTTACTGTTCAAAACAACACACAAAATCATCTTTCTTTGAAATATAATTATCGTCATTTAGACGTTGACATCGTAATGATAGTAACAATTTTTATTTTCCAACAACCACGATCTAAGGTTACATTTATTGCAATTTACACTGCATGGTATACTGGTTTTCTGCCCCTTTTGGTAGACTGCCCCGTTGGTCTCACGGTTGCAAAGCGCGACTGCTGAGCGTGGGGTCTTTGGTTCGATTCCTGGGTCGGGCCAAAATAACTATTGGGTTTTCATTAGAAACCAAGTAGTAGGCCGGAGTTTGGAAGTTGGTGGTTTGGTTGGCCTGATCGCGCCTGATCTATCGCCTGTCATGTCGGATTGCCGTCCCATCGGACTATGAGAGGAAAAAGAAACAAAGAGTGCACCTGTACCTACCACACACTTAACTAAACTAACTATAATATCTCCCGCGCCGATTGTCAATCTCCGCTAAGATTGGCCGCCATGACCGAAAATGGACTTCAGGAGGACTATTATTATACTGGTTAATCCCGTGAAGTCTTGCATAGAGCTACGACAACTTCAGCTCCAAGACCTAAGCTATTTACGTAGTCCGTAAAACAGAGGTTTCTGGATGTATCTTCACCAGCATATGGGAAGCAGTATTTATTAATCCAGAGACTCCTGCTCGTATAAATAACTTAAATCCCCATTTCTTTTGCTTCTTGGTTAGATACTGGCGCTTACTTACTGCCCGCGTAACATGGCGATTCTATCTCTATTCTACCAAGGATAAATAAAGCTTTTCAATAATTCAAATCGACATGAAATCTTTCTAAAATCTGTCATTTTGTCGAATCTTTTCGCCAACAAAACCCGTTTCTACGGTGGGAGAAAAAACGCTGGAAGTATTCAAGAGGGTGTTTCAGGCCTACATCAAAAGGCAGATTACATTGTGATAATTCTACTATTGCTGTGTAGTGAAATTTGCCTTTTTTGAATTTGAAGTTTAGGGGTTTTCGACCAAACTTCTTCACCCGTTTTGTCAGATACTTATGTACTGTGGTTACCTTTCTCTTTGAATGAGTTGTACTTGCTGGTGAATTAGTCAAAAGGGAGAGGATTGATGATACTAAATTTAGCATGAAAGGAAGTTACTCTTGCGGTCGATTTTCATTGTAAGAACCGACATAAAATATATGCAGGACTTGACAAGCAAGAGAGCAGCGTTGTTTCTGTACGACATACAGAAAGTCCGGTAATTTTCTGAGAGCTCCGCAGTGTTGGTCACAAACAACATAAGATTTCACAGCCTCATAGGTTGAATATTCATGGTTCAAATGAGATGATTTTTACATTAATCAATAAAGGCGATATTTCTTCAGAAATTTTTCATGATTAATACCCATTAACTAAATGCAAATGTCCAAAATCGAAAATTATTAACCTTAGATCCGCGCATGACAGTTCACCTCCATGACATCTTGGTAAAAAAAGAGAGAAAAAATTTGCGCGAATTGACAGTTATGTTATTTTTAGGTTGCAAATCATTTTTGCTACATTTTGATTAAAAAAAAAACAAAAACTTATCAGCAGAAAATGAACCAGATTTTTTTGTTTACTATGTCGTTCAGGTTCAACACTGCGAATTAAAGGGTTAATAACATACAAGGAGTTACACGCTGACGGAGTCGCGGGCACAGCTATTAATAATAATATTCTGCGGTTCCGTATTGCGATATTTTTCAACAGTATTGTGGATTGACATATTATATTTCCCTACTAAAATACGAAAGTTAATCTGTCTGTTACATCAAAACCACTGAACGGTGAGGAAGGACATAAGGTACTTTTTTACGAAAAACGACGGAAACGCGGACGAAGTCGCGGGCAAAAGCTAGTCATAAATAAATGGCAACTAGACCTCACCTTCGCTATTTCACGATAATCGTAGTAAGTAGTCGTAGTCCATGAAGAATCTATAAATACTTACAATCGATGGCCTTCAGAGCTTCATAGAGAGCAAATCCAAACGAAGCCTAAAAGCACTATTGTTCTCCCCGTCAGTGCTATTTCTTTTTTGTTGTAGAAATCTAGACAATACCTGGGAACCCCCTAGTTACGGAGATATAAGTAGGGGGTCAAAGATACAAATTTTTCACAGCTGTTTTTTTTACTATAATTTTTTCAGGTTATAACTTAACTTAAATTACCTCCATGACCTGTTGACTATTCAAAGCATTCACTACCACAATGTTTTAAGACTGCTACATTGAGTTTTACCGTAAAATGTGATTTTTCACCACAAAAAAAAATGATTCGCGTTACTTTGTGATGAGCCCTAGTTTGGCCTAGGACAAACAAGTTTTGCCTGAAATTGGGTTTGGCCGGTAACACATGCCTACATCAACTTTACTGACTTAGGTACTTATTCATACAACCACCCTATGTACTTGTACCTACCTACTTTTATCTATTCTGTGTACCAGTCGTCATCATACCCCTTGGTGAGGCTGGTTTAGTCTATGAACTGGTTGTCAGCAGTCAGACTTTCCGGCCACAGACTAGTCAGACTACCTGTAACGACTTCCGAATAAGAATTCCCGTCATGGTTGTACACCCATCCACAGACCAACATAGGCAAGTGCAGCTTAACCTGAAGAGCGGCTGTTGTTATCTAGAGACGAGCTATTCGAACTTTGTGCCTGTAGCTGAGATAAAAAGGTATAATATAAAAAGGTCTAAAACACATCACAATAGTTTCTTGTTCCCGCTTCATCATACTTTCAATCAAGATTGATTACGTTCGGAAATAATTTAGATTTATAACTTTTTTATCAGTATAACTGTGAATATTCTTAAAGTATTTTTTTTTTTCTTAAATTGATTTTAGAATTATAATACTTATACATAATGATCAGTAATTAACATAACACCGTTCTGCGTTGCAACAAGGAAATCCTTTGTGTGAATGATATTCAGTTAATTGGCAACCTTTTTATAGCATCATTTGGAATTTTCCATGCTGTCAACTCAATAATGGCGGCTCAAATGTCAAAGTCGACAAACAAAGCGTGTGTTTTTTTGTAAAACCAACCCAATAATTTTGTGATTATAATTATTAATGATGTCTCGGGACCCTAGAAAAGTCCCTAGACCGTTTTACAACAGAGATAGAGATTGGGATAGGGACAGGCAACAAAATCGCGAGCGAGACCGTGAGCGTGAACGTGATAGGGGTCGTAATGACTATAGAAACCGGCCACTTCGGAAGAGAAGCCGTACGCCTCCCCGAAGAGATGACAATGACAAGCGGAGAAGCCGCTCACCGCGTAAAAATGATAAAGACCTCATTGACGATAACATTTTGAGTGAGATATCTAAGCTGCCAGAACCCAGTGAGCTGTGGGACAACCAACAGTTTCAAGAGACAGGGTTCCCTGCACCGCCGCCCCCTGGTTTCACCCCTCAAGAGGTACTCTATAACACTTATTTACATACCTATTTGATATGTTGCACTTTGTAGTAATATATTTTATGTTTATAGCCGATAGGTGCTTTCGTGCACGAATTGCGGATGACATGGTCAGCCTGGTTGCATTATAGATTACTAGGCATTTGTAGGTACCCGACACATAAATACAGATTCAAATTACTTACATCATCATCGTCGTCAGCTGCAGCTGGAGCTGCCATTATTATTTATGTGAACCTTTTACAACTGAAACGTTTCAACAGTGGAATACTAGCTTAAAGGTACTGCACGAGTTCTGCTTAAAATATCATAGTTTTTATAACAAATGATCCATCAATACACTTTCCTGTTATTACTACTAGACCACATGTCAATTTAATATAGGTTTAAATTGATAAAGTATTATCAATCCATATAAAATTATTGTTCATTGTATCAATCCATATAAAATTATTGTTCTGACGACACGGTTGGCGCAGTGGCTAAGCGATTGGACTGCTGCGCTACGTGTCGCGGGTTCGATCCCCGCATGGAACAAGTATTTGTATGGCCTACAGATAGTTGTTTCGGGTCTGGGCGTGTTTGTGTATGTGAGTTTCAATGTTTGTAAACGCACCCACGATACAGGAGAAATTCCTAGTGTGGGGCAACGTTTTAAAAAAAAAAAAAAAATTATTTGCTTACATAGAGAAGCTCAAGACTAAATAATTACAGTTGCTCGGGTCAACCTTTAGGTTAAGTCCGGCTTGCCTAGGTTGGGTCGTAGATGGGTGATCACCCATCACATAGATACCAAGTTTCCTCTGTCATTTCAAGATCTTTGACAGTCAATAGCCGGAAAGTCTGACAACGAGTCAAAGCATATTCTATTACCCAGTACTAACTGCAGTACCCGGCGATAAATATTGCACATCAAACCTTTGGATAAACTATATACAAAATGACTGATAGAGACATCTCTTTTTCGCTGTGCTTTTATATAGCCGCAAGCTAGGTTGGTTCAAAAATGTTTCACGGCAAGCTAAATACAAAATAAGAACTTAATTAACAAATAAATTGCATTGATTTTTCCAAAGGTCAATGTGCAATATTTATTGCGGGGTACTGTATATTGTGGAGGATAGATAGGCAGTTGCTCCATGTAAAATTCAGCTACATCTGGTTAGACTGGAAGCCAACCCCAATATAGTTGGAAAGGCTAGGCAGATGATGATGTTTGCTTACCTAAATGCAACAAATAAATAGTACCTCTATTTGTAAATACATGAATGTAGCATTGATGCAATTATAAAACAAACAGTTCCTTCTCATTCATCATCATCCACAACCCGAATTCACCCACTGCTGGGTATAGGCCTCTCTTTCCTGGTGCCAAACGCCACGTTCTTGTGCCAGTCTCATCCAGGTTTTTCCCTCGATGGCAACTATATCGTCTGCCCATCTCGCCGCCGGGCGACCTACATTTCTTTTACCCGTTCTTGGACGCCATTCGGTGACAGCCTTACTCCACCTGCCATCTCTACGCCTTGCCAGGTGTCCTGCCCAACCCCTATTTGAGTTCCATAACGCGCTTTCCAATATCAGTGACCTTTGTGCGTCTTCGGATGTCGACATTTGGAACTCGGTCTACCAGTTTTATGCCTAGCATGGAACGCTCCATGGCTCTCTGTGCAACTCTTAGTCTGTACACAGCGTCCATGTTTCAGCACTGTAAGTCATTGTAGGCAGTTCCTTCTATGTGAGGTTAATTGAAAATACTTGCTACATTGCTATAAACAGATACTATTGATGTGCATAAGCAAGACTTTCAGTATTCTCTGTTTTGAAATACAATGCCTTGATTAATGTTTTGTATTGTTTTTTTGTTAGCCTGATCCTCCTCGGCAAAAGCCTCCCCCATTCGTTCCAATTTTGTCGTTGTTGCGCCTCTTCTCGCCAATTAACGAGCAAGCTATCCTAGGCGTCCCGCCAACTTCTCCTCGGTCTGCCGCGCTATAGATTGATATAGAAACATCTACACATCATCACAATAATATTTAATACAACAACCTACTTCTAATTTACAGGGAGTGACTCTACCAACACCTGCAAACTACCCAACCAACTACCAGCCATCATACTCCGGTATCTACGATGACTTCCCATCGGTGGGGGGAGTGCCCCAGGCACCACTCCCTCCAGACTTGTCAGCGTGGAACCAGATGTCGCTGCCACCTCCTCCACCGCAGGCAGCTCCTGCACCCTTCCTGAATAATGTGGAAGACCAGATCAAGAAAGAAGGTATGCTTTCGTTTCTTTTTCCATGTCTAACCTTTTTTCTTTCTTTACAGATCTTTAAGGAGTTTATTTCTTTATTTTTTGCCTGTTATATGAGAAAACAGGTTGTGTTTTAGTTTTATATTACTAGAGAAAGAACTTTTTGAAAATTACTGTGTTTTTTATGTTATGTGTTCAGGCTATTTATTGTTTAGTTTACTGGTGTGTAGAATCAGGTACATAATAATATAACTAAAACCTTGGAAGTCCTTATTTGTATTGTATTCAAATTATCTATTGTTCTTTCTAACCAATGTTTATTATTTTACCATTCACATCAAGAACTAACCTTAATTCTAACATTTATAAGTGATATTGACATGAGTTCTTATAATATAACTTGCTTTAAAACAACTTAACACTCAGGGGGCATTGGAAACTATTGTTTCTACAAAGACATAATTTATACAATAATTAAGTTTAATCAAGTGCACTCTCCTAGCAACTTGTAATTGCTGTCTGATTCATAATGTAACACTTATACATGTGTTATTTCCAGTAATAAATACAGTGGCACATCAAGGTACTATATTCTGTCAAATTTCTATATCTTTAAAAAAAAAATACAGTTTCGGCTTGATGTGCTGGAGTCTGTAAGTACATGACATCCAGTTGTTAGGCCAGTAGTGTACAACGTTTATTTTAACGTAATTTAGGAGGTCCTTTCTAAAATAAATAAGATTTGTTCTAGAAAACAAAGGATTTCAGTGCCCCCTTAAGCTTAACAGTATGTACTTCAAATATTTTATCTACTTGTTATTCCATTGTGTCATCCTACTACTTAAAAACCTATTATGTTAAAATGTTGTTTTCCAGGATCTGACAATCCACCTGTTACCATTTAGTTTGTAAACATTTATAGGAAAGTGCAACTACAAGACAAGTTACATTATTAAATAAACACTAGTGTGAAGAAACCCGCAGAAAATGGCAGCAGAAATATTTTCACTGCTTTAACTAATAATATTATAGTTCTGTTTCGCCTACCACCACATTCTGCTATTACTTGCAATCCCTGCATGACTTAAACTGAGTTCAAAGGTTCCTAAATGCTACTTGGAACTGCCTCTAGAGATTTATAAGCAGAATTGGGTCCACGACAGCTAAGAGAAGTCTTGTTTACATACATTTGCTTTCATTAAGTGTATTGTTGTATCGAATTCTCGTGACAAGATTATAAAATAAATTAAGATATCTCGTCACCTGTTCACAATACGACAGCACACTTAATCTGCTAACCTAATATAGTTTATAAAATAACAAAATATTTTCACAGCCGCCATCGAATCAGAAATGCGTCATCAGAAAGCAGCTCTGTCCAAACAGAGAGAAGACTACATAAAGAAAACAAACATACTCAAGAAAGAAATGGAAACCTTGAAGGATCAACGTAACGAACTGCGCGGCGACGCCAAGCGCTCACCGAGTCCGGACACCAAGAGGTTTTTGAAGGAAAACACCAAGTTACAGGTTTGACTTGTGATACACCAAATATGTCTTATGATTTAAGACTTACAGCTCATTTTTGTCTATATTTCTGCTTATTATAAGGCTTGTTCTACTACGTGAATCTATAATGTTTGGCATCGATGCGTTACTTATAGTTGGAGATACAGAATAAGTTGAAGACGATCTACAATGTAGTGGATATGCTGAACGGCATCATCGGGGAGGAAGCGCACGAGATTATCGGCGACGAGGGCGAGGCGCCGGAGCGCAACAACAAACGTAAATCTAGGTGCGTGCCTGTCTTCATTTTATTTTCCTTTTAAATGATTATTAAACATTTGAAAGTTTATTTCTTTCTTGAAAGTTCTAAAACTTCTATAATCTGTAATGTATTTGTTTTAAAAATTGAAGAAAATGTTTAAGTACATAGCGATAAACTTTCATACCAAGTTAATTTGTGATTTTACCAGAATGTGTGTACAAACAAAATAGTTTTTAGTTTCTATACTTCTCTCCCAAAAGCAGGACTGCACCGCTTTCGTGCCCTTGCGAGCTAATCGCTTTGACATATTAGTGATCTGCCTACCTCAAGAAGGAAAAAAAAAGCTTGAAGTGCTCACCGGTGGAATCTGCTTCTACGTGACATTTTGTAATGCGTTAAGTAATATTCTTTTGGGCATATGGTTCACTATGCTGTGGCATGAACAGGTAAAAATGACATGAAAATTATATGAAATGCTAAAGAAAATAATGAATTATTTTGTGCAATGTAAGCTTTTATAACATGTCATTGCTTTTATACATTAAGATGAATTGTCATTGACATACTAGAGTAAAATTTATATGCTAAATCTTTATAATTTGTCTATTACCCTCTCACTCGAGTTGACTGTGTGTGAGTGAGAAGAAAATAGTAATAGAGGCCGTCGCCATTTTCTATAGGTACGAATAAATATCTTTTTGTATTTCTTCCCATGTTTTTTTTTGTTTTATCATCTGTCTACATTAAATATGGCTTATAGTTTTGTTGTTTTATTCAACTTGGAACTCGCGGAAGAAGAAAAAAGGAATGAGAATATAATTTCAAGGAGAAGGTAGAGCCTACTATATGACAACAGAAGTGAAACATCTTTAAGCGGTGTCATCGGTTCTACACGACAAAGAAGAAGGCGAAAAATATTTGTTTTATTTTATTTACACTTAAATACCTGCGCGAGTGAAAATTTTATAAAAAACGAAAAAGTTGTGGTTTTTAACCGTATCAAAAATGTGTAATCGTTTCATGAAAATTACAACAGCTACTAGACTTAAATTTAATTTCTAGTCCGATGCAAAAAAAAAGGTATGGGACAGCTGTTAATTTTTCATGTTTCGGGTAGCCCACGAAATTCAATTTTTTCTCACGTTTCGGTCACATAGAAAAAATCCCGGTATCCCTTAAAATTCAATTTTTTCTTACGTTTCGGTCCCAAAGAAAAAATCCGGGTAGCCTGCGTAATCAAATTTTTTCTTACGTTTCGGTTCCATAGAAAAAAACCGGGTAGCCCGCGGAATCAAATTTTTTCTTACGTTTCGGTTCCATAGAAAAAATCCAGGTAGCCCGCGGAATCTAATTTTTTCTTACGTTTCGGTTCCATAGAAAAAATCCGGGTAGCCCGCGGAATTAAATTTTTTCTTACGTTTCGGTTCCATAGAAAAAATCCGGGTAGCCCGCGGAATTCAATTTATTCCTACGTTTTAGTCCCATAGTAAAAATTGTTTAGTTTGATCCTCTTTAGGTTCACTGATACACGCTGTATAAAACAAAATACTTTTTAATAACGGAAAATTTCTAAACCAACCAAATTCCACACCAGTTGGAACCATATAACGCGACCATATTCAAACCGTGAGCAAAATATAACATCCTCTTAACATCTCTTATAATTTTCGACTCCTATCTATAACATTGCTGGATGTCCTACAGGTCTCCAACCAGTTTGAACAAGTTCAACTATGTGTACTACGACCCTGAGATGCACTGGTGTCGAGTCTGCAATGAGTTCCCGCCGACTGCCAAGGATTATTTGAACCACTTGCACTCGCCTGCCCACCATAAGTAAGTATCTACAACAGGTGCCGTTTTGTGTCCTCGTCAAAATTTCGATTTTTATAGAAGGCATCAATGATCTACTTAAATAGGGGATCGGACTGGGTCAAAATAATATGATTCTGTTTAGTCCGTAAGTAAGATTATCGAAAAATATTGAATACGTGTTTTTTGTTTTATCAAATCAATAAAATATGACGAAGATAAAACGCGTTAAAGATCTTGGAGTGGGGCTTGAAACGTCACTTGTGTCGTCAAAATGTACTATCATATGACGTCACACGAGTTTTCGAAGCACTATATCGTCTTCATTTTAAGTTTACGTGAAAAAAGAAAAAATACGTGTCCAATAATTTTTGGAAATCTATCTGACGGACTAATTAGTTTTTTTTTGTCCGATCCCCTATTACGCTACCTTTATATACGCGGAATAAGAAACGATCGAATGCATGCTTGCGTTTGTTTGTGCGTGTGTGAAAGCGCAGTTATATGGCAAGAAACATGCGGGACGCCTTTAACACGGTTGGTTCACACAACGACGCGCACATGCAAATTCTATTAAAAAAAACCTGCCTATTTTATTATTAATTCGGATCGAGAATCATTAGTATAGTAACGTTCTTGAATTTGACGAGGATGCAAAACGACAGCATGTATACAAAGGTAGATCTAAGGATGATATGGCTAGAAAGGAGGTGACTGCTTAGAAGTAATTGAGAAGTATGGAAGAAATGTTGCGCTGACCCCGAATGAATAGGGGATCGGACTGGGTCAAAATAATATGATTCTGTTTAGTCCGTAAGTTAGATTATCGAAAAATATTGAATACGTGTTTTTTGTTTTATCAAATCATTAAAAAATGACGAAGATAAAACGCGTCAAAGATCATGGAGTGGGGCTTGAAACGTCACTTGTAGGTACAAAATGTACTATCATATGACGTCACACGAGTTTTCGAAGCACTGTATCGTCTTCATTTTTTGTTTACGTGAAAAAAGAAAAAATACGTGTCCAATAATTTTTGGAAATCTATCTGACGGACTAATTAGTTTTTTTTTGTCCGATCCCCTATTGGGATAAGGGCAGAAAAATGATGATGGTTTTTCTTCAAAAAGATAAGATCAAAATACTCGAATCTAATGAAACTAAACTTTTTAAATAAATCGGTAATTGCATAGCAAATAATCCTCGTGTTGAAGGATGGCGGCTGCGCATATGGAAGCGCCGTGGCACTCTGTATCCGGCGTCAACGAAGGTTTCCCGAGCTTCCCTGCTGCGCCTACCAAACGGACGCCCATTAAAGGTTTGTTCGTTGACCCTTTATTTTATAACCTTGTACACACGGGACTGCTGTTATTACAGCTATTGCAGAAAATCTCCCATCTGGACACGAATTACCATGGCTGACCTGGAAGTCAGAATAGGCTCCAGACACATGTTGATCGAAGCAAGTAAAATCTGTTCAGGTGGAGATACATAGATGACTCAGCCCTGAAGCACACCTCGGACACTCCATACAACGCCCGCAAAATAATTACCTATTACTACTACATAAACAAATAACGTTTGTGCACGACGTGCACGTGCAAATGTGTGCGTAAACTCTAGTAGGGTTATCGTAGCCTAAAACATGGCGCGGAAAGTGCAACGGTCTGCGTCGCGAAAACCGAACGACGACTAATACGAGCGCGAGCCATTGCTCAAGTGTCGACGACGAATACCTCGAAGTGCGGGGTGAGGTGCGGTATTTAATATCAGCGTCCCTTCTGTACGTAGTACTATTATGTATTCTGTGCCTGAAGTGTAAACGATGGGATACTTATTATCGTGTCCTGCCTGACCCGCGTCACCCTACAACAGAGAACAAATTCGGAATTCATGATCATCCATTACCGCTATGATTTCTTATTAGGGCACAACGAGTTGATCTGCTAATCTTAATGTCGTTAGTCTTGTGGTCCTGGATTCGATTCCCAGGTCGGGCAAAGTGTTATTGGGTTTTCCCATCAGCAATTTCTCAGTATCAGCCACAGAGTCTGGATTTGTGCCCGGAAGGGGAATAGGCTCGCCCCCTATTACATGGGAGATAAACCTAACTGGCGAAATGTGAGTGTCCTAATAGGTACGCCTCTGCCTAACTCATTTATCTCAGAAATTATTTTCTTTCTCCAAGGTCTTCAATTCTTCGTGCCGTCCACCGCGTGGTACTGCAAACTGTGTGATCAGTTCATCGGAGACCTGCACTGTGCGTCTGCACATCTCAAATCTGTCACACATTCCAAGAATTATACTGTGAGTCATCATTTTATTATTAACTAGCTGATGCCCGCGACTTCGTTCACGTGGAAATTTTGATGAGTGACTGTCTCGTTGATTGAGTGACAGTGAAATTAGTGAAAGCTTTGATTTCCACATCAGCTGTTCCAGATCTTCAAATTTTATACGACAACAGAGAGTGCTCATCAGGCTGAACAATTCTTGCTAAGACGTCATTCCTATATATGTTATAGCTGATGCCCGCGGCTTCGCCCGCGTGGATGTTGTAAAAACAATCCTTGATGCGGATTATATATCATTCTAAAATTTCAGCTCGATCGGTGCAGAACTTTTTGAGTTTTTGAAGCGTACACAAACCAACATAACATTTTTATATATATAGATAGATAGTGTAGCTGGGCTCTTGGACTTCCACATCAGGTGTTCCAGATAGAGAGACAATTTTTGCTATGGTACCATTTTTGTATCTCTTATAGATAAGCTGGTCTGTTGCGGTTCTGCATCAGGTATTTAAGTTTCCAAGATAAATTATAGCCTATATGTTGACCAGACTTAATATCTATACAACAAAAAAAAAACCATTCAAATCCGTCGAGTAGTTCCGAAGATTAGCGTGTACAAACAAACAGACAGACTTTTTTTTTTCGATTCGTGCTCTATTACTGTTCCTAAACCCCCCTCAATTATTATTTTTTTAATATATTCAATGTACAGACACAGTTTTTTTACTGTTTTATTATATGTATAGATTAACTTTAAGTATAATAAATGGATAATGATGATGCAAGACAATAGATAAGGGAAAACTGCTTTATAACCACGACAGACTGACAATGAGCAGCTGGTGGTCAATTGTGTGGAGTGGATTGAAAAGTCCTATGTCCTGTTATATTATGACGACTTGGAGTTATATATTCAAAAGACCATCCCAAACACTAATCGGCATAGTCCTAACATGAATATACCAAGATTATGCCTGGACCTTAAAAGAGACTATGGTCTCTGACTTTTGTTTCTGCTGATTCTTCTCAGAGTAGTCAAGTAAGAAATACCGGTGCCATCTAGTGTTAAAAAATACGTGTAAAAATGTTTGTAAAAACACTCACATTCTTATATTTTCACCTACCATATCCCATTTCTAGCCTCCAATTCAGAGCAGCATTAATCATTTTAACTTATATTTTCTGTTCCTTTCCAGAACTTCGTAGAACAGAACCCGCACTGGGAGACAGACTGGATGTCAGACCGTCAGAAAGCCTTCGAGAAGAACCGCGCAAATAAAGGCAAAGCTGAATCGGAGAAGCCAGCTCAATACACCTCCCATACCATCACATTCAACAAAGATGGTTTCCACACCAAGAGGAAAGAGTCACCTACTCCCACCTCAGATGATAAAAAGAAGAAAAAGGATAAAAAGAAGAAGAATAAGAGAAAGAGTAGTAGCAGCTCTTCCAGTGATTCTAGCAGCTCTGATAGTGAACCTGTTAAGAAGAAAAAGACTACTAAAAGTAGGTTTGATTTTAAATATATATTGACTATTGGATAGGTTTAATTTTTGAATCTTTTGTGGTAACTTATAAACTAGTTGGAGCTTCTATAGTTGTAGATTTAGCAAATAATTTCATGCTTTAATAAACAATAACCATCCTACCACTGATGAAAAGTGAAAATTTCTAACTATGCTCATCTTTGAACCAGCTTTAATTATTTACCCATTTCAAATGTTGTACCCACACTGTTCTTTGCAATCGAAATAGTTTAAGGTTGATGTTCCAGGGTAGCCCGCGAAATTCAAATTTTCTTACGTTTTTAGCGAGAACTGTCACTAAAAACTGTCAAGAATGACATATGAATACTCATTCTTGACAGTTACATGAACTTGGAGGGTTATAATGATGATTTTGATGATTTTAATTCTGTAACTGCATACGTCTTACAGCTGCGAATCATATTTTCACTAACATACAACCTAGCACTGGCCTGCAAATCGCTAAAAATGTAAGAAAATTTGAATTTCGCGGGCTACCGTGAACATCCACCTTAAAGAAGAACCAGGGAGTTCAGAATAATCGATAATCGCGAAAGATATCCCGTAGATAACAGAATAAGTTTAGATAGAAACCGCGAAAGCTTAAAACAGTGTTTAGTTTAGAAGAGGTTGTTAGTGTTTACAATTCTTTTAAAAGAAAAAGTAAAGTAAAAGCAACATTAATGTAATTATTAACAAATTGTTTGATCATTTGTTTTTATAGCTAAAAAACAAAGAAACAAGGCGGATGGTCGGGAGGACAAGTCTCTCACGGAATGGATGTCCAACATACAGATGGACAGGCTCAACGACAATGACAGGAAACTGCTGGACACACTAAAGAGCAGGTAACTATCTATTATTCACAGGGTTTTGAAATTATCAAGATCCATGCTGAAAAGTCTGATGTGAATAATTCTGTGTGGTGTGTGTGTTCCGTGTGGTGTCGGACATAAAGAATAGCACCATCCCCTATCTTCCCGTGGGTGTCGTAAGAGGCGACTAAGGGATGTACCAGAGAATGGGCAGCAGCGTTCTCTGTGCTTTTTGTATCGACCGTACTGCGATCGCCAACCCGCCTGCCAAGCGTGGCGATTATGGCAAACCCCCCCAAAAAGCCTGGGGGAGGCCTATGTCCAGCAGTGGACGTCTTTTGGCTGAAATGATGATGATGATGATGAATAATTCTGTCAATAAAATATTCTAGTTTCCTTTTCATGCAACATACAACAATTGAAGACTTATCTCTGTATTGGTATTTCAAAACTTTTACAGTTACTCGACAAAAGACAACTATGTATTACACCGAGATTTTCAATATAATAAGTTTGGGAAATCATCAATGACTCCTCCCGCTCTGGGCGGAGCGGAAGGGAGTGTCAGACTTCTACTGACTAAAACCACCCATGTTCCTTCTTAGCCCTTTGTGTTTCGATATCTCTTTCGAACAACCCGCAGCATCGACAGGCACTTCGACATCCCCTGACAACTCAACGCATAGCTTGAATCCCAATGTAGCTGAGTGCAAAGATCTTATAAGTGTAACTGCAACTCTCGATATTTAATCTGCAAAAGAGTGCTGTATCAGCCATCTACAACTTACGCAGACGCGAATCTCTTAACCCTTAATAAGGCAGAACGATCTGGCAATCGGAAAATAAGGGCAAATTGGCATAGGTATAATTGGTAGAAAATTAATTTTAAGGTTTTTTACTTTTTTTGTTTTTTGAATACTTAATGAGTGATTGATAAGTCTTTAAATAAGCTCTGTACAATCATAGAATACCTAACAGGAACAAATGATTAAATTTTTGAGGTGAAAAAAATGGTGGTAAATATATTCCCTTTGCCTTATTATGGGTTAAATATTTTTTTAAACAAATTAATATCATGACGGTATTTTGTCAATATATTTATGAAAACATCATGTAAGTCAAAGTCAAAATATTTTATTTCTCATAGACCTACATGGGCACTTTTAAAACGTCTACTAAAAAAAGGTGCACCTATGTTCGGAAAAACCTAAATCTTTTTGACTAAAATATTATTTACTTTTTATGTTACCTGTTATCTAGGATAAAGAAAGAGAAGGTGAACGATGATAAGCATAGATCACCAGACCGAGGTGACAGAGAGCGAGCAGCTGAAATATCTAGGAAAGTGAGGTAAGTGGCAATACTTGTTCTCTATGATGTTTTTAAGTAAGCATTTTAATGAATTAGTATAATGAGAGAGGCGTCGAACTCGCTGAGAAGGTTTGAATAGCTTTTCATTCGTAGTTTTGGTTTAAATCTAGTAGAATAAAGATTAAATTAGTAATCAGTTAAATGTTGTCCTTTAAATAAACATATACAACATAGTAATAGCGTTCAACTACCTGTATAGCAAGTAAGCTTTTTACAGCTTCTTAGTGTAGATGTGTAGATTTTTACAAGTTCAGAGCCTCATTCTGTTCTGCCAGCATCATCTGTATTTTCATGCTAGTGCACTAATAGTAATTTTTTCATCACTATCATGAAACGTAATGAGCGAGCAACACATAAAGTTACTTTATTCACAAATCGATTGGCTACTCATGGCAGAATTACCGATACAAATGTATCCAGGCACATATAAATAAGGTTCCATTAAAAAAGGTGGACAAATTTTAACACAGCGTTCAGTACACCTATACAAAGATATCCAAACAAAAAAAAAACACTAAATAAAGTGATTTTATTTTGACTTAAAATAATAAATTGCCGGCGCTCTAGAACAAACTCGTCTTTTATGAGTACTTAAGGCGGGGGGTTGCAGTACTTTTCAAGATTTTTGAACCTATAAAAATCGAACTAAATACGAGTTTTTTAATAAATAAAAATCATTACATAAAAATTGAACATACTCTCTAGTAAATCGTAAAGATAGAAACGCGATTTAGAATGATCGGCTCGATACTTTTTTTTATCAAACATGACTCTAAATCACAATTTCAAACGTGTACTGCTAAGACATTTCATCATGAATTTATATAAAAGTTATATCAATAGATAGAACTTTTTATTCTGAAGTAAATGTTGAAAACATATTGTATAATTTCTTTATAGTTTTTCTCCAAGAAGCAAAAAACAGTCAAAATTTAGGCATTATATCGCTCGCGCGGCAGGGCGGGGGGTGAGGTCGTGCGTACATAAAAACAAAGTACTGCAACCGAGGTTGCAGTACTTTGTTAATAATAAGAAAAACGCATTTAAGGCGAGCCTTAAATGCGTTTTTCTTATTATTTTTTTGACAATTGTCCTTATTTTGGTGGTCTGAATTATTTCTAAATTTCCACCTATATTTTGATGGGACCTTATATTTATTATTCGTTTTACACGCTTGTGTATAACCCCCCACGTACAGAGAGAGTGAGCGCCGCGAGTCCCGCTCGCGCGACGACAGCGAGCGCCACAGACGCGACGACAGACGTCGCGACGAGCGGAGAGACGACCACCGGGAGACCACGCCCACCACCAAGAAACCTGAGATCAGGAAGATGCCTTTTATAGGTAAGACGAAGAACGTGTAGATCGTCGGGTTTAGAACTGAGTGTCTACTGAATTTTCTAACGTGCAATACTCTAAGCTTTGTGCTGATGAGTGCGTTGAATAGTAAACGGGTCATGGAAGTAATTGAAGGTACAGTAGGACATGAGTGCCAACTAGTGCAAGATCGCGCCTTAACATATTTTGTGTTCTATCACACTATAGCAAAATTAACACACGTTCTATCACACAATAGCAAATAATACGGGATCGGACAAAAAAAAAGTAATTAGTCCGTCAGATAGATTTCCAAAAAATATTGACCACTTATTTTTTCTTTTTTCACGTAAACATAAAATGAAGACGAAACAGTGCTTCGAAAACTCGTGTGACGTCATATGATAGTACATTTTGTACCTTCAAGTGACGTTTCAAGCCCCACTCCATGATCTTTGACGCGCTTTATCTTCGTCAATTTTTATTGATTTGATAAAACAAAAAACACGTATCCAATATTTTTCAATAATCTAACTGACGGACTAAACAGAATTCAATTTTTTTGAGTCAGTCCGATCCCCTATTGTTCAAAGAAATTCATGATCCATTCTTGCTCTTAGCGTGTCGATGACAATTTAAATTGAGTCGGCCCAAAATTTGGCGACGAGTTTGGCACTTTCAGTAGCGTCCTGCTAATTAATCTGCTGGAAAACGTAAATAACGCAATGAAGGTTGTTGACTAGGGATGTTACCTGCCTAAAAAAATATGATTCTAATTAGTCCGTCTGTTAGATTATCCAAAAAAATTGGATACGATTTTTTTTGTTGTATCAAATCAATAAAACTTGACGAAGATAAAACGCGTCAAAGATTTGAGTGGGGGATTGTGACGCCATTCGCCGGTAAAAAATGTCATTCTACTAATGCCTTACAATATGACGTCACACGAGTTTTCAAAAAACTATAATATCGTCTTCATTGTTTGTTTACGGTCAAATAAAAAATGTAATTTTTTTTTGGAAATCTATCTGACGGACTAATTAGTTTTTTTTTTTGTCAACTACCCTATTGTCAAAATTCTCTAATCAGTTAGGTACTTTGTTTCCACCAGCTAATGCGATGGCAATCCTAACCTCTCTCTAATTTGAATGTGTCTGTATAATATATTTGCTATAGGAAAAATGCCTGTTTACAAGCATTTGGGAAAGAATTCCAAAACCGAGGAACAGAAAAAGGAAGAGCAGAAGAAGAAAGAGGAAGAGGAAGTCAGCAAGAAGAGACGAGAGGAGATGGATGCTGAGATACAGAAGAAGGTAGGTGTTCATTACTTGTTTATAGAATACTAGCTGATGCCCGCGGTTTCAACCGCGCGGATGTCGGTTATCGCTACCGATGCCGGTTATCGCGACCAAAAGTAATATTTTCGTACCAACCAACCCCTTGAATAAAGTTTTTTTTTTATTAAAAAGTAGCTATTAAAAAATGTCCTTTCTCGGGTATCAAAATATCTCCATACCAAATTTCATGCAAATTGGTTCAGTAGTTTAGGCGTGATTGAGTAACAGACAGACAGACAGAGTTACTTTCGCATTTATAATATTAGTATGGATTAAAAGGCGCTCCTGAACCCACCATGTTTACTCAGCAATGTTACAAAATCAAAAGTCACTAAAATTTATTCAAATTAGGCTCGCAAATTTTACGAGGGACAGTCCCTCAAAATGCCCACCCTTCGACACTTTCTAGTATTTTAGCTGGGAACAGACTCTCTAGCTGACAGATCTGTCTGTTAGGTTAGAAGAAGCAGATTCTATACCATAGTGTGTAAGATAATATTAGGATTTACGTACACAGACAAATCAATATGAAAATAGTATATTTCATTATTAGTTCGGAAAGCCTGTCATTGCAAAGAGTTCCGACAAATGTCTACCCGAGCCTAGGCACAGCCGACGGCGAGGGTGGACAGTCGGAACAAGTTGCAATGACGGTTCCGCACGTGTACTAAACAACTATTTTTAATACAGTTGCGATAAAATGAAGCAATTTAATAAAGAACATTTTTGGAAAACGACGCCAACCGTAAAAGAATATAAGCAGAGATTTTGTATGTTTTCTTCACCCATTCTGGGTTGGCAAAGGGAACTATGCCCATACAGCCAAGTCTTCAGTAGATTTTTTTTATTGATATGAAATGAAAATGAAATTTAATTAATGAGATGAAATGGAATGAAACCTAACCTAACTCATTGAATAAAATAATTAAATCTGATATTGAAACAAATTAGTAGCTTCTTTTTAGAAATATTTGCATGAATCATAAAAACTTCTATGATTTTTTTTTAGTAAAAACTTCGTGGTCGGTTTTTTTTATTGGATATTATTTTGACAGTTGGGAAAGAGAACGCACGAGTTCGGAAAAGGTAAAGAAAAAGCTAGAGTATGTAATAGCCCACATCCCGAACGCTATATACGTCCCTGCAATACGCCACTTTTTGAGCAACTGTATTAAAAAAACATGTTTGATTTAGACACATCCCTGGCAATGTTTTAAGGTAGCCCGATACTTACACCCGTAATAAGTAATTACTTATGCAAACATTTTTATGCAATCGGCAAGAATTTAAACGAAGTTAGAACCTTCAATGAAAGCAAACCAAAGAATTCTAACCTTTGATAGTTCTAACATCAAGGAATTACTAAACTACAGAGAAAAAATTGTATCTTAAACAATTTGTACTGTTCGGTGTTCGGGACCAATGAAAGAACCGTCTTGTTTAAAGTATAAACCTTTAATGCCCCACTTACATACTAAGTTACATTTATATAGGGAGGTTGTCTTACACACACTACACCTCCCACGTTATTTAAAAAAAAAAAACAGAAAAAAAATTGTTTGACATAATATTGTGCATTAATTAGAAGGCTAGACATAGCCAATTCTATAGTAGTATAGTGCGCTTATAAGATAAACAACTTATGGCTAGTACATATTAATTTGGCATAATATATAATTTTGTACGATTTTTATGTATGTCTTCTTTTCCATTTTTCAATATTTTTACATTTAGTGATAAATCTTGTAAAACTTTATAAGGACCTGTATATACTGGATTAGTTAGTTTATTACCAGTCTCATTCTTAACTAATACCAGATCATCCTTTTTATACGTTATTCGATTTACATATTTATCAAAATTACATTTCCTTAGTTCTTTACTACTGATTATTTTTTTTCTCGCATCACACTGTGATTTTTGTAAACGGTATTTTAGTTCCAATGGATAACTATTTGTACTGTATAATGGTTCTACATAGTTTGTATTCAAATTACTTGATAAATTACATTTTTTCCCGAATACAAGTTCAAAAGGGCTATATCTTGTTTCACTGTGTACGGTTGTGTTATAGGAAAAACACCAGTATTGCAACCAATTACTCCAATATCTGGAATTATTATCAGTTTGAATTCTTAAAAATGTATTTAGTGATTTATGGGTGTTTTCTAAGGATCCTAAAGATTCATTGTGATAAGCTGTTGACGATATATGCTTAATCTCTAATCATTTGCATACTTCGGTCATTGTACTCGATATAAACTCTGCTCCCCATCACTTTCAATTTCGCGTGGAATCCCATACCTAAGAATAAAGTTTTCAACAAATGCTCTAGCTACACTACAACTATCTTTAGTTTGATCACTATGACTTGTGTATAGATACGGGTGTTAGTATTTTTCGAAAAGCCATCACGCTCACACTAATTAATTATTACCATTTGGTGAAGTATTTCGTCAGCTAGCAATTTTCTGTGACATTGTGAAGTTACGGCTCAGCATTGGACAATAAATTTTCGCTCATAGTGTTGGCCATTTACATGGAGCGCCTTCATCCGTTAACTTCTTGATTATCTATTTCACGACCACAGCACATACACACTACTTTTAGTATTGCGATATGTAATTTAGCGACCGGATCGATGCTTTTACTTCTAAAAAACAGTAATACCGACCATGCTAACAGTAGCGTGTGAACAGTGTCCCTAAGTTCGTAAGTATACTAAGACTGGTTCTCACTGCCCAACCCAAGGTGGCAGAGTTCAAGGAGAAGATAGCGCGCGCACAGCTGGAGCGGCAGGCGCAGGTGGAACTGGCGCCTCCGCCCCTCGCGCTGCCCACACAGCTCGCCAGCAACCACGCGCCGCCCACCGTCACGTACATACAGCAACCCCCCGCACAACCACCGCCTCCAATTATGCCGTGAGTTTTTTTTTTAAATAAGTTTCAAATATAATTACCCTACCATCCACCACCACTCTACCCCCAACCCCCCACCACTCTATTCCCAAACCACTGTAACTCCTGTGCACCAAAGGCTTCGAAAGGAGCCAACAAAAGATATACTTTTTTTCAGCGGCATGAGGAAGACAAACAAGAATAGGGCATCCCTATTCTTGTTTGTCAGTAAACATCCCTATTGGTACAGTGCGATCAAATTATCTTGGCAGCTCTGAACATAGGCTTTGCGAAATTTTACGCATGTAAACTTGGGAATAAAACTGTTAAATGCCAGATAAACCAATACTTAAACGATCAGAAAATATCTAATTTAAACAGTGAGAAATACAAATAAAATAAATATCATAACACTTTTATACATTCGTTGTAACAAAATGACCTGCACGAAGTTCGGAGCTGCCAAGATAATTTGATCGCACTGTACTTGTATTTTCATTAGGGCCTATTTAAATAGGGATGTGTCCTGACTAAAAAATATATGATTCTGTTTAGTCCGTCTATTAGATTATCGAAAAATGTTGGATACGTATTTTTTGTTTTATCAAATCAATAAAAAAATTGACGAAGATAAAACGCGTCAAAGATTTGAGTGGGAGGTTGTGACGTCACTGCTCGCTGTACAATATTTTTTGGAAATCTATCTGACGGACTAATTAGATTTTTTTTGTCAACTACCCTATTTTGAGCTTTCAAGCACCTAAATGTAACGGCCGTCAGATTCTGCAATGTGTTTCTCTTACCTTTTTTTTTTTTTTTGGTGGGTGGAAAATCATCAAATGACCCCCCCCCCCCCCCCCCCGATCTTGGGCAGAGCGAAGGGGAGTGTCAGACTTCTACTGACTAAAAACTGAACCCATGTTCCTTCTTTGCCCTTGCGCCGAGGCCACGTCATCTAGTACAAAAATCCTCGGCCCCGACGGGCGTCGGCCCTTGCGGGCCCCTCGTTGCTGACATCTGTTTGAGGCGCGCGTGGAACACGTACGCGCCGCCGACACGGTCTGTTGCCGTCATGACGACGGCCGGACGGCGAGCTAGCCCAACACTCACCGTCCACAGGCCCGCGTAGTAGGTGGCCGGAAGCCATGTGTTTCTCTTACCTCAATAGAAAATCAGTAAATTGTACTTACGACCTTTATATCTGTTCCAGACCTCCAACTCCAGCCCCGCCACAGCAGCCCACGCTGCCTAAAGACTTCCAGGACGCACTCGACATCATCTTCCCCACCGAGGTGAAGCCAGACCTCTCGGCGGGAGACGGCCTGTTCCCTCTCCCGCCCGGCTTCGTGCCCGGGCTGGGCGGAGTCATGCCGCCCTTCCCGCCACTCCCGCTCATGCAGACACAGATGTCGCAGATGTTCGGGTTCGACCTCAACGGGCCGCTGTTCCAACCGCGCTCACAACTCTACGACACTCATGTGCCCCTGGTACCCAGCCCCAAACCCAGGCAGAACCACAACAAGAACAGAAATAAACAGAAACAACATGAAAACAGGCTGAAACAACAACAACAACAACAGCAGCAGCAAGAAGCTGCGCAACCCAAACCGTCACAGAAGACTAAACAGGAGGAAGAGAAAGAGAATGGAAATATTAAGCGGAAGAAGGAAGAGATGGATGATCTGGCGATGTTGGGCATCGATGCTTCGGATACTGGGTGCATCTAGGACGAGCAGTAGAAAAAGGAATAATGCTTACTTCGTATGCTCCTATAAATGGGTATACCTTAGGGGGCGTCCATAAATTACGTGAGGTGTTTTTTTTTTATTTTCTGTCCCTCCCTCCCCCCCTGGTAAGATGTCGTGAGATTTTATTCAATCCCCTCCCCCAACCCCCAATCTCACGTAAAAATTTTCAAAATGTGGTAATTTCTTACGTAAACGCGATGGATTGTTATTGTAAAAAGAAAAAAATCGTACTAGTTAGTTAGGACTAGATCAATATTGCTGAGAGTTTAATTATAAGTGTGATAAAGCATGCACATCATTTTCATTCATTCATCATTTCAGCCAAAAGACGTCCACTGCTGGACATAGGCCTCCCCCAGGCGTCGCCACATCTCGCGGTCCCGTGCGTCTCTCATCCAGCGGGTTCCTGCAACCTTGACCAGGTCATCGGTCCACCTAGTGGGAGGCCTTCCAACGCAACGTCTTCCGGTTCGCGGTCGCCATTCCAGAACTTTTCGGCCCCATCGGCCATCCGTTCTGCGAGCAATGTGCCCTGCCCATTGCCACTTAAGTCTGGCGATTCTTCGGGCTACGTCGGTAACCTTGGTTCTCATGCGGATGTCCTCATTTCTGATTCGATCACGCAAGGAAACTCCGAGCATAGCCCTCTCCATTGCCCTTTGGGTGACTTTGAGCTTTCTGATGAGGCCCATTGTGAGCGTCCACGTTTCGGTCCCGTATGTAATCACTGGCAACACACACTGGTCATAGACTTTCGTCTTGAGACACTGGGGTAAGTTGGACGAGAAGATACCGCGCAACTTCCCGAACGCTGCCCAGCCGAGTCGGATTCGACGATTGACCTCTTTCTCGAAGTTAGATCTACCCAACTGGACCGTTTGTCCCAGGTAGACATAATCGTCCACAACTTCGAGCGTAAAGTCTCCGATCTTGATAGGAGTGGGTGTTACATGAACATTCAACATAACCTTGGTTTTGTCCATGTTCATTTTAAGACCCACTCTTTCGGAAGCTCTACTGAGGTCATCGAGCATTGCACTGAGGTCTTCCATGGTCTCAGCCATGACCACTATATCGTCGGCAAACCGAAGGTGAGTGATGTACTCGCCGTTGACGTTGATGCCAAGTCCTCTCCAATCCAGAACCTTGAAGATATCCTCCAATGCAGCGGTAAACAGTTTCGGAGATATGACGTCTCCCTGTCTCACACCGCGCTGTAGAAGGATAGGTTCCGAGGTCTGGTCCTGAAGTCGGACTGACATGGTGGCGTTTTTGTACAAACACTTCAACACCTCGATGTACCGGTAGTCGATTTGGCACCGTTGGAGAGACTGCAGCACAGCCCAAGTCTCGATCGAATCGAAGGCTTTCTCGTAGTCCACAAACGCTAAACAGAGAGGCAGGTTATACTCTTCGGTCTTCTGTATAACCTGCCGCAGCGTATGTATGTGGTCTACGGTACTGAAGCCTTTTCGGAATCCGGCTTGTTCGGGAGGCTGGAAATCGTCAAACCTGCGTGCGAGACGATTCGTGATGACTCTTGAAAACAACTTGTAGACATGGCTTAGAAGTGAGATGGGCCTATAGTTCTTCAACCGGGCATTGTCACCCTTTTTGAAGAAGAGCACCACCACACCCCTGCACCAAGCCTGTGGCGTTTTCCCCTCGAGTATGACGGAATCAAACAGCTTCTGTAGGGCCTTAAGGACCGGTTTGCCACCCGCCTTCAGAAGTTCAGCCGTAATTCCGTCATCACCCGGCGCCTTGTTGTTTTTAAGCTGTTTCAGAGCCATCCTAATCTCGTACAGGCTGACATCCGGGATGTCTTCGGTATAGTGTCGGGTCAATCTAGCTCTGGGGTCTTTCGCTAGATTTTCGACGGGTTGACTAGTTGACGTGTACAGCTGCCCATAAAAACTCTCGATCTCTCTCAGAAGCTCCGGTTTGGCGGACACGATCCTGCCATCGTCGGTCTTCAGTTTCGTGCATGCACAATCTGGATTAAATGGACCAAAATAGTTTTTTTTTCTTTCAATCAGAAAAAAAATTGCGTGTTATTTGCCGAGACCCCCCCCCCTCTCTCCAACGTAAGATTAGATGAGATTTGACTCGACCCCCTCCCCCCCTTAAATTCCTCACGTAATTTATAGACGCCCCCTTACTCAGCCCCGAAGCTATAGTGTTTGCCACGTCAAACTGGAGCTTCTTTTTCAAACGAAGTATTATTCCTTTTTCTATCCAGTCCTCATATTAGATACCTGTTGCCGGCAATCATATTGACGCCAAGTTTGCTAGAACTTTCTTTTGTTATATAAGTATATAACCAACACACTTAACAGATAATATGTAGGTACTTCAAGGTTCAACAGTCAACTTGGGCCTATTGCAGGACATAGGGCTTTAAATGTACTTTATTTCAATTTATTGACGAAATGTATAGTTCAAAATAGCAATGTTGTGCCCGTTTTCACTAATAGAACCAATACCTAAATATTATTGATTTACTGGATTTTCAACGCTCGGCTCAAGGGCCAGAGCTTCGAAAGTAAATAATATTTAGGCACCAAATGACGCTTAGTGTAACTGAAAATGCGCATTAATTTTTAACGCCTAGCGAAGGGATCAGAGTATTGTGTACAAGTTATTTTTCTACGGTAAAACACGATTTGATTTGAAGCTAAATAATATAGGTTTGTGTTGTCAAGTATTGTGTAGAAAACTAGTACTTAGATCCTAATTAATAGTTCTCTGTTATTAACTCTATGAAGTCTTCAGTTATTTGACATTCATGATTTTATATTTAGGTAACTTGTGTCAAAATTATGTATTATAGCTTGTATTAGGATATTTCGCTACGTTTACATGCAGTGCAATAAATATTAGTAGCATTTTATACCGTCACAAACATTTGACACAGCAGTAGTCTCTTCATCATACTTTACGCGTTATATCTTCGTCATTTTTTGACTAAACATAAAAGGGGATCGGACTGACTGAAAAAAATATGATTCTGTTTAGTCCGTCAGTTAGATTATCGAAAAATATTGGATACGTGTTTTTTGTTTTATAAAATCAATAAAAATTGACGAAGCTATAGCGCGTCAAAGATCATGGAGTGGGGCTTGAAACGTCACTTAAAGGTACAAAATGTACTACCATAAGACGTCACGCGAGTTTTCGAAGCACTGTATCGTCTTCATTTTTTGTTTACGTGAAAAAAGAAAAAATAAGTGGTCAATATTTTTTGGAAATCTATCTGACGGACTAATTAGTTATTTTTTGTCAGGAAAGTACTAATTATAAAAGGGAATAAAAAAACTCCTCAATGCTGTCAGCTGGTAATGTGCACGAGAGCCTGTCGGCATTGGCACGTTGTATGGCAACACTTAGCCTCTGGCCAAGGTAAAAGCCAGCCCTTGGGTATAGTATTATGTTAGGATGAAGGTTAAATTGACATGAAAACCTTTTTATTAAATATATTTGAGTATACCGAACGGTAATCAATATTATTTTCCTCTATTGTAATAATATGTATTTGTTATACTTAGTTTAGTAATTCTCTTTGACTAAAGGCTATGTGAAATATCAATTTACCCATTGTGTATGTCGGAATAAGGTCCAAACTTCTTACAATCATTTTAATTAAGTTGAGACTATGTTTACATGATAAATAAAATTGTCATGTTAAAATATTGGTGTGTATTATTTTTCACCCAAACGGTACCAATATATGGTTGCACTTCTGTCGTGTTATAATAATGATAAGGCGAAGTTCACGCCTCCTCGGTATAACCACGGTATAACATACAACGCTATCGTGAACGTGACCTATTGACGATAACGTGATAACATCTCGGCAACATCGTCTATATGTTACGTCATCATGATGACAACGTACCTACTATTATCATATTGATAACGATGGTAAGAGATCATCTTTTTCTGGGACAGACCTACCACACTATTCCCAAACATCTGTAGCTCCTTAAAACTAGAATCAACAGTGATGACTCCCAGAAACGCACCGAGACAATGAAGACAGAAAGAAAACTGTGTTTATTTGGCAAAAATACCATAAAAATAACAAAACAATTAAAGCTACTAATGCCAAAAGGGCCTCAGCTCAGCATAATGCCAGAAGGCGGCACAAAGTGCACCACCTGACGCTGATTTTCAGCTGCTGCCCACAAGTGCCAGACGCTCGAAAAAATAAACGACGCAAAGCTCGACGAAGTCCCAGAGAAACAATTTTACTGTCTTGGATCCCGCAACGAAATTGATTAGCAAAAAATAGCGGAGGAGTAGGAAACAGCGTCTGGGTTCAGCTTCAGTATACCTACATTGTGTGGCTTATCTGACCTCCAGACCTGCATAACCCAGTTACTGGTTAAAACAATCCTCGGTATTATTAGGGTAGCCTTACGTACGATCATGAGCAACCAAAAGCAACAAACAGACCACCTTGTTTTAAGATTCCCCAGATTTTATGAACACAAGGCGCAAGTTACAAGCGCAAGCGTTACGCGTGTTGTATCAGGATTGAGAAATTACTACGAGCACGAGCGACCACGACCCGCTGTAATAGTATAGTGACTGAAGCAGAGATAACTCTTGGCCGTTTTCACAAACACAAGGTGACATCTAAATGTAAAGCCTCAATACTGCTCACTCCTGCATTTTCAACACTCGTCGCTAAGTCAAGCGTTCACTTTCCCGTCGGGCTGCGGGTTGTTCACAAGAGATACCGCGGCCTCGACATAAAGGGCTAAGAAGAAACATTAAACATGGGTGGTTTTTAGTCGGTAGAAGTCTGACACTCCCTTTCGCTCTGCTCAAGAGCGGGAGGGGTTACGTTATTTGATGATTTTACACCCGCCAATAAAAAGCGTTCACTTTCGCTTACCTACTCGTACTATGTTATTTGAGTTTTGGTTTCTCGACACACTTATATAAACTCACTTTCAGCTTATGATCTAGTTCTACACCATATATCTACTCTTCATCCTCTAAACATGTCATCTTAAAAAGTTGCACTGTCATGCCTTTACTTCATGAATTGTCCAAAACTGTGTCTACTCATTGTTGTTACTCAAGACATGTTATCTTTGTGTATGAGGAAATGGATGACTTCATTTACTCGAGACTTATAAAGAGATAGATTATTTTGATTAGCTCTTGTCTTACTTAGCACCTATGTAAGTGCAGCACCTGGTTACAGAACCATGCATTTTGCGGCTGTTTTTCATCCATGATAAGCTGATAGATTTCAAAAGACAGTGCAAATACCTGAGACCTAACTAACGTACCCAACCACTATGCTTAGTGTGGACGAAGCATCTATAGAAGTCGACTCCTAATCAGAAGAGAAATTATTATACTTGATCTCCATCTTTGACCAGCATGATGAAACTAAGGAAAACTTAACCATTTTCCTTATAAAGCATACACGACATCGAAAACCTAAACCAGTAAGTACCTACCTATCTACTTAATTACCTACCACACGGCAAACCTTGCCTCCTCCCATTGTCAAAACAACGCAACATCCGGAAATCCCTGGCCACACTTTGTCTTAGCGTTCGCGAACGTTAGTTATGTATAGTAAATACTTTTTCGTAGCAAAAAAAGTTTCTAAGTACTAGTGTCTGAAGAAAGCGTTCAAGTGTGCACGTCAGATGGTTCTATTTCGCGTCGTCTGTTCTCAATCAGTCAGATTCGCGACGTCTCCGCGAGCAGTAGTCAACCTCGTAACTCTTATTTAAGTACGTGACAACATAAACACGAGTCAAAGTGCTAAAGAGCGGCTGTTTTAAATTTTGATAGAGGTATGGTATCCAACTATTCTTTCCACCTCTTTAATTAATGGAGATTTTTTTTCTATGTATTTACCTATACCTGTTAATCACTAAACGAGACTCTTATAAACTGATGCAATGTGTTGTCAGTTTACATGAGCCACGCATGGGATAAACCCATAGCAGTTAAGGCGGGGTTGCAGTACTTTTTAAGATTTTTGAACCTTTGAAAATCGAACTAAATATGAGTTTTTAATAAATAAAAATCATTACATAAAAATTTAACATTCTCTCAAGTAAATCGTAAAGATAGAAACGCGATTTAGAATGATCGGCTCGATCATTTTTAACCGACTTCGAAAAAGGAGGAGGTTATATGTTCGTGTGTATGTATTTTTTATTTTTAGGGTTCCGTACCTCAAAAGGAAAAAACGGAACCCTTATAGGATCACTTTGTTGTCCGTCTGTCCGTCCGTCCGTCTGTCAAGACCCTTTTTCTCAGGAACGCGTGGAGGTATGAAGCTGAAATTTATATCAATTACTCAGGTCTACTGTCCCTTGAAGCTGTGAAAAAATCAAACTTCTAAGCCAACGCAATCAAAAGATACAGCCGTTTATGCCGCAAATTTTCGACACTTGCAAGGGAATCAAAACCTACAGGGTGCTTCCCGTGAACTCAGAATCTTGAAATTTGGTACGAAGCAACGTCTTATAGCATAGATAAAGGAAAAATTACGAAAACCATAAATTTTTAGTTACATCACATAATAAAAATATTCTAAGTAATTTTAAACTTTGTTTGTACGGAACCCTCGGTGCGCGAGTCCGACTCGCACTTGGCCGGTTTTTTTTTATTTATGTATGTTACCTGATTTTTCCCCCATTTGTGGACCGATTCTCAAAATTCTTTTTTTATTTGAAAGAGTATACTCCTGAGGTGGTCCCATTTTAATTTGGTGAAGATCTGGTGCTGATCTTCGGAGATATACAATGTAACTCTTCAAAAATAGACGGCAAATCTGTCGTAATTGCTGGAATCGCTTGGATGTTTATTGAATATACATTATCATGACGTAACATCACGCCTGTATGCTCTGAGGGGGTATGCAGATATGTACAATACACATTTTTTTAGTTGTTATATATGAATTACATAGACACGTATGACGTGTTTCGTGCTTTTTCTGACGCTAGTCAAGTATTTGCATCTAGCAGTCATCACTTGTCTTCTTGCTCTTAACCGTTGAGGAGTAGTACCACTCCTCAACGGTTAAGAGTTGAAAGCAAAAATAGTTGAATCTTGAAGATTAAGGGTTAGGTTTCTTGGTTGAAAATAGTAAATATTTGTATAGGATATTTATATACTTATTACAACTAAAAATGAAAAAATTTTGAAGTCGGTTGTTTTTTGCAAAAAAAACAACCGACTTCAAAAACACCAAAAAGAGAAAAATAAACTTAAGAAGAAAAATCAGCTTCTGAAGTCGGTGGCAAAAACATGAAGTCAAACAAACAAAAGTCACCGACTTCAGAAGCAGATTTTTCTTCTTAAGTTTATTTTTCTCTTTTTGGTGTTTTTGAAGTCGGTTGTTTTTTTTATCAAACATGACTCTAAATCACAATTTAAAACGTGTACTGCTAAGACATTTCATCATGAATTTATATGAAAGTTATACCAGTAGATAGAACTTTTTATTTTGAAGTAAATGTTGAAAACATATTGTACAATTTCTTTATCATTTTTCTCCAAGAAGAAAAAACAGTCAAAATTTAGGCAATAAATCGCTCGCGCGGCTGGGCGGGGGTGAGGTCGTGCGTGCGTTCATAAAAACAAAGTACTGCAACCTCGCCATATGATGATAATATTTAGGTACTACCACCAAGAATTGAACCTGTTACCTTATGACTGGTGGTCTGGTGTAAACAAAGTGTAAATAATATTTTGGTCATTGACGCGAATGAAACTACGCACTATTTTAATAGGTGAAATCTTCCGCCTGGACACGAGTTGCCATGGCTAACCTGGAAGTCTCTAAATAGACTCCGGACACAGGTAGGCCGAAGCAAGGAAAACCTGTTCAGGTGGAGATTCATAGATGACTCTGCCCTGGAGTGTAAATGTGGTCTTGCCCTACAAACTATGGGGCACCTGATATCGTGTCCAGCCTGTCCCGTTACTTGCACTCCACAGGAGCTGATGGAGGCTACTGAAAGTGCCAAACTCGTCGCCAAATTTTGGGCCGACTCAATTTAAATTGTCATCGACACGCTAAGAAGAAGAATAGGTGACTTAAATTAACACAATATTTTTTGGCAACAAGATTTAGTGTAGGTAAGTCGTAATTTATAAAAATAATAATTGAGTTTTATTCAGGTGGTTAAGCGGACATATATTCATCTAACAAAGTGATCAGCAGGAAAAATGCTAGACACAATAACAAAACAATGTTAAATGTGGCAGGATAGGTACCTAGTCTAATGACACTATCGCATTAATTCACACTTGTTATTAAAAGTGTGAATTTTTACACCACACCGCCCCGAGTAGCCCTAAATAGGCGGGCGGGATTCGAGCTTGTCACCATCTTGACGCACCGGCTGCCGTTGAACCATTGAGCACCTCCACTTACCACATCAAAATAATAAATGTGTAGGTATCCTGTTTGGCAACGCAAAAGAAATAATTATAATCACACTAATATTATAAAGGCGAAAATTTGTGTGTATGCTCAGACCAAGAAAACAAGGAAGACAGCGCGCCGCGAACACCAACAGTGAAGTCACAAAACCACACGCCTATAGCAAGTAAACATACAAGCTCACGCACACACCTACACTAAAACCACACGCATTTCTCCTAGTACGTCACGACTTCACGAGACATTGTCTACACACATAGATAAAAAGTTGACTTCACTTTTGATGTTCGTGGCGCGCTGTCTTCCTTTTTTTGTTGGTCTGAGTGTGTATGTTTGTTACTTCTTCACGTCTAAACGGCTGGAGTGATTTTAATAAAATTTGTTATGGAGATAGCTGACACCCTGAATTAACACAGTTTTTATCCCGATTTTATCTTCCCGTGGGATAATTTTCGAGTTGTAGCGGGCGAACATGCTTAGTCAAAAATACGGCTTTGTACCCGTGGTCCCTGTCGTAGTCCCTTGAAGGGACCACGGGCACAAAAGTACCCGTGGTCCCTTTTTCAAATATAACCACACCAAATTAAGAAGGCGATCAGTCACAAACTACCAGGAGGGCAGAAGCATCAGGAATAATGTAGCTTCCCGTTAAGGGGCGGGGGGGGGGGGGGGGTATATGTATTTTTATTTTAAACAAAAATCAAATGCAAAAGCGTACAAGCGGGGGAGGAGCAGAGAGGTAAAGGGGGGTAGGTAAGTCATAAACTACCAGGAGGGCAGAAGCATCGGGAATACTCGTAATGTAGCTTCCCGTTATGAGAGGGGGGTTATATTTTTATTTTATTTTAAACAAAAATCAAATGCAAGAGCGTACAAGCGGGGGAGCAGCAGAGGGGTAAAGGGGGTGAGGGGAGGGGGAGAGGGGTTACTTCACCCCACGAACCCCCCCCCCCCCCCTCAGCTCCCTCTGCTCCTCCCCCGCTTGCACGCTGTTGCATTTGATTTTTGTTTAAAATAAAAAAAAATATATAACCCCCCCCCCCCGTAACGGGAAGCTACATTATTCCCGATGCTTCTGCCCTCCTGGTAGTTTGTGACTGATCACCTTCTTAATTTGGTATGGTTATATCTGAAAAAGGGACCACGGGTACTTTTGTGCCCGTGGTCACTTCAAGGGACCACGACGGGTATAAATACAATAGACAAAATGAAACATATATTTACTGACTGAATTTCTGAAACTGTCCAGCTATAGGTCAAAATCTGTAGCCACTACCCAAATCAGTTACACTTTAGCTTAGTTATTCTATGACTATAGAGGGTCATGGAAATTAGACAATAGGTATGTAGCCACATAAGTCTAGTTTCCACGATTCTACATATACCTACAGGTTGTTATGAAAAGGACATATAAATCCAAAACCATGTCAGTAATGTCAGTATCACAATTTAATCTATCGAGGATCATTAACGGTCGAGCGGTAAATCTCTTATCAATAGCCAGCTGATAAGAGAGAAAAACATAATATGCTCGTTACATCATCTTGCGTCATCTGTCTGTTAGTTGAATGAAATGAAGCGATTATGGTTTATAGAGGCTGTTCGTTGTCATCAGTCGTAGGAGAAGGACTATACTCGCTGAAAAAATCTTTAATTCAGTTTTCGCTCATCTACATAATAACTTAGGTTGGAACATATAAACTAGACATAATTTTTTGCGACTTTCGTAAATATCCCGCAGTTATTATGTTGTTTCTGTTATTATAACAGACTTTCTTTTCGTTTTCGTTAACTTCACTTGTGGCTTAAAGTGTTCAGAAATCAATTATACCCACTCAACAACAGAGTTTTGCAGATTAATTTCAATTTGACGTTTTATCGGTAAACAATCAATTTTCTTCATAGAGGCTAATGCTCTGTACCGTTCCTCAAACAAATTATCCTCTTTCTCCAGTAAACAATGTCAGCTGATCAAGTCTTCCACTCAAGATCCGAAGGTATCCCTTCGGAGGGAGTAAAGGACCAGTATGCAGATGGCAAGGCCGCCAGGACATGGAACAAGTTCATAGGGGACAGCAACCAGAGGACACGGATCTACAAGGACTTCTTGATCGGACTCCTTAGGAAGAATAGCTGCAAGAAAGTGCTGGACACTGCATGTGGTACTGGGTACGTTCAAATTTTAATTTGTTACATTTGACAATCATCATCCGCCATTAGACGTCCACTGCTGGACAAAGGCCTCCCCCATAGAACGCCATAAAGAACGGCAGCCTGCCGTTTGCATCCACCGGTTGCCCACGACTCTCACGATTTCGTCGGTTCACCTGGTGGGAGGCCTACCAACGCTGCGTCTTCCGGTTCGTGGTCGCCACTCGAGAACCTTTCTTCCCCATCGGTTGTCTGTACTTTTGACAATAACTAAAACTAAAATACTTCATGGCGATGAATTCAAATATAATATCTACCTATATACCCGATGAAAATTTTCTATGTGTGTGGGCCTAGAATGCTGTTCTGAACTGACGCTAAAACGGGTACTACTTGTCCTTCGTCCACAGGTCTTTCGTAGGCTTCGATTTAAGAGTTAAATAATTTGGTGAAAACACCTAAAGTGACGCAGCGTCTATTCTGAAAGAAAAATGTTCACTAATTTTCATTTCCTGAACGAAATGTGGGCTTTTTTCTAGTCAGAAGCTCGAAATCATTCCCAGTATCATCATCCGTTTACTTTACGTTTTTTAGGTACCGGTTAAATAAGCAAATAATTCTAGATATCTATATCGATGTTATGTTATAAACACTTGTTATCTTTTGAACTTTAAAGTCAATTGTCACAAGATTTTACTGACGAAATCTGGTTTTGTTATCACTTATGATTGTTATCTCAATGTTCCGGAATAATAAATTAATTTTCTATGCAGAACCAATTTATAAATGTTGGTGAAAGTAAAATAGCGCAGAGGGCCGTATGATTAAAAATGTAATAGCTACAACATTTTAAAATTGTCAAGCGGAGCTTCGGATCCCCAAATGGGTTATAGTATACCCAGAAAGAAATCGTGAATGTTAGGAAGTTATTTTGTCATTCTGATGTGACCAATCATATCAAAGTTATCGTCTAATTCATAAGCTTTACTGTTATGTACCTACAACATCCTTAAGTTTCCTAACTTATGCATTTCAGAATAGACTCCATGATGCTGGTGGACGAAGGCTTCAACCTAACGTCAGTGGACGCCTCCGACAAGATGTTGAAGCACGCTCTCAAGGCGCGCTGGGACAAGAGGAAAAACTCTAAATACGACGAATGGAGTACGTATCAAAAGCACTTACTCAGGGTTTAATTAAATTAGCTAGGAGAAGTTTTCAGTGTTAATAATGGGGTTAGTGACCATGTCAGTTTAAAAACTTATTATTTAATAGCTAGAGGAAGTTTACACCCTGAATGCTGCACCCGCCACTACTTATTAATTCTGGCTTTCAGGAGTTCCAGTGCCGGGCTAAATACCCGGAATGGGTATTGATATATAATAACGATAAAACAAAATCAAATAAATTGACTGAATTAGGTGATTTGTTGAGGTCAAAAAGGGCTCGTCTGTTTGTATTACTACTACTGTGATACTAGTAACTACCTACTGGTTTTTAACCGACTTCCAAAAAAAGGAGGAGGTTATCAATTCGACTGTATTTTTTTTTTTTTTTTTTTTTTTTTTATGTTTGTTCACTCATAACTTGCGACTGGGTGAACTGATTTTCATGATTCTTTTTTCATTTGAAAGCTGGTGCTTCCCGTGTGGTCCCATTGTCACCATTTCAATATCTGATGATGGGATCTTGTAGAAATCGGGGGAACTCTTCAATAAATAACAGCAGATTAACCGCGATTGTTGCTATAGCATATCTAAGCATTGTTTACGCCATCACACAACATAATATTACGCCTGTACTCACTACAAAGGTTATAAAAACTATTTTGTGAAGATCTGATGAAGAACTTCGGAGATAGGCAACGGAACTCCTCAATAAATGATAGCTAATGGACTGGGATTGCTGAAATCTCATATTGTCTGTCTATTGTTTACACCAGTTCCTAACATAACATCACGCCGGTGCGTTGTGAAGGGGTAAGCACATGTGAAACACTAAAAAGTGAAAAATAAAAACTTTTTTACAAAAAATAAAACCGACTTCGACAAAAAAAACACTCAAAAGTGAAAAATAAACTTGAGAAGAAAAATCAGTTTCTGAAGTCGGTGACAAAAAAATGAAATCAAAGAAACAAAAGTCACCGACTTCAGTAACTGATTTTTCTTCTCAAGTTTATTTTTCACTTTTGAGTGTTTTTTTTGTCGAAGTCGGTTTTATTTTTTGTAAAAAAGTTTTTTATCTGGTGTCATCTTAGTTTAATAAAAACAGCTGTTACGATCTGTGGAATTCTATCAGCTACAATAGAGACAAATTCTGTATTTTCCTTAATTCTTAAACTCTACTGCATTGATTATAAGGAAAACAAAAGTTCACGAATGAATATCCCGTGATTCATGCGGTGCAATAGTTTAATTGCATAGGCACTTTAGTAACTAAAAAAAACAAATACAGCAGGACAGTTGTTGCAAAATGAGGACATCTCTTCGTAAAGTGGGACTTGGGAGGAATAAGTAGGAAGGTAAAATGTAGAAGAAAATCAAGCATACCTACCTGTACCTGTTGTTCATTCACCGTTGGGTTTAGCCCTCTCTTTTAGGGTCGATATTCAGGCTCTTATGCCAACCTGATCCAGGATTTATCCATTTAATGGCAACAATGATGTCTGTCCATCTCGCCACCTAACGATCAACAATTAGTCATTCACCGCGTGCGAATTAAAACTGCTTCTTTATAATTATCTTTCCAATTTCAGTTATAGAAGAAGCAAACTGGGAAACCCTACCTCGTGACATTGAAGGGTTTCTACCTGGCACACAGTTCGACGCAGTCATATGCCTTGGGAACTCCTTTGCCCATTTATTGGACGAGTTCGGAGATAACAGAGTCCAGAAGATGTGCCTGAAGAACTTCGCTACCGTCCTCAAGCCTGGTGGTCTACTGTTCATTGACCACAGGAACTACGACGCGATGATCGAAGGTGGCGCCACTCCAGGACACTCTATTTATTACAATGTAAGGATGTAGTTGTTTTCTGAGTATGAGTAGATATGGCCACGTGATGGCTTCCAGCCACCGTAGGCACGGACCTGTGGACGGTATGGACTAGCTCACCGTCTGTCCGTCCTATGACGGTGACATGCCGTGTCGGCGGCGCGTTCGTGTTCGACGCCTGCCGGGGCTGCGCGAGTTGTTCGAAAGAGATACCGCGGGGGTAGTTTATGGTCAGTAGAAGTCAGACACTCCCTTCCGCTCCGCCCAGAGTGCGCGAATCATCAAATAACTCCCTTATTTGATGATTTCCGACCCTCCAAAAAAAAAAGTATGCGTAGAAATGGTTTGTTTGATTGCCTCTTGGTCTAGTGCGTGAGGTCCTGAATT
This sequence comes from Diarsia dahlii, assembly GCA_949775195.1. Lineage (NCBI taxonomy): Eukaryota > Metazoa > Arthropoda > Insecta > Lepidoptera > Noctuidae > Diarsia > Diarsia dahlii. Next base: position 21,768,600 of record OX459199.1, read on the forward strand.
CCATTCCCAGCACAGGCAATTCTAAGTAGAATTTTTAGTTGATGTGTCCTACAGCCCAGAGTCATCAGTCTCGTTCATGACTCGCCTCTTATTATGGATCACTATACTGGTTTTAAGTGAAGCAAATGAAAATAACTTCAAATCAAAAGAGCGAAATTAACAACTGTGACTAAAACTATGTTTATACAAACGTATAATCTTATCGGTATTCTTGGTCGCAATCCAGTTTCCACCGGTTAAAATCAGGAGGTATTTTATGTGTTATAATGAAATGTTTTCATTCATCGATAGACACTGTTTCCACCCGATATTTCTGTTTCTATGCAAGTTTTGTCAACAATTTCGTAATCAGAAATGTTTACTTACTTTTCTTTGATAAAATGGACCATATATTACATGGTAATAGCATTTTTATCGCTCTATTACTTTACGATAGGAAAATATTAAATAACAGGTCAACGTAGAGTTTTCGATATCATCTGTATGAGAGTTCAGACGATGACGAATACATTCGTTATGTTAAATCAAGCAAACTTGACTGGTTCAAGGATTTCATTCGTGTTCAAAAACATCACATGTACCGACGTATGCGTTGGTTGGTGCGTTTGGCGATAGCGAACCTGTGGTGCGTGCGGGTTCGATTCCCATACGAAATAAATATTTTGTACTTGCCGTAGTTGAAGACATAATAATTCGTAAGTTGATACACTTACAAACTTGGACAGAGAAAAATATAAAGTTAAAAATAATACTGCCTCGATATGGTCTAGTCGTCGCAAGTGCGAGTGCTGAAGCTGCAAGAATCCCGGGGTTCGATCCCCGGGTCGGGCAAAGTGTTATTGGGTTTTCCATTACCTAGTAAGTAGCAGCCACAGAGTCTGGATTTGTGCACGGTTGATTGCAATAGGCTCGCCCTGTTACCTAAAGGACTTAAACACAACTGGCGAAATGTACTTAGGTGAACTATAAAGTTCATGTCTGCCTAACCCATTGGGAATTACAGGCTTGTTATGTTATTCACGAGCAACTATATCCTTTAAGAGGGTATTGTTAAATTGTATGTCTGTAACTCTGTACTAATGTATGCCAGTGCAGCAGTGCGAAGCAGCGGTGGCCCAGTGGTTGCGGCCCCGATTTACGAACAGTAGGTAATTTCATGGGTTCGAACCCAGGCAGGCGCATTAGGTACCTACTTTGTGTAATTAATTTCATCATCACTGATCTCAAAACGGTGAAGGAAAACATCGTGAGGAAACCGGCATGACTTAGAACCAAAAAATTCGAAGACATGTGACATCTATCAACCCGCACGGGGCCCGCGTGGTGGATTATAGCCCATCCCTCTTCTAGAAGGCCTGAGTCCCTGCAGTGGGAACATTATGATGAAAATGACTAATGTATGATCTGTTAAAATTCCAGAGTAAATACCCAGTAGACATTAGGACATCAGTGTTAGTGGTTGGAGGCAAAGCTCAGCTGGTCGCGTTAGACTACTGCATATCGGACGATGCCACCAATGAAAGGAGGTGAGCTATATAGAATATTTTATTGGCAAAGCTCAGCTGGTCGCGTTAGACTACTGCATATCGGACGATGCCACCAATGAAAGGAGGTGAGCTATATAGAATATTTTATTGGCAAAGCTCAGCTGGTCGCGTTAGACTACTGCATATCGGACGATGCCACCAATGAAAGGAGGTGAGCTATATAGAATATTTTATTGGCAAAGCTCAGCTGGTCGCGTTAGACTACTGCATATCGGACGATGCCACCAATGAAAGGAGGTGAGCTATATAGAATATTTTATTGGCAAAGCTCAGCTGGTCGCGTTAGACTACTGCATATCGGACGATGCCACCAATGAAAGGAGGTGAGCTATATAGAATATTTTATTTATTTAAAGGTTAGAGTTAAATACCAGCTTGTGGAGCAATAGATGCGGATGTGCACGGGTCGATCTTCAAGATAAAGCAACGCTTGCCAAAGTCGGTCCCTGGAAGGGTTCTCTATGGTCCATTCAGGATCATAGATCTATATTCAGGGTGGTACGCTCAGCACCATCTATCTGCTATTGAGTAAAACATACGTTTTGTGTAAGATGTATCTGTGCCCCCGGGCCACAGATGCATCTTACAGTTTGTTCAAAAGCGATACTGCGGCCTCGATACAAAGGGCTAAGAAGGAACATGGGTCGTTTTTAGTCAGTCGAAATCTGACACTCCCTACCACTCTGCTTTGCCCAGAGCGGGAGGAGTCATTTGATGATTTCTCACCCTCCAAAGAAAAAAAAAGTATCTGTGCCCGGTTGATGGCAATAGGCTCGCTCCCTATTACATGGGACTTTTGCAAAAAGTGGGTGTATTTGTACACCCCCCATTTCGGGTACATCTCTGGCTAACCCTTCGGGATTACAGGCCTGATGCTATGTTATGTATTCATGCTAGTCCCTTTATTGTCGTTTAGGCCCGGTTTCCACCAAAGCGGAGACGAGAGGAGATGTGCGGAAATCGGCCAATCACATTAGTTAAAATTTACATCTGGTCTTTCGCCCTTCCTGTGATTGGTCGAATTTGCAACATCTCCTCTCCGCTCTGCTGTGGTGGATAACGGGCCTTAATAAGTTCCACAGTTATGTCTACCTACCATCTGTAATATTACCCTGTGACTGTTTTTATCCCGCATTATTGAGCTATATATTTTTTTAGGTTTGTAATTTCTTTCACTGACTACCTCGTTCTAGTGGTCACAAGCGCTACTGCTGAGCATGAGGTCCTGGGTTTGATTCCCGGGTCAGGAAGTGTTATTGGGTTTTTCAATCAGGCATTTCTCAGTAGCAGCCACGGAGTCTTATTATTATTAAACATAACTGACGAATTGTGGGTTTATTTGTTAGGTACACGTCTGCCTAACCCTTGTTATATTATAGCAGCCACAGAGTAAGGACTTGTGCCCTGTTGATGGCAATAGGTTCGGCCCCTATTGCATAGGACGTAAACATAACTGCCAAAGTGTCTGCCTAATCTTTCGGGGATTACCTACAGGGTTGATATTATGTTGTAGTTGTAATTTCTTTCAAGCGGGGACCAAACCCTCTACCAAGCTCAATCACTCCCAATAGGTAGTAGACTCATTTCTTTATAATTTCAGCGAGTTCCGTCTGTGCTACTTCCCTCACAAATTGGAAAAGTTCACGAAAATGTTGGATGAGGCGTTCGACAACCGCGCCAAACATTCCATCTACGCTGACTTCAAGCCGTTGAACGAAGTCGCTGTGCCCAGCTTTTATATACACGTGCTTGAGAAAGCCTCAGATTGATAGACGTACGAGTATTTATTAGAAGCAATTATAATTTTATATTTAACTTTACAGTTTTAGTTTCCTAAAGAATGTTGATAAAAAGTCTCAATCATTAGAATGTAAATTAGGTCCTAGTCCTTCGTCGTTAAATATTTCTACACTGAGAACCTCCCGCTCTTTTGAAATCTGTTAAAAACCGCGCCTTTAAACCAGATTTAAATAGTAATATTTAGACTGTTATAGTTTCCAAATCTATCTGTAAGATGGTTGTTTTTAGTTATTTAATTATGAAATTATTTTTAAGATTTGATCTGTTTTTATGTGAAAATTACATTTTTCTAAAATGACAAAAACATTGTGATGAAATAAAACTGTTGATTTGTTTATCTGTTTCTCTGACTATTTACAGACAACCAGCTAGCATCTAAGCTGACCCTGTGATCCTAATAAAATATGGAGTACCTCCTCCATTATTTACTAGGATCACAGGGTTACATACTACTACAGAATAATTACAGATCTATGTTTAGACAGTTGACAGATCTGCTATCCTATCTCCTTTTCAATGTAGACTATTTTCAATTTAGTAAAAGAGAAAAAGTAAATAAAGTATTTAGAGTGTAATAGAAAAATCCAGTGAATTAAAGAACTAATATATTTTAATAAATAAAGAATTTATTGTAATATATTACACATAAACAAATCAATAAAATACATTCCAAATTCCGATACTTAACCATTCATTAAATCATGCACATGGGTATAAATTAAACATTATGAAGTTGCCAGTGGAAAAAAAATAAAGATGTATGGAAAGTATAATTTATTTTAGAAACATTTATAAATGAATTGACGACAGGTAACAGTTAACTTATAGAGTTGTTGAGGGTCTTACATTTAGAATTAGGTCTAAAACTAAGCTAGGCAGTCTATGATCCGACAATGATGTTGTTGATGGGAATGTGTATCAGTTTGACGAAGAAGCCGATGAAACCCATGATGCAGAAACCAATAGCTGTGGCGATCGCGATCTTTTGGAATTCTGAAAATAAACAATATGTATGGGTTAGATGACTTAGTTGACAATACATAGAATATAGTGGAGAAGACTGCCTCATTGGACTAGTAGTCGCAATCACAACTGCTGAGCAAGAGGTCAGGTGGGTTTAATCCCATGGTTGGTCAAGTTGTCACAGGCTTGCCCCCTATTACACAGGTCTTAAAAACATAACTGGGGAAATGTGGGTGAGCTACACCTCTGCCTAAACCTTAGCCATCTTATTAATAAAAATAGTTAAACCTGGTTTAACTTATGCTTGGTTTATCTCGCATGCCGTCTCACTTCAAAAATATTTAAAAGAAAGTGACGGCATGCGAGATAAACCCAGCGTAAGTTAAACCAGGTTTAACTATTTTAGGAGAAGACTGCCTCATTGGACTAGTAGTCGCAATCACAACTGCTGAGCAAGAGGTCAGGTGGGTTTAATCCCATGGTTGGTCAAGTTGTCACAGGCTTGCCCCCTATTACACAGGTCTTAAAAACATAACTGGGGAAATGTGGGTGAGCTACACCTCTGCCTAAACCTTAGCCACCTTATTAATAAAAATAGTTAAACCTGGTTTAACTTATGCTTGGTTTATCTCGCATGCCGTCTCACTTCAAAAATATTTATAAGAAAGTGACGGCATGCGAGATAAACCAAGCGTAAGTTAAACCAGGTTTAACTATTTTTATTAATAAGGCGGTAGGAGATTATAAAATATGTGTTTAGGTATGTATTGAGGACAAGATTTGTCTAAGAAAAGCTATGCTATATATATTTTATGTAAGTACCTGTATGTACATACATATCACCTCTTAATCTTTACCTAAACTGAATTGTCTTGAAATAAAATCACAAAGTAAAAGTATTGTGTAAAATCTATATTTGATAACTTGTTAATTCTAGAAGTAGGTGTTACTCTAAATCAGAAAATAATACCCAACAAAACCAAAGATACTTGAGATAATCACATCTACATACTTAGACAAAATGAATTGTGTTTTATTATATTGTGGAGTTTTATCAATTTCTTTGAAGGTACCTACTAAGCAAGTGCCCAAGTGACCTCTGCATTGTCAATATAATTGTGATAAAGCCTTGGAAGACACTGACATTCTATTCACAAACAGGTTAGGCTTTGTAGCGATTGCAAAAGGTCCTATAATGAAACTTATTGATGGACTGACAATCTAATTAATTTTCTACTAACTACATAATTAATTTTCCAAAACACTAAAAGCCTATACGGAAAAGCCTTTAGACAGTAGTGAACTAAACTATACTGCATTAGAAAGTCTTTTCAATTTAAGTAAAAAGGGGTTCTCAACACCAAGACCACCTTTCATTAATTTCTACTTATCACTCAAAAGTTACTTTGAAATAACAAAAATGTTAATATTTTATGCATTTAGTTATGTCAACATGACTTAACTCATCATTCATCATCATCATTTCAGCCAAAAGACGTCCACTGCTGGACATAGGCCTCCCCCAGGCGTCGCCACATTGACCGGTCCCGTGCGTCTCTCATCCAGCGGGTTCCTGCAACCTTGACCAGGTCATCGGTCCACCTAGTGGGAGGCCTTCCAAAGCAACGTCTTCCGGTTCGCGGTCGCCATTCCAGAACTTTTCGGCCCCATCGGCCATCCGTTCTGCGAGCAATGTGCCCTGCCCATTGCCACTTAAGTCTGGCGATTCTTCGGGCTACGTCGGTAACCTTGGTTCTCATGCGGATGTCCTCATTTCTGATTCGATCACGCAAGGAAACTCCGAGCATAGCCCTCTCCATTGCCCTTTGGGTGACTTTGAGCTTTCTGATGAGGCCCATTGTGAGCGTCCACGTTTCGGTCCCGTATGTAATCACTGGCAACACACACTGGTCATAGACTTTCGTCTTGAGACACTGGGGTAAGTTGGGCGAGAAGATACCGCGCAACTTCCCGAACGCTGCCCAGCCGAGTCGGATTCGACGATTGACCTCTTTCTCGAAGTTAGATCTACCCAACTGGACCGTTTGTCCCAGGTAGACATAATCGTCCACAACTTCGAGCGTAGAGTCTCCGATCTTGATAGGAGTGGGTGTTACATGAACATTCAACATAACCTTGGTTTTGTCCATGTTCATTTTAAGACCCACTCTTTCGGAAGCTCTACTGAGGTCATCGAGCATTGCACTGAGGTCTTCCATGGTCTCAGCCATGACCACTATATCGTCGGCAAACCGAAGGTGAGTGATGTACTCGCCGTTGACGTTGATGCCAAGTCCTCTCCAATCCAGAACCTTGAAGATATCCTCCAATGCAGCGGTAAACAGTTTCGGAGATATGACGTCTCACACCGCGCTGCAGAAGGATAGGTTCCGAGGTCTGGTCCTGAAGTCGGACTGACATGGTGGCGTTTTTGTACAAACACTTCAACACCTCGATGTACCGGTAGTCGATTTGGCACCGTTGGAGAGACTGCAGCACAGCCCAAGTCTCGATCGAATCGAAGGCTTTCTCGTAGTCCACAAACGCTAAACAGAGAGGCAGGTTATACTCTTCGGTCTTCTGTATAACCTGCCGCAGCGTATGTATGTGGTCTACGATACTGAAGCCTTTTTGGAATCCGGCTTGTTCGGGAGGCTGGAAATCGTCAAACCTGCGTGCAAGACGATTCGTGATGACTCTTGAAAACAACTTGTAGACATGGCTTAGAAGTGAGATGGGCCTATAGTTCTTCAACCGGGCATTGTCACCCTTTTTGAAGAAGAGCACCACCACACCCCTGCACCAAGCCTGTGGCGTTTTCCCCTCGAGTATGACGGAATCAAACAGCTTCTGTAGGGCCTTAAGGACCGGTTTGCCACCCGCCTTCAGAAGTTCGGCCGTAATTCCGTCATCACCCGGCGCCTTGTTGTTTTTAAGCTGTTTCAGAGCCATCCTAATCTCGTACAGGCTGACGTCCGGGATGTCTTCGGTATAGTGTCGGGTCAATCTAGCTCTGGGGTCTTTCGCTAGATTTTCGACGGGTTGACTAGTTGACGTGTACAGCTGCCCATAAAAACTCTCGATCTCTCTCAGAAGCTCCGGTTTGGCGGACACGATCAGAGAGCAGGTTGCCGGATTTCAGGATTATCGTGTCCTCCCCCTCTCTTCGGACTTCAGATAATCCGACAATACTCCATCGCAGCCTGCTTAATTCTTCCTCGAGTTCCGCCAGCTTCTCGTCGGCCCGGAGTGTGCGCGTGTTATATGTTACCAGGTCCAGTCGTCGGTATGTTTGGTAGCCGGATCCCGTCCGGGGATTCTTAGCACCCCTTGCCACGCCATTGCCTCGACCGCTACCGTAGCCGAGGGTAGACGGGCTGCCGGGTACTAGGGGCCTGTTTTGCTTAACGCTCATTTTTTGGGGGGGCTTTGCCATGACTTAACTAAATGCATAAAATATTAACATTTTTGTTATTACATAGAATATGATGTTTTCATCAGGGTGGCTTGCGGAGGCAAAGCCGGCAACCTACGGCCCACTGAGCATGACGATGACCTCACCAGTTTGAGCTGGCTGGTGAGAATAAGGATGGAATATTGCTTAAAAAGCTTACATGATAAAAAAACAAGAAGCTGACTATTAAGTCTTCCTTCCATGAATCTTTACACACAGATGAGACATACCTTGTAAGAGTAACAAAAAACAACAGTCAGCTGATTTATTAGACAACAAAGAAAGCTAGTAATATAACTATGTTATAATGGCCTGGTCAGTCTAAACTACACAAACATAACTCAGAGAAGGCTCTCTAGGTGATGGTACGGGACATGTCATCACCATTATGATGAGGTGTCAACTTTTAAATATTTTATCTTACAAAGTAAATACCAAGTTGTAGATATTTCTTATTTAAGGTTCTCATTCAGAATACAGGACACTTCTAATCAAATACTATCCATTCAAGGGTGCTAGCTTAGCCATCCAATGAATTCTTCTAACATATGTCCAGAAGCTAGACTTGTTCACTAATTTACAAGGAAACTGAGTAATTACAAGCATTACAGTGAAAGTAAAACCAAATAAGTGAAACTTTCTGTCATTCTAAGAAGATTAATTACGATACAAGCGTCTAGAAACAACGGGACCTAGGTGGAGCACTGCCAACATCGTAACTGTACACAAATATAGTAAAATATGGACATATCAATGATAAACTCACCTTTCCTGTCTGGCTTTGTGCATCTCCTGACCAGTCTGATGGAATCCTTGGCGAACTGCTTGCCAGGCTCGACGAACTTAGCGATTTGATCCATTATTCTGGAAATAGGACACGGTACTGTTATTTATAAGTCGACTTTCCAATAAGATCGTAATGGAATAACGCTTAAAAAACACAATCACTTACTTGTAATAATTTATTAATGGTTTTTAATTAATAGCAAGCACAACGCAATTTTAGCGTAGTATTAGCGGCGGCCGATATTGGAAATCACGGAGACACGGACAGAAAAGTGAAAACTGACAAAACAACGCAAACGTCAGCCACGTTTCGAGATTCACGGCACGTCACCACACCACACGCGTTCGGATATTTGGTTCACAGCAAAGAGTAAAATAGAATTGGTTCACAGAGTACATACATACATTCGAGTTTTGTCAAATCAATTTACATCTACCCTCTGTTCAGCACAGTAGTATTTTATCATCATCAAATAAATGCTCTAAAATCTAATTCTCAGTCTAGTTGGTTTCGGCACATGGCTTTACTACGTTCTTATGTACAAATGTACATTATGTTGTGCTATGTACTCGTTTGAAAACGAAAGGTACATGCCAATGCTAATCACAGCGCTGTATCTAGATACTCAAGAAAAGTTAGCTTTTTAAATCATCGTGCTGGGCCAGTAATAATGATAGAGAAATCGAAATAGCGAAGATAAACATCGCTGGGATACCGGCAATATCCTTTAGCTAGGATATTAAGTTAATTTTTTATTAGCTTATCTATATATTAGCACTGCTAGCCAAAGGCCTCTACCATTCATTTCCTTTATAATAAAAAAGACAGTTTGTAGTGTCCACTCCTCACAGCCAATGCCTCACGGCCAGCGTAATGTACATTGCCACGTGCGTGAACGTCTACTTTCAATCACACGTTTAGAGGCCTTTGTTCCGCATTCCTAACCGCGGCCGTGAGAACGTAATAATAATAATAATAATATAATAATAATTTTTATTCAAAGTTAAGTTTGGTAAAATACAACATAAATCTTAAAAATAATCTTAGGTATAACAAAGTTCGATGCCTGTACTAGGATAAACCTGTATCACAGGCGATATGGCTACTAATACTATTTAAACTATTTGGACAACAGATTTCTAAGCAATATGGAACATTTTTAATACTAAAATAATATATAATGATAATATTATATCTAATTTACTTAAACTCTATTATTTATTAGATTAGAACTAAAACAAGAATGTCTTAAACATGTAGGTAAATTTTATGTCAATTACGCAAAACAATTAAATCGGTCCATAACAAATTGTAAAATAACTTTGTCACAACATTTTTGCAGCGGACACAAATATGCTTATATTAGCTAAACACAACGATGGATGGTAGGGCCGCACAGTGGACACGTTGAGTCAGCAAAATAGATAAATGTAAAAAGTGTGGTATTGAATGACGCACTAGGCGCCCTCATAATCAATTGAGTTAATATTTCTGTGTTCTGCTATTTTCCTAGCAGGACATTCAGCATCTCCAGTTTTATGGGCATTAGGTTTTTTGAACCGTGAACACGTCGCACATTTCGGAGTCTCAGTTTTCTTCGGACATTCGGACATTGTATGACCTTCTTGACCACAGTGACCACACGTAGAATTAATTTCTCTGCAAGATTTTGCAGCATGGCCGTACTGTTGGCATTTATAACACCTTGTTACCAATGTGAAATCCCTGACAGGACAGGACGACCAATTTATAAAAATCCTTGATAGAGGGATTAGCGTTTTACGTAAATGGGCTGAAACTTCAATCACGTAATTGCAGGTCGCAGCATCTCTCTTCCCAGATTTGTGGCTCAATTTTACGGCGGTCAAGAAGGATTCCAAGGTCATCTCTGGTAACTTCTCGGCTACATTTTGTTCAAAGATGCACTTGAAAACCTCGTTTTCAGCCAAGGAAGTCGGCACACCTATAATCACGATTCGGGGTTTCCGCTTGTTGGGCTCGTTGGCGGTAAGTCCAGATGTAGAGAGCTGGACTGCGTTCTTCAGTTTGTCGGCGTCCTGTTTTGTCTCAGTACTTATTATGACGCCACCATTTTTTGTTTTTCGTACACCCCATACTTGCAGCTTCATCTGTTCGGGCCGTATGATTTTCTGCACTAGTTCTTTGGTTTCGTCACTCGTTTGCAATTTATCACTGGGATAAATGGCGACTGAGCTTAAGTTATTAGGACGAACGAAACGGTCAGATCCCCTTTTCACCATGTCGGCAAATGAAGTGCTTCCCGCAGAACTAGAGTCTCGTATTGTTTCCTTGAGTTCCAAAATATGCTCTGTCACGTCGCGCTGTTGCTTCAGGGTGTCGATCATATGATTCGCCTGAATAGTTTTTTGTTTCAGCGACTGATATAAGACTGCCATTTGCGACGTACAGGATTCTACTTTACGACAAAGATTAGTAATCTTCATCTTCTGCTCGGTGTTGAGTTTTCCATCAGCGGCAGTAGAACAAACTTCGTTCAGGTACTGCTGGATGGTGGTCATCCATCCTTGGATTTCTGGCGTTGAAGCGATAACAGCCGTGGCAGACTTCGATGGTGAGGCGGAGGGTTGCGCTGGGCCCCTTGGATTGCAGGGGCTGCTCTCCATTTTGTTACTTTTATTAAAACTTCACTGATTCGTGTCCATTATTCACAAAAACTATAGACTAAGCAAGATTACTAATACATAGCATTACGACAGTAACACACTAAAGTAGGTCACTATTATTAAAGTATTAATTAATTAAATATTGCTAATGAGCACGTCTTAACGCTACGAGTGCACGATACTCGATCCAAATGTAATGATTCTAGTTTGTAGAGAGTTCAGAATCAACAGTACGGTTGGCGCAGTGGCGGAGCGATTCGACTGCTGCGCCGCGTTTCTGGGTGTTTGTGTATGAGTTTAGATGTTTGTAAACGCACCCACGACACAGAAGAAATTCCGAGTGTGGGGCAACGCTTAAGAAAAAAAAGCAATACTCATCATCAGCCACAATTCGATTCAATTGTTTGTGAATAGCTCGGTTTGAGTGGAAATCGTCGACTAAAAAAAGCCTTCATGCTCAGTAAGAAAAGCATAATCATAATCGTATAAGAACGAACGCAACTAAACGCAGCACATTAGACAATTTTGTTTTTGACATTGACAATTTGTGTTTATAATTTGACATTTTCTTGACGATTTGTCGAAAACTCGAAATTATTTTATGATTGTTATCAACAATTTATTATTGTGTTATACGGGCTATGAAACTGATTTACTGTAGTATAAAGTTCATTAGAAGATTAAGGATTTCTTAGAATCTAATAAAATCATCCAAGATGTATGCAGTAGAAAAGAAATTCGAAATTGAAATGAAGTTACGAAAGGTATGTTTACGCATAGATATTTCAGTCATTTACCTTTCCTAATCCACTTGAATGATACCAAAAGACATGCTCCCTGCACCAAACTCCCAGCTTTACTATAATGTAATAAATGCATATGGTTTTGTGGAAATACCTCAAGAATAATTATAATATTTGGGGGCGTGTCATACTTTTTGTTTGTTTGTTGTCCTCGGTTGTGCTTTTCATCCATTATATATGGGCGCTGAGGGCTAAAATACTCTCAAACTCTTCTCACAATTATTACCTAAAGAAATCCATGTTCCACATTCCAGGAAATGACAAACATCCTAGAGTTGAAGGCAGCTGCCCAGCGCGGTTCCACTCTCGCTAGTGACGTGTGCAACGTGCTGGGCGCGTGTGAACAACGGCTGCAGCAGCTGGAGACAGCTGTACTGCCTCTCTATGGAGATACTGCTAGACTACAACATATTCATCAAAGTAAGGGAGTACTATGTAGTGTGCGTCTTAATATATTTTACTGGTACTTGCAAAGAAGCAGCAAGGCAAATAGCTAGTAAAAATCTGTTACAAAGGCCTAGTAGTATTTTAAAAAGGTCAGGTCTTCTTATCTCAAGTGATTATTGTCTGATCTATGATTTGAAATCTAAACCAACAATAATTGAAAACAAAGTGTGTTGTGTCATCTCACTTTCCTTTCCTTTATGAACCTCATTTTCCCACTGGACTGCAAGGAATGAGTATAAATATTTTAAAAAAGCATTTTGCCTGCAACTTGACCAAATCCTGATAAATCCAGCCTTTGTGTACATCATAATTATTGGGAACCTGTGCAATATTTGAGATGTCTAGGTCCAAATTGCAGGCATTGATGAGTCACATAATGTGTTAGTCAGGAAAGTTTTGATAAAGTTGTGTATTTCCAGACATGGAGCGAACAGTGCGCTCACTGGACCATGTGATCAACTACTACATGGTGAGCAGAGAGCTAGCTGACCTGATACAAGCCGGGCCTCACACTAGCACTACTGAGTCTCTTACAGTTTATCTAGAGGTAAGTTACCAGGGGTAACAGAAGTTTGAGAGAACCTACCGTAGGTTCAGGACTAAATCTGCACCTTGAGTATAGTAAACTTCAACTATGTTATCTTTCCACCTTTAGATTGTCACATGCATGTTGTCTTTCTTTGTAAAGTATTCATCCTCATAATCATATCATCCCAGAATCACCCACTGCTTGTGGGTATAGGCCCACCCTTTTTCTGACACACTTCTCGGTTAAGTGCGTCCCTTATCCAGGTGTTCCCACAACTTTGACGATATCATCGACCCAATGAGCTTTACAACGACTCTGGTTTCGTTGGCCTAACCTTGGCCACCGCTCGGACAAAGCCTTGCTCCATCGGCCATCTCCAAAAGTTATTATTTTACGAAAACATGATCACTTTTGGTGACTCATCACATTTTATGAAACCATTTGCATCATAATATAACAATGTAAATCTGGCTACATTTATTGTGAGTCCACAGTTAGTAAATGTCATAAATGTCTTTCACAGGCCCTAGACAAACTATCAGATGCACAGGGATATTTCAACAAGAACAATCCACAGAGTGTAGAACTGGAAAACATTGTGAGTACATTTTGTTGCAATTTATATAGTAAAGTAATGAGATCAGAGTCACTTATCAACAGTGTAACTTTATTTGTTAAATAGAATCAGCTGTACAATACTGGGGTATCGAAACTAGAGAATGCATTTGAGGAGCTGTTGAATCGTAACACGAGGCCTCTGTCACCGACTACTCTCATGGACATGATTGCTTTGGAAGAAGGCAAGTAGAGTTATTTTTGAGGATTAACAAGAATTCTTACTTATTTGATATTTGGTAGAGAAATACCTAGAATAGTACCTATAATATGATGCAGTAACGTAGAAGCAGAAGAGGCGCGCTAAACTAAAACGCAAATTTTCAAACATTTTTGGCGAAGAAAATGCGCGCGCGAAAGGCAAAACGCTAATTTTATGCTCAAAAATCATATACCTACTCTCTTCTTCTTAAAAAGAAGAAGAGGAGATATACCTACTTAATTAACTTTTTTCGTTTGTAGGGTTCTTACATATAAAAAAACCGTTTTATCTACGAATTCTAGTTTCTCGTTATTTAATATTATGTCACAATCACTATCCTGTTACATTCGGTAACGCAAATCTTATGCATTTTTTTTATTTAAAACTAAATTGTTTGCTGTGAACCAATTATGGACCTGAAGTAGCCTAGGACATTATTCACGTCAACATTTAGGGCCCGTCTATTTATCTATAAAATAAGGGAAGTGTCATCAGGACTGAAGTTAGGTTTTTTAATGAATAACACATTATTAAGGATTAAAATCGGAAATAATAAAGTATCACAGCCGTATGAGATAGCAAAAGCTTTTAACAATTTTTTTGTTGACAAGATAAAACCAATTAGTAATAGGGGCGAAATGGAAACTGATGGACGCTACCGAAAGCGCCAAACTAGTAGCACACCTCGGACACTCCATACAACGCCCGCAAAATAATTACCTATTACTACTACATAAACAAATAACGTTTGTGCACGACGTGCACGTGCAAATGTGTGCGTAAACTCTAGTAGGGTTATCGTAGCCTAAAAAACGGCGCGGAAAGTGCAACGGTCTGCGTCGCGAAAACCGAACGACGACTAATACGAGCGCGAGCCATTGCTCAAGTGTCGACGACGAATACCTCGAAGTGCGGGGTGAGGTGCGGTATTTAATATGAGCGCGGGGAAGGGAGTGTCCCTTCTGTACGTAGTACTATTATGTATTCTGTGCTAGTAGCCCAATTCTGGACACAATTTAGATTGCCATCGACACGCTAAGAAGAAGAATAGGGGCGAACAAGTGACATCAAATATATCAAGATCGAGTAATTCAATGTTTATGGCACCAAGTAATGAAAATGACATCAAAACCATTATTAGGTCTAAAAATACCGGTAGTGTTGGAATTGATGGAATTTCTACCAAAGTAATTAAGTACGTCTCAGAGTTCATAAGTGGACATTTGAGTTACATTCTCAATCTGTACATAACGACGATATCTGTATAAAGACAACTGTGGTCAAACCATTATTTAAGAAAAATGATAATGAATGCATGGAGTCTTATAGGCCTATTGAGCTTGTTCCAATAATATCCAAGATATTTGAAAAATTCATCTAAGCTCAGATTTATAAATACCTGGATAAACAAAACATTTTGACAGAAGAACAAAAAGGTTTTCGAAAAGGAAAAACTATCAATTTGGCCATCTACGACTTTTTAAATAATGTTTAGACTAATGTTGACAACAGAATACTTGTGTGCTCAATATATTGTGACATGACTCAGGCATTTGACTATGTGGACCATGACATTTTATTAAGTAAATAGCTGATGCCCGCGGCTTCGCCCGCGTGGATCTGTAAAAACAATCCTTGATGTGAATTATATATTATTCTAAAATTTCAGCTCGATCGGTGCAGAACTTTTTGAGTTTTTGAAGCGTACACAAACCAAAATAACATTTTTATATATTTATGCTAGCTGATGCCCGCGACTTTGTTCACGTGGAAAAATGTGTGTCTGTTTCGTTGATCGAGTGGCTCTAAGCGCGACTTCTTAGCATGAAGTCCTGGATTTGATTCCCGATACGGGCAAAGGGTTTTCTCCACGTTTTCTCAGTATAGGCCACGGAGTCTCGTTATGTGCCCGGTTGATGGCAGTAGCCCATATTATTGATCGTTTTTTTTTGTCAATCAAATACAGAATAGAAACGAGTAATTTAATTACCTATTGTAATATAATAAAAATAATAACATTTTCCACGTAAACTATGAAGCTAACAATCGGTAAATATCGGTATCGAATTGGAATAGCATTTGTTGCTGCAATTTTAGAATGAATTTATCTAACAAAGTCTACGTGATTAGGTACGGTGAATTTCTGTACTAGAATAGATTAGGGTTTCGTCAAGTTTTTGTCAAACAAAAGCTAAGCCGGTTGAGTTTGCACTTTCACTGTAATGGTATAGCATTTGTAAATTCGCACCCGGGTCTGGTTCTGTTTGGGCGGCGGGTCTTCAACCCTAGCATTTATGCCACTTCAAATGGAAACCATGCAAGCAGTGTCGCTTATAACGTCCGTACTATCCAGACTCCAGCGTGGACAGCGTGTCAGTGAGCGGCAGCGGCAGTACGTCTGCCACGTCCCTGGACAGCATGCGCTGCGCGGCCGCCTGGCTGTCGGGCGCCGGCGTGCCGCCCGCAGCCCCGCTGCGCGCCATCCGCGCTCCCGCCGCCAAGAACTCGCTCGTCGCCTTCAAGGACTATCTGCGCTCCCGGTCCATGGCTGCGTCGCCGCTCATGGCGAGTGACTGGTTTACAAGAACCTAGGATATTGTAGAAACATCAGATCCTCCCCGGCCCTTGGTCTTCCCAGCGCGCGATGCTGATCCAATAGAGTTAAACGAGCCCCTAAATAATCTCTCTCAGATCCAGCCTGTCCCGATGCTGTCCCTCCCTCTAAGCCGAGGTCCGTACACCACAGGGATGCCCTTAGCACATTTTGCGATCGGTTGTCATTTTGTGAAGTTGACATTATGAGCTGAAACGCCCTTAGCGAGTACTCACTTAAGTCTATAAGATCTACGCTCCTGGCTGGAGGCCTTACATTCAAGGCATTTACGAGATTTCTCTGGTTTAGCAGAAGCCAACCTCATAGGTTGACCTGTGAGATGCCGTGCAGAAAAAAAAATAGAAACATCAGAAAACTGGTGTGTATCTTAGTACATCTGTAATGTAAGCAATAAAGCATTCACTCAAATACTCACCAACTTTTGTAAACCTAGTACACAAGAGGAAATAAATAAAAAAAAACTTTTGTTTTCAGAGAGCCAAAAACTTATTACATCGTTCAGACAGCACTCAAAGAAGGACTAGTAAACTACAGAAAGTGTAAGTTTTTCATTAGTAGTTACTTAGAAACCTAGATTCGTCTTAAAAGTTTTATTTATATTAAATTTTACCTGCCCAAAATTTTTTGTTAAGTTATATTCCTTATTTTACATATTATTGTATATTTTTGTTATTATTTTATTGTTGTATAAGGTGGGGACTTTCATTAAAGATGGATATTTTTTGTTTAGTATCGAGAAACGCGCGAACAAGATAATGATGAAAGCGTCCCAGACTTTGGAGCAGTCTACTGGTTTTGCTATAGGACCCAGGAAGTCTATATCTGAAGCTTGTAAGTACGAACCCACATTCATATTTTGTACTAGCTGTTACCGGCGACTTCGTACGCGATTTGTTCATATTTGGTATGAAGAGTAATAAAGTTAAAATGGTCACGGTCTTTATAATCTAGATCTCTTGAAAGTGGTTTCTTTTAGGCAAGCATGCTCCATCCAAGGCCGCAACATCATTTCACATATGACACTACTACTAACTTCTACTACTATACTTTAGCTTTAGTAATTTATTTGAATTCCTTAAATTCATCTTCATTCTATTTTGCAATACATTTAACAATCACTTTTACATTTCTTTTAATATTTAATTTCTCTTCAATCACTTCACTTTTATTTTCTTATAACATTTACCTATAGGTCCACCTTCTTCGTCATATCCTTCTTCTAACTGGGAATCTTCTTGATTTTGTTTCCGTCTAGCATTGCGATCGGACTTCAGACTGAATTTCAAAGATTTTAGGGAGTGCCTTCGCAACCGGATCAGACATACAAGAACATCGGAATTTTTTGAAGGATTGTTATCCAGCGGTAACTGAACTTTGTTTCTACTGATTCGTATGTTGGTTGTTTTGGCTATGCTAGTGGTTGTCCGTTTGGGGG
This sequence comes from Diarsia dahlii, assembly GCA_949775195.1. Taxonomy (NCBI): domain Eukaryota; kingdom Metazoa; phylum Arthropoda; class Insecta; order Lepidoptera; family Noctuidae; genus Diarsia; species Diarsia dahlii. The sequence continues at coordinate 21,786,441 of OX459199.1, forward strand.
CGTGTAGCGTTACTGGTCGATTTGTCAGTTTGATTTTGATTATGCTCAAGCTCATTCAATGCAGTCGCTATGGCCAAAGTCGGCTAGATGGCATCATCGTTATCATCAATATGTCAGGAAAAACCGGCAGCGGAGGCACTCCCAACATTTGATCATGACATGTTTTTTTTATACCTACTGCTTTACTGGCATTTTGTTCTCTCGACTAATTCCGGACCCGACCGATGTTTTTAGTTTCGGTATGCTGACAGCCTGACACACGTCAAAGTAGTGTGACGTCATAACGCACGCTGCTTATATGAAACTTTTCAGGTGTCGTCGCTCTTTTTGATATCAAGTTGCAACGCTTCTATGTGTGGCCTTTAGTCAACGCGCTGTTAACACTTTCACTGCCAAGTTCAAATTATCCGTTTTTATTTGTATGCTGCGTGAGCGCTAGTATCGACTCGGAGGCGGGTTGGGGGCATACAAAACGAATTTTTGTTCGAGCCATATGCTAGGTTGTTGACACCGAAAGTTTTAAATAACGTAGAGTTGAAAATGTCCCTTCTCCAGACACGGAAGAGAGCAGCGAAGCCCTAGACGAGTGGGAGGCCGAGATAGCGGGCAACGTGGCGGCGGCCGTGTGTCGGCTGGCGCGACACGAGCAGAGATATCTGTTGGGGCTGGTGCCTCTGCCCAGGTTGCCGCCTCTCCTGGCTGCCGTGCTGAAGGACTGCTTCACTATACTTGCGAGTGACGTTGAGGTGAGGTTACTGATACCTACTTTTGTGCACAAGAGTGAAAACATGTATACAATTTCTTTTCGTTGTTTCTCTGGGACTTCGTCGAGCTTTATTGTCTCGGCGCTTTTCTGGTAGTCGCCACTGTTGATTATGGCGCACAGAAGTTTCAATGGTTTGGGAGTTGTGTGGCGGGCTTGTCCCAAAAATAACTTTCCTACACTGCAGGTAGTTTAAAAGGTTGGCAATATAACCTTGGGCACGTGTCCCTACCACCGCTATTTCCGAGTAGAGTTAACAACTAGAAATTAATTGCCTCTTTAACAGAGTACTGGCCTATGGTGTGAATTGCAGGGATCGTAACCGGTTTTGAAATACCGGTTAATAATGGTTGCAAAACCGGTATAATTCCGTTCATCGATTAACCGCTAAATGAACAAACCGGTTTCAAATAAACCTAAATAATTTCCATTACCGGTTTATACAAAGAGTGAAATTTTAAAACTCGCGCTAACCGATACTAAAACCTGAATAAACCGGTTTAATTCAAACATGCGCACCAAGGCCACCGCGCCGGCGCCCGGCGCGAGCCGGTCGTGTGCGCGCGCCTTGTCATACGTTGCTCTTTCTCTTTCCTGCATGTGGCGGCTTTTTTTGTTTATCTCATGACTTATTTTACGAGGATGCGTCCATCGTTCGCTCGCCGCCAGTGTTGTCGATTGTCAAGTGTGATTGTTAACTTAATGTCACATGTTAAATTTAGTCTTGATATACGAATTATTTTCTTTCCTTTTGTATATATTCTTTTTACCGATTATTTTAACCGACTTTCAAAAAGGAGGAGGTTCTCTATTATTCGTGTTTTTATTTTTATTTTTTATGTATGTCTGCGCATATCTCCGTCAAATGTGAACCGATTTCCAAGTTTTTTTTTGTGTTCGAATGCGTATACTCCCGAGGTGGCCCCATTGCTACCAAGACAGGATCTGATTATGGGATCCTTGAGAAATCGAGGGCATCCCTCAAATTTTATAGGCAATGATTACTAAAACCATATATTTTCTGAAGCTGTTTAAGTATTTGCGTCTGATAATCATAATCTGACGTGAATGGTGGTGGATGGAAGGTAAAACTCCTCAACGGTTAGGAGTTGAAAGAAAATTCCTTGAAAATTATACGTACTTAGTGACCAATACTTGTATTCTTTTAGGCTATTAGGTTAACCTGATGATAGAAGGTAAATTTCATTAACCGACTTTAAAAAAAAGGTGGTTCTTAATTCATATTCTCCGATTACTCTAAGACGCCTGAACCGATATGGATTTTGTTTTTTTTTGTTGAAAAGGAGATACCCTAAGGGTAGTACCATGATAAGGAAATCAGGATCTGATGATGGCATCCCAGAGAAATCGAGAGTAACCCTCAAATTTTATTACGTGTTTCGTGCTTTTTCTAAAGTTTTTTAATGATTCGTATTTAGCAAACATCACTTTATGTTGATGAGCTGATGATGGAAGGTATAACTCCTCAACGGTTAGGAGTTGGAGAATAATTCTTTAATAACCCCATGGTTGTATTCTTTCAGGTTATCTAGGTGAGCTGATTATGGAAGGTACTACTCCTCAAAGGTTAGATAAGGGAATCTTAAAGGTTAAGGGTTAGGTTTCTTGGTTGAATGTTAAATGCAGAGTAAATATTTGTATAGAATATTAAAACTAAAAATGAAAAAAAAAACAACTTTAAAAACATAAAAAAGTGATAAATAAACTTCAGAAGAAAAATCAGCTTCTGAAGTCAGTGGCAAAAAAAAACGAAATCAAACAAACAAATGTCACCGACTTCAGAAGCTGATTTTTCTTCGGAAGTTTATTTTTCACATTTTTGTGTTTTTGTTTTTTTCACTTTTGTTAATGTGTGAACATTGTTAACTTTTATCTTGTTTTACTTTTCGTTTTTATCTTTTGCTTTTTCTTATTTGTTTTGTATATATATTAACGGAAATGTGTATAATCCGTCATTGTATACAATTCCTAGGAAATGTGTACAATTCCTAAAATAGATAGGAAATCTATAATATATTTTGTAATATGCACTTTTCCTAGGAAATCTATACATTTCCTAAATTGCAATCGGAAATGTAAAAAAATCTTGCTGTTTGTAAGTATAGCGGGGATAGTCCTCTTCCTTCCTCTGAGTACATACTGAAACCCGACATACCCTGCGATCCCGCTACTAGGAAAACTTGGATGCAAGAGCGAGGGAAGCGAGCTCGGGACTTGGGGCACCCCGACTCGGACAGGTTAGGTTAGAAGGGGTCGTCGGGGGGGGGGGGGGGGGGGAGTTCGTGGTTATTTATTTATAAACCACCCAGAAGTAGGAGCCCCGCGAAGCGAAGCTCCGTCGACTGGTCTTGGAGGCGTTAGGTTTCAATAATTATATTTGATAAAAAAAAAACAACTAAATGAATATTACGCAAAATAAAACCCTATCAACGTGAGCCTTAATCAAAAGTCTGATTTCAGTTTAGTCACAGAAAGCATTACATTTTTATATATTTCCTAGGATCATCTCGGAGTTGTATACAATTCCTTCAAGGAATCTTCGAAACATTATTTTACACATTTCCTAAGCAGACTCGGAAATGTATATATTTCTAAGGAATTGTATACAATTCCTAGGTTTCATACATTTCCGGTAACATATACATATATATCTATAGCTACTTATTTGTGTATTATCTTAAGGTGCTATTAGTCACGGGCTCAAACTCACTGGCAGGCGGGGCCAAAAAGAACGCTCTCTCACATGACATCGTGCCCGAAAGTGAGATGCACGATAATTCAGAGTAAAAGGTGCGCGTGATAAAATACCAAAAGGCCTTTGGAAGAAGGGATTTTATGAAAAAACCACTGCATCAATCAATTTCAAATAAAATTAATTGAATTCTTCGATAACTGTGCTTTGTCGGTACAGGCTTTATTTTAGAAATTTGATGCTTCTTTAATATCTAATTTACGCCCAAAGTTGTGTTAAAATTAGCAATAAAATCGAATCTTTGGGAGTTTATAACTTTTTACTGGCATTTTTTTAATATTCTGTTTCCGTACAGACTAATTTAATAATAAGACAAAACGATATCATGTTTAACTTTGGATGTACAGTGTCAAAAAGTGCAGTAAAACACCCCCGAGTTTTCTACAGAAAAAATGTTGACTAGCGTCATCTTAAGACTTATTGTCGGGCCTACTTTTCCCCCCCATATCTAAGTACTAATTCTAACATATTGTAAAACCAAACCATTTTAAAAGAGTAACCATGGAGTTTCTTGCCGGTACTTATCCATAGGAAAAGACCAACCCGAACCGTGCACCTTTTTTGTCGACCTTTTGCAAGTGCCCATATTGTAGGCCTAACGTGAAATAAAATATTTTGATTTGATTAATTACATTGACTTATCTTAATATTAACATGGGAAGAAAAAAGGAGAATTAAATATATTCGAACTTCGAATATAATGAAGAAACAAAAAAAAATTAAGTGCTTGATGCTAGGTTGTAATCACTACCTCAAGGTATATAAGTTTAGACATGAGAGTGGTGGTAGGCAGGCTTAAGACCAAAAATATCGCCATATATGCACGCCATAGTGTGCACCCGCCGAAAATATATCCGAACGAGCGACGCGGCGCATCTCTACTAGGGCATGCATTCCGGAATTCCGGAATCTCGCAATTCCGGAATTCCGTAACAATTTTCCTGATATTTCAATTCCGGAATTGAGAGGAGTAATACCGGAATTCCGATATTCAGAATTTTTTGATATTTTGATTATTATTTTTTGCGCAACGCTTTACACTATACTTTACAGCATACAGCTGATATCACGTTACAGTTTATGTTCAAGAAACTTCTTTGTGAGTTCTAAACTTGCGATGAACTGAAGTCGTATTAAACAAAGAAGATTACTATTAGCAGGTGTGATCCACTAATTACACAATCCGCAAGTCTTCTTTGCACAAGCAGAGGACGATACCTTTCCCAAAGTCAATTCCCAACGTCTTCGCGTTTGTGGTCGCCACTCCAGAACTTTTCGGCCCCATAGGCCATCCATTCTGCGAGCAATGTGCCTTGCCCAGTGCCCATTGCCACTTCAGTCTGGCGATTCTTCGGGCTACGTCGGTAACCTTGGTTCTCATGCGGATGTCCTCATTTCTGATTCGATCACGCAAGGAAACTCCGAGCATAGCCCTCCCTATTCCCCTTTGAGTGACTTTGAGCTTTCTGATGAGGCCCATGGTGAGCGACCACGTTTCGATCCCGTATGTAATCACTGGCAACACACACTGGTCATAGATTTTCGTCTCGAGTTGAGACACTGTGGTAAGTTGGACGAGAAGATACCGCAAAACTTCCCGAACCCCGAAAATCCCGAATTAACCTCTTTCTCGAAGTTAGACTTACCCAACTGCTGGACGGTCCAGATGGGTAGGTCTGTCCCAGGTAGACATAATCGTCCACAACTTCGAGTGTAGAGTCTCCGATCTTGATAGGAGTGGATGTTACATGAACATTCAACATAACCTTGGTTTTGTCCATGTTCATTTTAAGACCCATTCTTTCGGAAGCTCTACTGAGGTCATCGAGCATTGTACTGAGGTCTTCCATGGTCTCCGCTATGACCACTATATCGTCGGCAAACCGAAGGTGACCTCTCCAATCTAGAACCTTGAAGACATCCTACAGTGCTGCGGTGAACAGTTTCGGAGATATGACGTCTCCCTGTCTCACACCGCGCTGCAGAAGGATAGGTTTCAAGGTCTGGTTCTGAAGTCGGACTGACATGTCACATGGTAGCGTTTTTTACAAACACCGCGATGTACACACCGGTAGTCGATTTGGCACCGTTGGAGAGACTGCAGTACAGCCCAAATCTCGATCGAATCGAAGGCTTTCTCGTAGTCTACAAACGCTAAACAGAGAGGCAGGTTATACTCTTCGGTCTTTTGTATAACCTGCCGCAGCGTATGTATGTGGTCTACGGTACTAAAGCCTTTTCGGAATATATGTCGCCAGGACAAGTCGTCGGTATGTTTTGGGGTAGCCGGATCTCTTCCGGGGATTCTTAGCATCCCTTGCCACGCCGTTGCCTCGTCCGCTACCGTAGTCGACGTTAGACGGGCTGCCGGGTACTAGGGGCCATTTCTGTCATGCGCTCTAATTTATTAGAGGGGGTTTGCCATAATCGCCACACTTGGCAGGCGGGTTGGCGATCGCAGTATGGTTGCTACAAAGGCACAGAGAACGCCGCTGCCCAACCTCTGGTCCCAGTCCCTTAGTCGCCTCTTACGACACCCACGGGAAGATATGGGATGGTGCTATTCTTTACATCCGACACCATACGGTACAATAGGTACGTTAGAGAACTGGCAACTACAGTACTTTCACAAGTTATTATGCCTTGTGATTGTGACTGTAGCGTAGGAGTGCAATGCGTCGTTTCGGGAGTTGCTGCGTCGGGCTGCGCGGCGCCGGATGTTACCGGCGGCGATTGCTGTGGGTGCGGGGGCGCGCGACGGTGTGTGCCGTGGCGGCGGGTGTGCGGGGCTCCGGGTCGCGGGGCGGCGGTTGCACGTTGCGGCGTGCATTCGTTGTTCCGTGTTTCGGGGTCTCGAGCATTCGTTGTTGCGGTTTGCGTCGCTGCGTGCTTTCGTGCTCGCAGTGTTCGTTGTTGCGGGCATTCGTTGGCGTGTGGTTCGGCGTGGTGGCTTTCGGAATGACGTATTGCACTCGTAGTTTCGTTCTTCTTCCGTCCTTCTGACATTCAAAAGTGCCTGTAATGGCTTAATTGAAATAAAATATTTGAGTTTGAGTTTGAATATCTCAATATGTTGTTTATAAAATATCGTATGTCAAAGTCAAAGTCAAAGTCAAAGCATTTATTTCAAGTAGGCCGTTACAGGCACTTTTGAATAGTCGAATTAAACTAACTGCAGCACTCAGAGATATCCAACGATTACTCAAGCCGCCACCCAGCAAAGGCCTGACATACTTTTGTATGACAAAACTGCCAAAAACCTTTACCAAGCGACGTCCCAAGCAACCACTGAAGCTCTCCGAGTGCGGCAGTAAACTACTGAAGCTAAATAAACTAAGCTACAGTCCCAGTCACAAGGCATAATAACTCGTGATTGTACTGTAGTTGCCCATTCCAAAGCGTTGGTCTCATGAGAAGAATGGCAAGAAACTTCATGGACACTCTTTTAAAATCGTTTGGGTTTACAATATGTTCAAGGTACAGACATAATCTTGGTATAATACACACATGAAGACTATGCAAATTAGTGTCTGAGATGGTCTTTTGAAGAAAGCACCACACAGATTTGAGTGGACTCGTCCAGTCAGTGCAAGCATTTGTCAGTTATCGTGGAGCTCGACTTATAACTCAAGGAGCTCAACGTCACGACGAACAATACCAAAGAAAGGACATTTGGGTGGGTCGCTTATAGTACTCAAACTGCCAGACAATCGTTAAAATTACATAAAAACCCACACGGTCCTCACATTCACAATATAAAAATAATAAAATACATGAAGATTATGCAGATTAGTGTCTGGGATGGTATGTTTTTTATTAACATTACTAATGTTTAATTCTATTGCGTGATTTATAAACCTTGTTGATTTTACGGTTTTAAAATGTTTAATTAGAGTAATAATTGAGAAAGATGACCAAATATGTTTAATTTGTTACTGAAAATCATTAAAAGGCTGATATTATTATAAATCTTGTTTGATTTGAAACAAACTTTAAAAATTTACCAGTTCCGGAACCAGTTCCGGAATTCCGGAATCAGACCTCCAGTATCGGAACTCAGTTCCGGAATTGAGAACCTTGCGATATTGCATGCCCTAATCTCTACCTCCGGGGCGACTTACCTGGCAACACTGCGCGCCGCCAGAGACAAGACAATATCCGTATCCGGAAGACTAATAAGCGCAAGCGTCGGTCCGCTAGTGAATAATACCAAATAATACCATAAATCTTGTAAATGCAAGTTTTCTAATAAACAGTTAATGCAAAGAAGAGGATTTTAATGTAGTCTCCTTCACTAGGATAGAGGCCAGTTCCCGCTTCGTTGGAAGACAGGGAAGCTGGTCCTTATTTGGAAGCCGGGACGCCCTGTGGGGCCGTGTTGACGGCGCGTTCGTGTTCCACGCGCGCCTCAAAGCGATGTCAGCAACATGGGAGGGGTCCGTAAGGGCCGACGCCCGTCTGGGCTGCGGGTTGTTCACAAGAGAAACCACGGCCTCGACATAAAGGGCTAAGAAGGAACACGGTTGGTTTTTAGTCAGTAGAAGTCTGACACTCCCTTTCACTCTGCCCAAGAGTGGGAGGGAATATTTGATGATTTACAAACCAACAAAAAAAAAAAAATAGGCGACTCCGGGTACCGTACGATTACCGGCGAGGCGGCGAACCACCTTGCCGGACTGCCGCCATGGGATTTGGAAGCGATAGTCCTCGCGGGCGTGCATGAATGCAGTCCCTAACTATTGAGGAGAAGTACCTTCCATAATCAGCTCACCTAGATAACCTGAAAGAATACAACCATATATACGTGGGGACGTCAATCCCCATGAAATTTGATTAAAGAGTTGTCCTCCAACTCTTTACCGTTAAGGAGTTGTACCTTCCATGATCTGCTCATCAACATGAATGAAGTGATAGCTGCTAGATGCGAATATTTGAAAAGCTTTAGAAAAAGCACGACACACGTAATACGTGCCTATAAAATTTGAAGGTTGGCCTAGATTTTTCTGGGATGCCATTATTATCAGGTTAATTATTATAATATCCTGATAGAATACAACTATCGGTCCATAAGTACGTATAATTATGAAAGAATTTTTTCCAACTCCTAACCGTTGATGAGTTGTACCTTCCATCATCAGCGAATCCACATGAGATTATGATTATCAGACGCAAACACATGAACAGCTTTAGAAAATATATGGAAAACGTAGTAACAAGTGCCTATAAAATTTGAGAGTGGCCCTTTATTTCCCTGGGATCCCATCATCAGATCCTAACTTGGTGACCATGGGACCACCTCGGGAGTATACTCTTTATAATACAAAAAGAATTTTGAAATTTCTTTTAACAAAAAATAAAACCGAAAAACATATATTTTTTCACTTTTTACTGGTTCACATGTTCATGGGTCGTAATGTGGACAATGTAGCTTTTTTTTTAGTTTTGTAGATTTTTCAAAAACCGCTTGTTCGATTTCGATAAAAAAGGACCATTTGGGAAGTATACCCTTTCCAACAAAAAAAGAATTTTTCAAATCGGTTAGCAAGCGACGGAGTTATGCCCGAACAAACATAAAAATAAACAAACATCCGAATTGAGAACCTCCTTCTTTTTTTAGAAGTCGGTTAAAAATAGGTTCATTAATAACGGAAATATCCGATAACAAACATACAAAAAAAAACAAACGAATTGAGAACCTCCTCCTTTTTGGAAGTCGGTTAAAAAAATCGTTTCCTTGCTGATTATCTACAAATAATAGGTTTATTAAAACAAACAAATGACCTACTAAATGACTACTTTTCAAAAAAAATTATGACTCCTATAACATTTTATTATAAAATAAGTAAACCCTACCTTTGAATACCAACGAATACGAATCAGTTAAACACAATTTGCCCGTGTCGGCGTATTCGAAAAGAAACAACATCGTTAGTTGCATACTTTGCGACATACGGTGGCGTTTAAACTCGAATTAACCGGTTAATTTCGTTCAACAGAATCAGAAAGCGTGACAAACCGGTTTCTTAGCAAAACCGATTAAAATAACGGTAACCTGAACCTAAACCGCAATCCATTCCGGTTCGGGGATATTGATCTAAACCGGTTTGAAAAATTAACCGGTTTCCGATCCCTGGTGAATTGTCGGAGATTTACAATCTATTGAACGTTTATTTAGGGATAAATATCTATCATCACTTCGGCTTGTTTATCGTATGGACTATGCTTTGATAAATTGTACGTATAATGTCGGGCTAGCGCGCCTGCATGCGGTCCCGGCGCGCGGCGTCCCGCTGCGGCGCGGCGGGCGCGGGCTGGGCCGTGCTGGCGCGCCTCGTGCGGCTGCAGCCCGAGCTGGAGCGGGCACTGGCACCGGCGTCGCCGCAGCCTTATGCGGCTATAGTGCAGCTGTGTCAGCAGAATGTGAGTATGCTCTCTATTAAACACAATTATTCCCTAACGTCACCTATTTCGGTTTATACAAAATGTGTTCAGATCGACTTCCAGGTTAACAGAATGCAACCACGACATGACTGAAACTGAGAACTTCTAACTATTCCTAGTGACTGTCCAAGATCTACTTGTGACAACCGAAACTTATTGGTCTTTATTACTGTAGTTTGTAGATAATGTGACAACCGAAATTTATTAGTCTTTATTACTGTAGTTTGTAGATAATGTGACAACCGAAATTTATTAGTCTTTATTACTGTAGTTTGTAGATAATGTGAAAACCGAAATTTATTGGTCTTTATTACTGTAGTTTGTAGATAATGTGACAACCGAAACTTATTGGTCTTTATTACTGTAGTTTGTAGATAATGTGACAACCGAAAATTAGTCTTTATTACGGTAGTTTGTAGATAATGTGACAACCGAAATTTATTAGTCTTTATTACTGTAGTTTGTAGATAATGTGACAACCGAAATTTATTAGTCTTTATTACTGTAGTTTGTAGATAATGTGACAACCGAAATTTATTAGTCTTTATTACTGTAGTTTGTAGATAATGTGAAAACCGAAATTTATTGGTCTTTATTACTGTAGTTTGTAGATAATGTGACAACCGAAACTTATTGGTCTTTATTACTGTAGTTTGTAGATAATGTGACAACCGAAAATTAGTCTTTATTACGGTAGTTTGTAGATAATGTGACAACCGAAATTTATTAGTCTTTATTACTGTAGTTTGTAGATAATGTGACAACCGAAATTTATTAGTCTTTATTACTGTAGTTTGTAGATTATGTGACAACCAAAATTTATTAGTCTTTATTACTGTAGTTTGTAGATAATGTGACAACCGAAATTTATTGGTCTTTATTACTGTAGTTTGTAGATAATGTGACAACCGAAATTTATTAGTCTTTATTACTGTAGTTTGTAGATAATGTGACAACCGAAATTTATTGGTCTTTATTACTGTAGTTTGTAGATAATGTGACAACCGAAATTTATTGGTCTTTATTACTGTAGTTTGTAGATAATGTGACAACCGAAACTTATTGGTCTTTATTACTGTAGTTTGTAGATAATGTGACAACCGAAAATTAGTCTTTATTACGGTAGTTTGTAGATAATGTGACAACCGAAATTTATTAGTCTTTATTACTGTAGTTTGTAGATAATGTGACAACCGAAATTTATTAGTCTTTATTACTGTAGTTTGTAGATAATGTGACAACCGAAATTTATTAGTCTTTATTACTGTAGTTTGTAGATAATGTGAAAACCGAAATTTATTGGTCTTTATTACTGTAGTTTGTAGATAATGTGACAACCGAAACTTATTGGTCTTTATTACTGTAGTTTGTAGATAATGTGACAACCGAAAATTAGTCTTTATTACGGTAGTTTGTAGATAATGTGACAACCGAAATTTATTAGTCTTTATTACTGTAGTTTGTAGATAATGTGACAACCGAAAGAAGAAGGGGCAAAACGTCCCTACCCTTGTAACACTTTCTACTATATATCAAATGAAAGAGCGTTAAAAGTACATCATTTTATTGTATTACAGTAAATGTGTAAATAATGGGAGAAAAAAGTTATTCACCGATAAAGATAGAAAAAAATATTTTTTTTTTTTCATCGAACTTACTTGAGTGGGGTGTCTATTGATAGGTATTTTAAAATGAAACTGAGGTTTCTAGAACCATTTTTTCTCAAAGTCAATTGTTTGAAAGATAGACACTTCCAAAGTGCTAAAAGGTGTCCCCCAACCCCTCTAACTTTTAAAATAAGGGAGTGAAAAATCTAATAAAAATATATGCTCTAGATCGCAATAAAAACTTGCAACTAAAATTAGTTTGAACGAGATATAGTTAGCAGTTTTTGAGATAGAGAACATTCAAAAAATCGAAAATATAACTTTGTCATTCATACAAACACTATGAAAAACAAACTTATCACAAAGTGTGTATATCTGTTGCCGCTATAGCAACAAATAATACAAATTAAAGGGCAGACCCTACGACGATGGTACGGATTTTTTTTTTAAAACCCAGATTTTAGTCAGACTTGTACTGACTAAAAACCACCCATGTTCCTTCTTAGCCCTTTATGTCGAGGCCGCTCTATCTCTTTCGAACAACCCGCAGCCCCGACGGGCGTCGACCCTTGCGGGCCCCTTCCATATTGCTGACATCTCTTTGAGGCGCGCGTGGAACACGAACTCGACGTCGACACGCCTGTCGTCCTCCTAAGACGGACGGCGCGGCGGCGAGCTAGCCCATTACTCACCGTCCTCAGGTCCGCGTCTATGGTTGTTGGAAGCCATCACGTGGCCCCCGACGCCCGGAGCGTCTCCCGCGGCGGCTGCGACGAGAGATTCTCTTCCTCTCACGTTCTACCACCTCCTTCGCTAGTATCACTGCTTCGCAGAAGTAGGCGACGGCTTCCCATTCCCTCTCGCCCCGGACCATGGCTTGCACCAGAGCTTGGACGCGAGAGGTCACCGCCGCCAATCGCCGATCACGGCGGGGCTCCGCCCAAGCGGGGCAGCCCTCCACGTTGTGCTCCACCGTATCCTCCGGCTGATCCTCGCAATAGTAGCATTCAGGTGTTTCCACCCGCCTGATTCGGTGCAGGTACCTCCCGAAACAACCGTGTCCGCTGAAGAGGGCGCCCGTGGTGCCTTCAGCCACTCCTCAATGAGCGGACTTACCGCCGCTATCGTGGCGTGCCCTATGGTACGGAACCTTTCATGTACGAGTCCGACTAGGCAAAGTTTTAATCCAATTCATTTTTTTCCAATTATTCACAAGGTTACTGTGTGAATAATTGGGGACAAAAGTTATTCACCGATAAAGAATTGAATTTATTCTTTATTTTTTTACTAGTTAACGACCCGCTCCGGCTACGCACGGGTGCAATGTGCTACATATAAACCTTCCTCTTGAATCACTGTCTATTGCTGAAAACTGCCCCAAGCTAATTACACTCTGTGTTAGGATTGAACAAAATATAAGTTTTTTTTTATATGTGCCACGATAAAATGCGGCCTCTCAGCAACACGGATCCGTCGATTCTGATTTCTTAGTCAGTCATTCTTGGACTTTAATTTAGACATACTTCTATGGTGTACCATAGAAGTATTCCATTTCCTCAATTCAATTCTTCAATTATTCACACGGTTCAGTAACCGTGTGAATAATTGAAAAAAAATGAATTGGGTAAAAAAAACTTGCTAAGTGTGAGTCGGACTCGCACATGAAAGGTTCTGCATCATCGTAGTAGGGAAGTCCCCTGTAATTTGTATTATTTGTTGTTAAAGCGGCAACATAAATACATATTTTGTGATAAGTTTGTTTTTCATGGTGTTTGTATGAATGACAAAGTTATATTTGCGGTTTTTTAAATGAGCTATATCTCAAAAACTGCTGACTATATCTAGTTCAAACTAATTTCGGTTGTGAGTTTTCATTGCGATCTACAGCATATATTTTTATTAGATTTTTCACCTAGTTAGTTTAAAAGTTACAGGGGGTGGGGGCACATTTTTGCACTTTGGAAGTGTCTATCTTTCAAACGATTGACTTTGAGAAGAAATGGTTTTAGTAACCTCAGTATCATTTTAAAAGACCTATCAATAGACACCACACTCAAGCAGGTTCTACGAAAAAAAATATATATATATTTTCTTTCTTTATCGGTGAATAACTTTTTTCCCCCATTATTCACACATTTACTGTCATACAATAAAATGATGTATTTTTAACGCTCTTTCATTTGATATATAGGAGAAAGTGTTACAAGGAAAGGGACGGGGTCTATACAAAAATACCCATTCTTCTTTATTAGTCTTTATTACTGTAGTTTGTAGATTATGTGACAACCAAAATTTATTAGTCTTTATTACTGTAGTTTGTAGATAATGTGACAACCGAAATTTATTGGTCTTTATTACTGTAGTTTGTAGATAATGTGACAACCGAAATTTATTAGTCTTTATTACTGTAGTTTGTAGATAATGTGACAACCGAAATTTATTGGTCTTTATTACTGTAGTTTGTAGATAATGTGACAACCGAAATTTATTGGTCTTTATTACTGTAGTTTGTAGATAATGTGACAACCGAAACTTATTGGTCTTTATTACTGTAGTTTGTAGATAATGTGACAACCGAAAATTAGTCTTTATTACGGTAGTTTGTAGATAATGTGACAACCGAAATTTATTAGTCTTTATTACTGTAGTTTGTAGATAATGTGACAACCGAAATTTATTAGTCTTTATTACTGTAGTTTGTAGATAATGTGACAACCGAAATTTATTAGTCTTTATTACTGTAGTTTGTAGATAATGTGAAAACCGAAATTTATTGGTCTTTATTACTGTAGTTTGTAGATAATGTGACAACCGAAACTTATTGGTCTTTATTACTGTAGTTTGTAGATAATGTGACAACCGAAAATTAGTCTTTATTACGGTAGTTTGTAGATAATGTGACAACCGAAATTTATTAGTCTTTATTACTGTAGTTTGTAGATAATGTGACAACCGAAATTTATTAGTCTTTATTACTGTAGTTTGTAGATTATGTGACAACCAAAATTTATTAGTCTTTATTACTGTAGTTTGTAGATAATGTGACAACCGAAATTTATTGGTCTTTATTACTGTAGTTTGTAGATAATGTGACAACCGAAATTTATTAGTCTTTATTACTGTAGTTTGTAGATAATGTGACAACCGAAATTTATTGGTCTTTATTACTGTAGTTTGTAGATAATGTGACAACCGAAATTTATTAGTCTTTATTACTGTAGTTTGTAGATTATGTGACAACCAAAATTTATTAGTCTTATTACTGTAGTTTGTAGATAATGTGACAACCAAAATTTATTAGTCTTTATTACTGTAGTTTGTAGATAATGTGACAACCGAAATGTATTAGTCTTTATTACTGTAGTTTGTAGATAATTTACTCCATGCCTTGGAAAGCACGTCAAGCAATAGCTTCAGTATGCAATAGATAGTCACCCATTCGAGGACTGTCCGGAATATCTGTTCTGTATTCTCCTAAATCTTTCAGGAGGAGCTCGTGGCGTAATAATAACTGCCACTCGGGTCAATCTTTAGGTTAAGCGGCGCTTGCCTAGGTTGGTCTGTGGATGGGTGACCGCCCATTTCATACCGAGTTTTCTCCGTGCCTCGGAAAGCACGTTAAGCTGTTGGTCCCGGCTGTCATATATAGATCTTTGGCAGTCGTTACAGGTAGTCAGTGGACCTGGAAATCTAACAACCAGTCTTACCAAAGGGTATCATATTACCCAGTATAAACTGGGTTGTGGAGGTCAGATAGGCAGTCGCTCCATGTAAAATACTGTTATTCAGCTGCATCCGGTTAGACTGGAAGCCGACCCCAACATAGTTGGGAAAAGGCTAGGCAGATGATGATTCTTCTAAATCTTTCAGCGTTCTGTTTTTTTTATGGGGAAGTGTGACTAGTTCCCATTTAGTTAGAAGTGTCAATTCATAACTATTAAACTAAAATAATGTTTATATGTCCCAGTGCGTGAAGTCGCTGGAGGAATGGGTGGAAGGCATCAGGTCGGACACGGCAGCAGGCCCAGTGGACGGCACGGTGCACCAGCTGGCTGCAGCAGCACTGGCGCACTGCCAGGCACTCGCGCAGCACATACATACTATCGGTGAGCGGGACGCATATAATCAGCCAATAATAGTTTTACTACTTCTAAAGTAGCAACCAAACTGGGTCTGGCTTATAAACATAATCTAAGTACCTATATTATTACAATTTGTATAAATATAGAGAAAAAGAAACTCCATAATGAAGGGAAACTCAGACGACTGGGATGGCGGTTTTATCTTGTATTGGGGACCCTGCGAAAAATACCAATTCTGGCAAAATAGTAGATTATTAACCAAGCAGTGTCTTCTGTCGCGGGTGACGATTTAATTTGCGAGCGTAACGAAGGACTCGAGGTTTACTCCCGAGCGTAGCGAGGGTGTTAAAAACTTAAATCACGAGCGAAGCGAGGGATTTAAGACGAGTCCTGAGTGTAGCGAGGGATTTAAGTTCACCCAAGACTAAGACAGCTTTATCACCGAGGAAAATACTCTACTTTTCGTACCATTTGCGAAAAAATTAACTCAATAATAATAATATGAGATAAGCATTTATTAAAAATAATGACAGTTAAAAGTAAAAGTTAACATTCGAAACATTGGTCCAATTATTGATAGAAATCACATTCTCCCCCTAGAGGATGAATGTAATTCAGTACAATTTTCTTTCCCTGTTTTTAACAGATTAAAAATGACTATTGTTAATTGTTATGTTCGATTTTTGTGGCATAGAATGTCACTTTTTTGAGCAAGTGGTACGAAAAATATGCCAGCAACTTCAAAGCTTTTTACCAGCCATAAATAAGATATAGGAAAAGTATAAGTTTGTATGCCGTGTGAGCACAAGTCATCTATAGCTACGTATACGACTCGGAGGCGGATTGAGGCCACACAAACGAATTTGTTCAATCTATATACTGGGTGCTTAGCACCGAAAGTGATAAATAAAAACTTGTGACAGGATTGACATGGTTTAATGACTTACAGGTCCAGCGCTCTCTACGGAACCGTCCTACAACCGCGCAGTCAGTCAGTTGTCTGGCGTGCATGACAGGAATGCAGTCATGTTGGCTGTATACATGCGTAAGTATTCTCGTTGTTTAAGACTATGTATTCATGATCAATATAGAATTTGAATGACAAAGAGCAGAAGCGGCATGATAACTGACACGTTTAGTTAGTGTCTCAGTTTTTTGAACGCACTTTGTATGCAACATCCCGTGCGCTCCAAAACACAAATGTCTGACGTTGCTCAAAAAACTGCTAAGCTGAAGCGAGTCTGGACTGGCCACGTCTGCCGCATGCCCAATGAGCTGTGGGCCTGCATAGCTGCGTACTGGAGCCCTGACATCTGACATCGCCGGGAAGCGCCAGACCTCGTATAAGATGGGACAAGTTGGATAACACCACATTAGTCTTGGATCGAAACAACTGCAAGTCATGGGGAGAGCCCAGTGAGACGACGTAGGCTAACAGTATCACTATTTATTTCAACGTTTTGATAAAGCTGTAAAATGTTTGTTTCAGGCAAAGTGCTAGCCCAGCTGAACTTCGCTCTCAGAAACAAGAGTGAACAGTATCCCGATGCGTTGAAAGCGATATTTTTGCTGAACAATACGTTATACTTACTTCAGGTAACATTTTTCAATACTTTCTCCTTTAATAAATTGTGGTGATGGCCATAAGGTGGTAGTTACACACCGATACAATTGAACTGCAGCAGCGGTGGCCCAGTGGTGGCGGCCCCGACTTACGAACAGTAGGTCGTGGGTTCGAACCCAGGCAGGCACATTACTTTGTGTAATTTATTTCATCTCCGCTGCTCTCAAAACGGTGAAGGAAAACATCGTGAGGAAACCGGCATGTCTTAGAACCAAAAAATTCGAAGACATGTGACATCTACCAATCCGCACTGGGCCCGCGTGGTAGACTATAGCCCATTCCCTCTCAAAGAGAGGAGGCCTGTGTCCCAGCAGTGGGAACATTAATAGGCTGATGATGATGACAATTGAACTCGAAAGTAAAGCATTGAACTATTCACTGACGGTAGGCGATACCTGTATTCTGTGTGTGAATATGGGCTTCAGCGCCACATAAAAAAGTAATGCTAAATATAAGGTCCCATTAATATAGGTGGACAAATTTTAACACAGCGTTCAGTTATACGTCTAACCAAACATAATCTAAGTAAAAAAAAAACACTGATTAAGGACGCTAAAACATTTTTCTACAAATAACAGTGGTTTTCAGGTACCATTTTAACGTATAAGCAATCACAAATGTGAAGATATCATGGTCTTAATTTAAAGATAATTTATTCGTCTCCAGATTGGCATCAGAAAAATTGTATGACGTCATACAAAAAAATCGCACAAATACGTTTTTCCCATCACAATAATCGCAGAAAATGTAAAAAAGTAGGGTCCGAATAGGTACCAGTAAAGGTAAATTTACAGCATATTATATCTCCAAAATTATTATAAATTGCGGTACATATAGTCCTTTAGATGTTGAGATATATTTTTTTTGTTTATATAAATGTTTTTATTCAATTATTAGCTTTAATAAAAACATTTGCCAATTTCTTCATACATTTTTCGCTCCCGGTTCATCATTCCGCGCTCAGCAGCGCTAGTGGAAGGACGGGTGTATCGCTCTCTCGCAAAAAATACGTACGATAAACGTGATAGAAACAGATTTTAGTGTACGGTTACCACGGCAACCGACGACAACAGGAAGGAGTTGATACTTTTTAGGACTGAGATAAAAGTAAGTACGAGTTTCATACTTTTATTATTAGATTGTGATTTAGAAATTATGTTGGGTACGACCGGGATTTGGATGGGTGGGGTTAAGCAGTTTGTTGACAAGGTTCAGAAATGGATGGGTCAGGTCAAGCTGTCGACGGTGAGGTTTGGAAGTGGATGGGTAAGGTCAAGCTGTCGGGGGTGAGGTTTGGAAATGGATGGGTAAGGTCAAGCTGTCGGCGGTGAGGTTTGGAAATGGATGGGTCAGGTCAAGCTGTTGACGGTGAGGTTTGGAAGTGGATGGGAAAGGTCAAGCTGTCGGCGGTGAGGTTTGGAAATGGATGGGTAAGGTCAAGCTGTCGGCGGTGAGGTTTGGAAATGGATGGGTCAGGTCAAGCTGTCGGAGGTGAGGTTTGGAAATGGATGGGTCAGGTCAAGCTGTCGGCGGTGAGGTTTGGAAATGGATGGGTAAGGTCAAGCTGTCGGCGATGAGGTTTGGAAATGGATGGGTCAGGTCAAGCTGTCGACGGTGAGGTTCGGAAGTGGATGGGAAAGGTCAAGCTGTCGGCGGTGAGGTTTGGAAATGGATGGGTAAGGTCAAGCTGTCGGCGGTGAGGTTTGGAAATGGATGGGTCAGGTCAAGCTGTCGGCGGTGAGGTTTGGAAATGGATGGGTAAGGTCAAGCTGTCGGCGATGAGGTTTGGAAATGGATGGGTAAGGTCAAACTGTCGGCGGTGAGGTTTGAAAATGGATGGGTCAGGTCAAGCTGTCGGCGGTGAGGTTTGGAAATGGATGGGTCAGGTCAAGCTTTCGACGGAGAGGTTTGGAATTGAAATTCCTATTTCATTTTAAGTACCTACTTATTTCACATGGTTATTTCACGTGGGTAGCGTATTTTTCTTTTCGGAAGTCGCTGTCGGTACCGGTTGTTCTTTTTCATTAAGTTTGGTTGGTAGGTACCCCATATTGGGTGTACATCTGTTTGCCCCTTAAACCCGAACAAGCGTGATATTATATTATGAAATGGCGAAAACACTACATATACATACGATCACAGCTATCGTGAGTCATTTGCTGTCTATATTATTGAAGAGTTCCATTGTCTACTTCGGAAGATCTCCAATCCTGGTGACCTGTAATACAGGTTTTTTTGAAACCTACTTCAGGCACCAGCTCTCACAATGTGAATATTATAGTGTTCAAAACGTGCTACGAAACCATTGTGAGAGAAATAAATAAACTTATTATTATTATTATATCATAATCATATTTTACAGTAAAACCTTCCTTAAAAACACAATATGCATTTATCAACGAAAATCCGATTGATATCGGATCAGTAGCTTTTGGGAAAATCGCGGATAGGTACATACAAATACAGCACCTTCTTTTTTTTCGACTCGGTTGAAAATACTAACCTACTTATCATGACGACGATACTAATAATTAACAATTACCAAATGCGTTTTCAAAGTTCCAAGTAATCTACCAAATTCTATTTCAATACAATTAAAAAATAATATCAAAGATCAAGATTATTTATAGGAGGTATAAAACCGAGCGCTATTGTGAGACCTTGCTTTGAGCGACTTTACCTAAACATGAGTTGATCGAAAATGTAACAGCGTCCTTAAAGTGATTTTTTTGTACGTAAAATATTGGGTAACTAACACTTTTAGTGTATTTTCGCTAGCTGTTTTATTTTCTTGTAGGTATCTGATGCGTTTCTCTAATTTTCTTTTTTTACCATTGTCCTTATTTTGGTGGTCTGAATGATTTCTTAAATTTTGTCCACCTATTTTAATGGGACCTTATATACATCTATATGTATATCTCTGCAGTGGATAAGGCTCACATTGTAATGGTTTCTTCTGAGCCGAGTTAGGCCCCGTATACACGCACTTTGCTGTCGACAGAGGCTACTTCGTTTGCTGTGGACGTGTTTGACGCCCTACTATAATAAGGTTCACGGCGCGCTACAACAATGCTGTCGAGTTTGGAGGGCAACTTCAGTCGGCTTGTCGAATACTGCAGCTTTTGGCAGTAGGAATTCCCTCTGTTGACAGAAAAGCGCTGCTCGTCTGTTTGACGCCTTAGTGTTTTGTTTCACTGCCCGTTGAACACGAAACGCTCACATTTTGTTTAAAAGTTTTGAGCTACTTCTGTACCAGCTAAACAGAATATATCGTATTCCAGGGTCTGCAACGCAGCGGTCTTCTCGACGTGTTGATGCTGGCCGAGCCGGAGTGCGAAGCTAACTACAGGGACATGATACAGGAACACAAGAACTCTTACTTACAGAGGTATAATTTGCAGAAGAATAATGTAAAGCTGCATTTTAACAACAATTATGAACGAGATCGTTCTTGGAAATATATGAACTATTTTTCCAATAGCATTTCGTTCCGTATTCTTAACATCCTTTGAGTAATTTCGGGATTAGGTTTGAACAAGCTTTGCTTGTGAAATTACAACAAAACCTCTGTATTTTATGTAATACAATAAAGAGTCACACCACGCCTATAAATAATCCCCGATACGTTACGCAGAGGTATCTAGTAGTATACCAAAATTTCCCTAATTATGTCAAGTCTCATTTAATAAAGTCTATTGCCATTAACCGCGCACAAATCCAAACTACGTGGCTCCTCCTGAGACATTATTGATGGGAAAACCCAATAACACTGTTCCCGAGCTGGGAATCGAAACCCGAGTATTCATCGACGCTTCATTATTACAGCTGGAACAAACTGCTAGCACATACAGTGTTAGACGAGCCACCACCGGCGAAGCTACGTGACAAGGACAGGCAGATACTCAAGGATAAGTTTGCCGTAAGTACTATAGCGATAGATTACATTTTAGTACACACGGCTACACATCAAGCTATACAAAACCAGTTAATCTTGGCCTCTCTTTACTAGATCTTTTCGCACAATGAACGATCAGATTATACTGGTTTTGTATAGCTTGATGTGTAGCCGTGTGTACCTATCCTACAAAAGATGATTCTCCAGAATATCCAACTGCTGTATCATTACAGAAAAATTTGAAAAGCAGATCTAGTTTCCAAGATCAAGCTAAATGAAGGTTGCGGGGATCGGGGAGACGTACGGGACCGATCAATGTGGCGACACTGAGGGGAGGCCTATGTCCAGTAGTGGACGTCTTTCGACTGAAATGATGATGATAAACCGTTACCTGCCAAGCACCTACCGCTAGTCGAGGACCTAAACATTTTTGATCCTGTGATATATTGATAATTTCTTTGCTTTAGCTGGTAACCTCGCAGCGCTGTCATTTGTATAGTTCAGATACCTACGCTATAATAAAAACTTCCCTCCTCAGTCATTCAACCGCGAATGGGAGGAATGTTCCCGCGTGCAGCGTACGTACAGCGTACCGGATGCGGAACTGCGCGAAGTTCTGAAGAGAGACAACAAGCAAGCCTTGTTGCCGCCGTACACTACGTTCTACGACCACTACGCGTCGCTGCCGTTCTCTAAGAACCCTGACAAATATGTCAAGTATAGTCCCGTGCAGGTCAGTATAATATGATAGTGTAAATATGAACTAGATACAAAAGTCAGACATTTCCAATTTTGCAGTTTAATTTTCCGACTAGGTTTTTGATAATAGTCAAATTCTGGTATCTTTTGCAGTCAAGGATTGACTATCAACTTAAAATTGTCCGTATGTATAAATCACTAATCACACAATTGTTATTGTTATTTTTTTTTATTATTATTATAAATGGGCTTGCTCTTGACTTCAATCTTGCCCTAAGGGCAGAGATGATGTCGACGATGGAACGAGCTTACCCAGTAGAAGCCTGTTTACTCGCTACTTAAACAGATTAGGGTTATATGAACTCGGAAAAACCGACGCAGGCGGGGAGTTCCACTCCTTGGCTGTGCGCATAATAAAGGACCCAGCAAAGCGCTTCTTTCGAATGTGTGGAATGTCGACTAGGTATTGGTGGTACCCTGCAGTACGTCTAGTCTCTCGATGGAAGAAGGGAGATGGTGGGATCAGCTCGTGGAGCTCTTGCGCACACTCTCCGAAGTACAGTCTGTAGAAGACCGACAAACATGTGACTTTGCGACGGTGGGCCAGGCTATGTAGCTTGACAACCAGCTTATCGTCACCAATTAGCCTCCTGGCTCTACGCTGTACTGAGTCGAGTGTGGCAAGCTGGTATTTGGCTGAGCCATCCCAAAAGTGACAGCAATACTCCATGCCGGACCGGACTTGAGCTTTATATAATACTGAAAGCTGTCCAGGCTTGAAGTACCGCTTAACCTTGTTTAGGATGCCCAGCTTTTTCGCCGCATCTTGAGCTTTTGACTCGATGTAGGCGAAGTTCAGATTCGCGCTCAACTTCTTATAATATGGTAATTAAAGATATTTGAAAATGAATGTCAGTTGAATGTAAAACCTAGTGTGTTGTTTTTGATAAAACTTATGTCCCTGTATGTACATTTAGTCTCAATTACGATTTTCTAACAGTAGCCCATTTTTCAGATTGCTACTCAACTGGAGGGGTACTTCGATGAGGCAGCCTAATAAAAGCTATATTATTAAATTAAAGAGGTTATTAATTATAGAGGTAGATGTACTAAAATAGAAAAAACACTATTTATTTAATCACATGATTTATAATTAAATGATTATATCAGACACTGAAATATATTATTACGAATGAATAAATTATGAGTTTTATTATTATAACAAATAAATTAAGTTTGTATGATGTCAGTTCACCATCTTTTGGTTTCTCTGCGCTTCCTCTTGGGATACTGAAACAAAAACTATTCCGTAACAATCGTATTTAGTTAGAAAAACAAAGATAAACTTTGACTTGCATATTCTATTTAAAAACTATAGGTTTATTTTTCAGTTATTGAGTACATACGTTACAGCCACAGATTACAGTATCTTGCCCTAATATGTAACATTAGTATCCTATATCTACTTCTGGAATCAAATACATAATTACAGTAGTGTTTTAAAATCTGACTTGTGAATAAATCCTTAATATTTATTTCTAAACACCAACAGCCTAGGGGGTTGTGTGAATTTATACATAAAATAAAATGAACCTAAAATCATTTCCATAACAGTTTTATTTAATGCCTAATAAATAATAACGTCAAAAAAAAAACTGCTGGCTATAACATAAATACTTTTTATTCTTATTATATAATAACTAATCCATAATGCGAACAAGTCAAAGTTTAATCTTTTACTTACAACTACATAGAATATTCCAGCAGGGTCAAAACATTTAGTTTATATAAGACTAAAATAAGAGGATATTGGAATGTAATCTCCTTGAAAAATTATAAGAGAAATTAATAAACATAGTACTGGATATGATGTGTCATCATAATATAGGAAAATGGTAGCAGCTGGTTCGCTAAAGTTACGCCTGGTCTATGGCAATAGCCATTCAAAACAGGATGTAAGAACCCAAGTTGTTTGGAGCAGGTTGGATTTTATAAACCAGAATAAGCTATTGTCCCAATTTTGGGCACATGCTTCTCGGAGCATTTCAACCAGCCTCGGAAATCAAGTTTTTATTGAAAGATCCACGCATTTGTTACTGCGGATTTTAATTTATAAGACTGGAGTGCGCGTGAGAACGGTGTAGAGTAAACAATATCATGACTTCTGACAGGGGAGAATGGGAAAAAAACCGTTTAAAAAGGGACGCACCCGCCACACTATTCCCAAACCACTGTAACTCCTGTTAGCCAGAATCAACAGTGGCGACCACAAGAAACGCGCCGAGACAAGGAAGCTCGACGAAGTCCTAGAGAAATGATTTAACTGTCTTGGATCCGCGGAGGAGTAGGAATAAGCATAATTTCCTCTTTCCTCCATATCAGCAGGAGACAGAACAGAACAAGGCCAATAGGCACACCGGGACGTATACAACTGGAATAAGCCCATTGCAGTTGCCTAGCACCACGGATATTATTGTCATTAATATTAGTGGGTCCTAAGTTGTGAGCTGTTTTATTGCGAATGGAAGAAGGAAATGTGTGTAATTTCCGCCTGCACTTGTGCAGGAAGGTGATGGTGTGGAGTGCGCGTCTAGGAGACGACCCCTATTAGGGCTCGTTTACGAAGACGCGGGGCGTCGCGCGGCGCGTGCAGAAGGCTCGATGCGTGCTTTTTTATTCATTTACTGAGAGGCGGGTCCACCACAACCAACGCTGCATTTTAAACTAACAAGTGAAAAACGCTTCTAAAAAAATCGACGTTTGAAATTGTTAACGTTTTCATACATCGCCATGTGTTTGAATTAAAAATGCACAACGCGCCGCGCGACGCCCCGCCTGTACGTAAACATGCACTTATGGAGGCACTCCGGGGCGCGCACTCCATAATAAGGAAGTATGGATGAAGAAGACAGGTTGCATCGACCCCAAATTGGGAAAAGGGCAATAAAATGATTATATTGGGACTTGGGATTTGATATACATCAAATGATTAATTATTATTAAATAAAGGAGACACACATGAATTAAGATCTTAAATCAATCTTAACTTAAAAAGAATAGTCGCCAAGACACCGTGGTAACTTGATGACATTAGACAAAAACCGTATGTTACCGTATTCTCTGGTCTAACCATGCCGTGGAGGGGTACCTCATGAGTCAGGAGGTCAAGAGTCCAAGCTCGTGGTTGCAGTCTGGATAACCCGCTTTTGAAGCTCTCAAACGATGAGCGGATGTTTTAATTTTCATCCACCTAAGTTCCTGTGATCTTTCTTCCAATTTTAGAGTTAATCATATAAATAAAACATACTATAATTTTAACTAGAAATTACGAAGGATATTGTCGTCTAATGATGACTAACACGGCGTGGTAGTTAGCAATCATTAGACAGGTAGACAGAAAGTTGACCCCTCTTTTATGTTTTTTTTTGGGGCTGGGAAATCGTCAAATGACTCTTTCCGCTCTGGGCAGAGCGGTAGAGAGTGTCAGACTTCTACAGACTAAAAACCACCCATGTTCCTTCTTAGTCCTTTGTGTCGATACCGCGGTATCTCTTTCAAACAACCCGCAACCCCGGCGGGAAGTTGTCCCCTTCGGATTCTGACATAATATATCTCTGAATTTTATGTTTTAGAACATTGACTGCATATTCATAGAAACTATGCAATCAATGGAGCGATTCAAGATTAAAAGTTAAAAAATCACAAAAAAGTCAAAAGTTAATCAGTTTCTGAAGTCGGTGACTTTTGTTTGTTTGATTTCATTATTTTGCTACCGACTTCAGAAACTGATTTATTTTGACTATTTTGTGTTTTTTTTTGTCGGTTTTATTTTTTGTTAAAAAGTTTTTATTTTTAAATTTTTAGTGGTTCACATGTTCATGGGTAATGTGGACAATCTAGTTTTTTTTTTTTGAGTTTTGTTGATTTTTCAAAAACCGGTTGTCCGATTTCGATAAAAAAATTATGGGACCATTTGGGAAGTATACCCTTTCCAACAAAAAAAGAATTCTTCAAATCGGTTAGCAAGCGACGGAGTTATGCCCGAACAAACATAAAAAAATAAATAAATAATAATATAAACATCCGAATTGAGAACCTCCTTCTTTTTTTAGAAGTCGGTTAAAAATAAAATAAAGAATAATTAATTTTATTTTTTATTTACTTTTATCATTAATTATATTAGTTCGAGTCAGGTAAAATCAAACGCATTATAATAAACATAACGTATAATTACAGGCATGCAGTTCGAAATGTTGAAATGTAATAAAAATTAAAACGTAAGCCAACGACGACTGAAAAAATAATTACATCGAAAATACGAAATTTGGACATGCTAAAATCAATTTTGAATACACAAACATTAAAAAAAACTTGTTTTAACTAATATTTATTTAAGTACAACATACCTAACTTTTATAAAAGCTTTTAAAACAAAAATTGTTGCTAACTAAAGAATAATATCACAGAACCGCGCGGAACTATTCCTCTAATCCCTGTAAGGCCTCAAGCTCCATATCTCCATAATATACATTGTCTAACTCATGTGATACCTTTCGGCGAGGCTCGTCGTCCGGCTGCACCGCTGGCAACTAAACAAGTAGATTTCCACATTTGAAACAAACATACATACTACATACATGCATAATATACACTACTGGAGAACTGAGACGTAGTTAGCTGTCGTTTAAAATGTGCTTTTGTTATGGATGGTGGGAAATCATGAAATGACTCCCACCGCTCAAGCAGAGCGGTAGGGAGTGTCAGACTTCTACTGACTAAAAACCACCCATGTCTCTTCTTAGCCCTTTGTGTCGAGGCCGCGGTTTCTCTTTCGAACAACCCGCAGCTTCGACGGGGAACTGAGACAGCGGTCGTTTAAAATGTGCCTATGTGTTGTAATGTAGCAGCACGAGTCGTCGCCGGTGACACGAGGTGCGCCGTCAGATTTTCAAGACAAAACTTTAGTCATCAACCCGGTGATTCTGATTACCTATGCGTACATCATGACAATGTACAGTCGAACAAGCTAATAAGTATACAGCAAACTAACTTGCATTTACTTTTAAGGTTGTACAGATACATTTAGAGACTTATGCCAAACGATACAGTGTTAGACATCAGTCGCTTTATGCGAAACGCTTTATAAAATAAAATTGCAATCAATATTTTCAGTGTACTAGAATTATAAAAAACTCTACCTGTAGCTTGTTCGACTGTACATAAATATTCGAAATCGATAAAAGGTGAACTTATTACATTAGAATCTGAAATTAATTCACCAAAGGAGAGAACTGTAAAAAACACCCGAGTACAAATATCTTATCCCACTTCTGATGACAAAAAGCAATGTGTCTTTTTTGGTTTTTATCTGAGTTCATACCTGGATAGCTGGTGGTGGAGGTGGCCCTTTTTTCTTAGACTGCGGCGGTTTCGGTTTTTTCTTGGGCTGCTGCTGTGATGGTTGCTGGTTGAGCTGCCGTCGTGGCGGTTTCTGGTTGGGCTGTGGCGGTTTCTTATAGTGTTGTTTGACCACTGAGTCCTCGTACGGAGTGAATGCGCAGGGTAACACTCTTCGGAATCTATGCGAGGAGTTAAAGTATGTTAGGAATCTTTGACTATGACATATTTTGCGTACGGACTCAATCATATCCCTATGTCGATAGCTAGTCTGTGCTGAAATTGATAACGGTCAGTTGGACTATTTTAAGTGAGAGTGGGCGCAGCGACTTTTTGCAGCAATGTAGGCTGAAAAGCAACTGAAAAAGTTCGTCGTGTTTCCTTACTTTTTAATAAATACAATATAATGAATTATAAATAATCCAAAAGTCACACAAAATAACAAATATATCTTAATCCAAGTCAGGAAAGTCATTCTGCGATACATATTAACACCCGCACGCTTATCAATGTGAAATCGTTTCGTTTCGAACGACGCGACAAGACACTGCGCCAAAATGTTAACATGATCGACTCAAGCAGATTCCGTGTCGAGAAATGTATAAACGTGTGAAATATGATGACGAGCGTCAAATCCAAAGTCCCAAATACACAAAATAGCATCTTATGTCTTCATCAGTTCTTCTTGCAGCCATCCCTCTATACGCTAAGACCCTTCTCACATTAAAATTTGGTGAGGAATGCACACGCTCGCCAAAATTTCAATGTGATAAAGCTCTTTGATAGCTAAGAGATGGAGAAAAGCAGTGCTGCGGCTGGAAATGATCATGTTAGTGTAAAGCAAGGAAGAAAAATTGCACGTTTTGTGTACTAGTGGTCAAAATGTGGTGTGTTATGAACAGTCGTGGAGTTTTAACAGGTTAAATGAGGCAATAATAAGACTGAAAAAACTACTGGTTATTAAAAGAAATACAGATTATAGAAAAAAGAATATTGGTCGAATCGCGTGTGGCTAAAATTGTGATCAATATAAATGTTGATGGATGGAGAGGGAGAGGGAGAACAAAGAAAAAGAGTTATAATTTACCCTTTTTTCCTTCATGACATTCCTAACACCATGATATGAAGGAAAAGAGTAAATGATAGCATGACAGTAGAGAGTGGTCAAAGCCAGGGAAATGATGAAAGTAGAATATTAGTATAGATTTCCATGGTGTGGTGTGTGTGACCCCAACTAACACTGCGCAACATTCTATCTACACTAATATTATAAAGAGGAAATATTTGTACCTATTTTTGTATGTTTGTAATGAATAGGCTCAAAAAGTACTGAGCCGATTTCAAAAATTCTTTCACCCTTGGAAAGCTACATTCACCCTGAGTAACATAGGCTACTTTTTATCCCTGTATTCCCACGGGAACAGGATCTACGCGGGTGAAACCGCGGGACGTCCGCTAGTTGCATATATAGGCAGGTAGAACAAGAACATAATTTTCCAGAAAAATTGTATCCATAAAACAAAAGGAAATCGGGTTAGAAATAGTCTTACAAAATATGTTAGTTTACCATAGATTTTCACAGTAATATTACAAGCGTCAAAAAATTAAATAAAGTACATTGAAAGAGGAGTACATTGACAAGCAATAAGTTCTGGACAACTTTACATGTTTGGTGCACTTGGCAGTGATATAACTTACTTGTGGTAAGGCAGCAGAGCAGTGCTGATGGTGGGCGGTAACTTGGCTATCTCGGCCTCATCCACCTGTATCAGCTCGTCTGGGTCGAAGTTCAGCTCCAGTGTGTGTGCCTGCCCCGGGGATGTGGGACACATCAGCATGGCGTTCGGGCCGTGACTTGGCTGAGGGAAGGACATTCAAGATTAACTCAAAGATATTTAATGATTACTTATGCCATTACTTCGTAACGAATTTGACACTTTAGTGAAGGTGGTGTATGTCATACTTTTACTAAGTGACGGCTTAAGCAATCATTAAATATCTCTCGAGTACGGCAGTAAGTTTGCTACAATGTTTAGGGTAGGGTAGGGTGTTTAGGGTTCAATGAAATTACTTAAACTTCCAAAACGTAGTTAAACCTGGTTTAACTTAGACCTGGGCCCCGAGTCTGCTATTCAATAGTGTCAGAATGGTCTATCATTGATCTCATAATTGTTGATTTTGACAAGTAGACGACAAGCCAAAAAGTACCTTAAGTCTGTCGACAATCAATTATGAGATCAATGATAGACCATTCTGACACTATTGAATAGCAGACTGGGGGCCCTGGTTTATCTCGCATGACGTCTCACTTCAATAATATTCAAAAGAAAGCGACAGCATGCGAGATAAACCAGGTCTAAGTTAAACCAGGTTCTACCTTTTGTAATAAGGCGGCGAGGGTTCTATTCTCTATTTAAGTGAATATGAATTACTCTGTAACCTGATATTGTCCAGAAAATTGCTAAAATATCGTATGAAAAGTTGAATTTGACGGCTTGGTTCCAACTTTTCGTATTCGTAAAACACTGTCATGTCAAGGGTCGGAAGGATACCCGAGTGTCTGACTGGAATGGAAGCCGACCGAACATAGTTTAGAAACGGCCTGGGATTCATAATGACAGCGTTTTTCTCTCTTCCTTTCTAGCTAGCTAGAAAGGAAGAGAGAAAAACGCTGCTTTCTAGCTAGCTAGAAAGGAAGAGAGAAAAACGCTGTAGCTAGACTAAGAACATAATACAGGTACTGCAACCTGTATTATGTTCTTAGTCTGGAGCTATTCTTTTACTCTCTTCCTTACCTCATGCTGCAGCACATAGTGTCCAGGTCTGAGCCCCTGCAACTGACTGAGCGCGGTGTGTACAGTGCTGATAGCCTGTCGAGTCACATCCGGGTATCTCTCAGCGAACGCTTCTGAGGTTAGCTTCTCGATGGCCGCCACTTCACCCGTAAGCCCATCTACGCGAACTGTTGACAATTTGTCAGTATATTAGAAGAAATAATGCGAAAATATAGCAACACAAGGTACTGCGGCTTGTTAAATGTCGGAAGCATGCGCGGCAAACATTCGTGACTTAGCGTTAGCCCAACAAATTTTGACATTCCAAACAGAGTCATACAAGTAAGTCAATTATGTATTCCTTCAAAAAGACGTAAGTGAGGAAGACCAAAGAAACGATTGATAGACTGCGTGAGGACGATATGGTTAGAAAGGAGGTGACTGCTGAGATGACGAGTATTAGAGAAGTATACCTTAGACTACAAAGACACACAAAAACTTTTGATCCCACTTAAATAGACCATCTCAACTAACTATATATCCATCCCTTACCCTGTTTCTTACTTAATATTGTGCCCGAAACACAATCAACCTTCAATCATGCTCACACCAAAATATTCTATCAACCATTCTCGCACCACATTTACTCATACAACCTCCCACGCATACACTTCAAATCTCATATGTTCATTAACACTCTTCAGCTACTCACATGCTTTCAATATTTCCACAATTATTTTGAATTTTACTTTATTTTATTGTATTAGTTTATTTTTTATGTTATTTTTCTATGTGTTTAACGTAACTTCCTGCACTTTTCTTACTACGCAAAACCATCTTAATTAAAGTAGTCACAGCAGGCAAATGGCTGCGGGAGGGCCCTGGTGACTTGTAATACAGGTTGTAGCAATAATAGTCATGACAAAGACGACCATAGTGGTGAAATACTAAATATCCGTACCATTTAATAGAGATGCGTTCTTCCTCAGTGCGAGTGCCAGTGCCACACTCCGCACGGCGTCAGGTGTTTGTTCGCTGGCCCCCAAGTCTAACTGGTACTCGGGTATTGGCTCTAGTAGGAGCTCGCCTGTTTTATCCTGTATAAACAGAATATTAATGCTGTGAATCTTGGTTATTTAGGAAACTCTCAGTAGTAGTTCCCGTTCACATAATCATCATCTGCCTAGCCTTTTCCCAACCCTTTGGTAAGACTGGTTATCAACTGTTTGGCAACTGGCTACAACTGCCAAAGATCTATATAAGATAGCCGGGACCTACGGCTTAACGTGCTTTCCGAGGCACGGAGGAAACTCAATATGTATTGGGTACTCAGCCATTCACGGACCAACCTAGGTAAGCACGTCAAGATCGAACCGAGCGGCAATTATTTATTATTAAGCCACGAGCTCGCCACGAGCTCACCCCGTTCACATTATAATAAATAAAAATAAATCTTTATCCAAAAACCTAAAAAGCTAAAATACAATATGAATCTAAAAACTAAAAATATAGGTATAAATCACAGGGTATAATAATGTAAGATGCCTGTACTAGGATAATGAAATCCTGTATCACAGGCTGTAGGAGCTTAAACAGTTTATTATATTTAGGACAGAAGTTTTTGTTCAATACATTTAACATTACATAACGCCAAAACATTTTAATAAACTTAAACTCATTGGACAACACATTGGAGTTCAAATAAATGGCGAAATGTAGGTGTACTATGTAGTTATTTAGTTATATTTGAATCGACGAATTTGCACTCACCTTAGCTTTATGTGGACAATGAATAATGACGTCAAGTGTCTCATCACTACTTTCACTGCTGAAATGCCACTTCTTGAACGAGCGACCTGGAGGCTTTTCATACATTGTGCCTGTAGACAAATTATATACAGAACTTATAAAATTGCTGACACTATGTTATGTCTCTGGGATCGGGTTTTTCATCAGTCAGGACTTGTGCCCGATTGATGGGCAAAGGGCTCGCCCCCCTATTACACGGGACTTAAACATAACTGGTAAAATGTGGGTGTACTATTACACCTCTGCCTTTTCCTTCGAGGATTACAGGCCCGATGTTATGTTTATATTTTATTTTTTCGCTTGTTTAGTTAATCAATGACAGTATTACATTACATTTTAATTTTTTATGTATGTATTTATTCTTATTTTTTTTAAGTATATATCTTTTCTAACATGTCTTTCTGTTTTGCACCTACTGTGTATTGTCTCTGCATCACCCTAAGGCCTAAAACACACACAAGCGACGAAAGGCGAAGGCGCGGCGCAGGCGTGGGACAGATACGGCGCAGACGCGATTTGAATTATATCAGAAGAGGCGTGGAACAGGCAAGAAACGTTCAGATGCGATTACAGATTGGTAAATACTGAGCATACCGTATCACAAGCGACGTGCCCGACTGCTAGCGACGCGGCGCAGGCAACGAAACGGCGAGTCTGCGCCGCGTCGCTTCAGTATAATTCAAAAACGTCGCCTGCATACATTTTGTATGAAATCGTTTTGAAGCGGCGCCGTATCTGTCCCACGCCTGCGCCGCGCCTTCGCCTTACGTCGCTTGTGTGTGTTTAAGGCCTAAGGTAGACTGGTAGAAAATGCCCAAGGCATTAAGTCCGCCTTTGTACGTTTTGTTGTGCATAAAGTTTTAATAAATAAATTTAATTTAATTTTCATCCCTTCAATTCGAAAAGTGTCGTTTTGTTCCTCTTTAAGTGCGAGCAAAGTAGCTCTTTTCTCCATTAGACTTTTTAGCGGGCAGTAATGAGATTTGAATTTAGAACATGAATCGTTCATTGAAATCGAATGCAAATTGTATTGTGTTGGTTGTACGGTGCGAGGAGACGCGGTAAAAAAAAACAAAAGCGCGCGATTTACTTCCCTGTTCTAATAATCGGTACGGACTTTATTGTATTTTGTGCAAAAAAAATGAGCTCTACGTCGAGTTCTGAAAGTGATAGTGCATTAACTCCTGAAACAATAAAAATAGAAGCTAATAACGTCATACAAAACTTAATCCCTACGAAATCCCGAGAGAAATATTTAAAGGCAGTAGAAGGTTGTTTAGTAACGTGTTGTCTTAATAAGGACGTAAAACTGGACACATATTCGTAATTAATATACAGTCTGATGGATTTAAACGTGTCGTCACTCTATTTTTATTAAATAATAATATTACAATAAAATATGAGGCGCCTTTTATTTTCTCATAGAAGGTGATGAAAAGTCGAGTGTATCACTCGGGTGCAAAATATATTTTGGGCTCGGGCAACGTACTTTGAATCCCTCGCTACGTTCAGGATTCTACTAAAGAATCCCTCACTACGTTCGGGATTCTACTCTAGAATCCCTCACTTCGCTCTGGATTCAAAAAAGCGCCCTCGCCGTTAAAATATTACTTTGCTCCCTTATGATACAATCTACTATTTCATCCCTCCAATTCGAAAAGTGTCGTTTTGTCCCTCTTTAAGTGCGAGCAAAGTAGCTCTTTTCTCCATTAGACTTTTTAGCGGGCAGTAATGAGATTTGAATTTAGAACATGAATCGTTCATTGAAATCGAACGCAAATTGTATTTTACTGGCTGTAAGTGTTGGCTGTACGGTGCGAGGAGGCGCGGTAATTAAAAAAAAAACAAAAGCGCGCGATTTACTTCCCTGTTCTTAGTTCTTCTAATCTACGGACTTTATTGTATTTTGTGAAAAAAAATGAGTTCTACGTCGAGTTCTGAAAGTGACAGTGCATTAACTCCTGAAACAATAAAGGCATATTTTCAAGAATTAGCCAAAATTAGACAACCTTCTACTCTTTGGAGTAGAAGGTTGTGTAACGTGTTGTCTTAGTAACAACGTAAAACTGGACACATATTCGTAATTAATAGCGTATCTGAAGAGGATGTCTGATGGATTTAAACGTGTCGTTACTTTATGTTTTATTAAATAATAATATTACAATTTAATATGAGATGAGGCGCCTTTTATTTTCTCATAGAGCGTGATGAAAAGTTGAGTGTATCACTTGGGAGTAAAATATATTTTTGGCTCGGGCGACGTACTTTGAATCCCTCGCTACGTTCAGGATTCTACTAAAGAATCCCTCACTACATTCGGGATTCTACTCTAGAATCCCTCACTTCGCTCTGGATTCAAAAAAGCGCCCTCGCCGTAAATAGTAGATTGTACACCAAGTGCACAAAACGCGCCATTTTGCGCGAGACGTTTATCCATCCGATGCGAGCTTGCGAGCGAGGATGGATATAAAGTAGAGAGTAAAATGGGTTTTATGGACGAGTTTTACACTCTACTTTTCACTTCGATTGCGAGGAAATGAAACAACAACTTGTAAATATTGTAAAAACAGTTATGGTTCCCGCCAATCAACTTTATTTTTTTCCAGTAGGAAACTTGACATAACACCAGACTTGTCGTTACTCGTACTATTCAGTTATAAAACCATTTTGAGCAAGCCTATTGCCATCAACCAATGTAATTAGGAGCAAGCCTATTGCCATCAACTGATGTAATTGGGACCAAGCCTATTGCCATCAACCAATGTAATTAGGAAAAGCCTATTGCCATCAACCAATCTTATTAGGAGCAAGCCTATTGCCATCAACCGATGTAATTAGGAGCAAGCCTATTGCCATCCACTGATTTAGGTAATTGAGAGCAAGCCTATTGCCATCAATCAATGTAATTAAGAGTAAGCCTATTCCCATCAAATGATGTAATTAGGAGCAAGCCTATTGCCATCCACCAACCCAATTAAGAGCAAGCCTATTGCCATCAAGCGATTTAGGTAATTGGGGGAAGCCTATTCCCATCAACTTTCCTTGTATTCGTAATGAAAAGCAGTAATCCCTTGTTCTTAGAATACTAGCGAAACGAATTAAATTAAAGAGGTTATTCTATGAAGTTGTTCGTGTGGCTGTTGGGCCGATTACCTGTGCCGATTACCTTGGTCTTCGACGAAGATTTTACTTTATGCTCTAGAGCATAAAACGCGACTTTATGTCGCCTACGCACGACATAAAGACGAATTTTAGAGCGAGAGAAGTGAAAAATATTATTTTATCTACCCAAATATCATAAACCCTCTATAATGCGTTCAAAAACCATAGGCAATGACCAGCATTACCAACCAACAGAAATTAACAGAACTGTAATGAGCTCATAACCTACTGAAAACAGTAGGTTATGAGTTTAAATTTGGAACAGGTGTCAAATTCAAGTGAGTGTGCTATCTAGTATCTACATTAAAACAGATACCTATCGATACGAAACCCCAATTCAGTATGATTTTAATTATAAATCGCACGACATTTTGATCTCGAGTGACACAAGAATAGTGACTTTGTTCGTTTGCATAAGATTTAAAAAAAATGACAGATATCCGAAACGCCGCCATCTCGAGCTGTCATTTGTTCGTTAGCTTTTGAAAAATTTTCTGATAAGTTCTTTATTTCTGTCGAAAATGAGTGATAGTGACTCAGAAATTGATATGAACACTCCGCCAGATATCGTAAATGCAGCGACGAATGCAACTAATAACCTGTTTATTTTTTATTGCATTACACTGGTAACAATGCTGGTCATTTCCCTATGGTTCCTGAACCCATCATAGAGCCATTATGATATTTGGGTAGATAAAGTAGTGTATGCAACTATACATAATTAGGCATTACAACACTCGTGTGATGCTATTAAGAAACTCGCCTTCGGCTCGTTTCTTAAACCCACACTTGTGTTGTAATGCCCTTCATTATGCACAGTCGCATAAACTACTATTGCTCCCTTATGATACAATCTACTATTAAGTTTTTCATTAAGTCGATAGATCATACTTTCAAGACTAACGTCATGACCAGGTGCATTATGTTACCGAGCCAACCAGATTTCAGGAACAAGTAGTTTGTCCTCGGCGAAACTCGTTAAGGACCATCAGTGGTTCTCCTGACTGAAGGGGTTAGGTTAAGTAACATAATTTCCACATACCTTTACAAGTACAGCTGTACACACCAATCTCAGACTCTGTAGGGCTCTCGTTACTGACTCTCTTAACCGGACTAGATATTCCCGCCGGATTCTCAGTCACGTGACCGGATATCCGTGTCGTTCTCCGCGGACTCTGGTCAATCGATACTCTCTTTTGTTTGGCCGGTGTTGGACCAAAACCTGTACTTGACTCATCTAGATTTAATTTAGGAGTATAGAGAATACCAGTTGAACTTGGTCCAGGTCCTACTTTAGGTGAACCTAAATCTGGGAATTTTAGTTCAGTAAACTCTACTGAATCTTCTCCTGAAAAAAGTTAGGCAAGTATAATATTGTAATTGTGAATTATGAAATGTCTTATAATAATAGTCCTCCTGACCGTTTTTCGGCCACGGTGGCCAATCCCAGCGGAGATTAGCGCACTGCGCGGGAGATATTATAGTGCAGGCGTGTGTGCGCAGGCACAGATGCACTCTCTGTTCCTTTTCTCTCATAGTCCTTAGGGACGGCAATCCGACACTCGCGGAGAGAGATCAGGCGCAGGACCAACGGCGACACGTGCGCACCGAGGCACGGGGGTATTATACCACCAACTTCCAAACTCCGGGGTACTACTGGGAAATGTCTAATAAAAAACCCAATAGCACTTTTTGGCCGACCCGGGAATCGAACCCAGGACCTCACGCTCTGCAGTCGCGCTTGCGACCACTAGACCAACGAGGCAGTTAATTTCTTATAGGAGTCTAACAAAGAACATAGATTGTGAGGTAAAAACAATATAAGTCATGTTATGTTTAGGATAAGATTTAGTACTATAACATGAGAAAACCAGCATGGTTGAGAAACAATTCTCGACGGCATGGAAGGCCAAGTCACAGTCCCATTGGTGGCATAAAAAATCTCTGAGACCAGGGTTAGACACTAACCACGCGATAAAGAAAGAGAAAGTACTAAAAAAAGTTAAGGAATAAGCTATGTCCAGAATAGGGGATCGGACTGGGTCAAAATAATATGATTCTGTTTAGTCCGTAAGTTAGATTATCGAAAAATATTGAATACGTGTTTTTTGTTTTATCAAATCAATAAAAAATGACGAAGATAAAACGCGTCAAAGATCTTGGAGTGGGGCTTGAAACGTCACTTGTGTCGTCAAAATGTACTATCATATGACGTCACACGAGTTTTCGAAGCACTGTATCGTCTTCATTTTAAGTTTACGTGAAAAAAGAAAAAATACGTGTCCAATAATTTTTGGAAATCTATCTGACGGACTAATTAGTTTTTTTTTGTCCGATCCCCTATTACTTTTTTCAAAATCAAAATATTTTATTTCACATAATTATGCCTTCTACATGAGCACTTATATAACTCGGGTTAGTCGTTTCCTAAGGAGGAGAACCGGTAAGAAACTGGCTTCTCTTTTAAAATGGTTTGGAAGAGACGACGTTATACAACAGCTTAGTGCGCAAAAGAGATGAAACATACCTGTGTCAATAAACAAGTGGTTGCTCTCATCATCATCACTGCTCAGCTCAACATCTTGCCACGAAGGTTTGAAAGTTTCATTTACTTTAGGAGAACTTTCATTTACTTTAGGAGAAGTCTCATTCACTTTAGGAGAAGTCTCATTCACTTTAGGAGAAGTCTCATTCACTTTAGGAGAAGTCTCATTCACTTTAGGAGAAGTCTCATTCACTTTAGGAGAAGTAACTGATACCTTTCTTTCTTGCGTTACTGGTCTACTCTGCCCAAGTTCGCATATCCTCTGTTTTTCTGACAACCTGTGTGATCAAGATTTATTATTATCTGTGGCCCATTTTACTAACATCCAATTAACATAACATTACGCTTGTTATACCCGAAGGTTTAGTCAGAGGTTTACCTAATATGTAGTACGACCAAGTTTCGACAGTGATGTAATAGGTGGCGCGCCTAATTTCCATCAACTGGGTACAAATCCAGACTCAGTGGCTGCTACCGAGAAACTTCTGATAGAAAAACCTTACATTTTGCTAGATACGGGATTCGAACCCAAGCCCACATGCTTAGCAGTCGCTCTTGCGATCACTAGAGCAACTAGATATCCAATTTAATGAAACAAAAGATTGTTAGAAATTAAAAAAAAACACACACATGGAAGAACCATGTGTGTTTTTTTTAAATTTTTAAGCAATAGCCCGAAGTCGACTTAAACACGTTTGGGAAAACGTGAATTAAACGTACATCTCCACCGAATCTTTTTTTGTATTGTGGGAAATCATCAAATAACCCCTCCCTCTCTGGGCAGAGCGAGAGGTCAGACTTCTACTGACTAAAAACCACCCATGTTCCTTCTTAGCCCTTTGTGTCGAGGCGGCCGGCGGTAGCTCTTTCGAACAACCCGCAGACCCGACGAGATTTCTACCTAACGCTTCAGGGATGGCAGGCGTCCATGTATCATACTCACGGTATCAGTGCAAGTTCTAGCATATGTCGATACGCCTTGTACGTCCTCATGTGAGCGGCTTCTTTGTGCACGGAAAACTCGCTGTCCAGTACCAACACATTCACTCTGCTACCATCTGGTGATCAAACAACAACAATGTTCATGATAAAAGATACAAAGGGATATCAGAAGTAATGCTAGTTTTATTTTATATTTGTAACGCTTTTTTGGGGGCATTAAGAACAGGGTGTAAAATTCTTCATCGCCTATAGACAACAGAGAATCTCCGTCGATCAGACGCTTTGGCGACATGCCCCGACTTAAGATTTTGATGAGAGTTCTTCATTTGTGTCAAGGATGGTTCACCTATGTTGGTGTACTACTGTAGGTAGGGCCGCTACACTTTAAGGTTCAAAAAGAAACTTTATTGGTATAAAGTTTATTTGCATATTAATACGAGTGACTGACACATCAAGCATATCAAACTAAGTAGAATATTAAGCATTATGCATATAAGGTACAGATTTGCATGAAGCACGACTGAGCTAAGTCTAATTTCGATCTATAGATTTGAATATTCGACGTTTCAACAGAACGAAAGGAAGCAAGTAAATACATTTATTTTATTTAGATAAATCATTATTTATCTATAATATGTATGTATTTAGAAATATATAAGTATGTTTATCAGTTGTCTAGTTCCCATAACACAAGCTCTGCTTAGCTTGGGACTAGATGGCGTTGTGTGATAGTTGTGGAATATTATATTATATATATTATTATATTAAGAATCTATGACGCCACAGGAAGAGCCTCGATGATTTTAATCGTTAGATATCTTCCCTCGTCCTACTGTGTCGCGTGAAAGTGTTTACACCGAGAAGAGTGAGGTCGGCACATCCGACCCCTATCATCATTTCAGCCGAAAGACGTCCACTGCTGGACATAGGCCTACCTTAAGTGTCGCTTAATTGAGCGGTTCCGTGCATTTCACATCTCCCATGACACACAAACTATACAAACCAGTTTCAGTATGAGTGGGCAAGATGAAACAGCTACTTATCTATAAACGTAATATATTAGTAGTAAAAACTTACTTGGTGCAGTAGTTTCACAAACAGAGACTGGTAGTAGCCAGTGCCTGTTCCTCTGCGTGAGACACTTGAGCGCATTCTCACTTGCTATGAAACGTGTGTGGTGTTTCAGAGCGTATGACGCCAGGACATAGTATCTCTGTGATTGGTAGCATTGATATGTATTTGTAGTAAAAACTTACTTGGTGCAGTAGTTTCACAAACAGAGACTGGTAGTAGCCAGTGCCTATTCCTCTGCGTGAGACACTTGAGCGCATTCTCACTTGCTATGAAACGTGTGTGGTGTTTCAGAGCGTATGACGCCAGGACATAGTATCTCTGTGATTGGTAGCATTGATATGTATTTGTAGTAAAAACTTACTTGGTGCAGTAGTTTCACAAACAGAGACTGGTAGTAGCCAGTGCCTATTCCTCTGCGTGAGACACTTGAGCGCATTCTCACTTGCTATGAAACGTGTGTGGTGTTTCAGAGCGTATGACGCCAGGACATAGTATCTCTGTGATTGGTAGCATTGATATGTATTTGTAGTAAAAACTTACTTGGTGCAGTAGTTTCACAAACAGAGACTGGTAGTAGCCAGTGCCTATTCCTCTGCGTGAGACACTTGAGCGCATTCTCACTTGCTATGAAACGTGTGTGGTGTTTCAGAGCGTATGACGCCAGGACATAG
Organism: Diarsia dahlii; assembly: GCA_949775195.1. Taxonomy (NCBI): domain Eukaryota; kingdom Metazoa; phylum Arthropoda; class Insecta; order Lepidoptera; family Noctuidae; genus Diarsia; species Diarsia dahlii. The sequence goes on from OX459199.1 coordinate 21,826,699, forward strand.
TATCTCTGTGATTGGTAGCATTGATATGTATTTGTAGTAAAAACTTACTTGGTGCAGTAGTTTCACAAACAGAGACTGGTAGTAGCCAGTGCCTATTCCTCTGCGTGAGACACTTGAGCGCATTCTCACTTGCTATGAAACGTGTGTGATGTTTCAGAGCGTATGACGCCAGGACATAGTGTATCTCTGTGATTGGTAGCATTGATAGTGCGTCATCGTCTGTAAGTAGAGAAATTAGTATAGTTGAATTTTAGGTCAAATATATTTAATGAAAAATTGCCGTTCACACGCTAAAAAGAGGAGAAAAGAAATGTAATATTTTTACAGACTATGCACCGAAAATATGTTCAAATATTAGCAAATCATTTAAATTTCTTCAATAAGTTTCTTCTCTAACAGTTTAAAAAGCTTGCTTGCTTGTGTATTTTTATCAAATAACAATTATACTTACTAGAAACTTGTAGGTCTTTCAAAGTTAAAGATTGCAGACATTAAGTTTCTTGACTTATTAAAATCTAAGCATTTCATTCATTTAAAACATTTACAGACTCTTAAGAATTGTCAGTCAGTCAGTTAAAACAGTAAAGCTCCATTATAGATTTACAAAGATGAATAAGAATAATATTAAAGTAGTATATTTACTTGGCAACACAATCTGATATTGATGTTTCTGGCAAGGCTTTGGTGGTATCCAAGCTTTGACGATGCTCAACTGCTTATCAATGTTGTCAGGAATCTGTACATTTGGTATCTCTGCTAGGCTGACCTGAAAGTGGAATATCTTGCTAGAATAAGCTTTGCATGCCATAAAATTTGTTCAGCCAATAGGACATTTATTAAAAGTTTTGTTTTAGTTAGTGTGATTCTATTGTATGCTACAATTTATTACTAAATTAGTAATTCTGTGGCATCAGTCGAGTTTCTGATTATTCGTAACAACTGTCAAAGATCTACGAATGACAAGCCGGGACCAATGGTGTTAGCCAAGGCACGGAGGAACCACGGTGTTTACCGAGGCAGAGAGGAACCTCTGTATGTAATGATGGTCACTTAGCAAAGCATTTCTTAAGCTTAGACATAGACCCGTGCAGCTGTAATTGTTTAGCCACGGGGTCCTACAGCTACATTTTTTTATTTATAATGCAATCTATCTGACGATATTCAGCATTAGGTTGGTATTTGTGCTACAGCTACATGGCACAACAAATATTGTGAACCGCTTAAATAAAGAACAATTAACAGTATACTTACTCTGATCAAATCCTGTTTAAGCACAGCGTCATAGTCGTTCTTTGGATTCTCTAACGTTATTTGAGCCGCTACATTATAGTGTTTGGGTAAAGCCTGCACCCTTCGTGCCTTCATCTGTATTTCAGCCTCATACAGTCTCTCCACAATTCGTCCTGGACGTAGTGCTCGGATACAGTGGTCAGTCACCCAGAGGGATTTTGCCCACTTTTGGTACTCTTTCTGTTCTTTTAGATATGTTTCTTTAAAATCCTGGAATTTGTTTTAATGTGTAAAGCCAAAAAAGGCAAATTTGTTAAAGGGGTTTGAACTTTTTTGTATGGGAGCTGGCATATCGACCCACCGCCATTTTGATTTTTTTCGAAATCGCGGCCCACGATGAAAGTGGTATGTATGGATAGAGGACATTAGACGAACAAAAAATGTCAAGCAACACGGTACCCAAAGTGTCACGTTACCGAGATATTTGAAGGTAAAGATGGACAAATCAGTACAATGACCACATAAAAATTAGACCTTTTACGTGTCTATAGGCGTTGATTATTATTATTACTGGTTATTGAAAGAGAGTAGGTACCATCGCCTGCAATAATGCATGGACAGTTCAGAAAAAATACCGTGTGAAACAAGAAATGACGCCACCTGGCGTAAATAAGTACTCGATTAGCAACATTGATTATATTGTTGATGCTACACTAACTAGAGGGCGCTCACGCTGTATAAAATGTTTATGTAGTTTCTTTTTTCTGTTTAAACATTCAAATAATTTATAATGAATTATTTCTATTATATAAATTTATTCCTAACTACCTACTATGTTTGTTATTATTATCATTTTATAACTATCTGATTTTAATTATCTCTTGAGGGTAGGTCGAATATGAATTCATAAATAAATTAGTAGGTAGTAGAAATAATTAGATTGAAGATTTATGAGTTATGACTAAGCTCAATTGATTGTTCGTTAAGTTTGTTTCGATTACCTCATTCGAGTGTGTTTAGCTCAGTTTTATTTTAATTTAGGTAAATTAACTTATTTCATCAAAATGAGTACGCGATGTAATATTGTTTTCGTTACAAGAGCTCAAATAACTGATTTGCAAAATCAAGGCAAAAACTTATCGACACTCGAAACTTGTCGACTTATCTTATTGTTAACGTAAGTAGTTTTGATTTCAAAGCTTTTATAAGAAAAAAAAAGTTTTAGTTACGACTATACTACTTAATAAATAATAATTATTGCGTACTATATATTTCTGTTATATTGTTGCAGAGAAAAACAGTTGTTCTATTGGTACGACAATTTGAAGATGAGGGTTCTTTGCAACACCATCAAAGAACTAGTATACCACGGCTCATTAACACAATGTCATTACAGCGTCAAATCGTGTTATGAGAGTATGAAGAAAATGGATTGCTATGCGCACTCCGGTCGTCTGTGAACAGACGGGAGCTTAATGAAAACATTCCTTATGGTTTCTTTTGTTCTTTTTTTATCATTTAACTTCTCACTTAATCCAACCTAATACGTGTTTCCTAACTTCTTAATTACCTAACCTATTCCCAAATCAAAGTCCATTTTTTCAAAGTCTATATCTCAACAGAATAGTTTACATTTAGATAAGACTAAGTTATAAAAATCTACCTCCTTTTTATTTCACCTTCAGGTGACACCGGGTAATCCGGATATTGTCATTGCGGAAAGTAAAAACTTAAGGTTTAATTTCTTATTATTATTTAAGTAGGAATTACAAATAAAATTGCTGTGAGATAGAAACAGAAATAAAACTTATGCCACCTACAAGTGACACTGGGGATTGAAGAGTTTAATATCACAGTTGTGCAGAAACCAAACGCCATCTATTGATTATTTTCGAAAATTTGATTTCTGCCTTCACAGAAAAATAGGCCCTAAGGTAACCATGCACTTGTGTGGGCGACCGTACATTACATACTACTAGGAGCACGAGAAAACTATTTTTTGACATTACATAGCGTTTCAATGAGATGCGAAGCGATTTCAATGTGCGTATAACAATAATCAACCTGGGAACTATTATTTGGATATAATTTAACGCCCAAACACGTAAAAAGGCTATTTAAAAAAATATTTAATGAATGTCGTTGTACTCGTTTGTCGATCTTTAACTTCAAATATCTCGGTAACGTGACACTTTGGGTACCATGTTACTGGACATTTTTTGTTCGTCTATATGTCCTTTATCCATACATACCACTTTCACCGTGGGCCGCGATTTCGAAAAAAAATCAAAATGGCGGACAGGTTGATATGCCACATTGGTTCTATCCCCTTTAAACCATTCGTAACCAAGTGGGTAATATCCAGATTAGGGATAGGCCTTTTTGTGTTTATTTAATTGAAAATACTATTATGGAATTTGAATAAACTTATTTGATAAAACTTACTTCAAATGCTTTTACATCATGTTTGTTGGTTTTGCCTAGGATCACACCTTCCAAAACATTGGGGTTTTCATCACTTAGGATCTTTAAAATCAGTTTGTGTAGAGTTTGGTTCAGTTCTGATACTTTTGGGTACGGAGGCGGTCGTCGGAGGCATGGAACATATAATTTATTTTTTGATGGCTGAAAAAGAATAAATAATAATAGTATTTTATTATTGACAGGTTTAAGGTTATTTTCTAGCAGTCATATTTTGAGTGATAGATGAGACACAAGCAGTGGTAGGTGCAATTCTGAAAATTCAGAAATCAATTATGTTTCCAGAGATCCAGAAATCCAATTTTTATCGAAATTATAATATCTAAATAAGGTGATCTTAACGGTCACATGTTATGCTTACCTGATTTCTATTCTTGAATATTTTATCCCAGTTTATATTGTTAGACCTGCCTTCATCCTCAGAGCTGCTGGATGCCAAGGGGTCATGGAACTCGTTTCTAAGCAACCTCTCGATGGTACAGTTGTCTATGTCTTCCTCTTTCACGAAATTGCCATCATCTGAGCTTTTATTATCATACCTAAATAAAAAAAAACTTTATACTAATTGCTGGTTGTTGTTGAGTTATGATTTATTGCAACATTAGGGGTTGACGAGTTGTCATGTAACCTATTTGAAAATAAACATTTATCATGACTGTCAGTGAATAACAAAACGGGTCGTTAACCAACAGAATCTACTTTATCTGTTTGTGTACTTATTCTTACTCTATAGCAGTGCTTAATACACATAATAAATCTTCAAATGAAGAACTAAAAATAGGTGAATTAAAAGAATGATACTTACCAATCATGCATTAAAACGTGTTCCATCATCTTTGATGAAGAATTTTATTCCTAGACTACAATTCAAATATTACAATTATACTAAATTGTTTTTCAAGTGTTTTTGTAGAAAATAATCAATACAATCATGGGTCTGCATCCCTTTGGCAACATTAGTGACGGCTTTGCAGCAAGCTGTGAGGGAAAATCATTTTTTGTCAGTTAAGATTACAAGTAAAAGTTTTTTTTGTGCATATTCACCATAGGGAGTATTTATGGGATAGGATTTTAATGTTTCATGGTACCAATAACGGTTCTTAGGCATCATTTACCCTGGTCAGAAAGCAATCTTAGTAGGGTTTCTTTATAATGAGGCTTAATAAGGTAACTGCAATCAAAAGACTAGCTTTACCATTGGCATGGTGTTTGCCAGAACAGAAAGCACAATAAAATTAAACTTGGCATGATCCATCAACTGGCTGATCTTAGCGGAAATTGAAACAGCTGGGTTTGGAACAATATTTGCCAAATAAACAACTGTAGCATTGGATATGTAGGTACCCAACAACCGCCCCTAAGACGACCCACTGACCGAAATTTCAACAGAAAGAGCAAAATAATAAAACAAAATATATTTTTGGGCAAAATTTGATACTCAAAGGACTAGTTTTGAGTGGGTTTTCATTCAGTAACACCCCGAGAACTTACCCTACACTTCCTTCTCCTAACATCTGCATCCAGTGGGAACCTAAGTGGTACGCTCGTTCCATCGTCGACCTCATCTCTGCCCTTAGGGCAAGATTGAGGTCAAGAGTAAGCCCATATCAAATAAAAACCTTAATGTTCTCTGTTCATATTTTTATTATTAAATTAGCTGTAAAGTCTTTTTTTGTTTTTACGTACAGAGTGCCATATTCGCATTAGCGAAAAATCTCTAGATTTAAAAAAAAATACAATGAGTAATATTAAATTAGGAGAGGACCCTTTTTTTGGTGGTCTGAGAGGAGGACTGACTGCATCTCGGTGAAATTTAAACTCAACTGACTTGAACTGACACCTGGTTCCTAATCGTCTGACAGAACAATTAGTTTTTTTTTATCTTAACATTTCGAATTAAAAACTGGTGCAGAACTATGGGAACGATGGTATCTGGCCAATGTGTACTACTCATGGTGGGTGGATTATCCCTTAACCAGTTTACATTTTTAATAATTTTGGAAGTTTCGTTACTGTCGGAGATGTAGCGACTCTTTACTGCTACTAGCAGAGTCAGAGTAACTCTGGACACACAACAACCAAAGATGACCCAACAACCGCATTTCATTTTGGCGTCCTTATTGGACGCTTAGTGAAAACTAGTAAAATAGGTTAGAATTATGCTACAACAAACCTTATTATGTCCCACAAACACATATAATAATATCCATTGCAGTTCACACTAAAACAAAAACATATAATGATTTAAATAGACAATATTTGTCACGTAAACAAAATATCACTGAAATACACTGAACTACTGAAGCGCGCTAGGCTTCATCAATCACCGGTGATCACCGGATCACCGGTCGACGGTCGACGGTCGACCAAGTCCAAAATCATGAATGAAGAATGAATACCACAGATAAAATCATAATAATTCTATACTGCATAGTGTTACCAACTCTCAAAAATATTTAAGCTTAAGGTGAATGCAACAAGGTAGCCCGCGAAATTCGAATTTTCTTACGTTTTTTGCAATTTGCCGGTCAGGGTCAAGTCGTATGTTAAATAAAATAAGATTCGCGGCAGTAACAAATGTCTATTTACTGAGTAACAATGATTAAAAACACCAATACAACCGTCTCAGTTCACATGTCTCTTGAGTGACTATTTGATGAAAAAGGCATACTTGAGACTTTACCTACTCACCTAAAGTCGGGAGATTTTCGTAACAAATGTTTAACTCGTTTTCACCGTCGTGATGTTTTTAAAAATTTTTAATTTTGCTTTTTTTACGATTTATTTAACAAATCGTTTTAACAAAAACAATTAAAATCACATATAAATAACAAAATCATTACAGAAACTCGCGTCAAAAACAGCCAAACCATTCAAGAGATACATGGAAAAATATGAACTATCGCAACATAACGTCATAACATCATCATAACATCTAATAAACTGTGTCCACGTGGTCTCAGTTGGTATTTGGGCACGGGAGGAACAAAACGACTCGTAAGCTGAGCCACTAGTTCGGGGCAATCAGACTCACCAACCACGAAGGACACGACAGGCAAACATATGTAAAAAGTAATTACGCCTGACTTCGAGAGAGTTGAATGACAACGTTCCTTGTAAAAATTTAGTGGGATACAGAAAGGGATTACTTACCTCTAAAAATCTACTTAGGGAATAACTTTTGGACCTTCTCCAGGCCCCTTATTCACAACGCTTCGATTCGACTTCGATTTCGACAAGTCGTATGTCCTGTTCGATTCGGTTTCGATCCGATTGTTTGTGAATTGCTATGCAGAAGCAAGGCGTATTAAGTACACAGGGCACGCCACGATAGTGGCGGTAAGTCCCCTCTTTGAGGAGTGGCTAGAGAGGAGCCACGGCGTCCTCACCTTCCGTCTGACGCAGGTCCTCACCGGACACGGATGTTCCGGGAGGTACGTGTACCGAATCAGGCAGGAGGAAACGCCCGGATGCTTCCACTGCGAGGATCGACCGGAGGACACGGTGGAGCACACTGTGGAGGCGTGCCCTGCTTGGGCGGAGCCCCGCCGTGTTCTCGTAGCGGCGATCGGCGGCGGCGACCTCTCGCGTCCGGCCCTGGTGCAACCCATGGTCCGGGGCGAAGAGGAATGGGACGCCGTCGCCTCCTTCTGCGAAGCAGTGATGCTAGCGAAGGAGGTGGCGGAACGTGAGAGGGAAAGAACCTCTCGTCCCAGCCGCCCGCGGGAGACGCTCCGGGCGTCGGGGGCCACGTGATGGCTTCCGGCCACAGTAGACGCGGGTTTCACAGGTTACGGATAAAGTTTCAGATAGTTATCTGACAGTTAATGCTATCTACCAGATAAAGGCTGCTGATAACTTTTTTCTGTTTCATCATAAAACTCCCTGCTTTATTATCTGGTAGTTAAAGATATCAGCCACTTAATAATTAGCGGAACGGCAACGTCGCTTTTTTGCGTTTCGATACTACTACGTAAATTATCGTCATTTGAAAACAATTTTGAAAACTTGATTAGTAAAATACTTTCAAGTTTACATTTTCTATTATAATTTTATCATTAAAGACCCCGCTCTTGTCCTTCAGTAGCGTTGGCATCGCTGTTACCGTTGCACGTAATCTTTCTTGAGTTTCGGAGTCATTCGTTTGCACTTTGCTGTTATAATTATTAGAACTATAAATATAGACATAACGTCATTTGAGCCAGGTATAGTTATTGCGCCAAGGTTGTAATTAATTAAATTCTATATTTAGAGGTATTTGATTTTTACTTACTAGTCCGATGTAGTTTTTATATCTAAATAACAGCCCGTTTGGTAAGTCGAAATCGATTCTTATAATCTTGGCCGTCAAGTGATTCAAAATAATTAGGTCTAGGGTTAATTACTCGATTCCTACGAGGTCGCGTAACGTAATACGTTCGAAGTATTCATCGAATTCGTCTTCTAAAAATTCAAATAACTCCATGTTAGTATATTATTTTGTGACACTTGTAACTGAAATCGACGCAAAGCACGCAATAATGCTCTAAAATTAAAACTATTTTCGTTCCCGCCATATGAAACTTTATTTTATCTGTCAGATAACGACTCTAGCGGCCTCTTGATTCGGCTGATAACTTAACCAATACTTTATCTGCTAGATATTTCTATCCGAGACCTGTGAAACCAAAAGTTGTAGTTTATCTGGCAGATAATAAGTTCCTAATAAGCTATCAGGGACTTTATCAGCAAGTGGTGAAACCGGCCCTAAGCTATGTATTCCGAGATACAAGACGACACTAATGCGGAAAAGTGTATTCTGTATGGCGCCAATTATGTTCAATAAGTTGCCAAAACATTGGAGGGAGGGATACAGTACCAATAAATTAAAAAATAAATTAAAAGGCCTTTTATTAGAAAAAGTCTATGACGAATTCTTATCTGACAATTTAATTTGACTTGTATTACTGACATCCTAATTTTATTAATACCTAATTTGACATATTTTGATTTTTTATTTCTATTGTATTATTATGATGAGCTTATGACATAATTTTATTGTACCGTCTAATTCCAATTGTAATAGAAAAAATACGCCTCTGCGTGGTTGTCCTTACTTTCACAACGTCGTCCATCTGGACAGAGAATTACATAAAGTCATCTGACTATAGTAATTATCTGATCTAATAACCATCATGACCGGACGTTGCCGCCTGGTTTTGTTATGTTAGCTTGAATTGAGATTGTTAAGAAAATATTAAAAAAGTGAGAAGTAAAAGTGGAATGAATGGCGCCAAAACCAAAACAAAATGTAAGCGGCAGGGGCGGCTGGGCGGTTACGCCGCCCCTCGCGATGGCGTACTGGCGCCCCGGGCCATGGCCCGGATGGCCCTAGGGTAAATACGCCCCTGGTCCCAAAATGGATCCTTGGCTCACACCACATCGCGTGTGATATGGCTCCGAAACAAAACAACCATGTCTAACATACTGCTGACGGTCACGCATATAAACAAAACGCAAAAAAAAAAATAGTTTTGGTGAAAAGCCAATGTTACTAAGTCTAGACAGTTACACATCATTATCTATGCGAAAAAACTTTTTTGCAAAAAAAACAACCGACTTCAAAAACACCAAAAAGAGAAAAATAAACTTAAGAAGAAAAATCTGCTTCTGAAGTCGGTGACTTTTGTTTGTTCTTCATGTTTTTGCCACCGACTTCAGAAGCTGATTTTTCTTCTTAAGTTTATTTTTCTCTTTTTGGTGTTTTTGAAGTCGGTTGTTTTTTTTGCAAAAAAGTTTTTTTATTTTTTCATTTTTAGTTGTTATATGTACCTATTTATATAAATATATCCTATACAAATATTTACTATGCATTTAACATTTAACCAAGAAACCTAACCCTTAACCTTCAAGATTCAACTATTTTGCTTTCAACTCTTAACGCCTCTTAATAGGAGTAGTACCACTCCTCAACGGTTAAGAGCATGAAGACAAGTGATGACTGCTAGATGCGAATACTTGAATAGCGTCAGAAAAAGCACGAAACACGTAATACGTGTCTATGAAATTCATATATAACAACTAAAAATATGTGTATTGTACACATCTGCATACCCCCTCAAAGCATACAGGCGTGATGTTACGTCATGATAATGTATATTCAATAAACATCAAAGCGATTCCAGCAATTACGACAGATTTGCCGTCTATTTTTGAAGAGTTCCATTGTATATCTCCGAAGATCAGCACCAGATCTTCACCAAATTAAAATGGGACCACCTCAGTAGTATACTCTTTCAAATAAAAAAAGAATTTTGCGAATCGGTCCACAAATGGAGGAGAAATCAGGTAACATACATAAAAAAAAAATACATACACACGAACATATAACTTCCTCCTTTTTCGAAGTCGGTTAAAAATGGGTTATAAGGACGAGTTTTACACTCTACTTTTCACTTCGATTGCGAGGAAATGCAACAGCAACTTGTAAATATTGTAAAAATTCCCGCCAATTAACTTTTTTTTCAGTAGGAAACTTGACATAACACCTGACTTATGTCGTTACTCATACTGCTCAGTTATAAAAACATTTTGAGCAAGCCTATTGCCATCAACCAATGTAATTAGGAGCAATCCTATTGCCATCAACCAATGTAATTAGGAGCAAGCCTATTGCCATCAACTGATGTAATTGGGACCAAGCCTATTGCCATCAACCAATGTAATTAGGATTAAGCCTATTGCCATCAACTGATGTAATTAGGGACAAGCCTATTGCCATCAACCGATGTAATTAGGAAAAGCCTATTGTCATCCACTGATTTAGGAAATTGAGAGCAAGCCTATTGCCATCAATCAATGTAATTAAGAGTAAGCCTATTCCCATCAAATGACGTAATTAGGAGCAAGCCTATTGCCATCAACCAACATAATTAAGAGCGAGCCTATTGCCATCAAGCAATTTAGGTAATTGGGGGAAGCCTATTCCCATCAACTTTCCTTGTATTCGTAATGAAAAGCAGTAATCCCTTGTTCTTAGAATACTAGCGAAACGAATTAAATGAAAGAGGTTATTCTATGAAGTTGAAGTTGTTCGTGTGGCTGTTGGGCCGATTACCTGTGCCGATTATCTTGGTCATCGACGAAGATTTTACTACACGACGTAAAGACGAATTTTAGAGCGAGAGAAGTGAAAAAGCTTTTTTGAAGTCGAAATAAACAACATCAACCTGTATAATGCCGGTATACAAGTGTAAGTATGTGGTGTGATATGAGATCCACAAGTGTCATACAAAAACTGTCAAAACCTATACTTAGTGATGGCCTAAGTAATCATTCAAGCTGAGTGCGGCAGATAGTCAGTCATTTGTTTACTTATTATCAGTACAAACAAGAGCTCCCGAAAGTACCATCAACAACTTAGTTAGGGGTACTTAAATGCATAAGAAGTCTTAAAGAAATATTGCTAACATTTTGCATCGGTAGATTACGTAGATATTTAAAAAAAAATTAAGTTCTCACTTAATTTTTCAGGAAATTGCCAAGCGGTTGGTCGACTCTTCACGTGACCAGAGGGCTGGAATATTTTTTGAGCAAAGATCAGCATTGCCATCCAACGTGAGAATGCTGCTAGCCTTCTGGGCACTTATCCTGTTGACAGCGGTGTGGACGAATTTTTTGACGCCCTGTAATTACTCCTCTTTTTGAAACTTATCATATTTTATTATTAACTTAGTTCTGTAAATTGTAGTTTTTAAATATTGTAAATAAAACTTGAAAATAATAAAACCTATACTTTCAGCAAACGTCATTTCATGTATTTGAAATCGATATATTTTAGCAACTGATTTCAATCTACCCTCGAATAACGCGAGATTTCACGTTGACACATCAATCGTAAAATCGTGGTCAAACAAAGTTACGCGCTGTCTTTAACAATTGCCCAAAAACTGTAGATCACTGTCTCAATAGCAGAACAGTTTGCAATATCAAACCGTGAAAAGTGTGAAAACTGCGTGAAACGCATTATCGGTCGACTGGGCTGGGTTAAACTCATTATAGTACCTAACTACTTACTTACATTTTGGCAACAGTTTCGCACTTCACCTTTTACCTTCACCTTCATTGCATTGGTGCTGGGGCGAGGAAGTGCTAGCGCGGGCAGTACTGGGTCGTTGCACTTCGCCGGCGGGGAAGCAAAACCGTCGTGTCTCGCAAAGCGCAGCCATTACCGCGCAGCCGCACAGAACGCATGCGCGGATATCGCGAATTGCGCGCCAAAACATTTCGCGATCGGAAACTTTGACGGTTATTTTATTTATTTACAATTTTATAAACGAAGAATATTATTTTTTACGTAGAATTTATCGATTGTTATTTTTTGTCGTTGTTGGTGTTGTGTTTTGTTGAAAGAAGACGTATTTTATTCAAAATGAAATATAAGGTAAGCTTAATTTATTTAATGTTTTATGCCAATTAATTTGTATAGTCTAAATAAAAATAAAAGATTTAATAAAATTGTGTAGGTAGATAGATCATTACAATATCGTTTCAGTTCATTAATTGCAATAAATGTAAATATTTATGCAAAAGTAAAATCACGGGAAAATACAATGGATTGTTCATCGATTACGTTTTTTCACTTGAGTAGTTTAAGTAATATTCATAAATCCCTGCAGATTTCATCAATTATATGTACAATGTAGGTTAAGTTAATTCGAAGAAGAAAAGCTTACTATATAATATTCACCATTGATTTGAAAATTGAAACTGCACAACAACCCCAACTATCGTGTTCTAAGTCTGAATACTTACAAGTTTAATAAACGAATAGTTGTGAATTTGCAGCAAGCAAATCAATAATTTTTAAAGTAATTATTTTAATTTAAAACAGTTTTCAACGTGACATTTATTTATTAATACCCGCATAAAAAATCGAACAAAACTCTCGTAATCTGAACAGAAAAGTAGATTTCGAAAATACGATATGGATGCCTAATAAAATAAATCATGATTGTAGCATCACGCTACGAAAAACCTCTTACGCTTGAGAGGTTTTTCGTAGCGCTACGGGCTACGCCCGCGCCATGGCTACCGGGTACGGTGATGCCTGTTACGGCCGGTTCACACTAAACTTGTCTCCGTTTTACTGTTCCGTTTTATCGTGTACGTTTTTTTTTCGTCGATGGCGTATGTAGTTGTATTAGCGACTTCACACATGGCACAGTATTCTGTATACAGTAAAAAATATCGTTCCGTAAAAAATTGACATTCCGTTTTGTCATCGAATACTGGATGACGGAACAGTAAAAATATACGGCTATGTAGAATTTTAACGGATAGATACTGTGTGGACAGCGTCCAAGCTTGTAGAATAGCGGCGGTATACTGCGAGTTTTCTGTTCACACATCGCATCCAGTAATGACGGATCCGTTGAACGTTATAAGGTGCCTATGTGTGAACAGAGCATAAATTTATGAGGTATCCGTTATAAACGTACCAGTAAAACGGACTCCCATGTGTGAACGGGCCGTTAGTCGGCGGTAGGTCCGTACTTACATAGTAAAATCTACCCCCTTTTTAACTGACTTCTAATAAAGGGTACCTAAGGTTATTTTACTTATTTTCCACCAGCATTTTTTTGCATCCAAAGTTCTTTGCCATAGTGCGTTTTGGTTTTTATGGTGGTGTGGTAATTGGTATTAGGAACCTATTTCATTAAGGAACTTTGAAACGTTAGCGTTGCTTACATTCGATTATGTTTAGTCACGGTAATATAGTTATGCACGCTATTTTCAGAGTGTAGGTAGGTACTTACTCTGCTAATTTTATTATGTTTAATGTCTTAATTATTTACTCGTTAAGATTTGGTGATCATTTACTACATTTCGACACCTGCAAGGAACAACATCGTAACTCAATTTTAGTAACTGAGAGCGTTTTTAAATTTAGCAAAATCTGAACAGAAAGGAATTTAGACATAGGGGTGGGTGAGTGCATAACAATCTGCATTTTTATAAGACAAGAATATGGTTGTAACTCAAAACTGCCAAAAAGTGAGTTACGATATTGTTCCTTGGGTGTCGATTTGGTCCTTGAAAACCATTTGAAGAGCAGTCTTATTTAAACCAGAATATTGTTTTTTGTGTATTGCTCACAGTATTTTTGGGTGGTATTTAATCCCATTCGTTTATTATGATTTTACTGAGATCCTAAGGCACTTGAGATCAACACTAAAGATCAGGGAATGAATGCTATAGTTCCTTGACAATAGTCCATGGCCACGTTCGCCAACACTTAGGTAGTCAAAAACCCTAACAATGATTCGCTGTCAATTTTTTAGAGGTCATGTTACCTAGTTGATGTTAGCCTGGTCAATACATCTATCGTTGAATGTGTAGGTAATCAACACTTGTATAAAGTAAAATTAGAGCATGTATTATTGCACTTTTCGAGTTTACCTAATGTTTCATTCATTGATATCGGAAGTGTCGGATCGCAAGCGCACGCCAAGTGCTCGTAGTAATTGAATAGTTGTTTAAATGGCCGAATGAATTGGAATCAGTGGGGTTACCATTGCGTCTTGGACTGTTAATCTTATTCCTGTTTATGGCCTGGTATCCTCCCGTCGGGGCTGCGGGTTGTTCGAAAGAGATACCGCGGCCTCGACACAAAGAGCTAAGAAGGAACATGGGTGGTTTTTGTCAGTAGTAAGTCTGACACTCACTTTCGCTCTGCCCAGAGCAGGAGGGGTTATTAATTTGATGACTTCCCACCCTCCAAAAAACAAAAAGGCCCGGTATCCTCCAAAGCGGAGACGAGCAGAACGGGGAGGAGATGTGCCAAATTCGAACAATCACAGGACGAAAGACCAGATGTAAATTAACTAATGTGTTCGACCGATTTCCGCACGCCTCCTCGCGTCTCCGCTCTCTCCGCTTTGTTGGATACCGAGCCTACAAAAGCGACCGAGTTTTACAAGGTACACACGGCTACACATCAAGCTATACAAAACCAGTATAATCTGATCGTTCATTGTGCGAAAAGATCTAGTAAAGTGAGGCCAAGATTAACTGGTTTTGTATAGCTTGATGTGTAGCCGTGTGTACCTGGCGCCATCTCTTTTTAATTCACACTGGATTAAAACAATCCTGATGACAATCGTCATGGAAGGCCACCTGGTGAGGGCTGCGGGTTCTTCGCAAGAGATAGGTACAGCGGCCTCGAAATAAAGGGCTAAGAAGGAACATGGGTGGTTTTTAGTCTGTAGAAGTCGGACACTCCCTTTCGCTCTGACCCAAGAGGTTGAAGTACCTACTAGTATTTGAAGATTTCCCACACCCCAAAAAAGGTCACCTCGTGAGTTACCCGGTAGGTAAAACTTTGCATTTGCAAGAATCATGCTTCAATCCTGAATTACGAAGACTGGAGAACCCGGCTTGTCCTAGAATCAAAAATTCAAAGACATGTGCTATCCAGCATGCGGGTCCTAGCAGTGGGAGCGTTACGGGCTGACTTGGCTATATATACTTATGCTATTTAGCTAATTATTAATTATTTTCAATAGGTAAAAAAGAAGAAGGTAAATGTGTAAGTTCTTTCATAGACAAGAAGTAAACCAAAATACGGCGGCTGTGTTATTGTTATCGATAAAACGTACATCATATCTAGTAGTAAACAATAGCAGTAAGTGCAGTAACTGTTATGTCATCACAAATAACTTTTCGTATGTCTGTACCGTAATATGTCACCGTTCTGTTTAATGTACTCGTAGGTATTAAGTACTAAATGAATGAATGTAACGGCTAAATTCTAAGCCATTTGATGCTTTCATTGACGGTTTAATTACTAACAACTACACATAGGTACAATTTCTTAGATGGTGAATGCGAAAATATTTAGCAAGATTCGATTGATGACTGCAAATCTTATTAAAACCACGCTTCATCAATCGCAATTATCATCATCACCTCCCCTGCCCGAGTGCCCGTATCTTCATTTATTTGGATTCAGCAGGTCACATCATCTTTACACAGTCCATTCAACATTAAGGTCTTCCTCTACTAAAATTAAACTAATGCGAAATTAAATTTTTACATTTTGCTGTCCGTATATTGTGGCGTACCTAGTCGGTGTAGCTACGCGAGACTCCTATTTCTATCTGCAGAGTTTAAAGTAACCTAACACGAACCGGGTGGCGGGGTTTTAGTATGTGCGTTACAGTGCGTTCAAGCTCCTAAACCCGATCAATCAAACCTCGGTCTGAGTCAGGTTGCCCATTCATGCTCAAACCTTTCCTCACCACATTGTACTCATGACTTCTCCTCTATCAGCCGAACTTAATTTTTGTAAAAGGTTGACAGCTTCTGTAATCTTTGACATTAAAAAAATCTTGATTTTTAATCTATTTTAATAAATTACTTTTATCATTTCCCATTTTACTGAAGTGAACAACTTCAGTTTATTCCGTAATCTTGTTAATCTATCCTACATCGATCACTATAGTTTTATTAGTGATCGATGTTGAAACAGCCTCAAAATATCGGAAACGCAAAACAAATACCCAAAAATGGTAGGTAAATATCCCCTTTTCAGTGTGACCATAACAGTTTGAAAACATATAAATGTCCTACATTTGAGTTTCAATTATTAAAAGTTAACCGCTACCTTCATTACTGAAAATCGACATAATTATGCACGATCAGATTGTAACTGTGCACGCGCAGATAAATACAATGGGTGTGTTGTGTAACCGAGCGTTTATTTGTAATTTCGTAATAAAATTTCAAATGACTGCAAAAACTGATGTAGTAATGCATCAGTATAAACGTATTAATTAACTGGATTTTGACCGCGGCTTCGTCGGCGTGGATAACGGAATTATATCAAAAATTACGATTTTCCGTACAAACTTTCATCCCATACTACGCTACCTACTGTCCTTTTTGAAGATTTCGATTATAAAGTTAGTTATTTTTCTGCGTGCTATATTGTTATCAGCAGCTGTTCAGGGAAAACATGAAAGAGAAAAAAAACATATATGAGACTGTTCACCAGTTGTACCTATACCCATCATAACCGACATAGAGAAGACAAGCTAATGTGTAGCTTGTCTTTTCTATGTCGGTTACAAGCTAATGTGTAGCTTGTCTTCTCTATGTCGGTTACAAGCTAATGTGTAGCTTGTCTTCTCTATGTCGGTTACAAGCTAATGTGTAGCTTGTCTTCTCTAGAATCATCATTATCATCATAATTCTATTGCCCTTATTCATTTGGGATCGGCGCATAATGTCATCTTCTTACATACTTCTCTTTATCTGAGAATCCCAGCAATATCTTCCTTCACACAGTCTATTCATCGTTTCTTTGGTCTCAACAATGACCTTTTCTGCAATCAGTCAGTCAATGTGCACACAAAAGTCTATATCGTCGTTGATAGTCCAAATCCGCGTAACTAACATTGTCAAATACCGCGTATGTACAGTCTGTACCCAGTATAACCTGACCCCTAATATAAAGAATAAGAGTGAAAGTGGTGTGAGAACAGAGGTCGAATAATACTGGGCACAGACTGTGAAATCGCGGTATTCGACAATGTCAGTTACGCGGAGTTGAAGCCAAGTATTACCTGACCCCTAATATAAAGAATAAGAGGGAAAGTGGTGTGCGAACGTGGGTCAGGTTATACTGGGCACCGACTGTACATACGCGGTATTTGACAATGTTAGTTACGCGGATTTGGAGTCTCAACGACGATATCATAAACAATTGGATGCCTATGATTAGTAGGAAGGTAGGAAAACACATTTTCCATGTGTATCATTATAGTTGTAACATTCCCTTTATTGTTTACTCCCTTACCAGTAGGTATTGGACGAAACAATACAAGAAAATGTTGTTCAAAAATGTACTGCAGCGTTATTTATATTCAACTTTTACATGTTTATTTAAACAGGAAGCAAAAAAGAAACCCTTTGATATAATTTTTTAAATGATATGAGCTTGAAAACAATAAAGTACCGATGACAATGTAGTGAACGAATATCTCCCGTGATTTCCGTGTTTTGTAAGCAAGTGGATTGAAGATGAAGTTGTGCACGATGCATTGTCACTAAAGTGACATCACAGAACAGCATCACAATGTTCAAATTCTTCATTCAGTTACGAAATCTCTAACAGTCGCAACTCGGTAGGACATCAGAACAATGAATTTGTAGTGCATATAACGTTGCATAGAAGCTTGGGACATGACTGAGTATAACATAGTTCATCTCACAGCTAGGACAGACGCAGTCCTCTTATCTGCGATTTCCGCCATGCGGGTCCTTGTGGGTTGGTGAACACCTATCACCAACCTACAATGTCTTCGATTTCTAAGACAAGCACGTTTCCCCTCGATATATTTCTTCTCTGTTTTGAAAGCAGTAGGTAATGATTGAGTAAGTTAGATAAAACAAGCGTTCTAAACGAAACATGGCACAAGGCCGTAACCAGCCGTAACTATACTGGGTGCATTGCTCCGACATGACACTTGACTATGCCCCATCCCGAACACATACGAAAGTGCCCGAAGAACGACTAAGTATCAATTCTACATCTATCATTATCTCCGATTGTTATCGTTGAATATGCGTTTCTGCCCTTGACCCCTTATAGTTAAAACGATCCTCAAGTGATATAGCCATCGTCGTGATTGTGAGTTTGCTCGACGAATTTTTATTCGATCCACTGAGCTCGTAACAATACTAACAATATAGGTAAAGGTCATCATATGCAATAGAAGTGCTTTTATTTTTATCAAAGTACAATAAACACTTTACTTAGGTACCTACAGTAACTATTTACTATTATGTAGTTTAGTAGTAAAATGACATCACTTCAATTCTACGGCATACGAGAGGCGTGTTTGTCAATAAGCCTTTACAAACGTGAGTTCACGTTACGTTTACCTTTTAGATAACGGTCATCGCGCGGACATTCAGAAAAATCATTACCGAAACACAATGCTGACACTCTGTTGTGTGTGAAGGGCAGAAATATATTGGTTTGCTTATCCAATATTAGCAGTTGTGTACCTCTTACGTGAGCTACCCTCTCGTCAAAACACTGATCAAATAGATAAGGTCTCGCTGAAAATCAACCTTAGAATTAATTCAGTTATTGCAGTTATTCAACCTAAATCACAACCTAAATCAACTCCGTCATTAAGAAGGTATCTCTTTTCATCATCAATATGAATTACCAGGTCACGCCCATTTTACTAATACCCAAAGTACTTAACGGTACCTTATCCTTTATCAATCTGGTCCCGTTTTAAATGTATCACAGTTTAAGCACCGTTAGGACCTAGGAAATTGACAAACAATGGTTCGCTCGATTGTCATCCGTCATTTTTGACAAGACCTGATCGGTCACTCACCCGTGTGACAATGGGTGTTTGATTATCCCGTTATTCCTCGTGTGTCGTCTTGACCGAATTATTCTATTGTTATTTTTTTGCTTGCAGATTTGACCATGGTTGCGATTTTCGCTTGCTTGTTATCCATAGAGTATGAATGGGCGTTCATTGTTAAATACCGTTTATACAGTCGTAAATCTGCACACAGTATTTTTTATGATCGTTGGTTATTTGAATGTTAATGTCACTTTTTTCCTTTCATTAATTCATAGGTGCTCTGAACCGTTGATTGTTGGATAGGTAGCTTTTAAGTGCTACTGACTAAGTCGCCCTGAACGAGATCTAATCACCTGACGAATTGAAGATTGAAGAGTATATTTTACTTTCTATTTATGAGTACCAATACCAACTCAACTCTTTTCGGGCAGTTCCTGTCAGTTTCGTAGTCTTTACTCTTTTGCCGGGTTGTTACGTAGCAATTAGAAGCTTTTCTTCTTAACAATATGCAGGTTATAAAGTTAAATTGAACACAGTGTTCTCTGCGTAATTGTCTAATCAAATACGTCGTTTCCTAAGTCGTGCTTTCAATACTTAGCTTAACTAGTATTTTATTACCCATTTCACTTTCCTCACCTCAAACATTCCGCAAACCTACAGTTTAACACAACACAATAAAATATCTTATACTGATCTTACACAATCGTTCTGTTAATGTAAAACCTCAATAGTTTTCCAAATAGCTGGGCGAAGGTGCAGCAGACGATCCTAGTCCTAGGGTCACCACCTCAGATAGCTAAGAATTTTAAGACCCTACCTTACTAATAAATATCTATTATATTAATAAGATGTATCGTGGGAAAATTCTAATGTAGGGTCTTCGTATTGATCAAATAGTGTGATCTACATGATTCGAGGAGGGAATCGCAACATTAGTCATTCCGTAAATCCCGAAGGTTTAGGCAGAGGTAACTAATTGTCCACCCACATTTCGCCAGTTTTAAGTTCCATGTAATACGGGACGAACCTATTGCCAGCTTCCTAGCTGTTACTGAAAAATTCGTAATGAAAAAACCTGTAACATCTACCTGACCTGAATTAAACTAACACGATGGAAGACAGTCACTGTATTTATTTATAGAAGAATGCTGCTAAGTAGGTTGTTTCTTCATCTTCCTTCGTCATGAGAATTTTTGTTTTTGTTACACTGCATCATCATTATTAGCATTCTCTTGCCTTTATCACAATTCTTTTGAGGTCGGCGCAGCATATCTTCTTCTTCCATACTTTTCTAATATATACTCGTCATCAGACACTTCTTTTCTTGCCATATTATACCTTTTTGCCTATCCACAGTCCATTAGTCGTTTCTTTGATCTTCCTCTATTCTTCATACTTAATTTTTTCCCGATTCCTCCTCATTACATGTAGGTACATTGCACAGCAGCCCTAATAAAAATTCATGTCCTTGCATAACGGATGCGCTTGCGCCGCAAAACGCCCGACACTCGCTTACCTATAGGTACCTTATATTTGTAGCTAACAAGCACGTTTCCTACATCACGAGCTTTAAGAGGTCTACGCCAGCACGATTTAGAACTGTTCTAGATTAAGGATCTGGTATTAGTGTTCTTGGTATTTTATTGTTGCCGGCCCGGAAGATGGCTATAGCATTTTCGGACCTTAATTTTATAGGAATGATGCCTTTTTTTTTGGTAGGTGGAAAATCATCAACCCCCCCCCCCCCCCGCTCTTGGGCAGAGCGAAGGGGAGTGTCAGACTTCTACTGACTAAAACCCAACCCATGTTCCTTCTTCGCCCTTGTACCGAGGCCAAGTCATCTCTTTCGATAATCCGCAGCCCCGACGGGATAGGAATGATGCCTTATCTGGTATTCTAAATTGAATGTAGATGATTTTTCTTCTCTTTTTAGTAAGTCACATAGTTTAGACTAGACAGTTCGGTAGGTTTACAAAAACAACGTCCATCTCTCATCTCTTTGAAAATGATATCAAGGTAAAATCAATCTTACACTCATATTAATACTGAAAACGGGGTAGGTATTTAGTGACCATAGTATAAAACTTATAGTCGATATTGTTGTTCAAGTATTTGAGATTCAAATAAATGTAGGTACCTTAATGTATTGATTGAGAAGTGTAAAAGATGATTTGGCAAAAAAAGAGGTGTATGACAAATGGTGAAATGAATTGGGCTAAGGTCAAGAGAATTATGATAATGGTTGCATGATGGGAATGAGAAGTAATTGGTGCTCCGAACACAGAAGCATGGTTTCCTACGAAACCGATATAAAACAAGTTACTTTCCGCCACTGCAACTGATATAATTGAACATCAAACGCATCGATAGGGAAGCCGTGTTTAATACTACGTCATTAATAAGGTATAATTAAAACTAAAATTTCACTATCCGTAGTCGACAGTCGTGCTACTGGCTTCTAGTTACTGGTCGCAGCCGTGAATGCGGCACTTCCTGCAGAATATGACGACGTTGTATTGTGCCTCGTTTGCCTTCGTAGGGATCAAAGGCCTGTTTGACATGATTTATGGTAGTTATGATGCTTTCTTGGTGTAGGAGGTCAGGGTTGTAAAATTTTTAAGATCGTTCTTAAATATTGGATTACAGACGATAATGTTGTGTTGACCCACAAACGATGGACACTTGATATCGTGTCCTGCCTGTCCTGTTGCTTGCACATCACACGATCGCCAAACTTTGGACCAACTAAATTTGAATTGTTATCGACACGCTAGAAGAAGATGACAGACGAAAAGATGATTACAGATATCATGGTCATATAGTTATCTACTTGATTTCTCCGATTTACATGATGTTTCTTTGTTTCTAGAAGTCATTATTTAAAAACACCAAAGAAACTTTAATAATCTAGGTACCTACCTTTAAAACACCAAACTAATTAAAATAATCACTCCATAAACAACCAATTCTGTATCTATGCACGTGTACCTACTCCATTTAATAATGAACGCCTTATAGATACAAGAAAACAATTAGAACGCGATCTTCACAAAAACAAATGACTCGAGAATCTAAATATGTAGTAAAAACTGCACAAGCTTTTAGCAAAACGGTTCTATCTCACGTTTTTCTATCTTCCATAGTGTTAATGAAACAATGAAGATGTACCTATACTGAATAAAACACGAACTTATCTTTTATTTATGAGGTTGGTTTAATTATTTATGTGACGTTCAATCTCACTGTTTTAAGTTGTTTGTTTAGAAATAATTATTCTAGATCTATGAAGCTACTCTTGACTTGGAAAATATATTGATACGATACGATAATATCAATCCATACTTCCATACTAATATTATAAATGCGAAAGTAACTCTGTCTGTCTGTCTGTTACTCAATCACGCCTAAACTATTGAACCAATTTGCATGGGTATGGAGATATTTTGATACCCGAGAAAGGACATGGGCAACTTTTTAATAATAAAAAAAAAAAATATTCAAAGGGTTGAAAGGGGGGTACGAAAATATTAATTTTGGTCGCGATAACCGGCATCGGTAGCGATAACCGACATCCGCGCGGTTGAAACCGCGGGCATCAGCTATAGTTGATTATAAAATGATGCCTGCCTCGTCGGTCGAGTGGTCGCTAGCGGCAAGCGTGACTGCTCAGCAGGTTCTGCCGTTGATTCCCGCGTCAGGCAAAGCGTAATTGGGTTTTTCCAACAAGATTTTCACAGTAGCAACCACAGAGTCTGGATTTGTGTCCGTTTGATGTCCATAGACTCGCCCCGCTCCCGCTGTCACATAACTAAGTGAAATGTGGGTTTACCTTTGCCTGAACCTTTATGGATCACAGGCGTGAAGTTATGTTATACATTGTTAAGGATTTTTATTAAAATAACTTTATATGTATGTAATTGATTATTTTTGCAATGCTAATAGAAAATGCTAAGCAAAAATATTAATATTGCATTACATTTTTTATTATTTGTGTTTTGACGTAAGTTTTGCATGAAACAACACATGAATACAAAAATATCATAATTATAATTATCATCCAAATAGAGTTGCGCGAAAGGCGAGAAAAACCCAAGAGAAGGTGACTGGAATTTTATTTATTATTTATTTATTTAACAATTTATGTACACACAGAAGACATCACAGGAAATTAACATAAAAAAATAATTGAGTACAAAGGTACTGCTTATTTCTTTAGAAATTTCTGCCAGCAGACCTGCTAAAGGAGAAATGATGAAGAAATGTAGACGATAGTGTGTGAAAATAGGAAAAGAATAATGTGTATACGTGCCTTAACTAACTTAACCTAAAATAATAAAATACACATATAAATAAATAAATATAGATATATACTTAAATAAATACCTACATAATGCTAAGATACATAAACAAATAAAATACATATGCATATAATGAATCATACTGGAGAGGAAAGATAGTGTTCTTTGACTCTTACTTACATTTTATTTCTTCTTTTTTATGTAGGTACGTACTTAGCATCAAATATTGCATTGCATTAAATATTATGGTATTCTATGTATTTATTCTTATCATGTCTTTATTTTATTGCCATATTCTATAAAGATATTCTCCATTAAACACATTAAGTTTTTTATTACGAATTTCTTTATATTTTATTGGTCATAGTCTTGGATTGATTAATTGTGACTGGAGACGCGTGTACAATCGCAAAATATGTTGGAAATTCCAACACACGATGATGGATAACTTAGGTAGGTAGGTAGGTATTACTATAGATAGATAGAACATGTATGACCAGCATGACCCATCGACCGTTTTTCATAACATAACATAACGCGGAAGGCCTGTAATCCTCAATGGATTCTAAGGATTCGTGTTCTATTGAAAACCCACATTATGTTTACGTCTCACCATGTAATAGGCGCGAGCCTATTGCTAAAACCGGGCACAAATCAGGACTCCGATTGGGACTGGAAAAACCCAATAACACTTTGCCGGACCCAGAGATCGAACCGGGACTTCATGCTAAGCAGTCGCGTTTGGCGACTGACGACTGGACCAACGATGGCCCCGTTTTTAGGGTTCCGTAGTCAACTAGGAACCCTTATAGTTTCGCCATGTCTGTCCGTTCCAGAAAGCTGAAATTTGGTACCAATATGTGTATCAATCACGCCGACAAAGTGGTAAAATAAAAATTGGAAAAAAATGTTTTATTAGGGTAGCCCCCCTTTATGTAAAGTGGGAAGTGATTTTTTTTTTAATTTCAACCCTAACGTGTGATATATTGTTGGAAAGGTATTTAAAAATGAATAGGGGCTTACTAAAAACATTTTTTGATAATGTCAATAATTTCGGAAATAATCGCTCCAAAAGTAAAAAACAATGTGTCCCCGCCCCTCTAACTTTTGAATCATAAGTTTAGAAAATATGAAAAAAATCTGAAAAGTAGAACTTTATAAGGACTTTCTAGGAAAATCATTTTGAGCTTGGATGGAAACAACAGATGGAAACAGCAGTTAACCAATATAATTTGGTCCCTGAATCGTATGAGCACCTATACAATCCAGAAGTCAAGTTTCATTGGTTGGTGGAAAATCATTTTGAAAAAAAAAAACCACCTCTAAGTGGGAACACTTGTGAGTTTATTGTGACGGACGGGAAACTACGGAACCCTACACTGAGCGTGGCCCGACACGCTCTTGGCCGGTTTTTGATGTTACTCCTATATATTTACGGTGCCATCATTTTTGTAGGTACCGTAAATAAATCTATTTATATACTACACAGAACAAGCGTTGTGATAAAGATCTTGGGTTTCAAGATGAGTCATACAGTCTATCTGTAGCCTGTAGCCACAAACACAACAAGTTCGTAAGAACTTTGCTTCAAAGCATTTTTACCTACGTCAATGGAAAATTGTTAATTAAAAATTAATAGTGTTAAACGTCCTCTATTGAGATAGGTTAGGTAGATTTCCAATCGTATAAGATGGTAATGGACATCGTAAATGATATACCTAGGTACAAAGTTTCATTTGCTTCTTGGAATTTAATATTATATTAGCCTTTTTAATTAAACTCTTCTTGATTTTGCAAATTCAATGTGGTCATATTCTACGGGTGATTCATTTTTTTAGGGGCATTGTTATGTACCTATTTAAAAATATAGAAAAATACAGGGACTAACTCTGATATTATACTAAAAAAAATCATATAATATGTTCCTTAATTTTTTTAGGTCTCACGGATTTTGTGTTTTTTAGAATAGAATAATCTTTATTTGCGTGAAATATGGTACATTGCGATTGCGATATAAAAGATAAATAAGTTCTACATATTCCACTTATAACATTTATCATGCAAAAATGGTTTTATATAAGTAAACTAACAATAAACAGTTTAGATAAGCAAGAAGGAGGGTATACCGATTTACCGATTTGTCTACTCATAAACATCGACCCGCAATACCTTCAGTTTAACCGTGCTTGCAACAGCGCTGAAACATCGGGAACATGAAAAAAAACACCTAAGTAGCATGGTAAATAAGTATTTACAGAGTTAAAATTCAACTAAAAAAATGGTAAATACCTATTAAAATATTTATATATAGCAGTGAATACAGATATAACAATCGAATAAATATGTTGGGTAAAATCATTGGGTACCTACAGCTGGGCTTAAAAGATAAAAACTCAAGTAATGTGGTAAATACATTATTCAGGCATCTTTTAGGTGATTATTTTAAATAATTAAATGGGAGTTCGTTTAATTATAAAAAAAAAACAACTTAAAAGGTGGTTGAATAATGTATTTCTAGTGTATAAGCTACAAGTCAAAGTCTACAAGAAAATACCCCAAGGATTTTCTTGTACCTAGACTTTGACAGCAAGGTAGGTCCCGTACAAAAAATTGTTCATTCCCATGACTGTTTACTACACGCACTAAAATATCTGTAGGTATTTAATAAACCCAAGTGTACAAACTATCATTATTATATTTAATCCACTACATTACATTTTATCCAAACTTTCGATCTAAAACGCATCTCCATTGCGTCATACTGTAGCACGAATCATAAGTATGAGCCATTGAGTCTTTTGCCCACCGCTTTCCCTCCAAAGATAAACCATGTGTTACTGTCTATGGTCTTGTTATGAGCCTGTTGCGTCAGCTTCCGCTTGTCTATGATATTGTTAATTCCGGGTACAGGATATTTCTGTTTGCTCGTTTAGAAAAGATATTCTTTATTTTTTTGTAGTAACGATGCAGCGATGTAAATCGCAAATTGATAATAATTATAAATTAGAGAAATCTCTGCAAAAATATCATATGTTTACTTTTCATGCGAGGTTGTCGGTACAATTTCCATAATTTTCAAAAGCTGGTTTCCCGAAATATCTTTTCTGTTATAAATTACTATAATAAAAAAAAAAAACATTTAATTTGAGATAGAAATAATAGGTACAATCATAATAGTCACATTACGTACAACATTAAATTCGATCTAATAAAATAAAATCTAATCTTATAATGGTTTCTATTATAATAATAGCAACGATTATAGTTTCTTAATAATCAAACCATGGGATATTTTTTTTTTACGTTAAAAAAGCATGTAGCTGCTCAAAAGATCAAGAATCGAACCGAACGCTTTACAGACAAATGCACATTTTCATAACCCACAAAATATAATAACTTAGTAAATGTCGAGAACAATAACATGGACAGTATTCATAATAGAATGCAAGTGTGCCAAGGAGGCAGCAGCGTGCAGCGTCTTCAGTCCTGGTTTACATACCTAATAATGTTGTATAATGCGGGCACTATGTAATTACGCTTGCAAACCGTATCAGCTCATAACGTCCACTTCGCAAAATGACAACCGATAGCAAAATGTCCCTTTCTCAAAATGTCAACTTCTTAAAATGTCTATTTCGCGTAATGACCATTTCTCAAAATGTCCGTTTCTCAAAATGACAAACTCTCATAACGTCCACTTCTCATAATGTCAACTTCTTAAAATCCTCCTGAGTTGCAAACGCCTAACGATGGAAACGTGTTTAGTGAGTTCACGATACTGGAAACATAGTTAATATGGAAATTAGAATGATGGTAAACTTGCTTTTACTCACGTCAAGGTCAAGTAGACGAAGGCCAAAGAAACGATGGAGGGACTGTGTGAAGGATGATACACCAAGAAAGGAGGTGTCTGATAAGATGACGAGTAATAGTTCTATGGAAGAAGAAGACATGCTGTGCCGACCCCAAATAAATTAGGATAAAGGCATGAGACTGATGATGATGATAATGATGAAGGTCGAAAATTATCAAAAGTTACTGCAGGGATAAAAAATATCCTAAGTCTCCCTGAGTGCCAATAAAAATGCGTTCGACCGCGAAGGCGTGAAAAGGTAACCGACAGAGTTAATTTCGCATTTATAATATTAGTATGGATATATTCAAAGAATGATTTAATTTATTCAACTAATTTGAATAATTTGACCTGAAGAAACTAAATTTTCCCCGTAATTTAATTTATCGCTTTACTATTTTGTCATTAGCTACACGTAATCGCAACGGGAAAAGATGAACATAGTTATCATTTAATTTCTTACTCCGTTGTTTCTATAATAACAGGTATGTTGCAATATTGCCAAATATAAGAAAAAAAAATCTTAATGATAGAAAAGAAACAAAAACTGCTTGTTCATAAGCCCTTTGCACTTTCCAGTCATTGACCTGCCGCCATTTTTAAGCACCCACAAATATTTTCAACATTATTACGATAATATTACATTTATCATGAACTTGAGGTTTCTTTTGGAAAACTTCACTATTCTAAATTGCGGTTTCTACTGTTTCTTGCTGAAGTCAATGAAGCGATCGAACAAAACGTAAAAGTGTCGCGAAAACGTGGAAAATGACAGTTGCGACAAATATGGCGGGGGATTGCATTGGCGCGAATTTGGAGGTCACGAACAAACGGACCGAGAACTTGGAAACTGAGGTTCTTTTGACTGAAACCAGTATGCATTTTTGAATAATGAAGCGTTACGATAAATATTAATTTATCATTTGGTCGTCCTTGTGTACCTACTAGTATTCTCATATTAGGTCTTTACCTATGAAATTGCCGTTCTGCAGTACTGGCCATTTCAAATCAAAATAATTTTTGTTTGGCTAAGAATTCTAATTTCAAATTAATTTTATTTTAAAAACATGGATTTTTTTTTCCAAAAGTAGTCATTTGTTTATTGATTAGTGTTACATTTTCATCGCATTTCATATGTTAAAAATTCGAGTAATTATGGAATATGAGTACCGTCGTGGCAGCAACGCGGCACAAGCGGCACGCAACATCAACGACGTTTACGGAGCTAACACTACAAACCAACGCACCACCAGTTATTGGTTTGCTCTCTTCCGTTCTGGAAATTTCGACCTGAAAAATGAACCTCGCGGTCGTCCGAAGACTTTGGTCGACAATTACGAATTAAAGGCGATTGTGGAAGCTGATGATACACAATCTACGGCTGAATTAGCAGCAGCTTTCGACGTTAGCGTCAAAACAATATTGGTCCATTTGCGTCAAGTTGGCAAGGTAAAAAAGCTTGACAAACGGGTGCCCCACGAACTCAATGATCGCCAGCGCGAAGTACGCGTCGAGACGTGCCTTGCACTGCTCAACAGACACACAAATGAAGGAATTTTGAACCGCATTGTTACCTGCGATGAAAAATGGATTCTGTTTGATAACCGCAAGCGCTCAGCAAGTTGGTTGGATCCTGGTTCAGCACCTAAACAATGCCCTAAACGAAAACTTACGCCTAGAAAAGTGATGGTCACTGTTTGGTGGTCTAGCGCCGGTGTGATTCATCACAGCTTCTTACCAAACGGGGTGAGCATTACTGCAGATGTGTACTGTGAAGAACTGAACACAATGATGGAGAAGCTGGCACATCTCCAACCAGCATTGGTCAATCGCTCGTCTCCGCTGCTCCTGCACGACAACGCGCGACCTCATACTGCACAGCAGACGGTCTCCAAGTTGCAAGAACTGGGGTTGGAAGCTCTCCGTCATCCGCCCTACTCACCAGACCTTGCGCCTACAGACTACTACTTTTTCCAGAATTTGTATAACTTCTTGGCGGGACAAAAATTCAATACCCGAGAGGCAGTACAAAATGCCTTTGAAGAATTTGTTGCCTCCCGACCAGCTGATTTCTTTAAGAAGGGCATCAATAAACTGCCACTGCTTTGGCAAAGGTGCATTGATTGCATGGGTGATTACTTCGATTAATACAAATAAAAAATACATGAAAAAAAATCGTTTGAATTTTTTTAAACAAAACGGCAATTTCATAGGTAAAGACCTATTATTTACCGAGGCTCATAAACAATTTGGAGGGCTTGCTGCTATGCAGTTAGTATTATGTAAATAACAGCTTGTAGTAAACGATTAAACAAAAACAAAAGAGCTTCCCACGCGAGCATAGCTTAGGTGTTAATTATTAGTAAGAGGCTCTTCGCATTAACAACAGGCTACGAAAAATGCATGTAATAGTCTGTCATAATTTAAGGCATTTGCCATCAGCTTAATATTTTTTAATGTGTCTAATTTGAGAGGTCCTGCCGTGGATTGGATATAGAGTTTAGGATTCGCTTGTTATTTTATAACGATCAGTATTTTCGAACTATTTTATTTGCTTCTGGGGAGTTCTTCAATCTGGGTTAGGGGGAAACTGGCCTCTGGGCCGCGGCCCAGATTACACGCAGTGGGAATAGTAATGGAAAACTCGGCCGAATGCGTGGGCCAGAATACGACAGGTAGTAGTAGTTTAGAGAGGGCGTTTTAGGGGCCTTATGTGAATTTTAAAATACTAATGAATGTAATGCTAATCACTAATTTGAATAATGCTAACAATGAATCAATACTTAGTTTGCCTTTCAAAGAAAACATCGATTTGCTCTTAAAATGTACAGAAAAATAAGACTTAGGTTAGGCCATCAGACAATACTGAGCTAAAGGGAAAGTTAATCAATAAGAAATGGCTGCTCCGTCCCACGCGGTGAAATCTTGCAGTTGCAATATTGTCGCACAACGCTCCCACATTGTTTCGTAATATTAGGTAAACGTAGGGTTTTTGAGTGCTTTCTGACAACTTGGGATAAGTGATTGAAATGTAATTTGCACCAGTCCCACTATATCGATGTGACAAAACATGAAATATTACATTCATGCAGTCTGTGAGTTAACTACAACGAAATACTTTTTCTACAATCATATTTTTTTGGGTAGATACACAGTTCCAAGGAAGAAACCACAAAAGTAAATGAATAAAGTTTTGAAACTCAAGTAAGAAAATGCAACAATAGAACAAATTAAGGAACCAAGTTCAAAAAGGACTACAACAATAAAAAAATTATCTACATAATTTTAATATTGATGGATGGAGAGGGAGAGGAAGGCCAAAGAAAAGATGCATGGACTGTGTGAGGAACGATATGAAAGACAAAGGAGTAAGTGATGCCATGACGACCGACATGAACCGAGTCGAACGCATGTACCCAGGTGCAGATGGTGTCGTAAGAGTTGTCGACGTCAAAACTAAGAGCGGTGTGATGCGTCGTCCTGTCAAACGTCTCGTCGTTATACCAGTAGAAACTTAGTTGTCATCGTGCACTGTATTGTATTATATTGTGTATTATCCATGATTGTATTTTATACACTGGTTTAGAGTAGAACGATTTCTCATAATTTGTTTCTTTTCTTGGCGTCACTCCAGGATTTTGCTAATAGGAGGAGTTGGTTTTATTTCAAATTTGATCTAATATATAGCAGAACAAGGATGCTGGAGTGACTACCCTTAACTTTATAATCATTTAATACTAGCTGATGCCCGCGGCTTCGCCCGCGTGGATACTGTAAAAACAATCCTTGATGTGGATTATATTATATTTGACGTCTGAGTGGATATAGAAAAAAAAAAGAAAAAAACGTGTTGTGCCGACCACAAATAGAATGAGACAAGGGCAGGAAGATGATGATGAGTCTCAATAAATCCAATACAAGCAACTAGCAACAGTTGTTCCCAAAACACAAAAAAAGCAAATAACACAAAAATCTATTTAATTCCTTCATACAAACGGTCTACAAAAGATGATCAATACAGAATGCATCGGCAGACCTTTCAAATCGGATCCAAACGACCCGCGAGCGACGAGTCTGCAACACAAAATAGACAAAAACGGTTTGCACGCCAATTGGAGCAACATACTGCAAGTGGAACGCTATGACATAATAGCACCCATTCTATGAGCCGAGAGCAATTGACCGCTACTGCGATACACTTACGATCACGTGGCTTTGTTTTGTATTGAATTGTGGATTTCGATCTGACTTTTTTAGGATAATATCTGTTATTATGGGTTATATTTTTTTCTTCTGTAGGTACGTATGCTTTAGTAACCGTTCGTTTACCTACAAATTATTTATGATGCAGCATTTCTACCACTTGAATATAATTTTATACATATGCAATTGAATTAGGTTTAGTAGCTAAATATGGTATTGCAAGATTTCTACCGGTAACTTTATCATTATCTGCCTATTAAAATGCTCCTCGACCGGCTTGGCAAGTATTTATGTTTTCATTTTCTAGCTCATAGGTATCCACTGTCAGGCAAAGGTCCTCTCCTAACTTCTTCCGAGTATTCCTTCGTGTCGCTTTAAATTAGCCCTTGCTGGCCACGAGACGATGTCTTTCATTGTTGATATATTTCCACTCTATTTCTTCAGCTTTACCATTTAGGGATCTTTTTTTCACTTTATGATTTTTTCTTCATAGACGTAAATAGCGTGGTCGCCGGCTCTTAAACCACACGTAATACCAGTGCGGGTGTAGGCGACATTGGACGAAGCATTGACTGCACGCGATCGGATATGCGTTGTGCGTCTGATTCGATCCAACTATCTAACTTCCTACCTACTGTATACTAGAACAGTGGAACAATTGCTTGATGTATTTATGTATCGTCACTTTTTCTCTTACTTGAGAATATTGAGAAGTTTTGTTATGAGTTTATGTTTATACTAGGTAGGTATTCTTATCCGAGAAGTATTACTAAGAAGTAATTTGTATATTTATTTTTGTCCTAAACAATAGGAAAATCACGTACCACCAATTACGATATGGTTCTCTCAAAATGGTCTGTGTTATATTTTTAAAACAAGTTAGTAAATACAACTCGTTAGGTTGCACAGGTTTTAGATTAACATCAAGTTTGAAATATGAGATTTACTTAATTCACGGAGTTTTTGCGTCCATTAAGCATGAGGACGACGTAGAATTACTACATGTTATAGTTCTTCAACACAAAGAGTTATGAACTAATGACCCAAAGAACATGAACTTTATGACTTCCTACATTAAAAGACAAGATTAACGACTCAATCCTTTTGGATGATAATCATAATTGTTCAACCCATCAAACATGTGATTTGCTACAAAAGTTACTTTATGTCTTTAGTCTAACCTTGGAATGAATTCTAATGACCCAGGAAAAATCTAAATACCAACAGACACGTATGAATGAAAAACAAAACCACAAATTTTGTATACGGCTAGGATAACGCTGATGTTGATTACATGGATATAAATGCTCTCTCTCGGATAGAAAGTATTTAACAATCGTCATCATCATCATCATCAACATATCTTGCCCAATTCCAATTCATTTGGATTCGGTGAAGCATGTCTTCTTCCCTAGCTCTCTATTACTAGCCATTTCATCTGACACCTCAAGTATTAACAAGTGTTTGAAAGTTCGTAATGAAAATAAAATGTTTTAAACAAATAAACCAAAAGTTATTTTAGTCAAATTAGACTGATCAGTAATTTTTGAACGACAAAGTTTATAAAGAGACTGTCTCCCGAAACACCCGCCCTTCGACATCGTCCCAGTATTTTAGCTAGGAAGAAGAAATGGCGAAACAAACTCCCCAGAAAATATAACATTGATGCAACAGTAGGTGCCATCACATCACAACAAAACACAGACCAAGAAATACAATACCTGGAACCTTAAGTTAAAGAAAAAAATATCTATTGTCCATCTCACAATGAGGTTACTAGCTGTGCACTGGAGCTTAGACAAACACTGGCCTACGTTGCGAAAACCAATTCGCATCACAACGCTTCAATGAGGACCATCTGATCACTTGATTGATTTGTAACTCCAAAGTTACTATCAGCTGATGACTTGCCTTCGATCGGTTTGCAATCGATTCAGAAGTTAGGTCCAGTGATGAAAGATGTCAATAATTTGAAGAACTGATCACTGACCCGTTTCAAGATAATTATTTTAAACAGTTTAGATATGGAAGTGAAGAAACCTGTTTTTGTAATCTAGGTAGGAATAGATAAACAAGCTAGGAAGATGATTTACTGGGAAATAATCTACCTACATCCATATTTTTTTAAACCATTGTCAAGGTTTGCTTCGTTTTCAGGAAATGGTTAGCTGTTAGGTAATCTGTTAGTTCCTTCATTCATACTATGGGAAGTTTGTTTTGCTTGAACATTTTATGATGGCAGTAAAATAGGTAGGTACTGGTGATTTTTTTTCCTCATTGTTTTTTATGACATCCCATCACCAGACCTTACTCCAATTTATTTACTATCAGAGCATGCCTTATGCTTCTATATTAGTCGTAATTTCAGCAGTCACCCCTTTCTAGCCATATTGACTTCCACACAGACCAAACATAATTTCTTTGGTTTGCTCCTATTCTCCTATTATAATTCTTTTCGGTGATTCACACGGAGTTCAATAATACAATAAAAACGAAAACTAAATCTATTTGCCCTAAGTTTATGTTCAGTGACTGGGCAACTAATGGCATTAGGAAAAGTAGGGAGCGATTGTTTGAGCTGTACGGTCTTAAGCCTTACATTAACTCAGAAACTTTTAATAAATATGTTGCAACTTACTCTAAAATCTTCAAAAACGCTTGCAAAGTAGCTAAAGCCTTATTCATTAGCAACAAGATTAAATCCGCCGATAATAAAATAAAGACGGTTTGGAAAATTATCAATAGTGAAACGAATAGAAATAAAAAAATTAATAATGATATCACTCTAGAGACTTCACGTGGCCCTTTAAATTCTAAAAACGAAGTTGCTCAAGAATTTGTAGATTTCTTCACTAGTATCCCACTTAAAACTACTGAAACCTTAAATTCATCACCCTTGCTTTCTATTGAGTTATTAAGAGCGAACGTTACAGCCTGCCCGGTTGAGTTTCAATTTAAACATATAAACCCCATAGCAGTCATTAAAGCTTTTAAGGAAATTAAAGTCAAATTAACCGAAGATCTATGGGGACTGTCGATTAAAGTTTGTCAAGCTATTATTGAGACTGTAGCTCCGTATTTAGCCTTAATATTTAATTTGTGTGTGGACCAGGGAGTCTTCCCGGACCTTATGAAATACAGCAAGGTAATACCACTTTTCAAATCCGGTGACAGTAAAGACACCAATAACTATAGACCCGTATCCGTTTTGCCAGTTTTCAGCAAGGTGTTTGAAAAGGTGATGCTTAATCAGATGCTCATCCACTTTAACACCAATAAAATCTTACATGAGAAACAGTATGGTTTCACCAAAGGACGTTGTACGACTGACGCCGGTGTCACCTTATTAAAACATATATTTACTGCGTGGGAAGAGTCACAAGATGCCATAGGGATCTTTTGTGATCTCTCGAAAGCATTTGATTGCGTCAACCACGAAACCCTTCTCATAAAGCTTGAACATTACGGTTTAGGGAAACTTGCGCTCAGTTTAATGAAATCGTATTTAAACGATAGACATCAGCAAGTACAAATAAATGGTGTCAATTCAACGGGCTTAAAAGTAAGTATGGGTGTGCCACAAGGTTCCATATTAGGTCCCTTTCTCTTTTTAGTCTATATTAATGATCTACCCCATTTATTTAAAAACCAACCTGAAATGGTATTGTTTGCCGACGATACTTCTTTAATATTTAAGGTAAACAGACGTGCCACAAATCTAGATGACGTAAATAACGCCCTACTGCAGGTTCATAATTGGTTCACCGTCAATAATTTAGTCTTAAATGGGAAAAAAACGAAGTGCATAAGATTTGCTCTACCAAATGTCAAAAGTACTGATTGTGACATAGTATTGAATCAAGAGACACTAGAATTTGTCGATGAAACTGTTTTCTTGGGGATAACGATTGACTCGAGGCTACAGTGGGGTCCGCATTTAACATCTCTTGCAGGACGGCTGAGTTCAGCAGCATATGCTGTTAGGAAAATCCGCCAATTTACTGACGTAGATACCGCGAGACTAGTCTATTTTAGCTATTTTCATAGTGTTATGTCATACGGTATTTTACTATGGGGACGGGCTGCAGACATCGAGTCTATATTTATTCTGCAGAAAAGAGCCATTAGAGCCATATATGGTCTACGAAGGCGCGATTCTCTGAGAGAACTGTTTAAGGAAATTAACATCATGACAGTACCTTGTCAATACATCTATGAAAACATCATGTACGTTAGGAAAAATCTGCATTTGTTTAGCAAAAGAGGTGATAGACACCACTATAATACGAGGAATAGGGACCAACTAGTTCAGCCAGGTTTCAGGCTAGCTAAAGTAGACTCATCTTTCATGGGGTACTGTTTAAAATGTTACAATAAAATACCCCCTCACATTCTTCAACTGAGTGAGACGAAATTTAAAACTTGTGTAAAACGCACACTATGTAGGCAAGCATACTATAAGTTGGGGGAATACATTGATGACAAAAATGCTTGGCTCAATGCTGGTCCTGCTCCACAACCTTAGGGGCAAATAAATCGACTATCATGTGAAGTTATTGTAGAGGCTGCAGAAGATTGTAAAAATATCTTTGCATTGTATAGATTCAATGTCTTAATATTGTATAATTGCATGGCACATGTGTGAGTACTATGTACTATAAAGCCACTTTTTACATTTAGTTATATTTTAGTGACGTTGCCCTGGTGGCTGAGAGAATGTCATGCTCACTCAAATGTCTCGCTGATGGTGGCGGGTGTGTCGGATCATTTAGTTCCCTTCAAAATGGTTGAGTTGAATGGTGCTGATCCATGCGTCATGTTCGTGAACGGGCGCTGTCAGTGGAGACTGGTCATTCCTTAGTTGCCATGGTGTAGATTTTTTTTTTTGATTTGTTTATTATATCTTTACTCTGGACGCTCTTAACTTGCACGTCTTGCTACATAGTTCTCACATAATATACCATCTCAACATGAATGATATAATGTACCAAGATTTTGTAACAAATTCTGATTTAAAAGAGTGTCCATGGAGTTTCTTGCCCGTTCTTCTTCATGAGATCTACGTTAGGGAACTGGCAACTGCAGTACTTTCACAAGTTATTATGCCTTGTGATTGTGACTGTAGCGTAGGAGTGCAATGCGTCGTTTCGGGAGTTGCTGCGTCGGGCTGCGCGGCGCCGGATGTTACCGCCGGCGAGTGCTGTGGGTGCGGGGGCGCGCGGTGGCGCGTGCCGTGGCGGCGGGTGCGCGGGGTTCCGGGTCGCGGAGCGGCGGTTGCACGTTGCGGCGTGCATTTGTTGTTCCGTGATTCGGGGTTTCGAGCATTCGTTGTTGCGGTTTGCGTCGCTGCGTGCTTTCGTGCTTGCAATGTTCGTTGTTGCGGGCATTCGGTGGCGTGTGGTTCGGCGTGGTGGCTTTCGGAATGACGTATTGCACTCGTAGTTTCGTTTTTTTTGTGAAATGTTCTTCTGACATTCAAAAGTGCCTGTAATGGCTTAATTGAAATAAAGAATTTGAGTTTGAGTTTGAGTTTGAGTTTGAGTTTCTCACACCTAGCCTGTTGGTACTAAAAACTTTTCTCATTCCTCCTTCCTAACCATATCGGGTTCTATCTTTCTTCATCCTTATACCACATGGGTAATTGTTTGCTTCGCTATTAACATCGGTTGTTTTGTAATTTTGTTATTGAAAAAAAGATCTCTATCAGTAAAACTGTTTTGTCTGTATGTTTGTTATTAGTCCTCTGTTAAATTAATTAGTCCCACGTTGGGACACTGTCTACCATTATTTGTTTCTTTTGCAACTTTACTGAGATCAATTGTGTTTCGATCACTTTTGCAATGTTAGTTTCACTGTTTTATTATATTTGTACCTATTTATATTTAGTGTTTACTCTAGTGGAAATGAATATTTCGTTATTTTTGTGATCGAGTAGTTTTGGCGGTACGATTGTAGTTGTTTACAGCTATTTCTCTTATTTTAGAATTCTTTTAGTCGTAATAGTTGTCCAGTAATCTTTCTTTAAGAATTCTATTATATTTCCGTTGGGTGTCATTATTATAAAGTTAGGTATTGTTTTGTTAGTGTGACGTTTAGTCACTTTCCCTCTATGTTACAATTTGTAACGGATCTAGTAGCCTGTAGCCTGAAATCCGACAGCCAGTCATGCCAAGGGTTATCTCTATCGCTATCATCCATCCTAACGAGTAACTGGGGTTTTGGTGGATAAATAATATGCAGCTACTTCGTAAAATTACTCGTACTTAGCTG
Organism: Diarsia dahlii; assembly: GCA_949775195.1. Taxonomy (NCBI): domain Eukaryota; kingdom Metazoa; phylum Arthropoda; class Insecta; order Lepidoptera; family Noctuidae; genus Diarsia; species Diarsia dahlii. The sequence goes on from OX459199.1 coordinate 21,864,408, forward strand.
CATCTGGTTAGACTCGAAATATGCCTGTACGTATACATTATGTATCGTTCTTCGCCAAATTATTCTGCTGCCCTAAATTGCTTTCAGCAGCAAGTCACACTGGTATCGCTTACATTGTGAAGTGTCAATTTTACACTTACCATAGATAAAGGCCTACCTATCATAACTACTATTTTGTGCACTTGCACGAGTTGACAGAAGATAATTCACCTTATGATAAGGACAAGGTATGATGTGTCTGTTTTTTAGGTCATGATAGTGTTACAATGTTGGCGCCCTTTACGACTGTTCACAATAATTTAACTAGGTACCTTGTGATTAAGAATTAACATTGAACATTAATTCAAGGTTAGCTAGAATAAACTTGGTGCAATTAGGAGATAGGTATTATTTAAACATTTAAATATTCTCAATGCTAAAGAGTCTTAATCAAACTAATAGTACCCAGGAAACACTACATAACCACAGACATCACTATGTTGATGCATTAAGACGAACCATTCTTCAACAGTACGATAGGCTACACTTCATTTGTGTGAATACTAGTATAAGCTGACTTCTTATTCTTTTGAACTTCCGCATAACGCTAGTCCTGCTCAAGAACAAAGTGTTGCCTCTGGTCTGAAGCCTTCTATCATGAACAGACGCCAGAATATCAAGGTACCCAAATCTGTAAATTTCGAATCATAATTGAAATTTGAGCGATGAAGTTACAACTTCGGCGCTAAAATCTATTATAGTTGCTGCCAGATAGGATGTCAATAGCGGTAATAGGGGATCGGACAAAAAAAAACTAATTAGTCCGTCAGATAGATTTCCAAAAATTATTGGACACGTATTTTTTCTTTTTTGACGTAAACTTAAAATGAAGACGATACAGTGCTTCGAAAACTCGTGTGACGTCATATGATAGTACATTTTGACGACACAAGTGACGTTTCAAGCCCCACTCCAAGATCTTTGACGCGTTTTATCTTCGTAATTTTTTATTGATTTGATAAAACAAAAAACACGTATTCAATATTTTTCGATAATCTAACTTACGGACTAAACAGAATCATATTATTTTGACCCAGTCCGATCCCCTATTGCCCTTTCCCTAATATCTCTTCGTACGAACCAAAACAAATGAACCATGTATTAAAAAATTTTGAGGATCACGATAGATGGCGATTCAAGACATGAACAGGCTTATTTTTGGATTTCAAAGTTAAGAACTTTAATAAATGTAAGTGGGTCAATGACTGCTATTGACTTAACTGGCGCCAACTATTAAAGACACTAGTCAGATTGTAGGCTAGGTTTTGTACATCGATACACTTCAAAATGGAATAACTGCACCGATTAAAGTCGATAAAGATGGAAGCGCAAATAAATATGTTTATTGAAGTAAAGAAGAGTACTACCGGCATTGTTTACGATACGTGTGCCATCACAATGCGTGATGCTGGCTCATTGTTTCGGCCGTTACTACCAGAACGCCGATATTGAGATCCACGTTCACTCTTACATCACGTAGAAATAATATTACTATAAGTATTAGTTAATGATTAACGAGCCGTATTCAGGTCACATCATCATCAGGAGGAGCTCTTGCCTGGATATAAACAGCCGTTCGGTTAGGTAGGTTAAGCCGCGATTGCCTATGTTGATCTGTAGATGGTGTCCACCACATTATGTACCGAGCTTCCTCCGTGCCGCGGAAAGCACGTTAAGTAAGACGTTGATCCCGTATATCATTTGTAGATTTTTGATAGTCGTATAGGCAGTCAGTGGTCCGAAAGTCTGTAAGTCACCACTAGTGAGGAGCCTAGAAGTCTGACAACCAGTACATTCATTTAGAGAGACCCCGTGTTATGGCTTTCAGATGTGTTCCACTTAGTGTAAATGCTTGTATTTTAATGTCTTACAATTATATTGTCCTTCAATTTTTTCCCGCCTATGGCGAAGCACAAAATGAGAGTTATTATGGTAATATCCGGAGACGAATCAAACCCTTCGGACGTAGATTCAATCACTGTTTCCTAATTCAACACTGTTTCGACACTTAACAAACAAAAAAATTGGACACTTAACCAATGCTACTAAAGTAAGTAAATCACCGATTAACTTGCTAACTTAAGGGTAAACAAGCCAACGGCACGAACGTGGGCGGGGCTAAAATGCATGCTATTTTATCCGACATCACGAGCGAAATGCATAGAGCGAAAGAGACACAACTAAAACGGGCGCGCGATTGTTTCTATGCAGACCTTTGGTAGTATGGATACCATGAAAAATCCATTGAATGTATCTGTTCAAAATAAAATTATTTTCATCCCTTCAATTCGAAAAGTGTCGTTTTGTTCCTCTTTAAGTGCGAGCAAAGTAGCTCTTTTCTCCATTAGACTTTTTAGCGGGCAGTAATGAGATTTGAATTTAGAACATGAATCGTTCATTGAAATCGGTTGGCTGTACGGTGCGAGGAGACGCGGTAACTAAATTAAAAAAAAAACAAAAGTGCGCGATTTACTTCCCTGTTCTAATAATCGGTACGGACTTTATTGTATTTTGTGCAAAAAAAAATGAGCTCTACGTCGAGTTCTGAAAGTGATAGTGCATTAACTCCTGAAACAATAAAAATAGAAGCTAATAACGTCATACAAAACTTAATCCCTACGAAATCCCGGGAGAAATATTTAAAGGCATACGACAATTTCTTAATATGGAGTAGAAGGTTGTTTAGTAACGTGTTGTCTTAATAAGGACGTAAAACTGGACACTTATTCGTAATTAATATTATGTCTGATGGATTTAAACGTGTCGTCACTCTATTTTTATTAATTAATAATATTACAATAAAATATGAGGCGCCTTTTATTTTCTCATAGAGGGTGATGAAAAGTCGAGTGTATCACTCGGGTGCAAAATATATTTTGGGCTCGGGCGACGTACTTTGAATCCCTCGCTACGTTCAGGATTCTACCAAAGAATCCCTCACTACGTTCGGGATTCTACTCTAGAATCCCTCACTTCGCTCTGGATACAAAAAAGCGCCCTCGCCGTAAAAATATTATTTTGCTCCCTTGTGATACAATCTACTATTGAATTCTTTAATAACTAATCTATGTCTGTATGGTTTCACTTTTTTCATTTTCGTACTATATACGTAACTTATTTACGCCCTAAGATGGTTAAAATTAGTGCTAAAATATGAAAGTTTCGACGCTCATAACTTCCAAACCAATATTTTTTTTCCAATTCTGCTTCCATAGAGACCTAGATAATGAAAAGACCAGTTGATACAATTTTTAATTTTGAACCTACACCGTCAACCAGGGGAGTAATCACTATACTACGTTTGTATGGAAGAATGACTGGCTTGTGCAACCTTAAACACGAACCGAACGTCCAGGGCTCCGAGTCTGCTATTCAATAGTGTCAGAATGGTCAATCATTGATCTCATAATTTTTTATTTTGACAAGTTTGGTGTTGTCAAAATCAACAATCATTGATCTCATAATTTTTGATTTTGACAAGTTTGGTGTTGTCAAAATCAACAATTATGAGATCAATGATTGACCATTCTGACACTATTGAATAGCAGACTCGGGGCCCAGATCTTTTTGTTATAGTACGAGTACCTACGATTTGCAGGATCAATTTATTTGCAATGATAATTAATATTTATTAGGGCTTAATTGCTATGATACTAATCTTTACGTATGCTAATCATATACAATGAAGTTTTCTTGACATACTACTGGGGGTCACGCGATCTTCAAAATGCATCTAGGCTTGAACTATGGTACTACCTACCCGAAACTGTAAACTTTTTGCAATTTAACTTAAACGCTTTGGTGTTAAAGTTGAAAATTTATTAAAGAAAATTGGTCATTGCAGTAGCTTGACGTGATGGTGTCTGTACTTGAAGAACTTCTCAAAGTCAAGGTCACATAAGCGAAACTCCGCAGATGATATTGGTATCAAAATCTAACCCAATAAAAAATGACTTGATGTGTAACCACAGGTTGTGTGGTTACTTGATATTTGAGTTAAGATCCTCTTTTATCGCTTTTTCATATCTTTGGGATTTAGTTAACTTATTTTATTTGACCTTGTCTCTAGATTGGTATGATAATAAGGTTATGGTTATTTGAATAACTTTAACTAACTTTTACATGCATACAACACATCACGCCTGTAATCCCTGAAAACTTAGTCAGAAGTGAATTTCGTCAGTCATGTTTACCTAAGTCCCATGTAAATGGGGGCAAGCCTGCCAACCTTTTGTCATCTAATCGAGGTTTGCTAAAATCTAAATATGTTTTAAAGTAATGTTTCTTCGTCTTTACAGGTCAAGGACATAGATGCGGAGAGTCATAACTCCGGGAAGGTGACAGCAAGCTCCATAGAAGAAAAATTGTAAGTCGTTCGTTTTTATTACCACGCCAGTGTATTATACATTCCTGTTATTCTTGATATTGGACGCCCAATACAGGCAATTAATATTCTTCAATATTAGATAACTAGGTGACCCGTGCAACTTCGTCTGCGTCACATTATAACTATACCTTACTAGCTTTTGCCAGCGGCTTCGCCCGCTTGAAAATAACGATTTTCCAAACAAACTTTCATCCCCTATTTAACTCCCTTAGGGATTGAATTTCGAAAAATCCTTCCTTATTCCTTGTCTACATTATAAAAGGAACCTCTGTGCAAAATGTCAGCTTTCTAGGTCCAAGGGTTTGGGCTGGGCGTTGATGAGTCAGTCAGTCAGTCAGTCAGTCAGTCAATCAGTCAGTCAGTCAGGACTTCTCTTTTTATTTATATAGATAACCTTCCTCGATGAATGGGCTATCCAACACAAAAATATTTTTTTAATTCCAACCAATAGTTCCTGAGATAAGCGCGTTCAACCATACAAACAAACTCTTTAGCTTTGTAACTCTTACGTTTCATATATCGATCCACTGAAATGTCTTTATTAAGACGCTCGCTGGCCAGTAGGTCAATTATATTGCTTCTCAATGACAATCTCTATTATGTATACTTAAAGCATGGATAGTTGGATAGTCTTCTCATATATATTTCTAGTCGTGGCACTCACAATATTACATTACATCACGCCTAATATCCCCGAGGCGCCAGGGTAGCCTGACACTTCCCTCTTAAGCCGAGGTGTACACACGGCTACACATCAAGCTATACAAAACCAGTATAATCTGATCGTTCATTGTGCGAAAAGATCTAGTAAAGTGAGGCCAAGATTAACTGGTTTTGTATAGCTTGATGTGTAGCCGTGTGTACCTAATACAATTCCAGCTATATTTTAGTGTCATACAATAGGGGGCTAGTCTTTTACCATCAACCGAGAAAAAATCGAACTCTGTGGCTGCTAACTGTTAAATTCCAGATTTGTTTTGTATGATGTGTCCTAATACGGTTCATCATCAGCCTATAATGTTCCCACTGCTGGGACACAGGCCTCCTCTCTTTGAGAGGGAATGGGCTATAATCTACCACGCGGGCCCAGCGCGGATTGGTAGATGTCACATGTCTTCGAATTTTTGGTTCTAAGGCATGCCGGTTTCCTCACGATGTTTTCCTTCACCGTTTTGAGAGCAGCGGAGATGAAATAAATTACACAAAGTAATGTGCCTGCCTGAGTTCGAACCCACGACCTACTGTTCGTAAGTCGGGGCCGCCACCACTGGGCCACCGCTGCTCTCCTAATAATACGGTTACATCATAAGAAATACAATCTAGCTTAATAATAAAGCTAATGAGTAATTCTATTTTGACTGAATTTGCTAGGGAGACTACGACTAAGAATGTGTCCATTAACACTTTTCTTATTGTTTCTATCTAACACTTCACTAAATTAGCTCGCGCACTTCACTAAATTCCTGATGAAATCCCAATAACACTATTGGGAATCAAATCCAGGAACTCTTGCTCAGCAGTCATGCTCACTAGACTAACGAATATACCAGTTTAAATATGGCATCCTGTGTGATAATATTACCCAGTATTAACTGGGTTGTGGAGGTCAGATAGGCAGTTGCTACATGTAAAATACTGGTATCAACATACTTGTGAAAAGGCTAAGCAGATGATGAAATATGGGGAACTGCGTACTATACCTTTCACATTTACCATCCATTCATACCAACATATATGTCCACATACCACCAAAGTAGTGCATTTTTCTTACACAGTACAACTGTCATTAGCTACCTAATAAAGGTTACAAAACGCAGTCAACAGAGTGCTGAGTCTTGCAACATCTTATTAAAGCTGCAACACTGCGACTGTTACGTGAACTCAATAGTTATGTTAGCATATACAACAGACAACAGTTGCCCAAATAAATGGTGCAAAAAATAAAATAAAAAAGTCCTGAGAGGTTGGTATTTAAAATAATGCGCCTTTCGAATGTGCGTAAGGTTCTGTATTCATTTATATTTTTAAGAAGAATCAGATTATGTTACAGAATCTTTTAGATATCAAAAAATTGGTTCAGCCTTGTTTGGTATAACAACTTTTGATGTAATGTTACTAATTCGAACAACGTTTATGAAAATAATCATTTTATATAATATCGATTAACATAATTTTCATTTCATCGAATATTTATTCGCGATAACAATATTTGCGCTATTGTTCATTTGATGTTCAGGTGGTATAATTTGTGTTTTATCGAATATTCAATTTGTCCCCCAAACAAACACAGATGCTGACAGAAATCCTAACCCTAGACGGTCGACGTCAGGCAGGGGCACCCCGAGGTTCGGTTAGTTAGGTCCCTTTAAACCCTGCAGACAGAAATAGGGCCCAGCGCAGCGGGGCTCCGTCGACCAGCTGACGGAAACGAATGAAAGGATGATTAATGAACTGAATATTCATATATTATTATACTAGTAGTATTCGATACGATCTTTTGACTAAGTCATAATTAATCTAGTGAAACATTAGTTTAAATAAAATTAGTGCATTTGAAAATTCGGTCAAATGACATGATTTCAAATAAATAAATATGCTAAATAAAAATCTACCAATTAATTATTCGGTCAAATGAATTATACGAAATGACTTTATTGTAACTAAAATTAGTCGGAGTGATTTTCGACAAAACGTTGTTATACCAAACAAGGGTGAACCCATAAAATTATTTGTTTAGCCTCGAAAAATATTCCAGATCGATCGAGTTTATTTACAAGAGCAATTTAAAAAAAGTTAGCACTCCGGGAGTGCCGGCGGAAGTGAAAACTTCAATATTAAAGTTTTTACCCATACAAAAAAAGTGCTCAGCGCCGCTAAAGAAGTTTTCACTTCAAAATATTATTAGGGTTTTTCATCAGTTTCTCAGTAGCAGCCCGGAGTTTGGATTGGTGCTGAAATTGTAATATGCTCACAATGATAGGCGACATGTACAGACACACTCTCGGCCTAATCTTTTGCGAATTGCAGGTGTGATATTATTTTAGACACAGTAATTAATTTGACAGTCGCGTAAACTAACTTTCAATATGCAACTTTTCTGCAACAATGCATTCCATTTCAATAGATTCAATGCAACTAACACTAGTCAGTACTCACGACCCTCTGTCACCGAAGGTCTAGTATTGTCTAAGCAACTGAATAATAGGTGACATCCCAAGGTGATAATTTTGGAGTTATCTTGATAAAGCAGCCACCGTAGGTCCGGTTTTTATGTTGAGGTGCACGGAACCCTAAAAACGATGTTTTTATGAAATGACCTTTATTATGTTCAGATTTCTTGTAACAAAATGAAGTCCTTCGAGCAGAATATTTACCTAAGATACTTAGAGGTTTTGTTGGATTTGTCCTGCTTACATTACTCAACATAATATAACTTAACATCACGTACATTTTTCACCGGGCCTACATCCAGACTGATTTCGTGGCTACTAAGAAATTAATGATGAAAAAACCCAATAACCGTGCACGACCTGGGGATCGAACCCAGGGCCTCAAGCACATGAGTCGCGCTTACGACCACTAAACTAACGAGACAGGCTATCCTATGAAAACATATGGTATTTATTTCCTAATTTTCTACCGTTTGCCGGAAAAAAAGGTATTTTAGGTAAACATGCATCCTAATATCCGATCCCTTAATTAATACCCGTTGGAAGAAATCAACCGTCTTTACATAAAACTACCTATATAATTGGGAATCAAACGAGCTTACCTGTTAAGCGAAGTCTTGATTCTAATTTTATGAGTGGTGATCTGAAAAATAATTATTATTGACATAGGTAGTAATTCCTTACTACACGTATTGACTTCGCGATTTTAGATAAAGAAAATGAATATTTTTTAAAGATTGCAACATTTGCATCTTACTTTCCCGTCTTTGACACATGAAATGTCACTTATTTTAGAGATCTTAACATTAGGAACAAACTCTGTTTCCTATACAGAGTAGTTCCAAATGCTTACATTCGCTTTGTTGTCCTGAAAAAGTTAACATTGAATTAGGTAGACTAATTATTGCAGCTTTGGGGTTGTTAGTAGTGGTGGGTGGGTAATAATTATTTTTCAGATCACCACTCATAAAATTAGAATCAAGACTTCGCTTAACAGGTAAGCTCGTTTGATTCCCAATTTTATTTCGTGGTGATCTTCAAATAATTATTATTGACATAGGTAGATGTTTAGAGTTTGCTGCAATAATTAATTAAGTAATTAAAATACGAATAATTCTGGATGACACTTTGTGATAATTACCCTAGTAACAAACGGTACTACTTATAAAAGTCATGAGAATGTATTAGCGTACTCATTAGTGTTCATGCTTTGCATTATAGTGGTGTTGTAAACGTTTACAAAACCCCAAATAGGCTCTCATGGTGACTTGTACTATAAAAGGAACCAAATATGTTTGTATTTTGCACTATAAACGATTCCAGTGATATGTTTTATCACACTTGTCGTGAGTGTTCCTTAGGAAAACAATATCGGTAACTTATGTTTATGTCATTTCCCATTGTTGTATAACATACCATTTGCATTGAAAAGAATAAAGCACAAAAAAAAAAACATGGACCGTTACTCTGCCATAACTTGCACTTGCGGAAGAATTTGTATCAATTAAATCATTATGCTGATTTCAAATTTGACAGTGCGCCTTCATAATTTTTTATGTTTTAATTAAATTTAAATTAATGAAATGAAAATAAATTAAAACTTGTCCCGACTATGGCTGCTATAGTACACATTGGTTCCTACCGTGTTGTCAATGTGCTATCATGGCAGAAAATATTAGCCATATTTTCACCGAAAACGAATTTAGATCGCCGCTTGTCTCATAGCAGTAACACAAACTCGCGAGAGCTATTATGATACGTAGCAGCTCCACCGAGAGTCCTATTTAGTATTCTAAAAGAGTTGTGCTATTTTAATAAATTTTAAATTATTATTATTATTATTTTTTATTTATTACTCTAGAAGAGTTGTTGTGTTTTACAGAACTAACCCCATAACAACGTTGAGAGAACTTTTAAGAAGTTAAAAGGTTACATAGTGGTTGTGTAAGGTACTTTTACAGTGCCGATTGGCCTTATAATAGTAATAGTATTTTCGATCCTGTTACAGTACTTGTACTGTAAAACTTATTTTGACGCATTATTAGTGCATAATAGATAAATAAGTGCCTGTTAGGTCGTCTTTGGTACTAAGTTTTTTTTTTTTTTTTTTACAATGCAACATTTGTCGATTTGTATGGTCGTGTAAGCGTTTTAAAGAGCTAAACTATAAGGCTTAAATGCTCTTTCATCTTATAGAGTAGAACCAAACTGCTGTTTAAACCCTTAATAGTACAAGCAGTTACAATGGTTACCATTATAGGCCTACTATGTCACTCTTTGGTGATATAACGCTTACATACTTATGACTTCCTTACTTTAGGTATATTATTGCTTTAGTATTATAACCATATGGGTATATATAATGTATGTTGAATTTGGTAACTGTAATAAAATAATAATTATAAATCAACTATGTGTTGACAGTTCTGATTTGATCTGCTGTTTGTGTTGTTGTACAGTGAGAAGTTAGTTATGGGGTTCAGAAAACCCACTCGAAATATAAGAAACTTTAAAATATTGGTGGTTGATATTCCTAACAACTGTATCATTACTCCAATGGGTTAATTTTTTAAACTTTGCTCTTTAATATCACCCTGAAATGAGATTGAACACTTTTGATAGATTCTATCGGATTCAAATGTGGTGCAATATACAAAATTCAGAAAACTATCTAAGTTCTTGCCATTTAGCACCCATAATGTTTCTTCAATTAGGTACATAAGATTAAATTGCTTCAAAAAATGAAATCAAAGCATAACAATATAATCTGGTTCACTAAATATTAAAATTACATGGCATCAAATGTCAAAGTTTTGACAATGTAAGTAAAAATGTCAATGTATAGGTAAATAGAATTCATCTTAAGTCCCATGTAACAGGGGGCGAGCCTAGTGTCATTAGCTGAGCACAAATTCAGGCTCTGTGGCTGTGTGGTGTACTGAGGAATTCCTGATGGAAAAAAACCCCAATAGTACTTTGCCTGATCCAGGAATAGAACTCATTCTCAGCGGTGCTTGCAACGCATAGGTCAATTAGGCAGAAGACCAACAACTGGACAAATAAAATGTCAATATTATAACAGTTTTCAATAACAGAGTAATAAATTAGTAGCAAACTTTGTCTAATGATAATAGTGAGAGTCAGTTTTTAATTTATTGAGGCTTTCACTATCTTTGGTTTGTGTAGATATTTTAGTGTACAATCTGGGTGATTGCAAAATTTACACTTTTGTGTTTTCAGTTTATCTGAACAACGTAGGCTTTAAACAAGTTTATTTATATGCATATTATTTTTGGCAAAACTACTTTTTCATAAATGTACAGTGTCTACTGTTGATATTTTTAAAATGCTGTCGACATGATTTTGTGAATTTTATTTTGCATGAGTTCCAATACAGGCTCATGAACTACTTATCTTAGTAATACCTATGAAAGTATTGCCCCAAATATAAGTCTATCCTGCACAGTAAAGACAACCAAACCTTGTTAAGCCACCAGCAGTGCGGTTTTATTTATAATCTTACTCAGCATAATTATAAAGAACATAGGAAAACTTACTAAGTTTCCCCCACTATTTGCCTATTTGAGTTCTCCATGACATAATAATGTTATGAATAAAAGCTCCGGAAAATTAAATGCATGGCACGTGATGTCTTGGTGATCTAACCACAATCCCTTCGCACTCCCATGCACCCCCCCCCCCTTGTTTTATGTTATGTTGTTTCACTTTAGTACTTCTACTTACTCATACTACCATAGAAAAGTAGTAAAGAAACCCAATGCCCAGATAGTAAGAATAAGAATTTAAAATTCTTCTTTAGTCTGTTGTGAATCCCATGATCTACCCATCTCCTCAGGTATTAAATATTATTTAATGCGGGTTACATGCTTATTACAACACATGAGTGTTTTGCGTGTCTATGATGACTAATTCAGACAGGACAAGTTATCTGTTATTATTAGGTTAGGTTTGAGTGATTTTCTCTGAAAATATTCTTAGGCATAAATAAATGATCAACATGCATTTATTATCTTGCATGAATGTATTTTATTTTATTCTATTAATGTAATCACAAGTTTTAGATTTCTTATTCTTATTCTTAACACTTTAAATCCCAATGTGATTAATTTAATATTGTACCCATAAAGGGTCCATTAAAATAGGTGGACAAAATTTAAGAAATTTTTCTTACCACCAAAATAAGGATCATGGTAAGAGAAAAAAATATATTGGTAGGTATAGCAATGAGTTACTTTTGGGGATGTTCTTTTAGATTGGGCCTATACAATATAAAGGTAATATTATCTTTTCCTAAAAGGGGGTGGGGTTTCAGAGAGGAAATAATTCGATTTGGAACTAAAAGGGGGTTGGTTGATAAAGTCATTTGTACATTAACAGGCCGTTAAGACATTGTCAGTCTATAGACCTTTTCCCTCTCAATACTAATAGTTTTTTAGTATTGGGACATTACAGTGCATAAGTAGGTATTGACCACCATGTTTTATTGAATTTATTCAGAAAATAAACGGTTATCCGTTAAGTATTGTTTGCATTTGGTTAGTTATGTGTATATGTAACTTTGATCTAGAACCAATGATGCTTCCATAATATCATACTCGGTGAAGATTTGCTGTGAAGAAGATTTCACTTAATGTGACCATAACATGCTGAGAGTATCTCGTACTAAAGCATGTGTGATTATGACAAATGTGTGTCAGCCAGTCCAGGTGTCAGAGTATGGTCCCCCATTCACTGCAAGTATTTGCGTTAGCAAGACTATAATGCACATTTGATAAGCAAGGTTGTCTCGCAACCATCATGCTCATAGATTAAAGAACATATTTATAAATTTTGCTGACCGAAGTCAGGCAATAGGGTTCCACTGTGATGTCTACGCATGCGGTGGTATTTTTAGTGTTAGCATTGTCCGATGACTTAGCTAAAGGCATCTTGTGTCACACACTGAATGTTTGATATGCAGCTAGTAACATGGAATATAATTATGTTTTCATGTAAAGCATAGTATACTTCTGGGTGGTAATTTTTTCGTTGGAATCATTTGAGTAATAGAGAAGTATGGAAGAAGATGACATGACGCTCCAACCTCAAACGAACTGGGATAAGGGCAAGAGATTGATGATCGCTCTTTGCACACAAACAACACATGTAAATGGAACTCACCAGTTATGCCGATTGTGGGTATCTTCAGTGTTAGCATTGTCTAATGACTTTGCCAAGAGCATCTCGTGCTACGCACTGTTAGTCTGCTATGTAGCAAATAACATAGCGTATAATTATGCTGGAAATGGAACTCACCTGCTATGCCGAGTACCTATAGGTATTTTCAGTGTAAGCATAGTCCAATGACATTGCCAAGGACATCTGGTGTCACGCACTGATAGTTCAAGTTCCAGCTAGTACATAGGAAATATATGTAACTGGGGTGTCGCGCACCCACTGGAAAAACTTTATGAAGCTTGCGGCACTTATGTGGTATACAGTGTTAATGACCATCGTATCGCTTGAATAAGCACTGTAGATATCACGTATCCGGAGGTCAGTTATAGTCAGGCATTATTGCGCCTAATGGCCTACCATTACAAGGGTTACATCCAAGTTCAATCCTGTGCGAGCGTTGTCTGTAGGTATTTGCTCAGATTTCTGCGTCTCAGGTTTACAATTTTCACTAAAGATGCACTTAGTACACTTCCTGACACTCAGTATTTTGTTATTTCGATATATATAACGTAAACTTATTTTTATGCGAATATTTGGACGAGAAAGAACTTTTTTCTTGCGATGTCGTTACGCGCGAAAAAGAAAAGTGACATTTCATGTGTCAAAGACGGGAAAGTAAGATGCAAATGTTGCAATCTTTAAAAAATATTCATTTTCTTTATCTAAAATCGCGAAGTCAATACGTGTAGTAAGGAATTACTACCTATGTCAATAATAATTATTTGAAGATCACCACGAAATAAAATCAGGAACTATTACCCATTCTCATACTACACACTGCGTTAGGTTCCTGTAATGTAAACTTTATGACAAATTAAATCTCAGTTAATAGTCAGTCAGTTACATAAGCACTAAAGATAGCTAAACAAAGGAAATTCATCGCAGCTCTGTCCTTTGTAAGCAAAACGACTTGCTGACTCAACGTTTGTCAGATTGACTAAACTTAAACTTAGTGTTATTTGAAGCAAATATCTATTGTTTAAAGACTTGTGAATAATGTCATCGTTTCCTTCATGTTGTCTATTATAATAGTTGAAATTTAAGTAGCTATACTACTGCCCCGAGTTACGAGATGGGCTCCGGCTTACGACCGCTGTCAACATGTCTTACTACTAAAAAAAAACTTCAGCTAGTGTCCGACCGAAGGCCGAATCCGGATAAACAGACCGACATCAACACAACTGAGAAATTCCGTTAAGCTTAGCTAGAAGTAAATATGTACTTTTTTTAACTTGAAAGATAAAGGTGGCCGAAGTCGAAACTGAAGCTTCAGTCAGACACTATACTACATCCCATTCCCTCTCACAGAGAGGAGGCCTGTGTACCTGCAGCGGGAAAAATACAGGCTGATTATACTATGCTATGCTTGTATACAAAGTACTTACTAAGGGTCGCTTTAGGTCTAACTTTATCCCATCGCGGCTGTGGGTCCCGTCGGGGCTGTGGGTTGTTTGCAAGAGATACCGCGGCCTCGGCATAAAGGGCTAAGAATTAACATGGGTGGTTTTTAGTCAGTAGAAGTCTGACACTCCCTTTCGCTCTGCCCAAGAGGTTATTTGACGATTTCCCACCCTCCAAAAAAAAAAAAGGTCTAACTTTATGAATAAATTGAACATCTTCAAACAAATACTGAAGTAGGTATCTGTGAGTGTTCGGCGCCGCAGCGGGTTCTTTATTTATCCGTACCTGCTTGACACAGCACTTTAGATTTCAGCAGCTGCTTGTTTGTAAGATGAATAAATCTTAACAATTTACTGTCTTTGTTTGAGAGTAGTGACTATTTAGATTTCCGATAATTCTGCCGACCACAAAGATAATAAAATAAACATATAATAAATATCTATGTTCTTATAAAGATGCCTATCTGATGATGTCTCGTGTGCGTAATATTTTTAACTTTACAGTAACAGTATTATACAGTCACGAGCAAAAATATGTATACACTTCCAAAGTTCAAACGTGAATTTCTCGTGAACTAACAATTTCAATTTTGAGAAATGACCTATTTTATGATAAAATGGGTTCCAAAATATTAGTTTCATTACGTTACATGAAAATAAATTCAATACTGGCGGTAAAAATTGCTTCTAAACGTTGCTAGGTGTTTAGGTACATATTGATGCTACTGACTGTACACTTTTGTTTATAAGTCATATACCAAAATATACTGGCATAAAGTTATAAATTTTACATTTGCTACGATCCTTGAGTAACCTTTCGTACGAAAAAAGGTATATAATAATAATAATAATAATATAATAATTTATTTACTTCAGACACAGTCCATACATTGATATTAAAATTAGAATGCCATACATGGCCATTTAGATTAATTGAATGCAATAAATCCATTTAAAATCACACAACAAATCATCGATTACTTCACATGCTCTTATGCTCTTCACATAATTCAATTAAACGTTATCTAAAACAACTTACTATGCTGAAATATAGGAAGCTCGTGGGGTCAAGACCGCAGACATAAACACTTGGCCACGGGATAGACTACTACTCACGTGAAAGAAACAAATGAATAGCATGACTATAAACATTTTCATTTTGAATTTTGATTTCGTGTCGCGTGACCAAGTCATTGCTCGAGTTAGCCCGCGATACTGGGCCCGCAAATTCGTCTCTAAATAATGATCACAAGATCATTATTTAGAGACGAATTCCGATCCAGCCTGTCGCTTTGTGTCCTCCCCCAAGGACCATAGAGTGCGGCCCTTAGCATTTAGCCCCTTAGTTGTTATTTTTAGTTTTATATCTCTGGCTGGACTCCTTACACTAAAGGGGGTACAGGATAATTCGGTGAAGGAGATGACAACTCCTTAGGTTGACATTCACAAAAAATCGCCAGACGTAACGTAAGTCATGGGATCAATCGCAACGCAAGTCGGTTCCGCTGAGGCTGTGCACAAGCAATGCACCATCTCGTCTTATATAACTCTAATACAACAAATAATATAACACTTAATACCGGAATGTTTATTGCAGTTTACTGAAATTGAGTAATGCTTGAAGATGATATAGTCAGCTAACTACATAACTTTGTCGTGCTGTACTGGTTTTGCTTCAGACGTATCTTTCAATTTGTTGAATAATAATGTGGGTAACGTAGTGTCACGCATCGTATGAGTTAAGAAATTATATAAGACAAGCTTTTGCTCGCGACTTCGCTTTCGGTATGGTGGGAAATTATCCCATTGGAACGTTTTTAACCGACTTCTAAAAAAAGAAGGAGGTTCTCAATTCGGATGTTTATATATTATATTTTTTTTTATGTTTGTTCGGGCATAACTCCGTCGCTTGCTAACCGATTTGAAAATTCTTTTTTTGTTGGAAAGGGTATACTTCCCAAATGGTCCCATATTTTTTTTATCGAAATCGGACAAGCGGTTTTTGAAAAATCAACAAAACTCAAAAAAAGCTACATTGTCCACATTATGACCCATGAACATGTGAACCACTAAAAAGTGAAAAATAAAAACTTTTTAACAAAAAATAAAACCGACTTCAAAAAAGAAAACACAAAAAAGTGAAAAATAAACTAAGAAAAATTAGTTTCTGAAGTCGGTGACTTTTGTTTCTTTGATTTCATTTTTTTGCCACCGACTTTAGAAACTGATTTTTCTTAGTTTATTTTTCACTTTTTTGTGTTTTCTTTTTTGAAGTCGGTTTTATTTTTTGTTAAAAAGTTTTTATAAATAAAGCATATATAATTTAGCCATCGATATTTTGAAATCGCATCAGTTGTTCTCAAGAGCTGCTCCCTACATTAATCTTATAAACAATATGGCATGGCATGGCACATGGGTGAGGCATATGTCCAGCTGTGGACGTCTTTCGGCTAAAATGATTACGATGAAAATTACAAGCTTTCTTCTTCTTAAAGAAAACGTTGCCCCACACTAGGAAATTCTCATGTATCGTGGGTGCGTTTACAAACATTGAAACTCGCATACACAGACACACCCAGACCCGAAACAACTATCTGTAGGCCATACAAATATTTGTTCCGTGCGGGGATCGAACCCGCGACACAAGCGCAGCAGTCCAATCGCTCAGCCACTGCGCCAACCGTGCCGTCACGTTCGTGCGTGCATGTCCGATATTTTCTCATGAAATTTTCTTCCGGGATAAAAAGTATACTTTGTTGGAACCTGGGTCTTGATCTGCATGTGTGCTTTCAACAGGTAACAGACTGACAGAGTAAACAAACGTTCCTTATTATTTTTGTTTATGTGACATAGAATGTGTAGAATGAACGATTCTCTACGTTTTCCAAAGTCACGTAAAGAATCTTTCGAATCAATGGCACATCTCAACATAGGAGGAATAAACGATTATTGGCTACAAACAATGGCGGTGTTTACCTTTGTTTTTGATGGCATACGCTTCGGTTTTGATTGTTATCAGACACTTATCCGATGGTGTATCGTTGAGTTCTTTACTCGGCTGCGTCAGAATGAGGGAAGATATTATATATCTACTTTCAATTCATAATTCAGTCTCCAAATATTTTATTTCACTCATGTAACAACGTAAGCTAGGTTGATTGGTCGTTTCTGATGGAGAAGAGCGAATAGAACTACTGTTGGAAGAATTTCTTGCAGGACCATTGTTAGGCTGCTTGTCTATTGAAGCAAAGTGAGACTGCGGAGTGGAGAAACGGAGAAATATTAAACCTATAGATTTGCAGATTTTATGAAACCCTATTGGTTAATAATATTACTCTGTTTCTCCGGTCCGCAGCTTCGCTCTGTTTCAATCGACAGATGCCATTTATAGGGTAAAATCTACCTACCCACAAGTATGAGTTTTCACACGACAAATTTTGCGTAACCATATTTCAATGCAATTGCACAACACACTGCTTTGTTTATCATAAAAATGCATAACATGCGATTCAATTAAAGAGACTAAAAACAATAATAAATAATCAACAGTTAATCCAATCTAAATTATAGCTATCTATACTAAAATAAAAATAAACATAAACCAGTTAAAATAATAACGCAACGATGATATAACAAACAGTTAACAATACAGTTATATTTATTATGTCATGTGTGTTACATATTATTTGTGAGTTCAAAGAACAACACGCGAATTGTATATGTATCGTAGAACTGATGAAATTCAGCGAAACCAAACAAAGCTCTGTACATTTATTGTGAAAACCGCCATCCGGTGGAATTCACTATCGGTTTCAGTTTTGTGATAATTTTAATCTAGATCTCTTCAAAGTTCATGTGAATTGGTTTCTTCTAGGCAAGCATTATTGAACCTAAGCTGCGTCATTCACGTCAAGCAATTCATTTAGCTTATAACAAAAGCTAAGCTAACTGGATCTAACACTAATGTTTTAGAACTGAGTTGAGTCTAAAGTATCTTATTCTGAGTATGGTATTAGGTTTGTTACATTTTCAATTCTCAATAAATCTGTAATTTTTATATTTCTTACATTATAGAAAATGGGAATAAAATTATTAAAATGGCTTAAAGGGTCGAAGACTGTTGTAAATCATGAACTATCCATTGATCATTAACTGTACCTTTCAGAAGCTCATTTTACTTTGCTAACTAACCACTTGGGCTCCAAGGCTAAACTAAATGACACAATAACACGATATCATTGTCACGCAGTTGCATTAATAACTAAGTATGACACTTCAGAATTAATTCGAGATTAATAGTTTTGCATTTACATTTTGCAATCTCATCTCTATTTTCTGAAGAGTACCACCCTTGAAACAAAACAAACGATTTTGACATGCTACAAAAGACAAAAGAAAACGCAAAAGTATAATAATAAGTATGTACCTACAATAAAAACAGTCAACTCAACATCATTAAAAACAGTCAACTCAACATCATTAAAAACAGTCAACTCAACATCATTAATCCTACGAAAAATCATCCTTATTACTACGACATAAAAGTGCTGTCAATGTGAAATTGATACTCCTTGTGTGGTTGACTGTATGTATAATAATATGTGCGGATCTTAATGTTCCATATTGTGTGTAATTATGCGAAACTTTAAGCGGTCTTTGAATGCTGAGCGCCGCACAATAATGACTTGAAATCGTATTGTATTGGAGGAAAAGTTTTGTAATCGTAATAATTGTTTTGTATAAACATTGAGTGAATTTATACTGATGACGAGTTTTTTGGTATGTAGGTACGTACATATTTGTTTTCATAACAAGTTTTTCATAACAAGATATACATTATTACACGACTTCCCCAAAAAAAGAGTGATACGTTTTTAGCGTTTATGTATGTATGTATGTTTTTTTTATAAGTTTAACTGCAACAGTTTACTAACCATACCTTGTTATATCTACAGCTAGCTTTAGACACCTTATCTCTTATCACAAAAACGTGTGCTCGTAACACTCTTTCTCACACTTATCATACAGATCATACAAATCCCTCCAAAAGCAGTACCGTTCCCGAACGTGTCTATTTAGATTTTGATACAGTTTTTATTACCGCTTTATGTCCTCGCTATTTTAATTTAAAACATTCTTCACGTTTTTGATTTTTAAATAAAAATATTTTGAAAGATAGACAATATTAGACAATATCTTTCAGGTGTAGTGGTTTTGGTGTAAAAAGATAACAAGCCGGACAGAAAGACACCGACTTAAGTAGCTTTTCAATATTTTTACCGATAGTGATTGGGTGATGTAATGTATGTGCAAAAAATAATAAAATATGTAATATGCCCATTCATGATATTTCAGTAAATCACAGTCTCAAAGAACATCTCATCAGATAATTAAAACCAAAATCCGTCATCTGTCATACATCTCCCAACCCCCTCATGACATAGCATTATGCAAATACTACGATTGCATACAATTGCATGAATTGCACCGAACACTCCGCCTTTGTGCGTCTGTGTGATTAATGTGTAGTATGTGTACCACTTGTGTGACCGATATTACTGTTATGACTTGTACAGTCACGCACACATAAAAAAACTAAGCCTATTGCGGTCCACAGCTGGACCCTTACTGGATTGTGGAGGTCAAATAGGCAGTCATTCATGTAAAATACTGGTAAGACTGGAAGCCGAACCCAACAAATTTGGAAAAAAAGGGAAGGCTTTATTATTATGCACGTTTAACCACAATTTTTATAACATGTGCATTGGTCTCAAAATCAAAGTTACAAATTGAAGGGTAAACAAGCCAACGGCACGAACTAGTTGGTGGGCGGGGCTAAATGCATGCTATTTCATCCGACATCACGAGCGAAATGCATGGAGCGAAAGAGACACAACTAAAACGGGCGCGCGATTGTTTCTATGCAGACCTTTGGTAGTATGGATACCATGAAAAATCCATTAAATGTGTCTGTTCAAAATAAAATTATTTGAATTCTTTAATAACTAATCTATGTCTGTATGGTTTCACTTTTTTTTCATTTTCGTACTATATACGCCCAAACAACAACTTATTTACGCCCAAAGATGGTTAAAATTAGTGCTAAAATATGAAAGTTTCGACGCTCATAACTTCCAAACCAATATTTTTTTCAATTCTGCTTCCATAGAGACCTAGATAATGATAAGACCAGTTGATTCAATTTTTAATTTTGAACCTACACCGTCAAACAGAGGAGTAATCACCATACTACGTTTGTATGGAAGAATGACTAGCTTGTTCAACCTTAATTCTATACGTATCGATGCTCGTGACTGTATTCAACGATGTTATTGTTATGTAACGAAACACAATGGTGTTCACTGATTTCCTATGTTATTTCGTTGGTGAGTCGGTTTATGGTGACTGTCGGTTTTGAGTGATGGGATGCTATAGTAGATCATTTTCAACCACATGTTTTAAGGATATGGCATACAGTGATTATATAATTATGCTGTCATTAGTATCTTTCTGTATTATTAAGGACTAGCTGATGCCCGCGGCTTTTCTCCCGTGAATTGAATTTTACTAAAACCTTCCTCAAAATTCATTGTATCTATTGGTGAGAACAGCATGAAAATCAGTGGAGTTTATCGCGAACAGACTGACAGACAAAGACGAGACGTGGCGGAGGACTTTGTTTTATAATATGTAGTGATAATATTTTATAAATCGTTCAAAACAATTAAACAACTTTGTCAATCACTAGATATACCCACAGTTTCATCCACCCGCTAAAGGGTCGTTCCATAATGTTATGATAGCCTAACTTTCTTCAAGAATTAGTCTATCACATATTATTATGCAAATATATTTTTTAAATCTATGTGTTAGATTCTGAGATTAGCGATTAAACAAACAAACTCTTCTGCCTTGTAAAAACTGTTTTTAATAACCTGCACATCTATACTAATATATAGTATAGATGTGCAGGTTATTAAAAACAGTTTTTTAAACTAGAAGCTAGCACAAAATAATCTTTTTCACAAAACAATTCAGTTCAGCGCGTTGATGTCTTTTCCACGGCGAGATTTGGCAGTTGGTCACGTGACTGAAAAATTTTACTTTATAGGCTTATAAATCACGTTTTATGGACAATAACTTATTTACGTGCTTTGATGTTGTTATGTAAGAAGTTGTGTTGTTCAAAGCAATAAAGTTGGGGTCAATGACACTTGCTCTAACGAGATGTGATTAAGTAGGATAATTCACTAACATCTAAAAATATGAAGTCTAAACGTGTTTC
Source organism: Diarsia dahlii (assembly GCA_949775195.1). Taxonomy (NCBI): domain Eukaryota; kingdom Metazoa; phylum Arthropoda; class Insecta; order Lepidoptera; family Noctuidae; genus Diarsia; species Diarsia dahlii. Next base: position 21,885,927 of record OX459199.1, read on the forward strand.
AAAATAAAATTAACAAATCAAAATCAAACTTTTTAGATACATTTTATTTTCAATTGGACTTTAGGAGTTTTCAAAGTCTCAACTTGCAACTGCGCAAGTAATACAAACCAAAGTGTAAATTTAAATCTTCCTAATACATTTCATTCATTAATTTCATTTAGTTTTAGGTAAAATTTATATTGTACTATTCGTATAATTCTTAAGATTTGAAACATTATGGTGTCCATAGAAATATATAAAAAGTGTCCTATGGTGAATGCTATATGTATATCTACAACTAGCGGACGTCCCGCGGTTTCACCCGCGTAGATCCCGTTCCCGTGGGAATACAGGGATAAAAAGTAGCCTATGACACTCAGCAATAATGTGGCTTTCTATTGGTGAAAGAATTTTTAAAATCGGTTCAGTAGATTCCGAGATTACCCATTACAATTTAACAAATACACAAACTTTACCTCTTTATATATATTAGTATAGATTATAGGCATACATACCAGCACATAAGTTACTGTTTTTATACCACAATAAAGCTTTGTATGTGATGGTGTTGATATACCAAATAAATAAATAAAAGTCACTGTAAATCACCAAATTATAAACTTAATTGTGTTACCATGCAGATTTTATTTAAAATAATAACTTTCCTCTACTTTATGAACCAGATAACAACATTTCTTATCTCCTATTAGCATAAAATAAAATAAGTGTAGTTATTATGGTAAATATATCAGCCAGTCAGAAAGCCTATGATGATGATGCCTGGGATGTTCGAAAGAGATGCCGCGGCATCGGATACAAAGGCTAAGAAGGAACATGGGTGGTTTTTAGACAGAAGCCGCCTTATTACAAAACGTAGTTAAACCTGGTTTAACTGAGACTTGGTTTATCTCGCATGCCGTCTCACTTCAATAATATTCAAAAGAAAGTGACAGCATGCGAGATAAACCAAGTCTAAGTTCAACCTGGTTTAACTACCTTTTGTAATAAGGCGGAATAAGTCTGATACTCCCTTCCACACCGCCCAGAGCGAGAGAAGTCATTTGATGAATTCCTATTCCCCAAAAAAAAGACAGCGTCAAGCGGGAACTTAACTTCATCAGGTGACAGCGTCAAGCATCAGATTTGCTAGACATAGGCTACTGGCTAGGCCTCCCTAAGTACTCGTCTAGTCCTTGTTAATACCCAATTAGCCATGCAATGCTACTTAATAAGAAATAATTTAAGTTTCTTATGTCATCAGTATCGTTCATCTCGCTGCACTCGAGAGGCGGCCTCTGAACTCTTCCGTAGTTGGGAGAAGGCCACCAGTCAGTTAGCAATGGTGTTTTTAATTTATTTAAATTTTCATAGGGTTTTTTACATGTTTTTTCATATCGCCGAGGATTATTTGAAGGAGATTATGATATATTTGGGGGAGGTCTATGTCCAGTAGACGTCTATCGGCTGAATTGATGCTGATGATGCTGGTATAGTTGTATACTTTTGACTTGTGGCTAAAATTTGAAGTAAAGTTACGCTACTTTTTTTCACAGATGTTTATTAACTGCGCTCTCTTGTCAAAACCATTCGAGTGCCAAAAGAAAGAAAACATATTTGTCGCAGGGACATGTCGTGCACACAAAATTACAAAAAAAAAATTAAACATATATACAACAAATTCATCAACAAGTACAAAGCAAAACAAATATTAAATAAAAACTAACCAAACCATAAAAGGACATGGAGTAAGATAATGTCCTTTGATCATCGAAACAGAAAAGATTTTCCAGTTGTGGTTTTCGTTAATTTATACCTATCTTTTTTTCAAAAGGATTCATGTCCATACAGATCGTGCACATTTGCTTGTTGTTATTCATTTTAACCGATCAATCATTGTTTTTATGGGACAAAACATGTAACTTTCCGATTCTATAAAACGTGCGCAGTATATTTGGAATCCATTAACTTTTTTGCTAATCAATCTTATGGTATCTTAGGGTTTTTGAATTTAATTGGGATTGCGGTTAGATGTGTCTGAAAGTTATAATTATTTGCGATTGTTCAGCTTACCATTATAATTACCCTTGTCAAACTGCATGTCATTGGTTTAGTTATAAATAAATGTATTTTGTAATTTATGCTGTAGTAAATAAATAATGATTTGGTATATAATTTAAACTCAAATCATGTAAGTTTGGTGGCCAAATTCGGAGAATCTCTACTACTCCTAAAATTTTCGTGTTGATGTGATGTTTAACATTAGCTATTATCGATATTCCATCAATTTCTATTTATAAACAACAGCGGAAGTAAAAGAAAAGGGATTTGTTGTATTATTCTATGCATCGAACACGACAATTTCTCGCTACAAACAGTTACTTACTTTTATAGGCCAACATAGGCAAGCGTGGCTTAACCTAGAGATCGACCCGAGTGGTAGATATTATAATTCGAGGAGCTCCTCTCGAAAATCAATAAACTTCACGTGTATCTAAATGTCACATGTTATATGGAGTCGTCGCGCGCGTCGGGGCAACTCGCTAATTTCCTCCGTTCTCCCCTACCAATGGGCACGCTATCATTTAATAATTTTCCTCCACATCATTTCTTACGCAATCCATGCATCATAATTAATTAATTAATGATAAATGGTATTTATAAATGTCTTTCTTTCCATCATATTTGAGCAATGCAAATCTCCCATTTTTTTTGGCTCTCGAATTGTTTGAGAGTCAAAAGAAAATATAAGAGATCAAGTTACGAATAACCGTGGATAATTATTAATTACACACACAACATATTCCGTGTGTTTTGTGATTTGTCCTACCGCTAGGCAAAGGTCTCCCCTCTCCCCTATAGCCTTACATTCTTCTCTTCCTGCAGTTTTCTCCGGCGAATCTCTCACCACCTCAGTCATTCCGCCTACGTTTTTTAAGCCTCTCATCACTTTACAGTTACTAACTGCCATTTAATTAACAGGAAGTGTTAGCAAACTATTGATTCCTACTTACCTGTTGTTTCTTATCTGCTATTAATCACCTCATACGAACATTGACGCCTATATCTTCTGCAATAAACTATCCTATTTTATAGCCATTAAATGATGTCAATACGACACATTTCCTTAAACAATAGACTAAGATATTCACCACGTCTTCGCACATTCATAGAAAATCCCTTTTCATTGCAAACAAATCGCGTAATTAACATTCAATTAAGTTCTAGTAATGATGACAAAGCGTTTACGTATGCGTGGAACGGAACGACACATTGTCTTCTGCCCTTCCTTCTTTTAATAACCAATAAGTCAGTTAACAAAGAAAGCTTCGGATGATTATGTTTATTACAGTAATATTCAGTTTTATTCCCTTTGTTGTGGGATGACACAAAGAATTGAGCATCCAGTCTCAACACTTCCGTATTCGGAAGATGCTAACTACATATTGTTCTGATGGAAATTATGGTTGAGGATGATTAAGTTTGTGTTTGATGTGTTGGTAAATATGGACGGTGATTAACGATGTTTAAGCAGTAATTCAGTAATCAGATTTAGGTACCGGACAAGGTTCTTGTTGATCTTGGGATAGAAGATAAATTGGATAAAAAATACAGCGTTATGTGAAGGAAGGTTTTCCTGAAAATTGTCAGTACCTCGCAACCAGTAGAGTGTGCCCAGTGTGCGATTATGACCTGGGCCCTATTTAATAAAACTTACAAGTCTACAATTTTGTAGATAACTGACATAATTGTAAAAAATTCTTACAAGTGCCGTTTAATAAACCTTACAATTTGTAAAAATTCTACAAGTAAAATTTTTACAAATTTTACACTTTTAAATGCTGTTTAATAAACGTTTACAATTGTAAAAAACGCCTGTAGATTTTTATGACAAGTTTGTAGCTACAAATATGTAATTGTAAGTTACAATTTTACATAAAAATGTAAGTTTTGTTGAAGATTCTTAAATCGAGAGTAATTTCATAAATCTTATACATTTAGAATTTGGTTTAACTTCTTTAATATTTGTTTGATTTATAATAAATTTGCCGAGTGGATGTAAGAGCTGCACTTCTCTTAAAATCGAATTTAAGATCATGTCTTAGCTTCGTTATAAAATATTCGCCGGTATTTTTTTTTTTCATTAAACCTAAAATTTGACGATTCAAAAGTAAAGTTAACCGTTTATAAAAAAAAATCACCTTTACCGTTCACTCATAATATTCATCATCACTATTTCAACCATTTTTTAAAGAATAACAATAAAATTTCTTCACTTATTTAATTGAGGTACAAAATTGTAAGTTTCTGACACACGGTGAGTCCACCTGTCGAAATTTTTCTACAATTTACAAATATGTAAACTTGTAGCTACAATTATGCGTTCAATAAAACAGTTTTCCCTACAAATTTGTAAATTGTCACCTGTAGAGAGAAAATGTTTATTAAACAGAAATATGTAGAATTGTAGCTACAAGTCTACAAATTTGTCAGTTTTCCACCATGGTAAAATTGTAACTTGTAGTTTTTATTAAACAGAAACTTGTAGAATTGTAACTTGTAGCCTACATTTACAATTTACAATTTGTAAGTTTTATTAAACAGGGCCCTGCTGTCTGAATGTGAACGTAATAAAGGGGTATGCATACGGATAGTAGAAGATGGCGTTCTATACTCACTGCCCGCCTCTGTAAATGTGTCATCGTCAATCAGAATTCAGCTTATGGAAACGACACAATACTCCAGCGATATCGTATAAATATTACCACAAAAAGCCAAGTCACTACAACTCTGACATCAGGCTAGGCACTACCCACACGACAAAGAAGAAGATTACCATACAAGCACGTACCGAATGCGTTTTAAGGATAAAACGATAGAAATTCCGTTTCGTGATTCTAGGTTTCCCCTAACCACTAACTAAGTTTTCCTTGACATTGATTCCAAAACATATTTTCAAAAAAGGAGGATGCCATATCATCTTTTACATAGTCCATTCCATCCATCACTAAAGCATAGAAGACTATCCTTATAACACTAAAAATTTTAAAGAAGAAGAAGATCCTTACGACATCTCCTCGAATTCAATCAATCGAATATCGTGAAAATCATTTTATTTTCTCCACACAAGTTCCTTAGTGCTAGGATTATTGTGGAGCACAAACATGGAATTCCTTTTCTGAGAGACTGGTCCCTGAAGTGAGTCTCGTTAAAAAACCATTATTACAAGAAAATCATTATGTTGTAGCTGTTGAAAAAATCTTTTTCACTAGTCATTTATAGTAGTGCAGCTGAATATAGTTCAAAGTCACGTACAAACGTAATTTGTGGCCAGAGGATCACTCACGCGCAGGAAACCGTAGCGTTTGCCTCAATTGAATCTACTGGCTTAGAATAATGAATAGTGACAGGACACGCAATGATTACTCGCTTAAACGTGGCTTCATTCATAAAAGTAGTCATTGAGCACAGATAGGTATTTATTTTAAGAAATTATAGTATGTCTAGATTTCTAGTAATTTCTTTTGTCAAAAACTTTTCGTCCTCTAATCATTTTTCGGGAATTTTTTGTCAGATTTGGAAGGTTATATTAGTTGCTGAAAAAATAAGAAATGACTTGGACGTGTCAGTAGTAGATGTTGATTTTATGAAAAAATATTGTTTTAGAGTTGTTATTCACGATTTCTTCGTGAATAATACCTCTAAAGTAATATTTTTTCAAAGGACACATTTGTATGGAAATGTTTCCTCTTACTGCTGAGGTAAGAGTGCCTAAATAGACAGATTCAATCAGGTTCTATGAAAACAATAAATCACACACACACACGCTCAATAAAGAAACTGAGTCACATTGCGAGTAATACGGGACAAAATCAAAGCACCCCGCGCCGCTTGCGTCCACTTACTAGCAAATTGCGTCTTCCTAATCATTTTGACGCGTTTGGGCTTCGTCTCAGTTTAACCAGTTAAGAAAACCCTGCATGTGCGTTTGTATACGTAATAATACGTATTTACTGGTAGAGAGGAAAAATATAACGAAGATCCAGTTTCTACTCATACAATTTGTTTTGCCAAAAGATAAGGCCTAATTATAAAGAAAAATAAATTAAAGACATTATTTATGTACCTAGGTTATCTATTTAAATATTCAAGTAGATATTTTGCCACCAATTATATTCGCTCGATTTCGTTCAAGTAATTGCCCAATTTACTAAGCAATTGCCGAAAGATATCCATCTATTGTATTATTGTTGACCTGATTACGTAACGGTTAATAAATCACGAATAGTTACTAATCTGATAATTAAGAAAATAAATTATAATTATTCGCGTCATGTGATGCATCTTTGTTTTAAAACAAATGATTTATTGGCAAGTTCTAGGTTAAAAGCAAATAGTAATTAATCAATTGTTGTAATTACAAGTTTAATTGATTGATTGATTTGATCATGAAATGATCTTGTTTTCGTGCAAGAGTTTAATAGGTCATATTAGAATTAAATTAAAAATCAGTAGTATAAAGTTACATCAATAAATCTAAGACGTTTCAAATCTATCTAACACTGCGCAAATTATAAGTGTGATGTAATGTTATGTTAGAGCTTTTTCACATATTTCTTTTTCACTTAAAGCTAATAAATTATGTTTACTGTGGTCTATTATTATTGGATATTAAGAAATATTGCTTTTGAAAAACAAATTACTTTTTTCAGTCTATCATTAAAACGTTTAGGTTTGGTTAACCGCATAACCTATGTGACTGTGACTCTGTTACTAACATAAAAACAAAAGTACGATTAACTAGCGATGATTCACTTTGATACCCATGCACAACAAAATATATTAATCTGCCATCTGTTCGTGTCCACTGGCTGACAGTACTGACTGATAGTGCATAGGATAGAGCCTCGTTTTGTTCGCCTTGAGCCTTGACATCTATGCTCCGTCAACGATATCTCTGCGAACATATTTTTTGTTGCGGTTTGAGGTTTACCGGGTAACTGGTCAAACTGTTTCTATTGTGTTATTTTTAATCTCGTTTTCACTACTATTATTTGTGGCAACTGGCGTTGGCAGTGGCCCCAAATTTTAATAATAGTAGTAAGTTTCGCAAATATTATAATTGAATTTCTGAATTTTTCTGTAGTAGGTATTTATTCGTTGAAGTTCACACCAAATCAAGGAATGAGTTACAGATAGAAAAGAACAAAAGGTAACTTAGTATCTTGACTTGCGAGAGAGTCGTCCGTGAGAACTACATATTATATGCCACGATTTGTATTTTCCGACCAAATTGTGTAGGTAGGTATTATTTATGGTTCCAAATAAAAGTGTTGATTGTCACAATAACAGACAGTCCTCCAAAACGCGCGCCCACCAATTACTAGATTTTATAACTAACACGTAATGGCTTTGAGATAATATCAAAGGTTATGTTACGTTATGCTAGATGAAAGCTTATCGCTTGTCACATACAACAATTACAAAACGAAAGTAACATCCATTTTCGGAGCTATTATAGTCATCGTAGTGAACTCACAACGATACGGTTCATTAGGATAGAGCGCAATCGTTTGAACTCACGAGGAGGAGGACGCAAGTCACGAGTGCTAGCGGTGTGGAAAAAGTATGAGACCAAGTAAAAATGCGGCTTCGATTATTCAAAAATACATAATATATTTAATACGTAATTACTTTATACAGTATACTTACAGGAGTCACAGGTTTTAAAATTTGTTTCTACAAGTTTTTTTTTTACTTCATTACATCTTTGCCAGTCGATGTGTTTCACCAGATTTCTCTCAAAATATTCTCGTTTTTCGCCAGTTATCTTAGAGACGAGCATGTTGGCAAAAACCGGGCGCCATAAATACAGTCGGAAGCACCAATATGTGTCCACTTAGTAACGTTTAGAAGCAACATTTTCGCCTACTTTATTGATTTCATGTGCCTGTTACGTAACGAAACTAATATTTTGGAACCCATATTATCATAAATTAAGTCATATCTCGAAATGGCATTCGTTATTTCATGAGACATTCATATTTGTTCTTTACCATAACTGATACATATTATTGCTCGTAACCTCTAATGATGTTATGTCATCATAATGCTTATAACCGCTACATCTACCATCTAAAAGAACCTTAACTACCACAAAGTTCGCTAACCTCTTCCACCTTAACCCTTCCCTACCAATGGAAAGCCTCGGACGTGCCTCGCCTTAATTACATTATATCAGCGCACTCGCAGCGCCGGCATTGAACCGCCTTGAACTGCCAGTATTGCCAGTGTTTAGGAAGTGATGTTATGTGCCATTAGATGACTTAAATATGTGTTATTGGCTTTCTATTAATGATCACGTGTTGAGGCTTCCGATGAGCTGTTTATGGGGTTATGATGTGGTTGCTTGGTTATGGTTTGTGGAAGTTTAAATTGGTGCTTTAGTGGTGGACTGCATCGTCGCCTAACCCCTTCAGTCCCTTTCATTTTACAGGCATTTTGAATTGCGCTGAAATCTTGAATTCCGTGCCTTGGAAAGCACGTTGATACCGGCTGTCATTTGTTGACCTTTTACAGGCGTAATAGGTAATCAATGACCTGAAATTCTGACAACCAGTGTTACCAAGGAATAACGTATGAACTACTTAGTAATAATTAAATTGACGGCACGGTTGGCGCAGTGGCTGAGCGATTGGACTGCTGCGCTGCGAGTCGCGGGTTCGATCCCCGCACGGAACAAATATTTGTATGGCCTACAGATAGTTGTTTCGGGTCTGGGTATTTGTGTATGTGAGTTTAAATGTTTGTGAACGCACCCACGATACAGGAGAAATGCCTAGTGTGGGGCAACGTTTTAAAAAAAAAAAAAAAAAATTGTGTTGTGGTGGCTGTACCCGGTTAGACTTGAAACCCACCCCAACATAGTTGTGATAAGGCTAGGCAGATGATGTTGAATTGTTGTGTGTTGTCGTTTCCTTATTTCAAGAGCTTATTTAACCCTAAATACAATAGATACACCATTGGAGCAGTGAAAGGCTCTGTGAAAGTCCCATCAAAATTCCGTAAACACAGTTTAGGTGAAACATTTTCACAAACATGAGACGGTACATGATACGTGAGAAAAGTACATTTGGACTGGACAAGACACTGACAATAAAACTGATGAATTGGAAATGCCTGCATCGTCCTTAGAAGTCCTAATCATCGTGATCATTACACCAACCAAGATGGTGTAGTCGAATAGTTATAGGCTACATTGATCTCCTTTGCAAAAATGGTTGAGATTTTTTGTCGATATCGATAAATAATTATCGATAGAGTTTTATGATTCTTTTATATGTTTGCCATTTCAACAAAATAAATAAAATTTATAAGAATTACAAAATTATATCGATTCGTATTCTTAAAAATCTCAACCATTTATGCAAAGGTTCTACGGAAATACAAAGGTCGTACCTTCTCGACTCGTTAAAAATATAACCTAGCTAGGAAACATACATAGGTACAGTACATACTATCTATTATTATTATTATACTTATAATAAATCTGTAGAGAGGTCAATTCTGTACATGATATATATTTTCAAAATAACTATCAGGGGGTAATTAGTGATCGATACTGATGCCAAAAATGCAATCAGTAAAATTTTTGTCTGTCTGTCTGTCTGTCTGTCTGTCTGTCTGTCTGTATGTTCCTTATAGAAACAAAAACTACTCGACGGATTTTAACGAAACTTGGTACAATTATTCTTCATACTCCTGGGGAGGTTATAGTATACTTTTCATCACGCTACAATCAATAGGAGCAGAGCAGTGAAGGGAAATGTTGGGAAAACGGGAGAAGTTGCTCCATTTTTTAAGCTTCCGTCGCGTGTGTAGCCTTAATGGTTAAAGCTACATAGAAATCATTTATGACGGAAATGTTTTACATAAAATTTTCTAAAGAATATCCCACAGCAGCATATGTCTATCTTTTATGGTTGACTCACAATAACACGTGTAACTCCCGATAGCTTAGCAGTTCGGAGCTTTCTGATTATATTTGTTTACTCTTACGTTTATAATACTCTCGCTCATCCCTAATTATAAGAAGTTAATATTATTACCTATTCAATAAAAAAAAGAATCATAGTAATCGGTACAGAAACATCAAACTGAACCAAATATGAAATACGCTAATAAGCTGCGCGTGAATACTGAATCATGCCATAAGGATTATTTTTGTGTAACGGGAGCGAGCTTCATTCAATATTTGGCTGTTGATGCGTTCAGCGTTCGACCTTATTGACAGACAATAATTGATATTAACAAACCGTCAGCGCGACTTTTAAGTCTTTAAATAGTTTATTTGAATTTCTTTTGTTGATATATTTTATAAAATAGGTATTAAGTAGTTATTTTGGTAGTGTTTAAATATTCGTTCAAATTACAAATTATTAATAGTTCGCATTTTATTTCTTTTTAGGGGAAGTAGTACGCATAGATTTTTAGATACCGATAGGTAAGTTTTGACTAATTTATGATCAATTTTATTTTTGTATTAAGTAGGTAAAAGCGTAGATACTTTTATTAATTACTAGCTGACCCACGCAACTTCGTCTGCGTCACATAAATATAGCTTATAACCTTTCTCGATATCGACTATCCGACATAAATTAAGCTAAATCGTAGCAAACAAAAAATCTTATCTTTCCTCTTTATTTTAATAGTTTAGATGGTTTAGATTAGCTTAGATTATATTAAAGTGTGAATTACTATGGGTATCTCTTACTGTTTAATATACTATAAAACTCTATACTTGTAAACATTATGATGCAGTAAATATTTTGAATTTGAATTTCCCGGAGGCCAGCCAGAATCCCCCGTACGTAGCATTGCGACGCGTGAAATATTTTGCCGCGCGGATATTTTTACATTGCGATATCTTCTAAGATATTTGTTTAAACTGTATAGAGTAAAGGGCACAAATATTCTATAATCAATTTCTGTTCTAACAAACACATTTATTTAGATATAGATTAATACCATATGGGTTAAATAAGCTTCGCAAAAAATAATTCTTTTTAACCTAACAGTTTAACTGTAAAAAAAGGTTACAGTGAGTCAATCTTAAAAGATAGATATATGCTGTCGCGGACTTTTTTTTAGAACTTTTAAAGAGGAACAATTCCTTCATACATGATATTAGCGTAACTTATACCGTTTTCGCAGCGCACGCAGCGGAAGCTCTCAAAAAGGAAATACCTTTTCCCGTTTTTGTGACATTTTTCATTTATGCTCCGCTCCTATTAGCCGTAGCGTGATGTTATATAGCCTATAGCCTTCCTCGATAAATGGACTATCCAACACATAAAGAATTTTTCAATTCCAACCAGCAGTTTCTGAGTTTACCGCGTTCAAACAAACAAACAAACAAACAAACAAACAAACAAACAAACAAACTCTTCAGCTTTATAATATTAGTATAGATAGTAGTTAGGTATTTATTTTAAGTGACTACTAAATTAATAAGGCTCAAGGGCAGAATTTTCGTGTTGCTGGAGTAGATCTCGGTGTCAGTTGTTTCTCGCATGGTCAGTTATATGTCGCTCTTTCCCGGGTTAGCAGTTCTAGAAATCTTTATGTTCACGTGCCGGACGGGTCAACTTTCAACATAGTTTACCCGGAAACTTTGGGCTGAAGTTTTACCTATAGAACGCTATAGGTACCTACTTAAGCCTCATGTGAAAGTGATCTAAACAATATTACCAATACATTAACTTAATCAAAATCATAACCCTCCTTTGGCTTTGCCGTAGTCGGGTAATAACATACAAGGAGTTACACGCTGACGGAGTCGCGGGCACAGCTATTAATAATAATATTCTGCGGTTCCTTTTTGCGATATTTTTCAACAGTATTGTGGATTGACATAATGTATTTCCCTACTAAAATACGAAAGTTAATCTGTCTGTTACATCAAAACCACTGAACAGTGAGGAAGGACATAATGGTACTTTTTTACGAAAAACGACGGAAACGCGGACGAAGTCGCGGGCAAAAGCTAGTAAGTACTAAAGTTCTTACTTATCAGCGACGAATCTTAATTACTGGTAGCCATATATATATTTATTTTGATAATACTGAGACGGAAGCTTATGAAAGTTACCTGTAGTTTATTTAGTAACACAATTAATCTATGTCCTACTCGTATATTTCCGGACTAAGTAGGTACTAGATTTCACTTTGCCTTGATCTAATGATATTTTCGTAATATTATCAAATGGCTTGTTTCCACTTATATTTTGCCTGCACTTTAATTTACGCTTAGTATTGAATCTTGAGAGACTTAGACTAGACTGAGACTTTCTGTTAAATCTATCATCAGTTAAATAAACGTAGCTCAAATTGAGGTTAAAATAGAACATCACGCCTGTAATCCCCGAAGAGATAGTCAGAGGTGTACCTAATAGTACTGCAACATTTAGCCAATTATGTTTACAACCCATGTAATAATTGGGGACGAGCCTATTGTCATCAACCGGGCACCAATATAGACTGCTACTGAGAAATTCCTGATGGAAAAACCCATAAGCAATTTGACCGACGACCCGGGAATCGAACCCAACCTCACACTCAGCAGTGCGATTGTAAACACTGGACTAACGAGGCCAAAAAGAACGAATAGAAAGTAAACACTATAAGAACCAGGACATCCACATCTAAATCTTGACAAAAGCTTCAACTAGTTGCGTACCAAATAATTACTTACTCAACAAAGTTCGACTAATTACCCAAAAGAGACAGTTATTTCTATTTTTCCTACATAAACAACACCTCACCGGATCCAAAGCAGACAGTTCACTAGAAAGTGTCGAATATGGCATGCAACTGTCCACACATTCGGCATTTGTTTCGTCCCATAGTTATGCAAATCGCGTGTCCAACGAACACAATGGATCAATGGAAACTGTACTGTGTCACGCGGTCACTATTAATGGGTTAACGAACTCAAACTCAAACATTTTATTTCAATTAAGCCATTACAGGCACTTTTGAATGTCAGAAGGACGGAAGAAGAACGAAACTACGAGTGCAATACGTCATTCCGAAAGTCACCACGCCGAACCACACGCCACCGAATGCCCGCAACAACGAACACTGCGAGCACAAAAGCACGCAGCGACGCAAACCGCAACAACGAATGCTCGAGACCCCGAATCACGGAACAACGAATAACAACGTTACTTGTTATTGTAGCTGATTCAGTATTTCGCACCTTCAGAATGATATTATGGACTTAACTCAAAAATCTAAGAAGCGACGTTTTATGTTACTTAATATTCTATTCACCTAAAAGTGCGAACCTTTTAGTGACCCTCTATGAACGTAACTCGATTTATGATTATTGAGTTAAGTAATTCTGAAGGTGCAATTTATTTTCTGTCGTAAAAACTGTGCCAAGCGATCAGATGGCGTTAGAAATACCACCCAGTGCTCCATAAATTAAGTAACTGATGTGTAAATACTACATATTTGCTCGTGAAATAATGATTTCTACTTCGAGGTACTTCTGTATGAACGTGGAAGAAGCAAAATGAGTATATGAGGGTCTTAGCAGTTGGTTGATTCTATTATATCTGCCCTCAAAACGGTGAAGGAAAATATCGTGAGGAAACCGCCATGTCTTAGAACCAAAAGATTCGAAGATATTTGACATCTACCAACCCACACTGGGCCCGCGTGGTGGATTATATAGCCCATTCATCTCCTAGAGAGGAGGCCTGAGTCCCTGCAGTGGGAACATTATAGGCTGATGATGATAATTTCTGTCTACCCTATGGGAAAAGACGTGAGTTTATGTATGTATGTTGTTGCATCTCTCATGGCTAATTCTAGCGATGATGTTACTGAAATTGCAATGACCTAGGTATGCTTGTATTGATGAACTTGGCAGTAATATTATGATTACATAAGATTATGTATTAATGATAATAATGTGGAAGAACACGGCATGGTTCTCGTAATGTCAATATCGTCAATGATATGTGTTCATGACCTGAAAAATTAACAAAGGATTGAAAAGACATTTTTGTTTTCACTCATTGTCTTTTTATTCAACAAAAACTCGTTGACTGTTGCGAAATTAAAATACAAAATATTGGAGTAAAAAAGATTTAAGATAAGTACTTACTATAGCGAGGCTATAATAAACAATGTCATAGAAAAATATGTGACCCATTTCTCAAGGAGGCCTTGAAGTAAAACTACACACATCAAAAGTGTCTAGGGATCAACATATATTTTTGCAATAACTTTTCTCCTGATTGATATTAATTAAAATTTTCTTTAAGGATTCATCAAATAAAGTGTTTTCGTTTGTCACAGTAACGATAAACCAAGTCACCTTTCCATTAATAAAGAAATTTGCCATTTTCCTAATAAAGGGATTTTTGACATTTGTACCACTAACATTAAAGTTCGAAAAAAAGACTAAAATAACAGTTTTCTTTAAAATTTTATTGTGTAACTTAAACAATTAATAATCCGTGTTTCTACCGCGAACACTAACAACACAAGAACATCGGTTTGGCATACTCAAAATGAGTTCATCCAAATCACGCTGTGGAATGGCCGCCCATGTTCGTTGCAACAACAAAAAAAGGTCTTCTTGCGACTGGATACCCTCCATATTCGGCAGAGCTCTTCTCTGTAGCATATCCCATGCATGCTCAATCGGGTTCAAATCTGGCGACTGAGCAGGCCAGGGCAGGACATTGATGTTAGCTGCGGCGAGAGTCTGTCTTACAACTCTTGCGGTGTGCGGTCGTGCATTATCATGCATTAACTGAAATAAGGGACCGATTTGCACTTGTAGAGGAACGATGACGTCTGATACAATCGTCTCAGCATAAAGAAGAATGGGTATATTTGTATAGACCCCATCCCTTTCCTTGTAACACTTTTTCCTATATATCAAATGAAAGAGCGTTAAAAATACATCATTTTATTGTATAACAGTAAATCCGTGAATAATGGGAGAAAAAAGTTATTCACCGATAAAGAAAGAAAATATATATATTTTTTTTTTTTCGTAGAACCTGCTTGAGTGTGGTGTCTATTGATAGGTCTTTTAAAATGACACTGAGGTTACTAAAACCATTTCTTCTCAAAGTCAATCGTTTGAAAGACAGACACTTCCAAAGTGCAAAAATGTGCCCCCACCCCCTCTAACTTTTAAACTAAGCAGGTGAAAAATCTAATAAAAATATATGCTGTAGATCGCAATGAAAACTCACAACCGAAATTAGTTTGAACGAGATATAGTCAGCAGTTTTTGAGATATAGCTCATTTCAAAAACCGCAAATATAACTTTATCATTCATACAAACACTATGAAAAACAAACTTATCACAAAATATGTATTTATGTTGCCGCTTTAACAACAAATAATACAAATTAAAGGAGACTTCCCTACTACGATGATATAGAACCTTTCATGTGCGAGTCCGACTCACACTTGGCAAGTTTTTTTTACCCAATTCATTTTTTTTTCAATTATTCACACGGTTACTAAACCGTGTGAATAATTGAAGAATTTAATTGAGGAAATGGAATACTTCTATGGTGTATACACCATAGTAGTATGTCTAAATTAAAGTCCAAGAATGACTGACTAAGAAATCAGAATCGACGGATCCGTGTTGCTGAGAGGCCGCATTTTATCGTGGCACGTATAAAAAAAAACTTATATTTTGTTCAATCCTAACACAGAGTGTAGTTAGCTTGGGGCAGTTTTCAGCAATAGACAGAGTGATTCAAGAGGAAGGTTTATATGCAGCAAATTGCACCCGTGCGCAGCCGGGGCGGGTCGTTAGTAAAAAAATAAGGAATAAATTCAATTCTTTATCGGTGAATAACTTTTTTCCCCAATTATTCACACAGTAACTTCGTGAATAATTGGAAAAAAAATGAATTGGATAAAAACTTTGCCAAGTCGGACTCGTACATGAAGGGTTCCGTACCATAGGGCACGCCACGATAGCGGCGGTAAGTCCGCTCTTTGAGGAGTGGCTGAAGAGGCACCACGGGCGCCCTCTTCAGCGGACACGGTTGTTTTGGGGGGTACCTGCACCGAATCAGGTGGGTGGAAACACCTGAATGCTACTATTGCGAGAATCAGCCGGAGGAAACGGTGGAGCACAACGTGGAGGTCTGCCCCGCTTGGGCGGAGCCCCGCCGTGATCGGCGATTGGCCGCGGTGACCTCTCGCGTCCAAGCTCTGGTGTAAGCCATGGTCCGGGGCGAGAGGGATTGGGAAGCCGTCGGCTACTTCTGCGAAGCAGTGATACTAGCGAAGGCCTGCGAAGGAGGTGGTGGAACGTGAGAGGAAGAGAACCTCTCGTCACAGCCGCCGCGGGAGACGCTCCGGGCGTCGGGGGCCACGTGATGGCTTCCGGCAACCTTAGACGAGTACCTGAGGACGGTGAGTAATGGGCTAGCTCGCCGCCGCGCCGTCTGTCTTATGACGACGACAGGCGTGTCGACGTCGAGTTCGTGTTCCGCGCGCTTCATAGAGATGTCAGCAATATGGAAGGGGCCCGCAAGGGTCGACGCCCGTCGGGGCTGCGGGTTGTTCGAAAGAGATAGAGCGGCCTCGACATAAAGGGCTAAGAAGGAACATGGGTGGTTTTCAGTCAGTACAAGTCTGACTAAAATCTGGGTTATAAAAAAAAATGTTCCGTACCATCGTCGTAGGGTCATCCCCTTTAATTTGTATTATTTGTTGTTAAAGCGGCAACAGAAATACACATTTTGTGATAAGTTTGTTTTTCATAGTGTTTGTATGAATGACAAAGTTATATTTTCGGTTTTTTGAATGTTCTATATCTCAAAAACTGCTAACTATATCTCGTTCAAACTAATTTTGGTTGTAAGTTTTTATTGCAATCTAAAGCATATATTTTTATTAGATTTTTCACTCTTATTTTAAAAGTTAGAGGGGTTGGGGGACACCTTTTAGCACTTTGGAAGTGTCTATCTTTCAAACGACTGACTTTGAGAAAAAATGGTTTTAGAAACCTCAGTTTCATTTAAAATACCTATCAATAGACACCCTACTCAAGTAAGTTCGATGAAAAAAAAAATTAAAATATATTTTCTATCTTTATCGGTGAATAAATGATGTACTTTTAACGCTCTTTCATTTGATATATAGTAGAAAGTGTTACAAGGGTAGGGACGTTTTGCCCCTTCTTTGAGCGTTGAGGTTGCCTCTGATCCAAATCAACTCAGTTCTTCCGCCGATCCAAATACCCGCCCATACCATGATGGTTCCACCACTATAAGGATGGACTTCCTGGCAGGATTTTAATCGCTGTTGGCGTCCAGGGGTTCTCCAGTGTCGTATACGTCTTGTATCCGGTCTCATACCAAAACGAGACTCATCAGAAAAGCACACGAAACGCCATTGTTCTTCTGCCCAATTTCTGTGTTCAAGAGCCCATTGATATCGAATCCTACGATTGTGCATTGCTATAGGTGGTACCCGTAGCGGTCTTCGGGAATGAAGGTTCACTTCATGCAAGCGGTTTCTGACTGTTTGGTCGCTAATTAAGTTCCCTGAAGAGTGATGAAGCCTCACGGCTAACATCATGGCGGTTATTGTTGGAGCTCTTCGAGTTAAGATTTGAATGTATCGGTCTTGTCTCCGTGTGGTGCAGCGATACCGTCCTCCATGGCGCTCAGCCACGGTACCAGTGCTTCGGTAACGTGTCCAAAGTCGACTGATAACACTCTGACTTGTATTCAGAGCTAAAGCCACAGTACGTTGCCGGGAACCAGCTTCTATCATTCCCACGGCTCTGAGCATTTCTTCCCTGCTTAAATGACGTCGCCGCTCTATAATAACGTTGGTTTTAATCAGTAGTAGGGAAACAGTAGCACTAATAATGTCTTCAATGCGTTGTATGTTTTTATAGGGAAAATATTGACAGCTGATTTTCATCTTTTACTCGAATTTGATTGACAGTTCCTGATTTAAATTATGAAATGCACCAAAAAGGATCCATATAAATTTATAAAATCATAAATTTATTACAAAGCCACATCTCAATCTCAAGAAATCCGCATAAAAATGCTTGATCCCTAGACACTTTTGATGTGTGTATTTAGAATCGGCAACTTTGACAAATTAGGTGGCAAGTAACGATTATATGTTGTCATTGTCCCGTCTATAAGTTAATTTATTTATTTAAGTTTTTTTTTTATTAATTTAATTTGTTTACATAATTATGTGATAGTGATTACACATTGTACATAATTATGTAAAAACTAAAGAGCAGTGGTGGCGGCCTCGACTTACGAACAGTAAGACTTGGGTTCGAACCCAGGCAGGCGCATTACTTTGTTATTTCATCACCACTGCTCTCAAAACGATGAAGGAAAACATCGTAAGGAAACCGGCATGTTTTAGAACCAAAAAATTCGAAGACATGTGACATCTACCAACCCCCACTGGGCTAGCGTGATGGATTATAGCTCATCCCTCTCCTAGAGAGAAGACCGAGAGTGGGAACATTATAGGCTCACGATGATGTGATAAAACTAATCGCATAAATAATAATGACAGACTTTTGTTAAATAGGTAGTTTGTAATGTACACACGGCTACACATTAAGCTATACAAAACCAGTATAATCTGATCGTTCGTTGTGCGAAAAGATCTAGTAAAGTGAGGCCAAGATTAACTGGTTTTGTATAGCTTGATGTGTAGCCGTGTGTACTAACAAACGTCTATCATCGATGTGCACAATAAACCGGAAAAGCGCTTTACATAATGTGTCACACGACAATGCATCGCTTGGAAATACCAAGCTTTTATTGTCTTGTCCGAGAATTATTAGATGCTATCAGTTTTCCTTTGATATCATGGTGACACTGTCATTCCCGTAACTTTCGTGGTTAGTGAGACTTAATGTGGTTGGGTAAACCCTTACAGAGTAGTCATTTCAGTCATGGATTCACACCTGGCACTTTCATCATCATCATCCACAGCCCGACATCACCCACTGCGGGTCCTCGCTTTATTTGCTAATCACCATGATCCTGTGTGAGATAGCACTCTTCTTTGTATTCATGATTTCATCACCATTCCTGTCAAAACCGAAAATTCTAAGACTTCACTTGGGACATTCCGTCAATCGCCTTTGCAATACTTTGTGTATTATGGTTTACTCTCTCCTACAGAGAAGAGGTCTGTATCCCAGCATTGGGAATGTTATAGACTAATTGCGATTGCTAAAGGTTCACGCTTGATTTTTTCCTTTAATAATAATTTTCTAATGTAAAATCAATCGGAAATAAATTACCGTTTCTCAAACAACAATCAATGCCAGATAGTTATCAAATAAAATTATAAAGGCATTAAATAAACAGTGTTGTGGATTAAGTACCTATAAATAAATAATTGCATTATAAAATAGTTGTTAAAGTGTTAAACTCTAGGTTTAAAAACCTGTTTAGGCCCTCAAACAGGTTCTATAAAACTCTAGTTACTCTTTTTACCCGACTGCGGCGAAACCCAAAAGGAGGGTTATGTGTTTGACGTGTATGTATGTATGTATGTATGTCCGTTTCTTTGTTCCCTCATAACTCATAAACGGATGAACCGATTTGAATGAAATATACGTAGTTAGATTCGTCTTGATGGCGCGAGTGTTATAGGCCACATTAAAATTAAAAAACAAAGAAAAATTGCGGATTTTGGGGGCCAAATCGCGGAGTTCAAAAAAATTTTTTTTTCTAATACCATCGAGTAGGGTATCAAAATAAAGGGTTTTAAAAGGAGATTACAAAAATATAAAACACTTCTATGGTTAAAAGAAATTCAAAGTGACAAATCCTATAAACAAGCACAAAAGTTAAATCATCTGCGAAGAATTTTACGCGACCAACGAAATAACTAACACAAAAGAACTAAAAAGTTGGAAATAAAAAAAGTAGTTATAAAACTAAAAAACCCGACTGAAAAACTGAAAATCAAAAAACAAGCCCATTTTAAATTAAACAAAACTTGGAAGCAGGCGGGGTTCATTTGAATATTAAATTATGAAAAGAAAAAATGAAAATAGAATGGACCCCGCCTGCTTCCAAGTTTTGTTTAATTTAAAATGGGCTTGTTTTTTGATTTTCAGTTTTTCAGTCGGGTTTTTTAGTTTTATAACTACTTTTTACAACTATTTTTTATTGCGTAACCTATCTAACATGTTCTGATGAGGAAGACAGTAGGTAAACTAGGTAATCATGTAAGTGGTTGCAGAAGAATACTTTAACTACAAATGACATAAACTGCCAAGGTATTCTTCGAGCCGCTTCTCCTAGACTCGATTCTCTGAGTCGGGAATGGTGATATTGGGTTTTTCTGTCAGGAATTTCTCAGTAGCAGTCCTCGGGTTCTGGATTCGTGCCCAGTTGATGGTAATGGGCTCGCCCCATTATAACATAAGACTTAAACATAACTACCATTAGGTTACCTCTGCTTTCAGGGATTACAGGCGTGATGTTATGTTATGACATTAAATGCCTTTCAAATAGTGACTAACAATGGCGTTCCGAATTAACTGACTACATGTGTCACCATGCCTAAATACCCATCAATCACTTTTACCTTTATGGTCATCACAAAACAAAAAAACATCTATCACTTCGCAGCTCCACGTAGGCTTACTCACGATTTTGACCAAACTGTAAATCTTCGCGACGATGTCTCGTAGGGCATGAGCAGAATACCTAATGACCTAACCAGAACGGAAAGCACGGTGGTTGTACCGTTACCTTTTATTTTTACAAGTCAATAATGTCAATGCCTTGCTTCAACTTCGACAAACAATGCTCGTAAATATATTTGCACATATTGGGCATTTTTCTGAGGGTAAGTAGTATGCGGAGGAATTTCAGATAAATATCTAGTTAGGGACTTATGGCAGAATTTTGAGGAAAAGTTATAAAAACCGGCCAAGTGCGAGTCGGACTCGCGCACCGAGGGTTCCGTACAAACCTGCAAGGTTTTAAAAGTAATAAGTTTATATTTATTAAAAAATATATATTTTGTAATGTAACTAAAAATTTAAGGTTTTCGGAATTTTTCCTTTATGTGTGCTATAAAACGTTGCTTCATGCCAAATTTCAAGATTCTAGGTCGACTGGAAGTACCCTTTAGGTTTTGATTCCCTTGCGAGTACTTGCGAGTTTCAAAATATGCAGCTTAAATTGCTGTTTCTTTTAATTACGTTGACATAGAAGTTTGATTTTGTTACAGCTTAAAGGTATTATAGACCTGAGTATTTGGTATGAATTTCAATTTAATACCTCTACGCGTTTATGAGGAAATGGGTAGTAAGTTTAAAATTATTAAAAAAAAATATATTATGTGATGTAACTAAAAATTTATGGTTTTCGTAATTTTTCCTTTATCTATGCTATAAGACGTTGCTTCGTACCAAATTTCAAGATTCTGAGTTCACGGGAAGCACCCTGTAGGTTTTGATTCCCTTGCAAGTGTCGAAAATTTGCGGCATAAACGGCTGTATCTTTTGATTGCGTTGGCTTAGAAGTTTGATTTTTTCACAGCTTCAAGGGACAGTAGACCTGAGTAATTGATATAAATTTCAGCTTCATACCTCCACGCGTTCCTGAGAAAAAGGGTCTTGACAGACGGACGGACGGACAGACGGACAACAAAGTGATCCTATAAGGGTTCCGTTTTTTCCTTTTGAGGTACGGAACCCTAAAAATGGAAATGTAGTCTTTGCGTTCCTTTACTTTGTTGTTTTGTGGAAAATTCATGTGCTAAAATTTGCGGTAAAACCGACGATAATCCTTCCAAGCCGGTTTCGGCTACGGCGACCGCATCATCGTCATCCTACTGGCGTCTATCATGGGCTCTCATGTGGCTAGAAAAACCACCTTTGTTAACAAATATTCTCGCACAGAGTGGACACGTGAGAGCACCATTAACATAGTTGTAATTGATTGCCGCTGGTGGTCGGGCTTTTAATTCGTCACGCTTCGAATCCAGTTTTGAGAGCCGACGAGCCTCAAAGTCAAAAACTTTCTGTTGTACCAGTGACCTCCACTCTCCGCGGTTAGACGCAAGCTCTTCCCACTGAGATGGATCTACGCCACAACCCTTCATGTGTCGCTTTAGCACATCCTTAAACCTCAAGAGTTGTCCGCCATGCTTTCGCTTGCCCTCCTGAAGTTCCGAATAAAGGATGCGCTTCGCCACTCTCTGCTCTGACATGCGTGCCACATGGCCGCACCACCGAAGTTGCCTCCTCATGAGGTATGCCTCAATACCACCCACATTGGCTCGTCTCAATACTTCAGTATTGCGCACTCGATCAGACCAATGAATGTTAAGAATTGTACGAAGGCATTTGAGATGAAATCGGTCCAATTGTTGAATGTGACGTCGGTACGGTGTCCATGTCTCGGCAGAGTATAGAATGTTAGGTAGCACAACAGCCATATACACTGATATTTTAGTGGCGCGCTTTAAGGACGCTGTTACTTTTTCGATCAACTCATGTTTAGGTAACTAAAGTCGCTCAAAGCAAGGTCTCACAATAGCGCTCGGTTTTATACCTCCTATAAATAATCTTGATCTTTGATATTATTTTTTAATTGTATTGAAATAGAATTTGGTACATTACTTGGAACTTTGAAAACGCATTTGGTAATTGTTAATTATTAGTATCGTCGTCATGATAAGTAGGTTAGTATTTTCAACCGAGTCGAAAAAAAAGAAGGTGCTGTCTTTGTATGTATCCGCGATTTTCCCAAAAGCTACTGATCCGATATCAATCGGATTTTCGTTGATAAATGCATATTTATTTATTTATTTATTTCATTTGGGAAAACAAACAGTAGTTTATTAAGTATATTGTGTGAGTATAATATTGTGTTTTTAAGGAAGGTTTTACTGTAAAATATGATTATAATATAATAATAATAATAAGTTTATTTATTTCTCTCACAATGGTTTTGTAGCACGTTTTGAACACTATAATATTCACATTGTGAGAGCTGGTGCCTGAAGTAGGTTTCAAAAAAACCTGTATTACAGGTCACCAGGATTGGAGATCTTCCGAAGTAGACAATGGAACTCTTCAATACCTAATATAGACAGCAAATGACTCACGATAGCTGTGATCGTATGTTTATGTAGTGTTTTCGCCATTTCATAATATAATATCACGCTTGTTCGGGTTTAAGGGGCAAACAGATGTACACCCAATATGGGGTACCTACCAACCAAACTTAAGGGGACGGTGAACGAACATTCTCCATACAAACGTAATACCAAAATCATTCGCGATACGAACATATTACCAACTTAAAATTATGTTATTCGGATACAGACCATATTTATCTAGGTTCCTATTAAACTTTTTTTTTAAAACATTTATTATTTACGAAATGCAAGCGAATTGCTATTTACTATTGACGAAATGCAATTCGCTTGCATTTCGTAAATAGTAAATGTTTTAAAAAAAAAGTTTAATAGGAACCTAGATAAATATGGTCTGTATCCGAATAACATAATTTTAAGTTGGTAATATGTTCGTATCGCGAATGATTTTGGTATTACGTTTGTATGGAGAATGTTCGTTCACCGTCCCCTTAATGAAAAAGAACAACCGGTAACGACAGCGACTTCCGAAAAGAAAAATACGCTACCTACGTGAAATAACCATGTGAAATAAGTAGGTACTTAAAATGAAATAGGAATTTCAATTCCAAACCTCTCCGTCGAAAGCTTGACCTGACCCATCCATTTCCAAACCTCACCGCCGACAGCTTGACCTTACCCATCCATTTTCAAACCTCACCGCCGACAGCTTGACCTGACCCATCCATTTTCAAACCTCACCGCCGACAGCTTGACCTTACCCATCCATTTCCAAACCTCATCGCCGACAGCTTGACCTTACCCATCCATTTCCAAACCTCACCGCCGACAGCTTGACCTGACCCATCCATTTCCAAACCTCACCGCCGACAGCTTGACCTTACCTATCCATTTCCAAACCTCACCGCCGACAGCTTCGACCTTTCCCATCCACTTCCGAACCTCACCGTCGACAGCTTGACCTGACCCATCCATTTCCAAACCTCATCGCCGACAGCTTGACCTTACCCATCCATTTCCAAACCTCACCGCCGACAGCTTGACCTGACCCATCCATTTCCAAACCTCACCTCCGACAGCTTGACCTTACCCATCCATTTCCAAACCTCACCGCCGACAGCTTGGCCTTTCCCATCCACTTCCAAACCTCACCGTCGACAGCTTGACCTGACCCATCCATTTCCAAACCTCACCGCCGAACTCTTGACCTTACCCATCCATTTCCAAACCTCACCCCCGACAGCTTGACCTTACCCATCCACTTCCAAACCTCACCGTCGACAGCTTGACCTGACCCATCCATTTCTGAACCTTGTCAACAAACTGCTTAACCCCACCCATCCAAATCCCGGTCGTACCCAACATAATTTCTAAATCACATTCTAATAATAAAAGTATGAAACTCGTACTTACTTTTATCTCAGTCCTAAAAAGTATCAACTCCTTCCGGTCGTCGTCGGTCGTCGGTTGCCGTGGTAACCGTACACTAAAATCTTTTTCTATCACGTTTATCGTACGTATTTTTTGCAAGAGAGCGATACACCCGTCCTTCCACTAGCGCTGCTGAGCGCGGAATGATGAACCGGGAGCGAAAAATGTATGAAGAAATTGGCAAATGTTTTTATTATAGCTAATAATTGAATAAAAAAATTTATATAAACAAAAAAAATATCTCTCAACATCTAAAGGACTATATGTACCGCAATTTATAATAATTTTGGAGATATAATATGCTGTAAATTTACCTATAATGGTACCTATTCGGACCCTACTTTTTTACATTTTCTGCGATTATTGTGATGGGAAAAACGTATTTGTGCGATTTTTTTGTATGACGTCATACAATTTTTCTGATACCAATCTGGAGACGAATAAATTATCTTTAAATTAAGACCATGATATCTTCACATTTGTGATTGCTTATACGTTAAAATGGTACCTGAAAACCACTGTTATTTGTAGAAAAATGTTTTAGCGTCCTTAAGTCGTGTGAGCAGAAGACCCTGGTATTTAATTTACCGAAAGCTGCAGCAGCAGCACTGATTCTGCTGTTGGTTTCGGCGTCAAGGTCACACTTCGATGTTAATGTGCTCCCCAGATATCGAAACTTATCAACCTGCTTCAGTACGTCTTCACCGAGCTTAACATTCAGCGTCTCATGACCATGAACGTCCAGAGACATAACTTCCGTCTTCTTGACGTTGATCTTCAGGCCAAATTTAGAACACTGCTCGTGAAGGTTGGCAACAAGCTGTTGAAGACCTTCCGGGGATTCTGCCACAAAACACAAGTCATCTGCATACATAATATCTTCAATGTGTGCAAGAGACACTTTAGTACTTGCCTTCAGTCTCGCCAAATTGAAAAGACTGCCATCCGTTCGAAAACGCAGCCGAACTCCCTCTGAAGATATCGCGAGGACTTCACGAATTACCACTGCAAAGTAAAGGGCGAACAGAGTAGGGGCCAAGACGCAGCCCTGCTTCACTCCACAGGTAACGGAGAAAAACTGCGACTGCTCATCTTCTGCCACCACACAACACTCCATGTCATCATGCAAGAGACGCACAAGTCTTACGAACTTTTCTGTACATCCCAGCTTTCGCAGTACCATCCAAAGGGCCTCACGAGGAACGCTATCAAACGCTTTTTCCAGATCGACAAAGCAGAGATACAAGTGCCTACCTTGCTCCCTACTCTTCTCCTGCAGCTGTCGAACAGCGAAGATTGCCTCGCAAGTACCCCTATCCGGTCGGAAACCGAACTGCGTTTCTGGCAAGATCTTTTCAGACAGTTTTCTTAGGCGGTTAAGCAACACTCTGGCGAAAACCTTTCCAGGGACCGAAAGGAGTGAGATGCCGCGGTAAGAATTGCAATCCGCTCGGTCACCCTTGTTCTTATAAAGGGCCCTAATACGCGACAGTTTAAATGTCTTAGGAACTTGTTCCTCCTCCCACATGCGAACAAATAATTCCCAGACCAGCGTCTGCAACTCAATGCCGCCGCATTTTAGCAGCTCACCTGGTATAAGGTCCAAGCCAACCGCACGTTTATTTTGCTGTTCTTTTATCGCACAGACAACTTCGTCCAGGGTCAAGGGATCATCTAGCTCTTTTTCAGTTTGGAGCTGAGGTAGATCAGCAATGCAACTTAGATCAACAGTTCGATCTACATTAAGTAGGTTGTCAAAGTGTTCCGACCAACGCGCAAGCACTTCAACCTTGCTCCTGAAAAGACAACTGCCATCAAGTGATTTCAGCGGCACCTTGACAAAATTAGAGTTACCTAGGAGTCTGCGTACCTCGTTATAAAATTCTCCAATTTGATGACTGTCAGCAAGCCATTGCATATACTGCGCCTTATCTCTCCACCACTTGTCTTTAATATCTCTCGTGAGTTTGCGCAATTCCCGATCACTAGCTCTTATCCTCACACCATTTTCCTTCCTCCTTAGTAAATCACGGTGTTTGGCGATTGCTTCCGTCAGGACCCCGTCATTTTCGTCAAACCAATCTTCCCGTTGCTGCGGTTTTACACCTATAGTAGCAGCTGCAGCATCCAGTAATGACGATGACAGAAATTCCCAAACAGACCCAATATCAGAAGTATCAGGGATCGTCGGCACAACATTATTAGCTACAGTTTCCGCAAAAGCCCTACCAGTTTCGGAGTCAGCTAGCTTTTCTAAATTTAGCCGCTTAGCTTTAGCTTGGCTGGCTCGGCAAGGGCGTCGAAGGCGGAGACGCAACCTAGCAATGACAAGTCTATGGTCCGTCCAGCAATGTGCACCGCGCATAACACGAGTGACTAGGACCTGGGACACGTCTCTTTGTCGTACTATAGCATAATCAATTAGGTGCCAGTGCTTAGATCTTGGGTGCATCCATGTCGTTTTGTGCTTCGCAGAAAGGCGGAACATAGTATTTGTTACAGCGAGCTGATACTGAGCACAAAAACTTAGCAGCAACTGGCCATTGGAATTCATGTTTCCAACTCCATGCCTTCCTAGAACCTTCGGCCAGGCTTCGTAGTCTCGGCCTACCCTTGCATTAAAGTCTCCTAAAACCAAAATGCTCTCTCTAGGATGTATCTTTTGAAGGCACTGCGATAGTTCCTCATAAAATTTGCTCTTAATGTCGTCAGCACCATCCAGAGTCGGTGCATAAATGCTGACCACATTAAGGTAGTTATGGTCACTCAAGTGAAGACGCAAAGTAGTAATGCGGTCCGAAATGTGAACAGGACATTCTTGAAGACTCTTGGCAATGTTATTTTTGACCGCAAATCCAACTCCCGACCGCCTTGGTTCAGAGGCAGCTGTTCCTTTCCAGTAAAAAGTATAGCCACCGCCATGTTCGGTCAGTACACCTTCGTCGGCCAGATGTGTTTCACTGATAGCAGCCACATCAACATTATAGCGACGAAGTTCTCGAGCCACGATGGCAGTTTTCCGTTCCGGGCAGGCATTAACATCACGGTCAAGAAGAGTCCGCACGTTCCACGCGCCAAATGTCAAATGATGTGATAAAGTTGGTGTAATATATTTATTTTTGTTATTGCGTCGACCACGAGTTTCAAGGATGCGGAAGCAGCCGTGGTTACTGCTATCCTAAGATTTTGGGGTGAGCACTTTTTTAGGGCACCTTTTCTAGCCCCCTCCCCGGCTGAGCGGGGAAAGCAGTGCTTCCCTAAATAGGGCTGCTTTGTCACTCTGGGTGCTGCCGAATTTACCCCGTCCCCCCAGTTCAGAGTAAAAGCGACCACGGTGTGTACTCACACCCCCAGAACCGCTGGCGTGCAGACCTCAGACAAAGCTCGGTTTGCATCCAACCGAACCTTTCTACCTAAGCCCATCGCCACCAGACTTTGCCAGATCGGAGTCCATCAACGGAAACGGTCAGATGCGCAGGATATATTAAAGTGCTCAAACGTTCGCGCAAACGCAAGAGCACTCTCTCGTCCGTGCCCCCCTGGCTCCAGTGGAACGGAAAACCGCTACGACCGGAGGGGAGCTGGATGCAGTAGACTAGCAAGCAATAACATTGCCCTTATTGCTGCCTTAAGGCCTTCCTACAATTGCCTAGGTGTCTTGCCACCGGCGGTGGACTGCTGTAGATACAGCCAAGACACAACTCGGAGAGCAACCGAGCCACTCGGGAGGTGTTGTTCCCGAGCCCCTCCTCCAGGTTTAGCCCACGAGCCGACGTGGTTTCCGGGATGTGGCGCTGGGAGCCACTGGAGGAGAGTTTGTGGACTGCCGACGGGTTACTTGAACTAAGTCCCCTATTACAGGTCGGCTGACATAGAACAACGCAGACAACCCACTACATCCCTAAAAAAAAAAAACCGACGATACTGGGAGAGGGGACCGGATTGCGGAAAGTAAACTTTGATGGACAATATGAATTGAAATATGACCAGTCGAAGTCCCCAGGCAGTCTGTTGTCCGGTCCATTCGTTTTGACCACAGCCTATTACAGTATACTCATAGACCGTTTGGAAGAGGTCTCTAGATAAAAAATTACAATTTAACAAGTTAGATATTCTCAAACTGTTTAGTATAGAAAACGCCAACGGTTAACTTTCCATCTAAGGTAACCTAGAATTCTGAATCTAGACCCTTTATGGAAAGTTTCAAAGTGATTCAGACCAATGTTAACCAAACATAATTAGTCTTTATTTTGTTGCCTTTAGAGGTCTGTGTCACGACTGTGTTAACTTCTATTGTTTACAAGGTAACTGTTCCGTTCAAGTGGGCTCACTAATTAGCATTGATTAGTCTGAGAACTGTTTGCAGTTAAGGCATTATGTTTGGACAGTGCTTCGCGTGTCCGTCTGAATGGAAGCTTTTAAATACTTCTGAAAGTCTTAGCTTATTGTTTGTTACGATAGTCAAAAGATAAATGGAAGATGATCACAAGTTCTCTCCACTTTTACTTTTTAACTTACAAAAGCAAACCGTTGAGACTACTTCAGACGCATCTTAAGTTCCGAAACAATTTGAAGTTTCCTTCGAATTGACATTATTATTATGTTTAAAAATTTGCGATTATTACAACATAGGGAACCAATGTCGTTACTCTAGTAGTCGGATGTGAGACTGCTGTGCATGAGGTGTTCGATTCCCATGTCGAACAAAATGTGTCATTGGGTTTTTCCATCAGGAATTCTTAGTAGCAGCCACGGAGTCTGGATTTGTCCGGTTGATGGCTTGCCCCCTATTACACGGGACTTAAACATAACTGGTGAAATGTGGGTGACTAATAAGTGTGGCGTGATGTTTTATGTTACGTAACCAATCTTTATAAAAAGAAACAAGAAACGCTGACACGTCATGCAGTCTCCTCCATGATTATTACCTCCACAAGTATCAATTGTCCCATTTTCTAGAACTTCCTTCGCTCGCTCACTTCACTCGCGGCTGATTGAGGAGGAAAGTGAAACCGTTTCGATGCGCGTTGGCAATTGTTATTTGTTGAGAGTTCCACGCCTGCGGGCGGGCCGGAAGAGTGTCGAATGCCGTTTATATTCATGGTTTACAGAGTTCGAAAATTGCAGGTGGAGTTTCATTTCATCTTTTCTGTTTTATAGGAGCTCGTGGCTAAATAATAATACCTGCACCGGTCGACCTTTTATGTTAAGCCGTCCTTTTGAGATTGGTCTATGAATAGACCATCATACCACCAATATCGAATTGCCTCCGTTTCTGGCTGTCATTTATAAATAGATGACAAGTACCTACTCAGAAGCCGAAAGTCTAACATCCAGTCTTATCAAGTGATATCGTGCTACCCATTTATACTCAATTCCTTATTGCATTCCACAATGTAGGCTTAGGTGGTAAACATTTAAAAAAAAGTGACAATCATGGACCCTGTCGGGCACACCTTTTTTCAATTTACAGGGTTGTGATGGTCAAATAGGCAGTCGTTCCATGTAAAATACTGGTATTCAGCTGCATCCGGTATAACTGGCAGCCGACCCCAACATCCTACTAATCCTACTAATATTATAAATGCGAAAGTTTGTGAGGATGGATGGATGGATGTATGGATGTTTGTTGCTCTTTCACGCGAGAACGGCTGATCGGATCTGGATGAAATTTGGCACAGAGGTAGATTATAGTCTGGAATAACACATGGGCTTTAGATTATCCCCATAATAACTTAAGGGGGTGAGCAGTATTGCATTATCCATAATCCTCAACTGTTTTACAGCTTGATACTCGAAATACGAAATAACGCAAGGGACATCGAGCGTGCTGTGCAATTTTTCACTTAAAGCACCTGGTGCGAGCGTTGCAAATCCAAGAGAAAGCTGAAGTCCTTTAAGTCATTTCAAACTTCCGGTACCGAATCACAATCGAACTGTCAACTATCATACTATATTAAAACAGAAGGTCTATTTCAAACTATTTGTCACTGGTGTAGGTAGCCTAACGGTACAGAGACTTGCCTGTAAACAAAGGTACGCAAGTTCAAATCACAGTCAGTATCCACTTTTTGTGATTTTTTATAATGTTATAAGATTTCCAAAAATGTTCAACATGTTCGCGAGTTCGATCCCCAATTTTTATTTCACTTTTTGTAAGTTCCAGGTATTTGTTTTCAGTTCGATGCTATAATTATGATTTTCAAATCAATTCAGAGTAAATTAATATAATCTACTCTTAATTGTAAATACAATATTATAAATCTGTAGACGTAGAGTTTCTGTTTATTGAACATAATTATTAAAAAGACAAAAAATAATGTTTTCTTTTGTTGTGTTACAATCATTTTTAGAATTTTTGTATGTAGTCTGTGTGTCTTGGGTGTATTAGTTTATTACAGTATTATATCACGTGTAAATTTTAAAACTAATAAGATTAGGGTTTTAGTTTTTGTTTCATTATTGGTGCTCTCTATCAAAAGATATACGAATTAATAAATAAATGTGTTCACAAGATAACTTTTAAATCGTCTTTTTCAAACAGTTACGATAGCAAAATGTACCCTTGATTAGTTTAAATGATGCTGCTTTGAAAAAAACCCTATGTAGATTTACATAGGGTTTTTTTTTTGAAGAGTGGGAAATCATCATTTGACTCCTCCCGCTCTGGGCAGAGCGGTAGGGAATGTCAGACTTCTACTGACTAAAAACCACCCATGTTCCTTTTTTGCCTTTTATGCTGTGGCCGCGATATCTCTTTCAAACAACCCGTAGCCCCGACAAGCGGCGGCCCTTGCGGGCCTCAACCATATTGCTGACATCTCTTTGAGGCGCGCGTGGAACCGAACGCGCCGTCGACACGGCCTGTCGTCGTCATAAGACAGGTGGATGGCGAGTTAGCCCACTACTTACCGTCCACAGGCCCGCGCCTACTCTGGCCGGAAGCCATCACGTGACCCCCGACGCCCAGAGCGTCTCCTATTGCGGCTGGGACAAGAGGTTCTCTCTCTCACATTACGCCACCTCCTTCGCTAGCATCCCTGCTTCGCCGAAGGAGGCGACGGCGTCCCATTCCCTCTCGCTCCGCAACATGGCTTGAACCAGGGCCGGACGCGAGAGGTCGCCGCCGCCGATCGCCGCTAAGAGAACACGACGGGGCTCAACCCAAGCGGGGCTCTGCCCAAGCGGGGCAGACCTCCGCGGTGTGCTCCACCGTGTCCTCCGGCTGATCCTCGCAATTGTAGCATCCGGGCGTTTCCTTCCGCCTGATTCGGTGCAGGTACCTCTCGACTCCCGAAACAACCGTGTCCGGTGAGGACCTGCGCCAGACGGAAGGTGATGGCGCCGTGGCGCCTCTCAAGCCACTCCTCAAAGAGGAGACTTACCACCACTGTGCCTTGCACGGGGTTGCGACAGTCGCTCTCTCCATGTCGCCATGAAATCACACCAGTGGGTTTGTCCGCCAAGCGGCAATATACCGCGGCAGCGGAGTTAACCCGCATGCAGGAAACTACATAGCCTAAACCCTATAGTGTGTGTTTGCTTCCCATGCATTAAATTTTGGCAGTTTATTTTCGTCTTCGACAGATGGCATTGTTCATTTGACACCATTTTCAGAATTGCGGTGTTAATACACACATCAAAAGTGTCTAGGGATCAACATATATTTTTGCAATAACTTTTCTCCTGATTGATATTAATTAAAATTTTCTTTAAGGATTCATCAAATAAAGTGTTTTCGTTTGTCACAGTAACGATAAACCAAGTCACCTTTGCATTAATAAAGAAATTTGCCATTTTCCTAATAAAGGGATTTTTGACATTTGAACCACTAACATTAAAGTTCGAAAAAAAGACTGAAATAACAGTTTTCTTTAAAATTTTATTGGGTAACTTAAACAATTAATAATCCGTGTTTCTACCGCGAACACTAACAACACAAGAACATCGGTTTGGCATACTCAAAATGAGTTCATCCAAATCACGCTGTGGAATGGCCGCCCATGTTCGTTGCAACAACAAAAAAAGGTCTTCTTGCGACTGGATACCCTCCATATTCGGCAGAGCTCTTCTCTGTAGCATATCCCATGCATGCTCAATCGGGTTCAAGCCTGGCGACTGAGCAGGCCAGGGCAGGACATTGATGTTAGCTGCGGCGAGAGTCTGTCTTACAACTCTTGCGGTGTGCGGTCGTGCATTATCATGCATTAACTGAAATAAGGGACCGATTTGCACTTGTAGAGGAACGATGACGTCTGATACAATCGTCTCAGTATAAATTTGAGCGTTGAGGTTGCCTCTGATCCAAATCAACTCAGTTCTTCCGCCGATCCAAATACCCGCCCATACCATGATGGTTCGTTTGCTTTTCGTGGCGTTTCGTGTGCTTTTCTGATGAGTCTCGTTTTGGTATGAGACCGGATACAAGACGTATACGACACTGGAGAACCCCTGGACGCCAACAGCGATTAAAATCCTGCCAGGAAGTCCATCTTTATAGTGGTGGAACCATCATGGTATGGGCGGGTAT
The DNA here is from genome assembly GCA_949775195.1 of Diarsia dahlii. Taxonomy (NCBI): domain Eukaryota; kingdom Metazoa; phylum Arthropoda; class Insecta; order Lepidoptera; family Noctuidae; genus Diarsia; species Diarsia dahlii. Next base: position 21,919,040 of record OX459199.1, read on the forward strand.
TTGGATCGGCGGAAGAACTGAGTTGATTTGGATCAGAGGCAACCTCAACGCTCAAATTTATGCTGAGATGATTGTATCAGACGTCAACGTTCCTCTACAAGTGCAAATCGGTCCCTTATTTCAGTTAATGCATGATAATGCACGACCGCACACCGCAAGAGTTGTAAGACAGACTCTCGCCGCAGCTAACATCAATGTCCTGCCCTGGCCTGCTCAGTCGCCAGACTTGAACCCGATTGAGCATGCATGGGATATGCTACAGAGAAGAGCTCTGCCGAATATGGAGGGTATCCAGTCGCAAGAAGACCTTTTTTTGTTGTTGCAACAAACTTGGGCGGCCATTCCACAGCGTGATTTGGATGAACTCATTTTGAGTATGCCAAACCGATGTTCTTGTGTTGTTAGTGTTCGCGGTAGAAACACGGATTATTAATTGTTTAAGTTACCCAATAAAATTTTCAAGAAAACTGTTATTTCAGTCTTTTTTTCGAACTTTAATGTTAGTGGTTCAAATGTCAAAAATCCCTTTATTAGGAAAATGGCCAATTTCTTTATTAATGCAAAGGTGACTTGGTTTATCGTTACTGTGACAAACGAAAACACTTTAATTGATGAATCCTTAAAGAAAATTTTAATTAATATCAATCAGGAGAAAAGTTATTGCAAAAATATATGTTGATCCCTAGACACTTTTGATGTGTGTATTTGTCGTGAATAGTCAACAAATACAAATTGACCGGTACACAGTAAGAAAAACAGCTGTAAAAACTTTAAAATAAAAACGTAATTATAATTAGATAAGACCCACGACGTAAATCTATTTGTTCAGTGTGGAAATCGAATACAGGACATGCAGCGCCACAGTCTAACGCCAAGGCACTGCGCCAACCGTGCCGTCTTATCGGCTGTGGCTGCCTCGGGCATTGCTGCAACTTTGCCTAACAATGGCCAGATTGCACTTTCCGTTTACAAATTGCCGTTGAATCTTACCCTAACTTGCACCATTACCAAAAAACTGCGACTGGCCATGGAACAGATGTCTTTGCAAATAAGCTGAACAGGAAAGAGTCGCCTGGAATTAGATGTAGATGCGAAAATTCCACTTTCCGAAGAGTTTTCCCATCCAGTGCCAACAGAAGCTCCCGAAAGAGTTGGGTAGTGGTGTACCTAATCGTAAACCCACATTTTGCCAGTAATGTTCAAGCGCCATGTATTAGGGGGCGTTTGATGTCTATAGATATAATATTGCCAATATTGCCATCAACCTGGCACGAAAACCAAGCTCCGTGGCCTCTACTCCGAAAACACTTCGCAATTAAACCCCGGACCTCATCCTCAGTAGTTGCAATAGGGGATCGGACAGGGTCAAAATAATATGATTCTGTTTAGTCCGTAAGTTAGATTATCGAAAAATATTGAATACGTGTTTTTTGTTTTATCAAATCAATTAAAAATGACGAAGATAAAACGTGTCAAAGATCTTGGAGTGGGGCTTGAAACGTCACTTGTGTCGTCAAAATGTACTATCATATGACGTCACACGAGTTTTCGAAGCACTGTATCGTCTCCATTTTAAGTTTACGTGAAAAAAGAAAAAATACGTGTCCAATAATTTTTGGAAATCTATCTGACGGACTAATTAGTTTTTTTTTGTCCGATCCCCTATTGAGACCACTCGATCAACGAGTCACACATCAAAATTTTCACGTGAACGAAGTCGCGGGCATCAGCTAGTAGTGTTTATAAAATGGTTGACTACGCACTTACGCAGATAATGACTTTTCCATTTCCCATCTCCCCCATCTCTCATCCCTAGCCCACCTCGTTGGTTAAGTGCTCGCTGGTACTGAGCTGAAGCTGATAAAAATACTTTGATGTCCGTGGGCGCGTGTGAAATTAGAAATGTTTACCTAGTACTCGTCAGTCAGCTGAGAAAGGGTCCAGTGAAAGGAATCATCTCAAGTTCAATCATCTCTGTAATAGTATAATATTATAGTTACATCCTTTACTTCGTGTCTGCATGTTTATGTTCAGTTTTAAGCATTTCCATAGACAAAAAATATTCATTAGACAGTCAGATAGATTAATATAATTCTTTCTGACTGACAAATATGTTTTATACTCATTTATTATTATGACATTTATATTTTTCTCCTTCATATTTCATTTCATAGCTTGCCAAAGCCATTTTCCTACACGAGGGACTATCAGCCTTAGGTACTTTAGTCAAAAAACTGCACTGTTGGCTGGGTTTACAAAATAATATTTATTATGTAACGTAAGATTTAGAGAGCAGCGATGGCCCAGTGGTGGCGGCCCCGACTTACGAACAGTAGGTCGTGGGTTCGAACCCAGGCAGGCACATTACTTTGTGTAATTTATTTCATCACCGCTGCTCTCAGAACGGTGAAGGAAAACATCGTGAGGAAACCGGCATGTCTAAGAACCAAAAATTCGAAGACATGTGACATCTACCAATCCGCACTGGGCCCGCGTGGTAGATTAAAGCCCATTCCCTCTCAAAGAGAGGAGGCCTGTGTCCCAGCAGTGGGAACATTAATAGGCTGTTGATGATGAACGTAAGATTCATCTCATGCATTTGTGTCAATGAGTTTCTGAAGAAGTCGTAATACAAGTTTGAGTGAGCGTCCACGGTTCGCTGAATTCAGTTTCGATTTCAGAACTACGTGCAATCACGTTGTTTGTTGTGTATATTACAATTATGTGATGTGTTATCTGAGTGATAAGATAGATTAATTATATGTATACTCGACACTCGTCACGCTTGTGGCACACTTACATAGTTCTCATGTTATTTTTACTTTATGAGGGAAAGAACTTTCCTAACAGGGAAATTGATTATAGCATTTGATAAATAGCAAAGAAAATCTTATTAGGTCTACACTACATTACATACATACATATAATTATATCATTCGTGTCTTACTGTACATTATAACCATATGATTCAATTTCTAATTGTGCAACAATACATCAAAAACCATAAATAATTACAGCACATCATTATATCTGTGTATTTAAAACAATTTAAGTCAGTTTATGACAATTATTCTCTACGTTATAAGAACATAATGATGGTGAAATTTCCATACAGATAGCATTACTAGCGGAAATGAGACAGTACTCGTGGTTTTTACTATCACTAAACGTAGGCAGAAGAAATTGTAAAAGAACTGACTCGTAATATTTTTTGAAATAATGAATGGTGTTGGACTACGGGTTTCTTTAGACATACGAAAACGAGATCAAAATGGTATAGAATACGTACGTAACTCGAGAGTTCGGGACCCTTTTGGATCAACTGAGTGAGGTGGTATTGTACGCAGTTCTGGAAGCCAATAGGCTCGCCCCCTATTACATGGGACCTAAACATAACTGACGAATGTGGGTGTACTATTAGTTACACCTCTGTCTAACCCTTCGGGGATTACAGGCGTGATGTTAATGTTATGTTCTAGAAGTCAGATGGTTCCCTGGCCCTCGTTTCTTACACTTTTGGTCCATCCCTCATCATCATCAGTAATCAAAAATAAATCATTCGTTTATATATAGTTAAACACTACTAATCAATTGCATCAGGTCTAAAAAACATTTATTTTCATAGTTCTTTTTTCCTAAAAACAGATATTATAATCTGTTTTTAGACGCAGAAGCACAGTGACGGCATCTTTTCCATCAAAATATTTCAGAACTCAATTACATAAGTCACTTCGCGTGTCCGATACGAATCTAAAATATAGGAAACACTGTGCTATGCATTATCTATCAAGTGGAGAAAGTGATCTTACTGTGTTATATGTGCCAACATTTTTAGTTTTTAATATTAATTATCAAAAACTACTGAATTCCTGAAGAGTCCTGTATGAAATTCTGTTTTTTTTTTTGCATGTTAACAGCCTACCTATTCAGTAAAATAATTATCTGTTCAAATAAAATGTATGATATCACGAAAATGTAAAGTAAACGACTATATTAATAAAAACGGCATTATTGAGTCCGGTCTTATAGTATTACAGATGTTTGATTAACTTATTTTTCTAATTACAAATATGTACCATTCAACATAATATAAATTATAAGTATTCAATTGACTGGTTGTAACTTTTAAGCAGCCAACATGTGCAGCAACAAGTAAACTATTTTTATTTTTTTATCAATTTTCCTTTCTTCTTTTCCAGAGAACGCACAGTAAGATGTTCGTCAGTCCTGATCGGCGCGCTGGGCATCTCACTGATAGCTCTGGCCGTGTACACAGCAGTGCTGGTGCTTACTGAGTACCGGAGTCCTCGACCATGCATCAGCGAACAGTGTGTTGGAACCGGTAGGTGTTTTTTTCTTTTTGCCATGGTCTTAGTATGGCCCAAATCTCATGTGGTCCTGTTTTATCAAAGACACTGCAGTAATCTGCCGCGGAATAATGTTGACCCTAACATCGAACCTTGAGGAACTCCAAAAGACATAGATGTTATTTACTTACAAATGATTCTGTATTCACAATGTGAATCTGTTTGGAAGGTAGTTCCTAAAAATAACTTGTTCATTGTGCATAGTCTCTTATTGTCTCAAGCTTGGATAGCAAAGTAAGGTTGGAAGTGTCAAAAGCCTTGGAAAAATATATAGGTACCAAGGCATCACATGTGGTGAATCTTAGGCATAAAACAAATGCTTGCGCCACCTCAAAATATAGAAACATTGCATACGTACTGAATTCTAAGTAAAAACTAGCCTTACGGTAGGTTAGTATTAATTGTATAAACCTGTTTACTATAATGTCGATCAACCTATTCACATCTGAATAATTAATTCTACGCGTGCGCTTATTATGCTCAATAACAAACAAACATCACGCAAGCATCCCGCCATAATCAATTACAAAAAAAAAAACACAAGTAAATACTTAAATAAATTTTATGGTAAAATGCGGAGATTACCACAATTTACCATAAGCTTGCCATAACAATTACATACTTCCACACGTGCCGATCTGTGCAATCGTAATTAGCTGGTAATTTATCGGTGTTATGTAAATATTGTAATTACTGTCTTTAACTGTCTAACATATCAACTATAAACACCATGGCATCTCCATGGGAATGTTTATCACGGAAGGATGCCTCATAGTTTTTTTGTATTGCACTTTTAATTACGAACGGACATTTTATTGCCATGTTAAAGTAATTAGGCGTTTCATTCACAATGTCATTAATGTAGCATTTGCATACGATGCAAATAGTGTTGACTCATTTTTTTAGATTGAATCTCTATCGAGTAATTAGTATTAACATTGTTTTGTCTAGAACTGCCGTGTCAGGCTATGGATATGCAGATTAGGTACCTTTAATACGGTCGAGTAGGTAGGTGTTTTAACTCTTGTTCTTATGTGAGAGAAATCTGAACAAAGAGTGAAAATAATTATAGCACCAATGGACAAAAAATGGTAACAAAAAACTGTAAGGTTCATTTTTATTGTTAACTACTCTAGCAAGATTCATATCTCGGTAGAGCTGGGTATAAAACAAAATAAAAATCCCAAAAATTTTCTTTCCTTATTAAAAAGTACTACATATATACTACTTTAAGTTGCAATATATTAACTTATGTGCTTGTAACTTGTAAGAGTGATTACGGGAAAATTGTTCCCAGTATCGCTTTCTATAACTAGTTTACTATGAATGTGTTGCATAACTAATTAATTTAATTAAGCTGCTGTATGCGTCTTTTTCCGAACTATTTACCTTTACTGCGTTTGTGAATAAAAAACAATTTACTACTACTATTTTTGTATTAGAATTTGTAATTGCTTGGGTAAACAGAATTCGAATCGATCGATCCGACCTCCGATCTGATCGATCGTTTCGATTTCGAGTTTGATGTTTTTCCTGAGAGGACACCGACGGCGTCATAGACAGATAGCTTCTGTCTATTTGTAATGTTTACCCGGCTTATGTAATTTAATTGCACAGTTTTCAAAGAAACAGCGCATTAGACCCCTTTGCACTATAAGTACCTAGCTATAATGCTCCAATTAAAATATAAATTGTTGCATACGTTTCGAAATAAAACGCATGATCTGATTTAACCCCAAGTAGTTCTTACATCACTTATTTTACAGTCCACGTGTCTTCTCCACGCAAGGGGGACAACTGCGCCACTTTGGTGAGAAAATTGTTTTACAAATGAACTCTTTTGAGTCACAGTTATCTGTATTTACATGGCAGGGTTTATCTTTGCAGGTTTGAGACGCATTTTGTAGGTATATTAATGCTAGATTTGTACGTAGTTTTTATTTTTACACGTGTTGATATACATGGACATAGTACTTAGGATAATTGTGTCATTTGTTTTTGAATTTTAAATTATTTTCATACATCAATAAAAACATCGATCCATCCGATGCATTCGTTAGACTGTGTTTAGCTGTCGTTTGAACAAGGAAGATTACATAATGCGTTCTTATTTGTTTACGTTTAGTTTCACTTTTAAAATATTTTTATTATACCCGGTGTTTATTGGTGTTTTGTCCAATTTTGGGATCGTTGATGGCCGCATTGCTTCGGCAGTTAATAATGATAATACTATCACCAAAAATACTGTTATTGAGGAAACAGGTTTGTTTTTTTTTTGTTTTAGTTTTTCTTTGTTTAGATACTTTTGCCGATATTAAGAAGAAAGTTCACAGACACTAATAAGATAGCATCGCTTTTATTTAACAACTTTTAAACTGAATGCTAATTAAATTATTACAATAATTAGATCCCTAAAGTTATTTTTATAAAACTATACTTCTTGCTTTTTAGCGTTAAATACTTTTGAATTGAATATTGCTTTGTTCCGTGTGGTGTCGGACGTAAAGAATAGCACCATCCCATATCTTCCCGTGGGTGTCGTAAGAGGCGACTAAGGGACTTACCAGAGAATGGGCAGCAGCGTTCTCTGTGTCTTTGTAACAACCATACTGCGATCGCCAACCCGCCTGCCAAGCGTGGCGATTATGGCAAACCCCCCCAAAAATGCCTGGGGGAGGCCTATGTCCAGCAGTGGACGTCTTTTGGCTGAAATGATGATGATGATGATTGCTTTCTTTAACTAATATTAGGAAGAAAAACCAAAAAAATAATATCATTATTATTAAATTACTTACTTACCTTCTTTTGCAACAACTTATCTAATTATCATCGAGATAATAATTTAACTTATCAATTGCTTATTTTACTGCATCATTTGTCTGTGCCAGTGCGGTGGGTAGGCGTCGAGTTACATAAAACCGTTGTTTATTATAAGATATTGCGCGCATATTTTATGCATTTGTAGAGAAAGCTAGCGAGCTTCCTGTTTTGCCCTCTCTCCTCGTGGCGTGCGAACTATAGGCTGATTTGTGTAATTAAATTTTTTTGAGTTGTTAGTAAAAAATGTTTTAAGTACTTATTACTGTTTCATAAAATTGATTGAAACTACTGATAAGTACTGGTGGTTGTTTTATTTTAAGTTTCTCGATTGTTATATTTTGTCGCGGTTTGAACTCGACTTCTCGAGTGACGAGTGACACGCGTTACCGCGGGAACTCGAACTCGCGACCTCGAAGGCATTTACTACCTAAGTCGCTTTTCATGTCTTGTCTTTGTCACCACGTCGATTTTCTAAACTAGGTGTGCTATCTTGTACACCAAATGGCAAAATATAGAGCGCATATGATTTATGAACATGTAACATCTCTTTGTAAAACAATCTGAATCTTGCAATGATACAGTATTCTGTATCATTCAGAGAATCCATTCGTGTCGGAAGGGTTAAGTATATACTAAAATATTGGTGTCAAACTAATATAAAATAGGAAAATCTCAATGTTTTCTCAAATCATAAAAATAACCGGGTAACCAATTATTCATGAATATGTCTCATCTACAGCCTCAAGAATCCTGCAAGCCTTAAACAAAGACGTGGACCCCTGCACAGACTTCTACGAGTTCGCATGTGGAGGCTGGATCAAACAGAACCCGGTCCCAGAATGGGCCACATCCTGGGACCAGCTGGCGAGGCTCAGGGAACAGCTGGTCAGTGACCTGAGAGAACTGCTCGAGGCCAAGGAGGACGACGGACTGCCAAACAGTGTGGTGAAGGCGAAGAGTCTGTATAGGACTTGTATTAATACTGGTGAGTGCCTGTAACATACGTGGTGAAATGTTGGTGTTCGGAACAGACACCAGCACATCAAGTTACCCGAAACTGTAAAAATTTCCCAATCAACCTTGACCTAATGCTTTAGCGATAAAAATACAGAATCTTAATTATAGACTTTTCGATTTTAGACATACGAAAAGAACAATGGCGAACTCCCAAACAATGACATTTTTTTTGCCTATGAAAATATCTAAATGTAGAGTTTGAATTTATGAACAGTGACAGAACTAATTTAAATAACTACTTACATATAACATAGATACCTACAGTATTTGCCTCAGTCCCTTAAATTCACTGATAGACTATAAGGGCTAGTTTACGGAGACGCGGGGAGTCGCGCGGCGCGTGCAGAAGGCTCGTCTCGCTTTTTTATTAATTTACTGAGAGACGGATCCACCGCAACAAACGCTGCATTTTAAACTAACGAGCGAAAAATCGCTTCTCGTAAAATCAACGTTTGAAATCGTTAACTTTTTCATACATCGCCATGTGTTTGAATTAAAAACGCAGCACGCGCCGCGGGACGTCCCGCCTGTACGTAAACATGCACTAAGACTGAGACTGCAACTCTGCCGCACGTGAATCCACATTAATCCACATCACAACATCTTTCTTATACTCGCTCAGTGATGGATGAGGATTGTGACCTTATTTATTATAATCTTTGATCCCATCTTCTCCTGGCTTGGCGCCAGAAATGTTGGTCCTGGCCTAGGCTAAGCTAGAAACAACAAAAAACAACTATAAACATATCCCACTCTTCCTTCCAGATAAACTAGAGGAAGATGGCATCAAGCCGATCCAGAAACTCCTGGAGAAGCTAGGCCTACCTCCCCGCCCACCAACAGATGTCAGTACCAACTTCACATGGGAGGAGGTGGCGGGAAGAGGCCGGAGGATGCTCGGGCTTAACGTGCTGCTGAGCGTGCAGGTGGCTGAGGATGTCAGGAATACCAGCAGGAATCGTGTTGTGGTGAGTGGATCATATATAAGTATTGTTTATCAACCTTTATAACCTGCACTTTTCTTAACAGTAAGGACAAAGAATCCCTAAGAAACCTTAAAAAAATGTTTTTTATATGAAGGTAGTCCACGTATTGTGAGAAACATGCAAAGAGCCCAAATGCAATGTTAAAGATAAGTTAATCAAAGATACTGTTCATTAATGAAGTATTAAATCGTACCATCATACCCGTTTTAATTGACTATATGGTTTGATTAAAAAAATATAGCAGTAACTGCGGGAACCACACTATTTTTAAACGAGTTAAAAGCATCTTCTATACTATAATTATGCTGTTTTTTTAAGTCTACAGAAACTACCAATTTTATTAGCAAATTCACAATGTCAAAACATCACTCTCCTTCCAGATCGAGCAGGTGTCCCCAGGGTTCAGTGACCGCTACCTGCTGCAGCCGGAGCAGTTCTCTCACGAGTTGGAACAGTACCAGAAGTACATCAGGTCCATGATCAGCATCGCAGACAACGAGACCGATGCCGAGCAGTTCGCCGTTGATATCGTGGAGTTCAGCAAGAAATTGGCTCAGGTTAGTTTGTGGATCTTATTCTCTTGGTGATAATACAAAGTTTGTTTAAGCTTTTCGGAAGACATCTTTACATTATTTTTATTTTTTTTAATTCGTGTCATAGCCAATTATCCTTTACTCAATTACTAAGATTTCAAAAAGAAGCAAAATCAGTTACTAATTTATACCAAAAATCAACGCTAAATTTTCTGTACTTAAAACCAAAATTCGAATATTTATGTATGTAACATCTACCAACCCGCACTGGGTCTACGACTTTACGTGGTGGAATATAGCCCATTCTCTCTCAAAGAGAGGAGGCGTGTGTCCCAGCAGTAAGAAATAGGAATATTACAGGCTGATTATGCTATGCTGATAATGGCTTTTATGCTTTACGTTCTGAAAGAATAAGTAGACAATCTGTCAAACGAGTCTTTGCCCAGAACAGTTTCTCGTTCACTTGACAAGCCTCTGCTAAGTTCCAGTGTCTAATCTCAAAATACTGTTCACAGATAATGACCCCAGTGGAAGTGCGTCGCAGCGGTACCCACCTGTTCCACGAGGTCAGCGTGCAGCAACTGTTGCAGGGCTCCGCCGGGGGACCCAAGCAGTGGAAACTGGTACGTACCAATTCTCTGTTATTTCCACGTTTCATAAGAATTTAATAGTCTTAGAAAGGATTATTTTTATACAAACTCCATCTTCAATTAAACAACCACGTTTGTAGTGTAGTGGGCAGTTAGTTGGTCGACTAACAGACAACTTCATCAAATGAAACAACAGGAAAGCGAGAACTCGATATTCTTTGGCTAACTTACGATAATTTACGTGAATTGCTTGCCAAGTTGGCCAAAGAACATCGAATTCTCGCATTTCTTATTCGAAAAAGCTGTTGGACGCCACAGTAACTAAAAAATGTACCTTCCTACGACAAAATTTTTAACCGATTTAATTTAGTAACAAATACAATCACACATTTCCCCTTACCCTTAAAAATAAGCCATTCATCTTACCTTTTTACCATTCTTCAAAACCTCATCCCTTTCTCCTCAGCACGACTGGGACCGCTACCTAAAGCTGGTGTTCGCCAACACGAGCGTGGTGCTGCAACAGCATCAGGACAGAGTCATCGTCATGGACCTGCCTTATCTTCAGAAGTTGTCCATGTTGCTGGCTGATACCAAGCCTGTTATTATTGGTAAGATTATTTAGATTTTAGAGCGGTCATTAATCTTCTACAACAATTTAAGTCTTCTGCTACTTCTGTGACTGTAGCTTCACTGTTTTTTTGACATTCAAAAGTGCCTGTAGTGGTGTACCTAATTGACATAAATGCTTTAAGCTTTACTTTGACTTTCTAGAGCTGATTCATCTACCTAGATAGATGTATTTGTATTATTAGCCACCTTCATTTGAAAGAAAAAATACTGTCGCAGTTCAAGCATCACATTTTTTTTCCCAGTATTAAAAACAATATGAAAGTGGAGCAATTATTTATTGTATGCTCAATTCTCCATCTTGTTCCCCAGAACGTTTCCTCTGGTGGAGCGTATTCTCGACAGTAGCCCCGATGACGTTGAGCACGTTCCGCTCGCTCGGGTTCGAGTTCTCGCGCGCCGTGTTCGGTCTGCAACAACGCACGCCGAGATGGAAGAGTTGCACCGCCAATGTTAACGCTAACTTCGGTGTCGCGCTCTCATACCTATATGTCAAGAAACACTTTGACTATACGTCGAGGCAAAAGGTGAGTGTTCGACAAGGTGACACTCTGTCGCCTATTTTGTTTTGGACTCATAAGATTTATGGCTACATAAATTTAAAAAAACTGAAACCCTTTAAAACTTTAGACAATTTTAACTACAAACAAAATAAACTTTTGATAATTGATTGAATGCGTAGCAGATAGATTAACGTTACCGGTTGTCGTAGCAAGCGTAGCCATTCCATTGCTACGCCGTAGCCGCCGTTTTATGAGACTGTATGACGCCTACATAAAAATTAATATAATTAGGTATGTCTATCCATTGCAACATTGTACAACAAGATGCAATAAGTATTTATTGTCACATTGATTTAATTTAATTGATTGTAAAATGACGATAGAATGTATGGACAGTTATGAAATGCTTCTGACAACAACTTTGAATAACAATTTACTACGCATGTAAAATTTTTGAATAGCCGGTCCATTTCTCCAAGAGCAGCTCGTGGCTAAATAATAACAGACGCACGGATCAATCTTCCCGTTAAGCCGTCAAATAGGCAGTTGCTTCATGTAAAATACTGGTATTCAGCTGCGTCTGGCGAGACTACAAACCCATGTCAACCAACATAGTTGGAAAAAGGCTAGGATGATGGTTCATATCTCCAAAACTTCATTTAAGTCGACCTCCCCAGGCTATCGAGATGGTGGAAGACGTCCGCTCAGCGTTCGCAGCAGCAGTACAGGAGCTGGACTGGATGGACTCCAGCACTCGGCTGAAGACGCTCGACAAACTGAAGGCTATCCGCAACTTCGTGGGCTTCCCCGCCTGGCTGCTCACGCATGAACAGCTTGATAAGCATTATAAACACGTGAGTATTCGTTTTGTGGGATGATTGTTGCTTTTTGGTTTGCTAGATTTGATACCTGCGACTGGGCTCTAAGTTGCGGGCAAAAATGCTAATGGATAAAAGACTGGTCACCGCTCCATTGACCAGTCTTTCATCCATTAGCATTTTCCCCGGAACTTGGCCAGAACGCCAGAACCGAAACCGTTTAAGAATTAAGTACAGTGTTTTGTCCAGCAATAACCGGGAATGATGACGATGATATATTAAAGCGTCCCATTTTGGATAACAATTTATTTTTTTGGAATTCGTTCATTAAATACATTAATTCGTAGCCGCATTACTTAGAAAGTATTTTTGATTTTGAAAAAGATTTAACTCCTTTAATTTCCTAGTCAAAGTAGTCAATATTAATTTGTTTGTTCAATGTCATCGGATACTTCCTCTCCTTTTGGTATAAGTATTCTTCTCTTTACTTATACCAGCATGCTTCAGATATATTTCGGGATGGTATATGTACCTAAAGCAAAGTCGCCCGTGGGTGGTATTAAACTCTGACACTAACCACCACCACTCCTATTTCCCTATCCTTTCATCTCTTACTCATATTTGATGTATCATTTGGATTCCAGGCGGAAGTAGTAGAAGGCAACTTATTCGAGACGTACCTGAAGCTGACATTCGCGGCCGTAAAGAAGTCCCTGGAGTCGCTGCGAGAGAAACCCGACAGGAACCGATGGGTCGCCACGGCTACCACTGTCAACGCGTTCTACTCGGCTACCCTCAACTCTGTCAGTAAGTATACCAACGGAAGAATTTATTTAAACTATCTGCTCTTTTTGTGAAATTCGCCGTAAAACAGCCAAACGGTTTTTCGTCATCACGTATACACACTATGACACTAGTCACAATGCTGAAACATTTTGAATTTGCAACTGAATCAAACTGGCTGAGCTTCTAGTTCCGATCTTGGGTCTGATCGGTCCGTAATTACATTATCCCTTCGACGATCACCTTGTGATATCCTCGGTATCTACCTACCTATTTTTTTTTATTGTTTTCGTAATTAACTTAAATATTTTACTTTTTCAGCTTTCCCCGCCGGAATATTGCAGCCACCGTTCTACGGAAATGGAATTGAGTGAGTACCTACTCTCAAATTCTTGATTTATTCTTCACCTACTCTAGTTACAAAATAAAATAAAACTTTTTAAAGTTATCAAAAATATTTCGAACGGAAGAATTAACGTAAAATATATGTTTCAGAGCGATCAACTACGGATCTATTGGTGCCATAATGGGACATGAAGTCACACACGGATTTGACGATCAAGGTAAATTAATACGCCTTCTTTGGTAGTCAGACATCAGTAGGAATGAATCAAAGCTATTCCACAAAAATAATGGGCCAACATCAATTGATGGAAACTATTAAAATAAGTAAATAAGCCTTTTTTTTTGAGGGTGGGATATCCTCAAATGACTCTTCCCACTCTGAGCAGAGCGGTAGAGAGTGTCAGACTTCTACTGACTAAAAACTTGTTCTTTCTAGGCCGCGGATCTCTTTCGAACAACCCGCAGCCACGACGGGGAAAGAAGCATCATGTACCTACTCTACTAAGTAGTATATTTGCTTACCGCTCATGTCCTCAGGTCGTCGCTACGACGAGGAAGGCAACCTGAAGCAGTGGTGGTCTGCGGCAACCCTGGAGCATTACCACAGCAAGGTGCAGTGCATCATCGACCAGTACAGCAAGTATCACATGCCGCAGCTGCCAAACTATACCGTAAGTTCTTCTTCTTTTGCCAATTCTCTCTGGCCACTTGTTGCTGTACAAATGTCCATTTTACTTGACGGTAGACCAATGTTCCGCTACGGAATTGTGAAGGTTCCAGAAAGCTGTGCAACTTTTGTAGGCCAATGGGGCCGAAAAGTTTTGGATGGTTATCGCGAACCGGAAGGCGTTGCGTTGCGCGGCTTCCCTCTAGGTGGACCGATGACCTGGTGAAGGTTGCAGGAACCCGCTGGATGCGAGACGCACGGGACCGCGAGATGTGGTGGCACTTGGGGGAGGCCTATGTCCAACAGTGTTCGGCTAAAATGATGATGAGGACGGGAGCGGTTAGTGTTTATTGCGACCCCTTCCTCTGGAGCGCAAAACGACTCTCCATCTGGCGCGCCGAAGACGAGGTTCTACTTCCTCGGTAGCGCGTACCCGAGTCCTCTCTGTCACTGGGCACCATCCCGCCAGCTCGCAGGCGGGAAGCAACTCAGTTTGCTAGTTCCTTTCCAGAGTATTAATATCCACATCCCCCAGGTGCACGGGTTCAACACACAAGGCGAGAACATCGCGGACAACGGCGGGCTGCGCGCCGCGCTGCACGCCTACCTGCTGCACGCGCGGCGCGACGCGCACGACCAGCGTGCCACACTGCCCGGCCTGCCGCACTACAAACCTGATCAACTGTTCTTCTTGGGATTTGCGCAGGTTAGAGATCCAACTGATATAAGCGATAGGCCATGGTGGGTATGGCTCCAAAAGATGAACCACTGAAGGACTTTTCTAAGGCCTTTACGCCAAAACTGACTGGCAATGTGCCCTCACATTGCCAGTCCTGAATGGGTGACCGATGAGGAAGAAGAGTAGTCACCGCAAACCGAAAGATGAATCGACGGTAGGTTTTTTTTGGAGGGTGGGAAATCATCAAATTTAATGACTACTCCCGCTCTGGGCGGAGCGGTAGAGAGTGTTAGACTTCTACTGACTAAAAACCACCCATGTTTCTTCTTGGCCCTTTGTTTGTATCCGGGGCCGCGGTATCTCTTTCAAACCACCCGTAGCCCCGGCAGGGTCCAGGGTAGCCTTCGAAAAGTATGACCCTGATAAAGGTCGCGGGAAACTGATGGATGTGGGAGACATATAGGACTCGTAATCACGACAATGCTTTTGAGCCAGCAAAAAATCTGCAGTTGAACGTTTACAGCTACCTACCCCAAAATTATGTAGGTAATAATCACACACACAATGGTAACAATTTTGCAATGACAACGTGTTATTTGTATATACCTTGCAATAAGGTTTTCAGTTTTCGCAGTGCAAGTTTTCACTGATTTGCAATGTACTGTACTTAATTCAGGAATGGTATAAGTACTACTCGTACGAGTATGACACCTACCTACATCGGAAAGCGAACAAAATTTTGCCAAGATCTCTACGACACATCATTAGTTCAAAGGCACATACTCATAAAAACGCATCCACAGCTTCCCTTCAAATATTAACCTTCTCTTCCCCACAGATTTGGTGCGGCAACTCAACAGTGGGCGCTTTAAAATCCAAAATGGTGGAAGGAGTGCACAGTCCGAACAAGATCCGTGTAATAGGAACATTGAGCAATTCTGCAGAATTCGCACAAGCTTGGAGTTGTCCCGCGGGTTCGCCCATGAACCCGGAACACAAGTGCGTATTGTGGTGACACTGTGATTTAGAATAGGACTACCAAAGACTATATTAGCTTAGAGGAGCTACACATGATGTTCGAGTCGGCACATATTTTGCCGACCCGATGTAAGTAGCATGCCTTACTGAAAGTTACCGCCTTAGGGTTTACGTACAACTTTTATACTGTGATGCACTCTTGGTATTATGCGATGGGAGCTTTATTTTTACCCGACTGCGGCAGAGTCCAAAAGGAGGGTTATGTGTTTTTTAAGTAGTCATTTGTTTTGAAGAAGTGGAAATTATATTATAGTAGTCAACCAAGATAATCTGACGATTGCGCGAATTTCGCCCATTCTTCGGCTTATTTTCACACATTCGGTGGATAGCCCAGCCCTTACAGAGAAGATGCCTGCGTCCCAGCGGTGGGAACTTTACAGGCAGATTATCATACTGTGTACTACGGTGTTGCCATCATACATTATTCCGTATTCGGAGCCAGTCTTCGAATAAACAATTCCTTACTATTTTTTTTTAGTTGTAAAGATAATAATTTAAATTGTGCAATCCGCTATTTGCTTTCATTTCTTTCTTTCTGTCTTGAATATCACCCGAAGCTAAATATTTGTAGATTTAGGGATGTTTACTAACTAAAAAAAATATGATACTACTTAGACCGTCTGTTAGATTATCGAAAAATATTGGATACGTATTTTTTGTTTTATCAAATCAATAAAAATTGACGAAGATAAAACGCGTCAAAGATTTGAGTGGGAGGTGGTGACGTCACTGCTCGCTAAGAAATGTCATACTAATGTCTTAGAATATGACGTCACACGAGTTTTCAAAGCACTGTATCGTCTTCATTGTTTGTTTACGAGAAAAAATAAAAAATATGTGTCCAATATTTTTTGGAAATCTACCTGACGGACTAATTAGATTTTTTTTGTTAACATCCCTATAAATTGTCTTATTAACTTGGTTGGCTATTACGTTTATGTTGTAACGTTCCTGACAATGAGTGATAGAACCCTCCAATTATTAGGAGTCGGTTAATGTGTGTTTACAGCTCAATGGAAAGAATTTGAACTCAGGAATTGTTGATCACCCGTCGATATCTTACCCATTGAGCTATTGTATTTATGTTTAATTAGATTTAAGTAATATTTAAGAATTATATTGACTAATCAGGGACAATCTAATTTAATTAAAGAAACTTAAAACATATTTTAACTACTTTAAACAATAGTTAAAACATATTTTAAGTTTAAAATCTATTTTATAATCTTTTTCCAAATGATATTATTTAATTCGATGTCTATTTTGAATTTCTAATTAATATCATTATATCGCGCATTAACTTGAGTGCATCTATTAATGTAGGTAATGAACAAAAATTATTTATTAAGAGAAAAATTAAAACGAATTTAAACATGAAAAAAGATTTTTTTTATATTTCCTCTTTGCTTTTTACGACGCTTATTACCACATTACTATTTCATTATCAGAAACAACAGATAAAAGGGAAAAAACTAAATTTTGTCTATATAGGTAACCTGACTGATGGATGACTTGACTATAACAGTGCTGCATGTTTGTCGCCGTCCCATTTTTTTATCCTTATAATTTTCCAAATTACTAATTGCATAGCATCCCCCTGACGTCATTCAATCTCAAAGGAACCAGGCAATACTGTATATTCAATTCATCTGTTACAAATTACATGTATTTAATACTTTCAGTCGTCTTTTACGTCACTCACGGCTGATTAAATATTGAAGTTCTACTTAAAATAATAATAATAAAAGCCACTTATGTTACTTCTTCCTCATATATTGGAACTGATACACCGGCGCAGCACTCTTGGTACCAAGTTTTAACCTCTTCGGCTTCATGACCTTCACATCTTGCAGGTGACGCTTCAACTCCATCTTCTGTTGAATGACTGTCAAATCCTTCTCCCTGTCTATCCTCTTTGAAAGCTCGCTGTAGATCTTCTGTTTTTTCTTCTTCATTGATTCCAAAGTCTGGAAATGAGAATTTCAATTTAATCTGTCCAAATGTTACAAAGAGTTGTGCACACTTTTCTGTTGTTGTTTTCAGAAGATAAAGCAAGAGTGAGTCACAAGGATTAGGGCTCTGATTGATTTAGAATTCTAGATTACTAGGTTACAAAGTTGCCATTCATTAGATAGAATTAATATTTTGATGAATTAATGTTACTTTTCAATTTTCTAAGTTTGTTACATCTAGCTAGACTCATTTGTAACGGATTAACTAACTAACGTAACTTAGCAGGAGACAAATGATAAATTAAAAATTGGAAAGCCATGTGGGAAGCCTTGGCTCAGCAGTGAGATAGAGCAGAATGATATAAAAAGGTATAAAATGCCACCTATTAGTGCCAACTTCAGAAATAGGGATGTTAACTAAAAAAATCTAATTAGTCCGTCAGATAGATTTCCAAAATTTATATTGGACACATATTTTTTCTTTTTTCTCGTAAACAAACAATGAAGACGATACAGTGCTTTGAAAACTCGTGTGACGTCATATTCTAAGACATTAGTATGACATTTCTTAGCGAGCAGTGACGTCACCACCTCCCACTCAAATCTTTGACGCGTTTTATCTTCGTCAATTTTTATTGATTTGATAAAACAAAAAATACGTGTCCAATATTTTTCGATAATCTAACAGATGGACTAATTAGAATCATATTTTTTTTAGTCAGTAAACATCCCTATTAGCTGAATGTGGTCCAATTCTAATTTCTTAATTATAATAATAATTAAGATATTAGAATATTAATTAATATTAGGCTGCGGAGAACCTCAAGCGGCGTAAATATAGTAACCTTTGTGGAAACTATATTTTCGAGCCGTTTGGGGTTGAAACTTTAGGGCCGTGGGGTCCTAGTGCACACAGCCTTTTTAAGGATACTTCAAAACGCCTTGTTGACATTCCTCCGAACCAAGGGCTGGCTTTTTCTTTGGCCAGAGGATAAGTATTGCCATACAACGCGGCAACGCTGCCAGTCTCTTGGGTACTTTACCTGCTGACAGCGTTGAGGAGGAGTTTTTCGATGCCCTTTTATAGTTAGTTTGTTTTTAGGTTAGTTTAATTTATATATTGTAAGACTATACTAAATATATAAACTAAAGTAACCTAAAAATATATTTATATATTTAGTATATAGTCTTACATTTATAAATAGACTAATAATAAGTAATTAAAAGAAGTGCAATATCTTAAGAGTACCTAGTACTAAGTAATATTAGTAAATACCAACCTCATCATTAACCTCAGGTAGTACAATCTTATCCAAGTCTGCCATTCTGGGCCTGTTGGACTTCCTGCCCAGTAACGCTGGGTGGGTGTCCAGTCTCTTAGCCAGGTCAAACTCTTTCTCTTCTCCTTCGTCTACAAAGAATGTGTGCGTGTTTGGAGTTGCTTCTGCTACATCCGTCATGTGGAGCTGTGCCTATGGAGTCAAATGAAGATATTAGTATGAAGAAGTTTGTTACACTGTTGGAAATTATAGAAGAAGCTGTGAATATTATACAAATAAGGATGACATTTAAAAGCTTACACAAATAAATATATTTTATGTTTCTACGGTCTATCATCCAAAGCATGTGTGGAAGATTTTGCTTTTACTGATAAGACCACCATTGTAACTAAAGAATTAGTAATATTGTAAAACAGTTGTTTTTTGTGTGCAATAAGTTCAGGATTTATTTATATCATGACATGATGCTGGTATGACACCACGAAAAATACTGGTTGACTGGTAGAGAATGCCTTGTGCCATTAAGTCCGCCTATGTACCACTCTTGTACATGAAGTTTAAATAAATAAATAAAAATTGGGATATAGCAAAAAACACAATTTCAATCAATATACCAATACTGAGAACATACCTGTAGTCTATTGATTCTCCGGCTCTCTATTGTCCTCTTCATATTGATGTACTTTATATCTTGCGTCTGCATCAGCTTCACCTGCTCCGTCGAGTGCTCGTCCACCTTCTCAACTTCATGATGCTCCTACAAAGTTATTACAAGACTGGTTAAGCATCTCAATATTAACATTGAATATTCTTTGGTATGATAGTTTTCCCGGACTGCCAAGGAAGGGTTTTGGTTTTGTGCGTATCTTGTTTCAATGGACATTCTTGAATAGGACTATCAGCCCATATCTATGACCAGTACATTGTTGGGTGCAGAATAACGTGTGGAACAAAAAAAAATACTTTTTACTTTTAGTGGTCATGTTTACAAAACCAAATTTGATACTAACTAGTAAAATGAAAAGTGCAATTAATTGTTACAAACGAAATACAATCACAAAAAATTAAAACGATTGGTTTTAGTTCATGTTATGCTGAACATTAAGGTTTTGAAAGCAGTCTTGTAGCCTGTGTAGGTCACTTGACTCACCCCATCTTTCACTCTAGAATTGATCATATGAAAGTAGAACTCATCAGGATTCTTGTCCAGCGTCCTTTTCCTCAATAACTTCAGAGTTTCCCCTTTCTCATGATAATCGTCTGCCCGCTTCTTGTAATCTTTCTTCTTTTCAAGTAACCCCAGGTGTTTCCGCGCCTCTGGTTGATGACGCTCTTTGTGAGTCTTCTGGTTGGCCTTTGCGGCCTTTCTCCATGACGACATTGTGATATTATAGGACTTTAAAACTTTAATTTGTCTGAACAAAAACAACACGAACTACAACATAACCTCACCACGTGTGATTGACATTGACAGTTGACAGTGACACTTGGCATTTTGGCAATGACAACTTGTCCTATTGCTCTATGTTATGGTTGCGTTCGCTCAAGTTATTATTGCTAATGCTGTAAATTGACCGATCATTCTAATCGATTGAAATGACGCCTGTATTATGAAACTGAAGCGATTTACGAGACATTCATTTATTCCGATATGTTCTAAATCAACATTTAGTCATAGCGCATCACAGACGCAGCAGGCTGATCGCTACCTTATTCATGGACAGTGACAACAATCGACTAGTTACCTACAGTGACGAGTAATGAAAACCAAGACAGTGACGCTACTGTCCCATCGGTATTTCGACCCAATAACATAATATCAGTGGGGCTATGGTAGTCTGTCTGTCTTGCTGTTATCAGGATACCTACTTAAAACTGCCTAGCTAGGACGATTGAAATGTTTGCAAGAATTAAGGGATACCTACTGCTTTATTGACATCCGTCGAGTAAAAAAAAGACATAGTTTGTTAATAAAAATATTATTTATTTGAGAGGACCATATTTGATTTTAGAAATTGTAAATCATATTTTTGTAGAAGAATTTATGAAGCAATAATAATAACTTCGAGGTTTATGCATTTAAACATGTAATCAATACTGTTGTAGAAATTGGACAGGCACACTTGTACGTAGGTATATCAAATAAATTAACAGGTTGTTGGTTGTGACATGGGATACTGCTAGGGTTTCTGTTGCTTAAGCACCAGCAACACTGCAACATCCCATGTTGCCAGCTAAGTACATGGTTTCTGAAATAGATAAACAAGTTGCTAACAAAATATTTCTATTTCTTTGATTTATAAAAAAAAACCACTTCACCCACGACAATCACCGACTGAGGTCTACCGGACAGGTCCGGAGGTGGTATACCTCGACCTAGCAGTTGGGTCTATTTCCGACGATGTTCTTATGGCTACCGGTAACTTTGCAAACAAAAAGTAAAGGAATTCCAACGCACTGAACAGTCCCACCCCCAGAAACATGTTGAAAACTCCGCCTAGAGACGCTGTAACAAAGAAATAGGATTATTTTACATAATATCACGCTCGTAATCCCCGGAGGGTTAAGCAGCGGTGTACCTAATATTACACTCACATATTGCCAGTTATGTTAAAGTCCCATGTAATAGGGAGCGAGCCTATTGCCAACAACCAGGCACAAATCCAGACTCCGTGGCTGTTACCCAACCCAATTTACACTTTGCCCGACCCGGGAATCGAACTCAAGACCTCATGCTCAGCAGTTATATTCATCGCTCAAATATGCTGTTTTTTGAGCGAAACTACCTTCTTCTGTTCTTATTATCATCATCCGCCTATAATGTTCCCACGTGCGGGACTCAGGCCTCCTCTCTAGGAGAGGGATGGGCTATAATCCACCACGCGGGCCTAGTGCGGATTGGTAGATGTCACATGTCTTCGAATTTTTTGGTTCTAAGACATACCGGTTTCCTCACGATGTTTTCCTTCACCGTTTTGAGAGCATTGATGGTTCATATTATAGACAACTATAATATTATGTCAAAACAAAGCCTGTGGCGCTCAGTTTCTAACAGAACGTGTTATTATAACATTTTTTCTCAAACATGCTTGGAAATTTGAGCATTATTTTGACAACCTTCTTCGAGATAAATCGAAATTGCTGTACTGGCCAGATACATGCGACCAGCGGCCGGCAAAAGTTGTATGAAAATCCATATCTGTCGTGTTTAGCGGCCAAATAAATTACATACTATACTCATATCTGTCGTGTTATTTAAAAATGGAACGATCTTTTACTCTGAACCATAGCAACCAAGGAGGTGACTTATTAAAGGTTTTATTTAAATTTCGAATTGGCTGAACTCTTCAACGCGTGAAAAATTATTGTTGTATGTGATTTTGAAAAGTAAATTGTATTTAATTTCCTCGCATTATTTGAGAAAAGTACTATACAAGCCTTGGCCACAACTAGGCATTGATGGACTTACGTATGTGTGCCTCGGCTTCGCCTCGGCCCACATTTACACGTTCGTCCATCAATGCCTCTGTTGCTGGCCGCTGCAGTAATGTACTATATCAGGAGCGCCCCTGCTCTGATTGTTGGAATTTATTATTTATCAATATCAAACACGCTTGACTTGCGTATAATTTTGACGTGACCATGGTTAGTTCCAGAAACTTTCTTTTAGACCTGAAGGCCTACAATAGGGGCACGTGGGTGGTTTTTAGTCAGTAGAAGACTGACACTCCCTTCCGGTCTACCCGGCGGGAGGGGTTATTTGATGATTTCTCAGAACCCAAAAAAAAAAAAATAAGGCCTACCATGACTTCTTCAAACAGTCCTAACTTATTCTTAATCCAGTGTGGAAAAGAGATGGCGCTAGACACCCTGTATAGTTCTGTCACGTTTCCACACTGGAATAAGATTAAGTTTTAAGGAATGTTTTAAGACGTCATATTGACCTGATAATTGGTAGTCTGTAAATAGATACTTACATAGCAAAGTGAGCCAAGTTTCAGTGGGGTTCAGAACGAACACTCGCGAATGGCCCACATTCACTCTCAAGTTCACTACTACTGTTGGCGTCACGTTTAGTCCATAGCTGTAAGCAATTTAATTTTATGTAATTCACAGTCGGAAACCTACTCTTTATTTACAATTTTGTACCTTGTGGGAATCGAACCAGCAGACAATCGCTCGGTCACTGCGCCAATTGTGTCTTTGTACATAATAAGTTGTAAGTAGATACCTAGAAGTCTACCTAATATTATTGGGTGCAGTAATTTCTGAAAGGGTGTTTGGTTTATGTATGTTTTTTTTTTTTTTTTTTTAAATTTATCTCCAATCAGCCTAGCAGCTTTAATCAGATGGGATGATGTTGTTTCTTCGACTTTTAGAAAGTGCACATCCTGTGATGTGTCATCTCTTTCTGTTTTTCATTTAATTTTATATGGAAGCCAATCGCATTCTTTTCAGCCGAAATAGGCAGTTGTTGGTGTTTATGAGCTGTGTAGCCAGATGGTTGCTGTGTCGCTCAAGGCGTTGTTTGTAAGTTACAGAGGAACTCTCTATTTCCTCCCTGACTGTCGGAATTTCCAGGTAATCATGCACTTCCGTGTTCCGCGTGAACCATGGCGCATTGATGAGGATCTTTAACACTTTGTTCTGGTAGCGCTGGAGGATTTCAACATTTGAGTGGCTCGCTGATCCCCAGAGTTGTTTATACCATATGACCAAATCGGTTTGAGAATACACTTATAAATAAGGACTTTATTTTCCAAGCTCAGCGTTGAATGTCTGCCTATCAGCCAGTACATATCTCCAAACTTTCTATTTGCCTGTTCTCTTTTAGCCTTTATATGGGCTCGCCAAGTGAGTCTCCTATCCAGGTGCATGCCTAAGTATTTTACTGTCGTGTCTGTTGGCAAGACAGCACCGTCTAGTGTAACTGGTGAACAGTCCCCTCTCTTTAGTGTGAACGTTATGTGGACCGATTTTGTGGGGCTTGCTCGGATTCTCCACTTTTGTAGCCATAGTCCAATTTCGTTCAGGCATACTTGCAGTTTTGCGGATGCTGTGTTTGGATCCCTACTACAGGAGAGGACTGCAGTGTCATCTGCATAGGTTGCAGTCACAACTTTATCCGTGGTGGGTAGGTCAGCGGTGTAGATTGTGTATAGAATGGGACCCAGCACCGAACCTTGGGGCACTCCTGCTTCTATTTGGCAGATTGATGACAAAGAGTCTTCGCATTTGACCTGGAATAATCGGTTTTGCAGATAGGACTTCAGTAAAATGTACGCAGTATTTGGTAGATGGAGCTTTAGCTTATACAACAGGCCCTTGTGCCACACGCGGTCAAAGGCCTGCTGTATATCAAGGAAGACAGCAGAGCAGTATTCTTTTCTCTCCAGCGCTTGCCGTATCGTCTGAGCTACACGGTGTATTTGTTCTGTCGTCCCATGGTGTGCGCGGAAGCGAATCCGGTTTATGTATGTGAGTTTAAAAGTTTATAAACGCACCCACGAAGCAGGAGAAAATTAAAGAGTGGGGCAACGTATTTAAAAAAAAGTACGGGTAATGCTAAGATTATAACCTTAGCATTATGTACTCTAATCTGTAATTTTTACTGGCCGAAAGCCAGAAAGTACAAACATTGATGTTTTATTGTCTATTTAACTTTTACGCGGACGAAGTTGCGGGTAAAAGCAAATCCTACTTACTATAAAGGATCAATAGCTTCCTTGATGACGGTCATCGGACTCGACTCTAACACCATATAAGTGGTGATCTTTTTGCAAGACGGCAAGCACTGGCAGGTTACATTGTCTGAAATCAGTAAGTTGTTAGTGACCACATATTGGAATCGAAATTAAGACTTTAAGCAAAACTCAAAGCATTTATTTTAATTAGACCATTACAGGCACTTTTGAATGTCAAAAAAACAAATAAAACGAAGCTACAGTCACAGTCACAAGGCATAATAACTTGTGTAAATAAAGTAGTTGGCCATTCCAAAGCGTAGATCTCTAATAGAGAAGAATGAGCAAGAAACTCCATGAACACTCTTTTAAATCAATTTATTATATTATTACAAAAGGTTCTGGTACTAACCGAACTTACTGTACCCTCTTGCTCTAAGGCAGCTTAGTCTTGTGAGAGGACACACCGGGAGGCCACTAGAAGTGCTGTGATACTTGAACTGTAGGGGGTCGCTGCAACCGCATGCTATTTCTGCACATCTCCTCTGCCAAAATAGCGTTATGTTATTTCCGAGGTGCTGCTAGACATGTTCAGGGTCGGCATGCGGCACAGCCGGCCGGTATAATCAACTAGGTTGATAAGTTGATTATACGAGTACGTTATAGGGCCAACCCAAGATGATAGATACCGAACGGAGTTTGCCGATCTGAATGAGGCGAATGTGTAGTGATCGATGGCTTCGGTGTCGGCTTTGCTGTTACAAATAATGTAATAAATAACAACTTTTTCAGTATTCTCGATAGAATAGGGGATCGGACTGGGTCAAAATAATATGATTCTGTTTAGTCCGTAAGTTAGATTATCGAAAAATATTGAATACGTGTTTTATGTTTTATCAAATCAATAAAAAATGACGAAGATAAAACGCGTCAAAGATCTTGGAGTGGGGCTTGAAACGTCACTTGTGTCGTCAAAATGTACTATCATATGACGTCACACGAGTTTTCGAAGCACTGTATCGTCTTCATTTTAAGTTTACGTGAAAAAAGAAAAAATACTTGTCCAATAATTTTTGGAAATCTACCTGACGGACTAATTAGTTTTTTTTTGTCCGATCCCCTATTCATCGTTCATTTTATATATTAAAATTAATCATTAAATGTTCCATCTACTTATGTGGTTTCCCATTTTAACTCTCTCTTGGTTCGTGCCCTGGCAATACTGAATGCTGTTCTACTGGCATTGCCACTACGATGGATGCAAACAATGTGATTTGTTTGCCTCGAGGTGGATAGATGTAGGTCGTGTAAGACTGTGTATGTTTGAGTTTCTGTGAGAGGATGAACGAAAGATATTGTTTTCTTGTGCTTGTTCTGAGATAAATGATGCACGAAAAGTGTCTTTTCCTTGTTATTTTTAGGTATATCATTCAATAGCTTGGATTATTTCTGTCGTATTGTACCTAAGTATAGTTACATGTTATCCTCAAATAAATCATTTGACAAAGTGAATACAAAACATACCATACAAATAGCTCTGGAATACTTGTTATCATGCACGCAGGCGTTCTCGAGCAGGCCGCCGGGATTGGCGTTGGGGTCCTCCGGTATAGCGGTGAAGCGCAGCTGTGCCACGTAGTAGTACCCAGCGCGGAGGGGCTGGGGCTGCACCCACTCCTCGCCCTTGTAGTAGGTTACCAGCTGCAGAGGAAGCACCAGGCTTATGAAGTTATGTCCTGAGAAGCCGTTTGTCCGATAGGATTTCCAATGTGAAATGACCAACTTCTCTCTCTGATTTTTGCTAGCATAAACGTCCTTGGAGTTGGGTTTGTTTGCCTGTAACACTTATCACGAATATCGGGCAAAGACTAATTCCCAAAATAATGAATGAGTTTGATCATCACGCTTGACGCGGGATGGCGATTTCAGACTGAAGTTCAAGGTTTCCTCACGATGTTACCCTTCTCAGTTAGTCAGTCTGTGGTGTTTCGCTATCTAATTTAACCATGTATAAAGAAACTCTTGTGCATAGTTAAATTATAGAAACAATAGTTTGATAATTGCATGAAACTTAGCTTCATGGTAGACACCAATGATAAGCTGCTGTTAATACAGACTTACAGACAGCCATTATATTAATGAGTAACTTAGATCATTGCCATAAAGTATCACCTGGCAACCAAACAGTGAAGATCCATGCGTGCACTGCAGAACCAAGTCTATCATCTGCGTGGTGTGCGACCGACCCAACAGCCCTGTCTTCACGTTCGATAACCTGAAATATCGTTTAGCATGCATCATCTGCCTAGCCTTTTCCTAACTTATTTAACACGAGATCACCCACTATCTCTGTAGACTCAGCTGCTAGAATGCGCCCGAGTCCGTCGTGCAATGGTCGCGTTGTATTTACTAGAACTCAAGCCACCAGCTGCAGCAATCATTCTGAAATGTCAAGCCGAGCTGATACCTATTAGTTAAGGCAACTGCATGTGTTCCTTAATTTCAGTACACTTCAATAATCACGTCATGTCGATGATAGTTTAGGAAACAGTTGCAATATTGTCAAGGAGTTAAAAAGAAAGATAATTTCAGCCCGGAATCACTCACTGTTGGCTCTCTTTTCTTCTACCAATCTTCTCTTTTCTGTGCAAAACTGGTGTAAACGGCTACACCAGCTAACGCTATGCTATGTGGGTAGGTACCTCGGTGTGAAAGACAATCGTGGAACATCAAACAACCAAACCATAACACTAAACTTACTTATACGGCCGCATAACACAACACATTCCCCAGTAAGTCAGCTCCTTTTCAAACAGGGCTCCACAGGGCAACAATGTCCTCTGATACCGACACCTCTTGGTATGCTCCTCGCAACCTGGCGTGAAGTTCATCATCACCTCAGGCAGGGTCACGTTGTTGGAAGCCAGGAGTTTGTCCAATAAAACGAGCTGGTCTTCAGATGTTGATTTTCCAGTTAAAAGACGTGCCAGCGTTACGGGGATCCATTTTGTTTCGGGTGACTTTAGGGACCTTTAACAAAAAAAGTTTGTTTTTCTTTAAATTATATTTTGACATGCATTAAGAGCCAGCAATGGCTGACGGTGGGTACTAAGCGTTTGTCCTGGCGCTTTAGTAAAATTATTATGGGAAAATAATATGAATCTGAATGAAGACGCAGCTTATTATAATCAGAATTTTGTGACCAAATTACAATTCGTAACGCAGATACCAAATCATTATTACCTATTTCTGCCCATTAATGGCCATTTTAGACCCCTGGACAAACGTGCCTGCGATTCTAGCTACCTGCTTATTTTTCCGTTGCCATAAACCCAAATTATCATATTGCACAATGGAAGATGCACGTAAAGTTCAATAGCTCATGCTGTGTTCACTATGCACGTTTGGTAGCGAGCCTCACATACTTATTTAGTGTCATCATCATCATCATTTCAGCCGAAAGACGTCCACTGCTGGACATAGGCCTCCAAGTGTCGTCACATTGACCGGTCTCGTGCGTCTCGCATGCAACGGAGCCCCGCAACCTTCACCAGGTCACTAGTTAATGTGGTGGCGACGGCGAATAAAACTCCCAAACATTAAGTTCGGTTTTACGGATGCTTCAAAAATGTTATGATCGCTGTTTTAAATGCCTTATTTAGAAAAAAATCTTGCCAAAGTTACCTACATCTCATTTAACACAAAAACTGTTCAACATATTCTTACAACTTCTCCAGAAACATGTCGGCGACGCTCTCGGGCGGTGTGCAGACCGCCACAGCGGGCAGGCTGTCCTTCATGAAGGTGCCGGTGCGTACGTCGTCACTCAGCGTGAGGAGGGCGGGTACCTCTAGGAACCGCGCCCATAGGACTGCGCATAGGACTCCTGCACAACAGGCGCTGGCGCAGCATCCTACTAGCCATCCGATACTAGAGACAAGTAAGGGTTATTTATGTTTAGCCTTATTCTTGACTCTTTGAGTTTCCCGTTTTTGGGGACAAGTAGTTTTCCTCACAGATTATACCACACAAATACCACAAGGTTCTGTTACTGTTGTTAATTTCTTGTCGTCATCATCATCATCATCATCCAGTCCGAATTCACCCACTGCTGGATAATTATAGGATTCTCTTTGCTTGTGCTCCACGTTTCTATGCCAGACTCGTTCAACTATGTCGTCTGCTCATCTCGCCAATTTCGTGTAGGTTTAAGTAAGGCTGTTTTACCGAAGTCTTTGCAATAAATAGAAACCCTCGAAGATACAAATCACAAAACCAGATTTTACCGAAATTCGCTTAATGATTCTCTATTTCAAATTCTTTTGTCGTCTATGGTACTTTAATTTAAATATAATTTTGGTCGCGATAACCGGCATCGGTAGCGATAACCGACTTCCGCGCGGTTGAAACCGCGGGCATCAGCTAGTTACAAATAAGTAAACAGATTGTAACAATACTTACCGATCGACGCAGTGTACCGAACACAAATATTTGAAGCCGTGCAAAGTTGTGTTTCGGAAATACTGCTGGATCGTTTCACTCACTTTTGACGTTCTCATGGCTGATCTTTTGATTTATAAATCGCTTAATAATAGTTGTAGGACTATCAGAAGTCTCGTCCAAATACGACGCAAAAACACATCAAGTTTTAAGAACTCAAAGAAGAAAGATGACTGAAGGAAAGTTCATTGTGATCGTGAAATCCAGTCATCATTATCATTTCAGCCGAAAGATGTCTACTGCTGGATAGGCTTAATTAATAATTATATAGACCTCCTTACTTTCAACTATCACACACTTTTTGTAAGACTAAATGATGGCACTGCACTGTTAAGTACAGTTCCGTTCACTAATTTAAAACCTTATGCTATTCTCTCTTCGACTCTAATTCGACAAATTCATAAACAATGCAACTAAACCAAAAAATCTAGTTACCTATTCAATCCAGTTCGACCTAATGCACTTGACCACTAGTTGGCCACTGCGGTAACTGTGGCATTTAGCACCGTTAGCGTCCTTGTCAGGCGATTAATTATACCTATGATCGGCACACATATGAACCCACAATTATGGGTGAAATGGATAATTGCCGTGTCTACTTTAGCCCCCTATATAATTTGCTCCAGCCACGACATATTTTAGTCAAAATTGGTTCAGATTTGATCACTTAAGCGGTATTTGATGGTCAAGAACGGGCTCAAGGATTTCACGCTTGATTTTAACAGTTAAAGCAACCACGTGGGTTGAAAATCAATTTTATTTATAACTTAATGGTTATTGCTTTCTTCGCAGGAGCTGATGGAGGCTACTAAAAGTGCCAAACTCGTCGTCAAATTTTGGGCCGACTCAATTTAAATTGTCATCGACACGCTAAGAAGAAGAAGATTGCTTTCATTCCTATATCAGATTACCGAGACTAGCAGTCCGAATAAAAAATATCATAGAGGTAAGATTAGGAATGAATTAGCAATGTCTATATTGTCATCCTAGAAGCAGATGAACGACCTGGGTGAAAACCCATCTTCCATACCATCTTCTTTCGGCACTGAGCCAAACGCTGCAACTCTGGATGCTCAATAAGTCATTCAATATTTCCATAACATAACATCACGCCTGTAATCCCCAAAGGCTTAGGCAGAGGTGTATCTAATAGTACAACCACATTTAGTCAGTTATGTTTAGTCCCATATAATAGGGGGCCAAACTATTGCCACCAATCCAAACCGGTTGCCTACTGAGAAATTCCTGATAAAAAAACTAAATAACACTTTGCCCGATTCGTGAATCAAACCCAGGACTCACGCACTCAGCAGTCGCTCTAGCAACCACTAGACCCAACGAGGCAGTCAATATGTCCAGTGTCGAAATGTCACGAACTGAACAGCCACGTGATTTACAACCACGTGTGTTTCCGTGCCCTTCAGTAAAAGGTCAAGGGCATAACCAGGGCTCCATGCGATCGAAGAGATACCATCTAACTAGTCCACTCACTGTCAACTGACCTTGTTTGTTACAACTACTGCAGCAATTAATACAACCACTCAATGCTCATTAATATTGTATTTGATTAATTGATTAGCATAACAGATCCTTTATAAGTACACAGTTATTTTTTCAAGATTTTTTTTTCGATAAACGTGATTATTTTATAATAATGAATTATTTCTCTATTATTATTTTCTATGTGTATAATGTCAACATAAAGTTTTTTTATAAGCTTTCTTCCTGACTACCTAAATGCATTGAATTAATATAAAATATACATACCTTTAGAGAAATTTTATATAATAAAATATCTATTACAATATAATGCAATTAATTTAACTACATTCATTAATGATGTGCAAAATCGACTAAAACTGGATTTTAGTCGATTTTTCACATCACTATCTAATCACTATGATATCTCGGCCAGTTACGGCGATTTCTACACATTCAGAGTCAAAAGTATACATTGTCAGTTCATAGTTTAAAATCGTATCATAAATTATTATGTCAATATTTTAAAAATACATCAAAGTTGTATATTTTCAAGCAAGCTTGCCCGCGATAATTACATACTAACCATCTAAACTATACCTTTAGTCGAGTTTAGATACTTGACCAAGAAAACTTTATTGTCTTAAGTTTCGACCCTATTATCTCGTTCAAGCCCACTTCAAATATAGTCTACATTTTCTACACACTGGATTATTTATTATTTGCGGATTAAAATGATTATGTTTAGACATCAATATTGTGTATAATGAATTGATTACATCAATTTTCTAACATTTAATACAGAGCCTCCATGGGCGCTATTTAAAACAATAAAAATACATTACAGAAATAACAATAAAACATTTATGAACAAAGTTTAAAGTTTATAAGTGACGTTTTCTGTCCGTTGTCCGTGTTGCATAAGTCAGCTAAAAATATTGTTTCTACGTATAATAGAGAGGTGCAAATAATTAGTTTGAAATTATGAGGACTACATAATTCTTAAACAATCTTCTCAAATTTATTCAACATCAATTCATCATGCATCACACTTGTTCATCACTCAAAGCCATCAAAATTCATTGTAATATTTTAAACCAGATATTTGGTTATGTCAACACATTTCATGAATGCTGATTAAAGTTAAATATTGATTAATATACAATTATAACATTTTTAACTTTGATCAGCATTTAAGAACAAACCGTACAATCAGAAAACAGAGTCAACAATAATTTCTACTTAAAGTAAAACCGTGGCCTTCAACCGTCATCTCTAAACGAAATCAGAAATAAAAGCTTTGCACCTCTATCTGCCGCTGCAGTCGTGTAGCTCAGCGCCGGTAGATGGACACGGTCAGCAACACGTGCGGCGGGCGCGGGCGTCAGGAGCCCGGCGCCAGCGCGGGGGCCACGTCCAGCAGGCAGAACGACGCGCGGCACACCGGGCACGTGGCGCGGCCCGACAGCCAGCCGGCTGGGGGGCCCTGGGCCCGAGCTGCCCACCAGCGAGCCATGCATGAGCAGCACCACAGGACCCTGCGTGCCACACAAACAAAACAACTCTAGTGCACGCAATCATATAGAACCCAATAGCTATGCAGCAGAAGGTTGGACCAATAACTATACCCAGGGGAACGCCAATTGAAAATTAAAGATCTATTTAAAAAAAACAAACGGCTAATACGTACTAATCTATCTACGAGTAACAATATAATACTGTGCTGTGAGTTGTTACTGTTCTCAATGCAGACACGACTTGAAGAGTTGAAGCATATAGAGAAAAGCGTCAATGCTTTCATGATAAACTTGATCAAAAGCTTTCTTCTGGCCAAAAAAGGTGAAACAGGGACAGATAAAAAAGTAATAAATAGTAATACGTTACCGGCAATTGCACTGCGTGCACGGTGCTGGACCTCCCTCAAGTTGCGGCGGCGGATTGATGCATCGCTTGTTCAGCTTTACATCTGCGCGATTCTGCATACATCCGATACACTGCTCTAGTTCCTGGGGAGATAACGTATTTTCAAGACTAGCTGCCACATAGAAATCATTTAACAAAAAGCTTTGCTAATTATTACCATAAATCGTGACTAACTGCCACACTCAGATATGTTTAACTAGCTTTTGCCAGCGGCTTCGCCCGCGTGAAAATGACGATTTTCCATACAAACTTTCATCCCCTATTTAACTCCCTTCGGGGTTGAATTTCGAAAAATCCTTCCTTACTCCTTGTCTACATTATAAAGGGAACCTCTGTGCAAAATTTCAGCTTTCTAGGTCCAAGGGTTTGGGCTGGGCGTTGATGAGTCAGTCAGTCAATCAGTCAGTCAGTCAGTCAGTCAGTCAGTCAGGACTTCTCTCTTTATTTATATAGATAGATAGATGATTACGAGATTTGAATTACAAAACCTATAATAAGTGACCGCATTTGTAATCTTTTAACGTCTCTAAGTGCGGCAGTTAGACCCACGTCTTGTATTTAAAACCTAGTTATATATCTGCTATTCGTTTGAACATAAATATGACAGAGACAGGCTGTTGTTGAACCTAAATATGATGTAGTACAAGCAAGAATAAATCTAGGCACAAAATATTTCAATACCACTAACCTGATCAACATAATAAACCGGATTCTGATCGACGTACTGCTTGAAGACACTGACGAATCTCTCAATGAGGGTCGGCAACAGGTCGATATGTTCAGGCACCCGCACTGTCCGCATCAGCCTGGGCTGCAAGTCCCGCAGTGCCGCAGTGGAGATGCGGAAGCTGAAGCGGTCTACGTCATCGCGTTCTGGTATCGCCTCTATGTTGAGGTATTGTATTTCGTCCTCGCCTGTTGGGGTTAGGTTGTGGCGGTCCGTCTGTTGATAAAAAGTATTAATTAGCTAGGTATTCGTTCTAAGCCCTTTGGCAGTGCTTAGCAGTAGGTGCTAATATGGACGTGCATACAAGAGGGGCGGGGCGGTTTTCGCAGGTACTGCCTTTTAACTGCATCTTAAACCTAATCGTGATTACAAACAAAATCCTACACAGACGCACCCAGATTCAGAATAGGAATCTGTAAGTGTATTGATTTAATGGATTTAAGTCTATTCGACACTTTTTTTCTTGTCTCTAAAATTCATTGCGCCAATGTCATGCGTACCTTATTTGCATGGTTACTGCAATACCGGTTTTAGATGTCATTTTATTTGAATTGTAATTATCAGTGCTTTTGGTGTGCTAATCTATACTTATAATAAATCTGTAGAGAGGTCAATTCTGTACATGATATATATTTTCAAAATAACTATCAGGGGGTAATTAGTGATCGATACTGATGCCAAAAATGCAATCAGTAAAATTTTTGTCTGTCTGTCTGTCTGTCTGTCTGTCTGTCTGTCTGTATGTTCCTTATAGAAACAAAAACTACTCGACGGATTTTAACGAAACTTGGTACAATTATTCTTCATACTCCTGGGGAGATTATAGTATACTTTTCATCACGCCACAATCAATAGGAGCAGAGCAGTGAAGGGAAATATTGGGAAAACGGGAGAAGTTGCTCCATTTTTTAAGCTTCCGTCGCGTGTGCAGCCTTAATGGTTAAAGCTACATAGAAATCATTCATGACGGAAATGTTCTACATAAAATTATCTAAAAAATATCCCACAACAGCATATGTCTATCTTTTATGGTTGACTCACAATAACACGTGTAACTCCCGATAGCTTAGCAGTTCGGAGCTTTCTGATTATATTTGTTTACTCTTTATAATCCTCTCACTCATCCCTAATTAAAAGAAGTTAATATTATTACCTATTCAATAAAAACATAATCATAGTAATCGGTATAGAAACACCAAATTTATACATGAAATACGCTAATAAGCCGTCGCGCGTGAATACTGAATCATGCCATAAGGATTATTTTTGTGTAACGGTTGCCGCGCTCGACACGGGTCGTGGCTGTTGATGCGTTCAGAGCGTTCGACCTTATTGACGGACAATTAATAATTGATTTTAATAAACAATGCTTATCAGCGCGACTTTTAGTCTTTAAATAGTTTATTTGATCTTTTGTTGTTATTTTCTAAAATAGGTATTAGTTGTTTTGGTAGTGTTTAAATATTCGTTCAAATTACAAATTATTAATAGTTTGCATTTTATTTCCTTTTAGGTGAAGGTAGTAGGTAGAAGTATTTCTGGGTATAATTCTATTAGAATATTTTAGTTTAAATTGGCACTTAGATTTTAAGTGTAAGGTAGCTATAGTTAGGACCTCTATCGTAGGTTATTTTGTTACCTAGGTAACTGACAGCCCTTCCGTTACCGTCGATTAAAAATAAAATACCCAATGCCACCTAAAAAACGCCACTGAACCGGGAGAGAGGACATATGGTACTTTTTTTACGAAAAACGACGGAAACGCGGACGAAGTCGCGGGCAAAAGCTAGTATTATAAATAAATATGCAGAGATCAAACCACCGAGCGTCGCGATAGAATCCCTCAAGTTACTTCTTTTACAAAATTTAAAAAATCGAAAGTAGATTATACGAAAGACCCATTATTCAATAGAATTTTGTTATTTAATAAAAATAAACAAGTCTAAAAACGTGTTGTGGAAACATGACGTGGTATTAGCAGATGAATCTCTTTAATAGATAATACGGTCATAAGTAAAAGTTAGTGAAATGCTTATGTATGCAGAAAGTTCGAGAATTGTCCCACATATACAACTTTCTATAATCTGTAAGTTCTCATAATTTCTGAATTGAAATAAAGCTTATTCATCATATCTTGATACTAAAGTATATGAGTACTTTAGCAGAAAGTAAACTTGACATCTTTAAATGAACATGATGTATCTATACTAATATTATAAAGAAGTAAAGTTTGTGTGTTTGTATATTTGTTAAATTGTTAGGGGTAATCTCGCGCGGGATCTACTGAACCGATTTTAAAAATTCTTTCACCAATGGAAAGCCACATTATTGCTGAGTGTCATAGGTTATATAAAAAACCGAAAAATAAAAAGGCTTTTACGTGGTAGTCCGTTTTGCAAAGTGAATCGGAGAAAAACAGTCGAATGAAAGCGTTTCTTACGAACGCTGCCATAACTATGAAAGATATATTTTTGAGTTCTAGAGAAAAGATGTGGAGCTAGAAATGCCTACAAAAAAGTCACCGACAGCATATGTCTAACTTTTATATTTAAGTTACAAAAAGAAAATAACACACTGTATTAAAAAAAGATTATTAACATTATGCCCAACGAAGTGGGCACGGGTCAGCTAGTACTTCATATACTTAACATTATCAGCCTTTACTATTACCACATCTAGGTCTCTGCCCTCCTCCTAAGCGTTGAGTGCAGGGACCATTTTGAACAAAAATCATTTACCTAATGTTTTTATTTTTCCTGCCGTAATAATCAATAATTCGGGTTTGAGATATCTTTATTTCCCATAAGAAAAAATTCACTTACATGAGAAATATTATAACTAGATTACAAAATATTGTTTATCTAACGTACAGTTTTAACAACAGAAAAAATAATATAAGTACCCACAATTTACTTACAAAATAAAATATTTTTTCTATGAGTGTAGGGTAATTTGTAATAACTTGGAACAGCTTAAAGGTAAATACACGGAACGCGCGCAACTAGATGTGGTATGTGATGTACTAAGGTGCGCTCGATTTAATTAAGTGTAATTTTAATTGTTTCTTAAATATTGAAAAAGATTTTACGTTTTTGATGACATTTGGTAGTTTATTATACAATGCAGCACCTTCGTACACTTCGATCAATAATAGTACACACGGCTACACATCAAGCTATACATTTCCAGTATAAGCTGGTCTCGCATTGTATAGGATTTCCGTACAGTGCGAGATCAGCGTAAACTGGAAATGTATAGCTTGATGTGTAGCCGTGTGTACTAGATTAAGCATCAGGAACAAAACCAAGTCGCTCAAGTGGCCACGTTTGCACACACGTAAACATGTAGCATAACATCTTAGAAAAAAGTTCAATATTATTAACAACTTCAGATGATTATAAACCTTAACACTTAAACATAACGTTTAATTATCATTGTAAAGTATATTTATTTAAGCCCTTTCATCGGAGAAAGATTAGAAGCAAAACATTTTAAATGTCGCTCCAAAATAAAAAGTCATCAGTACAAAAATATTCATTCTAAAATGAAACTTAAACTCTAAGCAATACGGTTAAAAGCATTTTGCGTACAATGTCGTGCTTATTCTATTGCGGAACTAGCGTTCCCTGTTCAAGAACATGATACAATAGTTGGTGCGTCGTAGCAAACATTGGCCAAACAATTATAATATTCGCTGATCTAATTATATTTACAGTTTAATTATGTTTAAATATTATGAAAAAGCACATAATGATATTAAATTATCGAAAAAAAGATATTCCTTCCAAAACCTTGGTGTTACGGTGGTTATTTACGCAGTTTTTGAACGCATACTGCGGTATTTTGACGTCTTAATGTTGGCTATGATTGGACCATACTAATTTGAAATAAGACCACAAATACGTTTGTGGTCGTATATTTCGGGCCGTTTTTGAAGCGCTTATCGGGAATCTAGTACATTATTGATCGAAGTTCGTACATCACATTTTTCTTGCCGTAGCTAGTACGTGGTGGGTATAATTGTATGTCATTTGCATTTCTGAGCCCAATTTTGTGTATTTGATGTTTCTTTGTAAAATGTATTTGTGTGTGAATGTTATTATTAAGTATTTTTCTTATTAGGATGCAAGTCTACATCTACACTAATATTATAAAGAGGAAAGATTTGTACCTATTTTTGTATGTTTGTAATGAATAGGCTCAAAAAGTACTGGGCCAATTTCAAAAATTCTTTCACCCTTGGAAAGCTACATTCACCCTGAGTAACATAGGCTACTTTTTATCCCTGTATTCCCACGGGAACGGGATCTACGCGGGTGAAACCGCGGGACGTCCGCTAGTATTATATATGTATGTTTGTGATATGTTCGTTAATTTAGTTTCTTTGTATACTTGTTGTGTTGGTGTACTGTAATCATATTTGAAAAGTGTTTTTATTAATTTATTTTGTGCTATTTGTAGCGTTTCAATATTGGTTTTAGCCGCTGTGCCCCATACTTCTATTAGATAGTCCAGGTGTGGTTTTATTAGACTGTTATATAATTAAAATTCAAACTGCTCTAATCAGTAAAAAAAAAATACATACACACGAACATATAACCTCCTCCTTTTTCGAAGTCGGTTAAAAAAAGGAAAGCAGAACCGGTTTACTTACGCAAACATAGCAGACATTATTTCTATTAATTTGCATTTAAATAGCTGTTATGCCTATTCTCACGATTGAATGTCCTGTTCAATGTTGAGTGTTGAAAATCCGACAGTGCAACAAGCATGTTACGACTATTATAATATTACTACTATTATATATTTAATTCCTAGTGTGGGGCAAAGCTTTTTAAAAAATAAATGAACATGGTGGTTTTTAGTCAGTAGAAGTCCGACACTCCCTACCGCGGCAGTCATTTGATGATTTCCAAACCGCCAAAAAAAAAACATATAATAGGCCATAACGTGCTCCCCGACTCCCGGAGTCTCTCATGGCGGCTGGGACAAGAGGTTCTCTCCCTGTCACATTCCACCACCTCCTTTGCTAGCATCATGGCTTGAATCAGGCCGGATGCGAGAGGTCGCCGCCGCCAATCACCACTAGGAGAACACGGCGGGGCTCCGCCTAATCGGAGCAGGCCTCACTGCCCACACAATAAGAAGAAGAAGAACTGAAATTGGCCTTGGAATTGATTATTATCGGAATCTTTGTCCTTCACTTGACTAAAATTATTCTATAAATTTATCTTTTCGCAACTTCCTGTTGTACTATAACATTATCTTTATTCTGCCTAATTGTATCATTTAATTAAATGTCTAAATAAAATAAAAGATAAGACGTACCAGTACATTGCAATATTGATTTAGAACGCCAACAGCTGAACCAAAAACTCAGTTGATAAGGGTTATCAAGCTTTAGTATAATAGCCAATTAATTTAGCCACAATGAATGTGTTATTTCAAGTAGCATTTTGTTTTAAGTCTAGAATTTAGTCTTACAAGGAATATATACCTGGATGGAAGAAGCAACCATAAAAAGGTAAAAGATTCCCTGGTTAGGTGTTTACCCAACCAGGGAATAAAACCCCTTATTGCACCGTTGCGCACAGTGCAGAATGCATCGGGACAGATGGGCTAGGTTTGTCAAGTGGTGGGTACCAGAGGACAGGCGTTGTTGCCGAGGGAGGACTAGAAAGCGCTGGTGTGACACTTATAGGCTTTCGTGCGAGATTGGCCAGTGAAAGCCTATGGCGAAGGCCTTTGCCCAGCAGTGGGACAAAATAGGCTAATCAAAAAAAAAATTTTGAACTGTTGTAACCATTCAGGGATTCAAGGCAATGATATATCCCGTCGGGGCTGTGGATTATCGAAAGGATAACGCGGCTCCGACACAAGGGCGAAGAAGGAACATGGGTTTGGTTTTTAGTCAGTAGAAGTCTGACACTCCCTTTTGGCTCTGCCCAACAGCGGGGGGGGGGGGTTATTCGATGATTTTCAACCAACCAAAAATAATATAATTATGTGTAATAATATGTGTCACTACTTACTGCAGTAGCCACAAGAGTGACATCTTCTTGCTTGACAAGATAGACTCGGTACTGCGTCACTTTGATCAGCCATATCTGCGTAGCCACGAACTTGCTGGTTGCGGTCAGCGGGATCGTCACTTTGTCTACACTGTAACATGTTGATGGTTAGCTACTTGAATTTCTGTATTCATTGATTGTCTATAATGGCAAAGCAATAAAGTAAAATATCTTAAAATTATGAATAACTAGTGACCCGCCCCAGCTTCGCACGGGTGCAAAAAAGGTATTAAAATCTTCCTCTGGAATCACTCTATCTATTAAAAAAAAAACTCGCATCAAAATCCGTTGCGTAGTTTCAAAGATTTAAGCATACATATTGACAGACAGCGGGAAGTGACTTTGTTTTATACTATGTAGTGAGTAGTGAAGTGATAGTGATAGTGAAGATGGAGGTCAATACTGCCCTTGTAACTGAAAACATAATAAGGTCAGTTAGCATACTGGTTGATATTCAACACTTCGTTTAGTGCAATTAAATTCCAATTGCATTGCAAGGGCACAGTAGCAACATGGCCAGGAAGTAAGTGAAGTTGGAGATGATGACAAATAATTCATGCAGAGATGAGGTAAATTGATTTAACTTACTTCCTGAACTCAACATTGAGGTTGGAAGCTGATATTCTCCAGTCCATGGTAGACGGCACATAAGGCAGCAGAGCCTTCACGACAGGATGTTTCATCTGGCCGTTCTCCCACCAGCATAACAGCCTATAGCACATCATCAATGGAATTATGGCGGTCGCTGCCGCTGACGCAGGCAACCAAGGGTTGCGGTCCCCGGCCAAGAACAAGCAGAACACATAGCCCAGGGGCAACGCAGTGTGGATCAAGGCAGTAATCGTCGTCCTCTTCATGTGGTATCCGATAAAATTAGTATTTTCAGATCCGAGGAAACCTTCGAACAGCTGAGCTATTGTGAAGCCGGCCGACACGAACTCGGTGGGCGGATAAACGACACATATTGAGAACAGAACGTAAAATAATGTCACTAACACATCCATTTTGGATTTATAGCTTTAAAACATTTTTTTGCAATTCCTATTCCAAAACACCCAAACGAAAATACTACGCGACGACGAGCGACGTCCAAATATTTTTGTCGTTTTGACGTTACGATAATTTATCTGTCATTCTGTCAATGCATGTTTCGTATTGATTTTCCCCGTAGACAGAGAATGCTATAGACTAATTGATATCTTTGGTCGCATTCACACAAGAAAAAGAGCGACTTACGCCGATGTCGTGTAAAGAAATGAAACAGAACGATGAGATTTTTTGTTTCACTGCGCGTGCCATGTTTTTCAAGGTTAGCATACTACTTTGCTAAACAAAGTTTGACAGCTAACGTGCAGCTAGATAACATCTTCCTATAAAATACAGTTTTATGTGCTCTAAAGTTAATTAATGTATGTTATATTTTGTTGTGAACAATTTAGACATAGTATTTAAACCATCTAAAAAATAAACATGGTGCGTTGTGGCGTTAAAGGGTGTAAAAGTGATAGTGGAACGAAAATGCCAGATTTGTCTTTTCATTCGTAAGTATACCACTCTGTATCAATTAATATATGATGATAACATTTTATGGTGTTCATATATTGTGTATAATGTACCCTAGACATAAATTCATCGACAAAAAAGTACATTATGCATCAATGATTAATTCTAACCTAAGAATTTTAGTGTTGCCAACTTTTCTGTAAATTAATACCCTATATTATGGGAAATGTGTATTAATTATATAGTATCTGAAAGATTTTATGACTTGTTGCAGTTTTCCTGAAC
Source organism: Diarsia dahlii (assembly GCA_949775195.1). NCBI lineage: Eukaryota > Metazoa > Arthropoda > Insecta > Lepidoptera > Noctuidae > Diarsia > Diarsia dahlii. The sequence goes on from OX459199.1 coordinate 21,960,220, forward strand.
ATAATAATTTACGTCGAATATGGATTGTAGCTACAGGACGAACAGATTGGACACCAAAACCGTCATCAAAAATTTGCAGCAGACATTTTGAGAAAAAAATTAAAAATAAACAATGTTGTATTATTTACTCACAAAGCCAAAACCTTCTATCACAAAATACGCGCTTTCACGTGGAGTTGCGGACACCAGCCCGCTAAACAATACAATAACATCCATCGTCATACTGCCCTCATCGCAATTTATTAATGGGGAAGAAATCGCAAAGCTATGAACAGGTGGCGCTGCTATCGCTTGACTCATAACATCGCACTGTCATTTTCTATCTCCAAATATTTTTCGGCTTTTATATAATTAGATCAGGAACTAGCGTGTTTTTTGTTATTATAACGAACAATGTATTCTACGTGGACTGTACCGCAGTTAAAAACTGAACTGAAGAACCGAGGAGGATCACTAAGAGGCCGTAAAGCGGATCTGGTCAACAGGTATTTACAGCCTATTTTCTCGTTATTATTAGAAGCAAATAACCAAATAACCCACTTTTATGAATAGCAACATGTCGTTCTTTATTTATCGTAGTAATTATACTAACTTTTACGTACTTACACAGTAGTTTTTTAACAATTTAATATTCGATGTTTTACGAGCTACGACCGTAACCTAGAAATTAAATCTGTTACAGAATCGAATCATTTGATCGAAATTTGAACTTTGGGATACCACAGCAGCATGACACTGATGATACCAAGATGGATCTTCCACCTCCAGAGAGTTATCACGACATCAATAGCAGCACAACGCTTCCTTCTTTAACGAAGCAGCATATTCATCTGTATTACAATGAGTAAGTATGTTCCTATGATGAGAATATGTATTCTTCTGAATGTTCCTACCTATCTATTTGACAATATAAAACATTTTTAAAATTTTACAGGTTTGATAAAAAGCCAGATGATGGTCTAAGATTATACGAATCAAGATTTTTGGTGGTGATTAGGGCTGTATCAGTTAATGAACACACATTTATCAAGGGTCTTTGCAAAGCTTCTATGAAAAGACTGCAGTATGAGGTAAATGTAAAATTACATGCAAGTGGCCAAATTGAAGAGACTTCATGTGAATGTGTGGCTGGCAGTGGAATAACTGCCCACTGTAAACATGTAGCTATGGTGCTTTATGCTGTCGACCATATGGTACGTGAAAAAATTATAATAAAACACCAAGTACCAACAGAAAAACTGCAAAAGTTTCATGTACCCAAAAAGGTGTTTAGCTCTACACCTTTAAAAACTTCAAAACTACCTATGAAGAGAAATATAGACAATATTATATTTTCCCCATGTGCATTAAAAATAGATACATTAGAATACAATAATAGATTCAGGAGTTTGGTAACAAACTATGTATCGTCAAGCATGCCCATCAAGCAGTTATATGAACCAGCAAACCCATATGCATTAGAATTGGACCACTGCTACAGCAATGTTAGCACTGAATCAAAGTTATTGGAATTTTTAAATCTTTCGTCAATAACCCCAGAGCAAGCCGCTGCCATTGAGCTTGAGACTCGAGGTCAGATAAACAATCCCAAGTGGACCAATCATCGTGAGGTGAGGATTACAGCTAGTAAACTTCATACAGTATGTCACCTCAGACACATAAATCAAGAGAAGTTTGCTAGCCAATTATTGAGTCCACGTAAGTTTTCTTCAAGAGCTACCAATCATGGCATTATTAATGAAAAAGTTGCTCTTCAAAAGTACATGGAAGATATGGAGTTGCAAGTGAATGGATGTGGATTGTTTGTTTCAATTGAACGTCCATACCTTGGTGCATCACCTGATGGCCTCCTCGGTGATGAAACAATAATTGAAATTAAGTGTCCATACAGCAGTAGACATCAACAAATAAGTCATGTGACTGTGCCATATTTAGTGCAAGATGGTAATAATGGTTTGAAATTAAAAAAAGGATCCCCATGCTACTACCAAGTACAAGGCCAGCTATATTGCACGGGAAGAAATTATTGCAATTTAATAATATTTACTTTTGTAGATATGAAAGTAATTTTTGTGGTAAGAGATAATGATTTCATTATTGAAATGTTAACTATCATTGATGCTTTTTATATTCAGTTTTTTAAGAAAGCTATTTTAAATAAATATGTTTACAAAAACTATGAACAAATAATAAAGAAAACAACTTAAGATTTATTTTTTTTATTTAACAATTCCTTCTTTAAAATTACATAGCATTACACATATGAAAAATATTCTGGACAGCAATGGCACATAGTAAGCATTCACATCAGATTTCAATATTTTGAAGGTTTTTGTTAATCCAATCAGACGTTCAATATGAATGCGGTTTTTAGCTAATTGGCGATCATGCTTTAATTTTATTCCAGGCAGTTGAGTCAAACCTTTCAAAAATGTTGGTGTGTAAATAGATACATTTTTGTGTTCAAATAAATCTTGAACATTGAATCCTCTATCTGCCATTATTGCATCTTTCTCATCACATAAGGTCAAAAGTGAACTGCGTTCTGTTATTTGACGATCACTTGTTGCACCAGCATAACCCTCTGAGCAAAAGGATATAAGGCCTCCAGGTGTAGCACCCACTAGAAACTTTATGGTGTTGTGATGCTTATAACTACTAAATGTAGCTTGCTGAGAGATCGGATTATTGGGTTTTGCAATAAATATCTCAGTGCCATCAACAATTATTCTTGTATTTGGATGATGCTGTTTAAATGATTTTGGCATGTAGTAGTCTACAAGAGCCCGGCTAGGCCAGATATTTATTTGAGACCATAACTCATACACAAAATTTACCCATGTTATAAAAATATTGCCAACTTCAGTGGTACTAATGCCAAATATTTTAGAAAGTTCAAAATCTTGTTTGTTTCTTCTTAATTTAATTAACATTAAAAGTAACTGATCTTCTACAGTTACATTAATAACTTGACTGCCTCTATAATGTAAATGATTTGCCATGGGTAATAGTGTAGATAATATTAAGTTAAATTTATTAATGTTTTCTAAACCTGTGTAAAATAATACTGATCTATCATCAGACAACATATCCTGAAAAGAAAATAGTCTGAGTATGTGAGTTGTTTGGGTTGAAGTTGTATTTTGAGCTGAAGTTGGTGCACTAAGATCTGCAGTTGTTACTTCCATTTCATGTTGAAAGTCGGGAACTTCAGGTAAGTGTTCTACTTCTTCAGGTATAACTTGAATAGCATCATCTAAAGATAGTTGTTGTGAAGTAGATGGAAACAATTCTTTTCTAGAAGAACGTTGCAAAAACCGCTGAGCCCTAGCAGTTGCAGTAGAAGTAGTTGCTTTGTTCCAAGCAAAAACTGAAGGAATCGCTCCCTTTTTCAAATATCGGTGTGCTTGAGGCAGTCCTAAAAGTAAAAAGATTACAGTAGTTAAACTCAATTCTTTGTCATAGGTACACAAAATCGCCCTTTCAAATATACTACACCCTCGTTTCGCTAGTTATGTTTATGTCCCATAGGGAGCGGGCCTATTCCCATTAACCCCAGGGCTGCAACTTTGAAAATTTTGAAATCCCTGATGGGAAAACCCAATAACACATTGTCCGACCAGTCGCGCTTGCGACCACTAGACCAACACGGCAGTATATTTTATAACAAGTGAATAAAGGTAGGTATACTAACCTGTAGCATGACTTACTCCTTGAAAGTCTGTTTCTATAAAATGGTTAGAACATAACCTCGAATTTTCGGAAGCTCTAAAATTGCGTATCTTTGTCGCCCTTTCCCATAGTTTTTTTAATCGCAAGTCTTTGGGAAATGAATGATTTCCATTGTTATTACAACCGATTATAACACAACGCGGCATATTTTTGTCAGATGCCGTCCAAAGTTTTTTGTAAACAAGTTTTTTAAGTAATTTGACAGCTAATGACACTTTCTGTGAGTCAAGCGTTACCAGCGACACCCGCGGGATAAATTGTCAGTTTTCTTCCCCATTGAGTTCGGCAGCACATCCATACACCTTTATTATTCCTCCGCATCACATGCCTATACCGATAATTATAAGTGTTATTTTCAGGCTCCCTTACATAATAATTTCTAATTCTATCAATTCGTGGAACACCACCTTATTTAGACAAATCACACAAATTGCGGGGTAAATTTTTCCTCACACGGTAACCCTAAATATGATGACGTTATTTTTTTTGTCTCTTTCTGCGACACGCTCTGCAGGTGTCTATACCATTCTCTGTCTACGGATTTTCCCAGTGTGAAGTGTGAACCTTAATGAATATAAAATCAAACGATTAGTCGACTAAAACCACTTGATAATTCTTGTAATTCTATTATCCATGATCCTAACTAACTTCAAGTTTGTGATACACGAGCTAAGGAAAGAAAACTTTAACTTTTTATATTGATCCTAGAAAACTTTAGTCAGGATCCATAAAGTAATCATTTCATTAGTATTCAATTCAACATTATACTAAACATTTTATTTAACGATTAATTCAAGTTGATCAGTTTGAGAATATGGAACGTTTGATGTTCCTTTACCGAACCTTTGGCAGGCAGGTGCAGTGTTTGTTAATCGGGTGTCTTGTGAACGACTGGAACTAAAAAGAAGAGGCTGCTTAGAGCACGTGGATCTGAAGTATGCGGAAAAATTGGTTGCCTGTAAAGTCGGTATACGGGCGAAAGTTTTACGTGACAACGACTTTCACTTTTTATGTCTGTCTCTCTCGCTCTTAGGCGGGCTAACCATGCCCGAGTGGAAGGGACGTGTGCCTCTCACTCGCTCTCATTGTGAGCGCATAACGTGAGCGGAGCGTAACGCAGTTTCTTGAAGTGTCACCCGGCAAACCAATTTATAAGACGTTGTCACGTCAAAAAGTTGCAGCGTCTTACGTTATCACAGCCTGTGTACTGCTTTGTTGGAGTCATTCATTTTTCAATAAAGAAACTTCAAACGTAGTGTGATGATTTCATTAGTAAGACTAATTTTATCTCTTGTAAACATTAATACGCGTGCACTACACTATAGGGGTGACATGACACGGTGACACCACTACACTACTTATGTCACATTGACGTTTGTAGTTGTGGATGTGGACACGTATTATTTTAGTTTTGGGTTGTAAATTATTCTCAATTGCCTTGTAATTTCCAGATTTTTTCAGTGGTTGAACCCAAAAAGTAATAACACACAGCTTTATACACTTAAAACCGGATACTAACATCAAATAAGGTAAGTAAATACTGATGACTGGCGGACCGACCGGACGCTTGTAATACCAAATATTTGATCTGAGCCAAATTACATCAGTGTTTCAGGCCTAGGATGCAGGTTAGAGAGGAAAATTAAACATCTCTTACTTATAGGGAGTTCAAATTCTTAAAGTCTTTCACATTTTAATGAGTTTTGTTTGAAGATAATGGGTGTATTAGGTCATCGGTAAAATATGATCGAAATGTACGACCCCTAAATCAGAAATTCCACTAGGACCTTAATTTATATTGTTTGTAACTTTACCTACTTCACCTTACAGTCGCTCAATACGTAAATAAATATGTCCTTACTGCTATTTTTCATAGTATAGAAACAAACTTGATGCAATTTCAGCATGGCGGGTGTGGAACAGCCATGTTATACTCTGATCAACTTCCCGACGGATTCAGAGCCTTACAATGAGATGCAGCTCAAGTTGGACCTTGGTAAGTTTCATTTTACATGCAAGAGGTTTACACCATACAGATAACCCTATGGTATGTGTTAGAATTTAGATAAAGAACCATGCTCATTTTATAAAGTTATAGAACAGAAATGAAACCACTATTACAAACATAGCTTTAACATTTCATATCAAACCTCGGTTGATACCAAGAAAACTTCTACACCATCAAAAATCCCAATTTTTATTCCCCTATAGAAAAAGGTGACATAAAGAAGAAGATAGAAGCGTTAAAAAAGGTGATCGGCATAATTTTATCTGGTGACAAGATCCCTGGTCTCCTGATGATCATCATCAGGTTTGTGCTGCCTCTGCAGGACCATATGATCAAGAAGCTGCTCCTCATCTTCTGGGAGATTGTGCCCAAGACCACACCTGATGGCAAGCTGATGCAGGAGATGATCCTTGTATGTGATGCATACAGGAAGGTGTGTAAAATCTTTAATTAGTTTTTAGTACTCGACTCCATAGTGTCTGCATCATCTGGGGTTATTTTTATGCTTATCTTTTAACTTCTGTTATTAAAATTAATCCACATAAACATATATTTAAAAAAATGGTTTGTCATGGGTTGCCTTGCAGATGTGAAGCATATGCGATTAGGATCTTTGTATTGCAATAGTACACATTAATTATTATTTTCTTTTATCAATATGTATTGATCAAATCTGCATCCAACTTTACTACATCACTAATTAAGTATGATAAAAGAAATGGAATGGCTAAGTGTGGATAAAAGCCCAGTTAAACTAAAGAGTAGTGTAAATAAACAATCCAAAACAAGCTTTTTCCGGTTCCGGCGATTAAAGTGTAAACACGTACAAGTGAGAGCTCCGTAAATATTTCCAATTAAACAGTGCAAAAAACGAAAAACCGAACGTATACTACAGTGAAAAGTTCAGAAGTTCAAACCAGAAGAGTGTTTCAGCAGAAATTACAGTGAAATAACTAATTTTGAGGTGATTCTGTTCAAACAAAGTTCTGATCGTTATAACCTCAAAGTTGAGCACACACACCATAGATATCAAGATTATAGGTAGTGCCAACCAAATAAAATCTGTCACTGCTATTTGACAGCTGACAACTGCAAAAAGTGTTGCCAACGTAGAAAAAGGATTACCAGAAATTTAAGTGTTACCACACTAAAACACCAAATTACCCTGAAAAAAATGGAAAAGCAAATGGAAATTTTACTCTCCAAAATAAATGAAAAGTTTAATGAACAAACAATAACATTAACAACAGCAATAACGAAAAATGTAATGGAGGCCCTGGACGATAAGTTAAAAATAATAACAGAAGAAAACAACAACCTTAAAACTAGAGTTAGCAACCTGGAACAAAAAATATCCTTTTTAGAGAAGGAAAAGCGTAAGAATAATCTAGTTTTATTCGGCATCGAAGAAAAAGGAAAAACTGAGTTAGAGTTGGTGGATTTTGTGAAGGAAATTTTGCAAGATTCGGGAACTCATATAGATAGTCAGGAAATAAGTGAGATCCATAGAATCGGGACAAATTATGAAAAGAACCGACCGTTAATAATATCTCTAACAACATCTTGGAAAAAACATCTTATCCTGAAAAACAAGCGCAACCTTCCTACAAATGTGTTTGTCAATGAGGACTACCCTAAAGAAGTTCTGGAAATACGCAAACAACTTAAGCCAGAATTAGAAGTGGAAAGAAAAAAAGGAAACATAGCGTTCATAAAATATGATAAGCTAATTGTTAAAAAACCAACGAACCCCAGCCGCGAAAAGAGGAAGAGAGAAACACCAACAGGATCCCCAACCACTCCCACCCCATCTCAGAAAAAGACAAATATCCAGAATGAAATTACTGAAATACAGCCCCCAAGTACAATTAAGGAAGTAGTTAAGCCAAGCATACTTACATTTGTAACGCGTGAAAGATCCGCCTCGATGTCAGAGATGCAAAAAAACGAACAAAGGCCTCCTCGAACCGGAAACAACAAACAGATGCAACAACAAACACAGATATAAGAAAAACTCTAATGTTTTGTCCCCCAATCCGGCCGGTCACCGTGGGGGAAGCCGACCACCACCCTCCAACATATCAGTCAACAAAATCAAATACCCAAAAAGATAAACAAAAACGAAGCAGTTTATACATATGTACACTAAATACACGAACCCTGAGAACAGAAGAAAGTTTGCATGAGCTAGAGTTAGCTATCGAAAACCTCAAGTGGGACATCTTGGGCATAAGCGAGATGCGGAGAATAGGAGAAGGAATAGAAGAGCGAAACAGCTATATTATGTATTTCAAAGGTGAAACCGCTGGACACAGAGGGGTAGGATTCCTGGTTAAGTCAAAACTTAAAAGCCAGATAATTGGTTTTGAAGGGATATCGGATAGGATAGCGGTGATTCATATTAACCTACCAAAGTATAGAAAAAAATGGACAGTCATTCAAGTCTACTCGCCGACAGAACAAGCAACAAAAACAGAGATCGACAAATTCTACGATAAATTACGTGAAGCTATCGAAAAATATTCCGAAAACAATATCGTGCTCATGGGAGATTTCAATGCCCAAGTTGGCGTCCAAATACCCGGAGAAGAACATATAATAGGAAAATACGGAAGAGGCAAAAGAAGTAAAAATGGAGAAAAGCTAGTAGAGTTCCTTCTTGAGCAAAACTTAACACTTCTAAACTCCATGTTCCGTAAAAAACCCAAGAACAAATGGACATGGATGTCTCCAGACGGAAAGGTTAAGAACGAAATCGACTACATAATAACTAACAAAGCTATGGTATTTAGTGATACGGAAATAATACAAAAACTAAATTTCAACACAAACCATCGTATGGTACGCAGTTGTCTAAATGAAAGAAGTCCAAAAGCTCCTAGACACCATATAAACCACACACAAACAACTAACACACAAACGGACACAGAAAACACAATAAAAGATCTGATGGAAGTCGTTGATTCAGATTTGGACCTAAGTGTAAAATACAAAAAAATTGAGAATAAGCTTAAGCAGGCAGGAAAACAATCAAACAAGAGTAAAGAAAACATTTTGAGTGAAAGAACGTTAAAACTAATTGAAGATAGAAAGTTGTTAATAAAAAAGGAGAACCAACAACAAATATCTAACCTTAGCAAACAGATTCGTGAAAATATGAGGAAGGACAGAAAAATCAGAAGAAAAAAAAAAAAAAAAAAAAAAAAAAAAAAAAAAAAAAAAAAAAAAAAAAAAAAATTTTAGAGAATCACATCAACAAAACGGGAGGCACGAAAAAAGCGCTTAAGGAACTTCGTGAAAAAGGGAAAGAATGGATACCAACGTTAAGAGAAAAGGAAAAAGAACTGCCAGCTACTACTCGGAGTTCAATCCAAAATATAGCAACGAATTATTATCGGTTACTATATTCAAATCAATCTAGCTTTAACAAACAAAATAGTGGTTACAAACAGATGCATGTGACTGAAGGAAACGAAGACATACCAGAAATATTAGTATCGGAAGTAGAAAAAGCAATAAAAAGTCAGAAAATGGATAAAGCACCTGGCCCCGACAGGATCACAAACGAACTTATGAGAGGGACAATCACAGAACTAAGTCCGCTTCTAAGAAAAATCTTTAACGAGATTCTACATACTGGTAACATCCCTAGTCAATGGGCAGAATCTCATATAATACTTCTCCACAAGAAAGGTCCTAAAGACGATATAGGAAACTACAGACCCATTTCTCTCATCTCAAATGTATATAAAGTTTTCGCCAAAATCATTTTGGACAGAATCTCAATCAAACTCGACGAAAATCAACCTGTGGAACAAGCGGGGTTCAGGAAAGATTTCAGTACAATAGACCATATTCACACTATCAAACAGCTTATAGAAAAATATAATGAATATAGAAAAACAATTAACATTGGCTTTATAGACTACGCCAAGGCTTTCGACAGCCTTAGACATGAAGTTGTATGGCAAAGCCTAAAAGAGCAGGGCATCCAAAACACCTACATCAAGATCATCAAAAGTATTTATAGCGACAGTACAGGCAGGATAAGACTGGAATCTATAGGAGATGCTTTTCCAATAAAAAGAGGTGTCAGGCAAGGTGACCCACTTTCACCAAAGCTGTTTACAGCAGTATTAGAACAAATGTTCAGGAAGTTGAATTGGGAGCATCTAGGTCTAAACATAAATGGATCACGATTAAATCATCTCAGATTTGCTGATGATCTGGTCCTATTGGAAGAAGATCCAAAACTACTGGAGTCCATGATACAAAACCTGGCAGAAAAAAGCAGAGAATTAGGCCTAGAAATGAACTCCAGCAAAACTAAGGTGATGACAAATTCAATTCCCGTAGACATAACAGTTAAAGGACAGAAACTGGAATATGTAGAAGAATATGTATATCTTGGCCAGATAATATCGCCTAACGACCAGATGTCGAAAGAAATAGAAAAAAGGATTGCAACAGGATGGAAAACCTACTGGGCTTTGAAAGAAATTACAAAAAGCAAAGAAATAGGCATTAAAATCAAGAAGAAGACCTTTGATACATGTATTTTACCCTGCATTACATATGGCTGCGAAACCTGGGCTCTGACAAAACACCATAGGGATAAACTTGCAAGATGTCAAAGAAGTATGGAAAGAAGCATGCTAGGTTTAAAACTAAAAGACAGAGTAAGAAGTACAGACATCAGGCACAAAACCAAACTAACTGATATCCTGGCTCGTATTGACCAACTTAAATGGAGGTGGACTGGACATATGCTCAGGTGTAAAAAGGAGAAATGGAGCAAACAGGTGACAATCTGGTACCCAAGAGATGGCATTAGGAGTCGAGGTCGCAAAAAGAGAAGATGGGAGGATGACCTGAAAATGACTTTGGGTCCGCTCTGGACAAGAGTGGCGGCAGACAGACATCAATGGAAAGAGTTGGAGGAGGCCTTTGCCGTAAGGCACACCGAACTGAGAGACCTTTTATAATGGATGTGTAGTACGTTTTTAACCAACTGTTAATCTATTTATTTAAGTAAAATTTATGTTTGTAAATGAAAAACTGTATAAGTTCGGAAATAAAGGTTTATTATTATTATTATATTAAAATTAATCCACATAAACATATATTTAAAAAAATGGTTTGTCATGGGTTGCCTTGCAGATGTGAAGCATATGCGATTAGGATCTTTGTATTGCAATAGTACACATTAATTATTATTTTCTTTTATCAATATGTATTGATCAAATCTGCATCCAACTTTACTACATCACTAATTAAGTATGATAAAAGAAATGGAATGGCTAAGTGTGGATAAAAGCCCAGTTAAACTAAAGAGTAGTGTAAATAAACAATCCAAAACAAGCTTTATAAGAATGGGAAAAGATTGATTTTACATGACATACAGGGGACATTGCGCTATGTTAACAGTGTAATACCATTTCCAGTCATGGCATACAAGTCGGTTTTACTGCTTATGCATGCTTATAGAATTATAGATGTCTTAAATCAAACCTATTATGCACCAGGATCTGCAACACCCTAATGAGTTCCTCCGTGGCTCCACCCTGAGGTTCCTCTGCAAGTTGAAGGAGCCAGAACTCCTGGAGCCTCTGATGCCTGCGATTAGAGCTTGTCTAGACCACCGTCACTCTTACGTGAGGAGGAATGCTGTTCTTGCCATATTCACTATCTACAGGTTAGTTGGAACATTATCTTTGCAGGTTTTTACTGTAGTCTTAGGAAAACTAAATGAATGATGATTTTATCTGCTCTTAGGTGTCTATTTGGTTTATTGTTTGACAAATCTAGTTCAACAAGTTTATTACTTCATAATGCATTATTAACAGAGGCACAGAATCAGGACATGTGCTGGAAAAAAGGGGAGGCCTATCCAGCAGTGGGTGATTCCCACTGCTGGGTTTATTACATTGTTTATTTGCATAGGCAAATAAACAATGTTAATGTTGTTATCTGAATACTACATGTGGAAACTTGTGATTGGCCATATCTTGTTTAAACTATTACCCACTTTTAAGCTGTAAGTTTTCCTAAAAATTAAATAAATAAATAACTGAGCTTTTCAATAGTAATCAATTATACCAAAGTACTAGAGTATCAAAACTGCAATAAAATATTTGCCCACCATTATAAATGTGGTGGTATTGCTGTTGGACATACTTTTAGGGTTCCGTACCTCAAAAGGAAAAAACAGAACCCGTATAGGATCACTCGTGTGTCTGTCTGGCTGGCTGTCTGTCTGTCGGACCATTCCCCTCCCCTTATCTCCGAAACTACTGAACCTAAAATTCTGAAAAAAATACAGAAATTAGTTCAACACTTATAGATTACAGAAAAACCTATAAGAAGTCTAAGTACGGAACCCTTAATGCGCAAGTCCGACTTGCACTTGGCCAGTTTTTGGAGCCACCTAGACTAGAAATTTGCTCTAGCTACTCAAACACAATTTCAATATTTTAACTGAATATTGTCCCACAAACATTCAAGACTGAAACCAAGTTTCCCCTTCAGAAACTTCGAGTTCCTAATCCCTGACGCGCCAGAACTGGTCGCTAACTTCCTGGAGACGGAACAGGACATGTCGTGCAAGAGGAACGCCTTCCTCATGCTGTTGCATGCTGACCAGGAGAAGGCGCTGTCCTACCTCGCGTCCCGGCTCGACAATGTACAGGGCTTCGGAGATATCCTGCAGTTGGTCATTGTGGAGCTCATTTATAAGGTTAACATTATTTATTATTATTTTTGACGTGAAAATTCGTTCGTCCTTTCACTCTTTGTACTGGTGGTAAAGGAGAATGAGCAAAAATGTATGGAGCTTGGTCCCAAATAGTCGTAACTTTTGTGCCTGGGTGATGGTAATAGGCTCGCGTCCTATTACATGGGACTTAAACTGAACTGGCTAAATGTAGGTGTACTATTAGATACAACTCTGGCTCACCCTTCGAGGATTACGGCATGATGTAACTTTAATCTTATTTTATCTACCCAAATATCATAAACCCTCTCTAATGCGTTCAAAAACCATAGGCAATGACCAGCATTACCAACCAGCAGAAATAAACAGAACTGTAATGAGCTCATAACCTACTGAAAACAGTAGGTTATGAGTTTAAATTTGGAACAGGTGTCAAATTCAAGTGAGTGTGCTATTCTAGTATCTACATTAAAACATATACCTATCGATACGAAACCCCAATTCAGTATGATTTTAATTCTAAATCGCACGACATTTTGATCTCGAGTGACACAAGAATAGTGACTTTGTTCGTTTGCCTAGGATTAAAAAAAAAATACAGATATCCGAAACGCCGCCATTTCGAGCTGTCATTTGTTCGTTAGCTTTTTATTTCCAGTTACGAGTAGAAATTTTTTCTGATAAGTTCTTTATTTCTGTCGAAAATGAGTGATAGTGACTCAGAAATTGACATGAACACTCCGCCAGATATCGCAAATGCAGCGACGAATGCAACTAATAACCTGTTTATTTTTTATTGCATTACACTGGTAACAATGCTGGTCATTTCCCTATGGTTCCTGAACCCATCATAGAGCCCTTATGATATTTGGGTAGATAAATTAGTGTATGCAACTATACATAATTAGGCATTACAACACTCGTGTGATGCTATTAAGAAACTCGCCTTTGGCTCGTTTCTTAAACCCACACTTGTGTTGTAATGCCCTTCATTATGCACAGTTGCATAAACTACTATTATGTGTAGGTGTGCCACGCGAACCCATCAGAGCGGTCCCGCTTCATCCGCACAGTATACGGACTGCTGAACGCTACGAGCGCAGCCGTGCGATACGAAGCAGCTGGAACCCTCGTCACGCTGTCTAACGCTCCTGCTGCCATCAAAGTAAGCATTGTTTATTTTATTATTTACTAGCTGCTTCACCCGCGTGGATGTCGGAACTTGACAAATTATATACTAAAACCTTCCCCGAGAACCACTCTCTATCCATTTTGAAAACAGCATGAACATCGGTTTGTGTTTTCGTGCGTCATATTTACGACTGGTGGTTGTTTTATATTACTTATGTTTTTTTTTTTTAAAAACTTTGCCCCACACTAGGAATTTCTCCTGTATCGTGGGTGCGTTTACAAACATTTAAACTCACATACACAAATACCCAGACCCGGAACAACTATCTGTAGGTCATACAAATACTTGTTCCGTGCGGGGATCGAACCCGCGGCACGCGGCGCAGCAGTCCGATCGCTCAGCCACTGCGCCAACCGTGTTATGGTCTTATGTTATTTAGACATTGAAAAGTTTTGATTCCCAGACTTCATTATTATCTTTTCATTCCACTTTGTAGCATGCGATTTGGTGCTTACGGTTCAATTCGATAAGTATTCTTCACACATTTAATTAATTTCTGTTCCCGTCACCCCAGGCGGCAGCAGCATGCTACATCGACCTGATCGTGAAGGAGAGCGACAACAACGTGAAGCTCATCGTGGTGGGCAGACTGGCGGCGCTGCGGCAGGAGGGGGGGGAGGCGGCGGCGCGGGCGCTGCCGGACCTGGCCATGGATGTGCTGCGGGTGCTCGCGTCCTCCGACCTGGATGTTAGGAAGCACACCTTGCAGCTGGGTAACTCATCTAAATTATGGCAAAAGTTTAGTGGGCAAATCTTTATGGGGATTCATAAAGATTTGTCCACTAAACTTTTGAATTCCACTTGAGTCGCCAAACTGATTCGTGTAAATTTCCAATTATTTCAAGTGAATGGTCTTATATAACTCGGCGGTTTTCCCGGAAAAGTCATAATTTTTTCTTGTAGAATACATGCATCAATGTCATTCAAAAATCAAAATATTTTATTTTACATAGACCTACTTGTGCACTTATAAAAGGTGCACGGTCCAGGTTAGTCGTTTCCTATGGAGAAGAACTGGCAAGAAACTGTATTCTTCTGCAACATGTTTATTAGACATTCTAACAGCATAGTTTTAGTTTAAAAACTCACCCAACCTAATCCATTCCTATCATAAGGTATACTTAAAAAAAAAAACGTTGCTCCACACTAGGATTTTTTTCTGTATCGTGGGTGCGTTCACAAACATTTAAACTCACATACACAGATACCCAGACCCGAAACAACTATCTGTAGGTCATACTATATTATTTCCCCACAGCGCTGGAGTTAGTAAGCTCCCGTCACGCGGAGGAGCTGGTGCAGGTGCTGCGCAAGGAAGCCGCGCGCGCCACGTCTGCAGACCACGACGATGCTGCCAAGTATCGGCAGCTGCTGGTGCGGGCACTGCATCGAGCTGCGCTTAAGGTATGTTGTTGAAGCACTGCAATTTCTGGAATTTTTACCATAATTAAATCTAGTACGTCTGTGATGGTCTCCAAATTACCAGTCAATATTGACCAGATAAGTCATCTAATCTGTGGGAACAATTTGAATCTGAAAGCAGCATTACTTCGAGGTCTAAGGCCATTTTAATAGTACATACTACAGACGTTCCATTGACTGACCCGTTCACATTGTAATTTCTTTTTTGTTGAAGTGTCTAAAACTGTGATATTTATCACATTTGCTTAGCTTTTTCCCAAACCATGTTGTGGTCGCCTTCCAGTCTGGGTTCAGCTGAATGTCAGTAAAATTACTATTATTCTAAAATATGTGTGGTAGTTTCCGGAAGTAGCGGGCAGCGTAGCCCCAGCACTGCTGGAACTGCTGGGAGACGGCAGCGAGCCAGCCGCGCAGGATGTGCTGCTGTTCCTGCGCTCTGCGCTGCACACCTTCGTGGACCTCAGGGACCATATCTATCAGGTAACTTTACCACGCATTGTGTAAGCAGCTAGTTTACTTGTTGCTGTAGCTTGTGAATGCAGCATCATCTATCTTCAGTTCTTATAAATAATTGATGTATAATTTCCAGAAACTGCTGGAGTCAGTGCCGGGCATCAAAGTGGGCAAGATAGCTCGTTCAGCGCTGTGGCTGCTGGCGCAGTTCGCTGACACACCAGCTCGTGCGCGCGCGGCCTTACACGCGCTGCAAGCTGTCGTGCCTGCTGCTGCGGGGGACGAGAAGGTGGGCTTAGTGTGCTGCTTCAGCATATACTCAGTGCCGGCCGTCAAAGTGGGCAAGACAGCTCGGTCAGATATAAATAATGATGATATAAATTGTCGACAAATTGTAATGCCACTGTCTTTTTGTTGTAGGAAGAATCAGAGACTCCGGCACCTAAGGTTCAGGACACATCCGCCCCGCGACAGCTGGTCACCAGTGACGGTACCTACGCCTCGCAGTCCGCATTCAACTTACCAGTGTAAGTTTATATTTCGATGTACACAGGGAAGTCTTCCAAAGATGAGCAAGCTATAAATACACCCTACACTTTCCAAAGGATCTTTATTCCCCATTTTGCCAAATTCTGTAATTATATCGATAAATCTGACCCCCGCAGTAGCAACACAACGCCAGCCAGCTCAGTGCCCGGTCTGTGGACAGCTCTGGGCGAGGGCGAGTCGTTCACTGCGGCCTGTGCCTGCTCCGCGCTGTGCAAGCTGGCCCTCAAGCTGGACAAGCGCGACGCTACCGCCGCCATACACCTGGCCGCCAAGCTGCTGGCCTATCATAAGCAGAACGCTGGTGAGTACGCGTTGTTACGTCAAGCTGGACAAGCGCGACGCTACCGCCGCCATACACCTGGCCGCCAAGCTGCTGGCCTATCATAAGCAGAACGCTGGTGAGTACGCGTTGTTACGTCAAGCTGGACAAGAAATAAGAAAGGGCCGAAAATGTAACCTTGGGGTACACCCATCTTAAGTAGAGGCCCGGAGGAAGTTGCCCCATTGACATTAAATTTTTGCTGTCGGTTTGAAAAATAGGAAAGCACTTGATCCAGCTTGTACTCGAATTCCGTAGTTGTGTCATTTACAGTATTTAACAAATCAGTGTATTGTGGTCGGGGTACGTATTTGAATATCGAAGATTAAAATACCTACGGTTAAAATATCGATGTTCAAAACATCGAAAATGGAAATATCGAACGACCATAAAACCGAAAATTAAAATAAAGAAAGTTTATATTATCGAATGGTTAAATATCCTACGTCCAATATATCTAAAATCTAAATATCTACAAAATTACATCGAAAGATCCAAATATCGAAATACAGATTATCGAATGTCCTAAATATCGAAGTACAAACTTTCGAATGTTTAAATAGCCGAATTTTCAATGGCATACTATTAAGATGGCAGAATTTTATTTGGTAGATTTTTATAAGGTATAACGACCGTCTCGCGAAAGTATCCTTTATGGGCGGCATGGGCACCGGGCCGTAGGCCGACGAAGGAGGCCGGCGGAGGCCCGGCACTTCGGGGACAGAAGATATTAGTGTTATTTAATATGCGAGCGAAGCGAGCGTGCGTCATGGAGTACATGCGTTGTATGTCCGCTAAGTGGATGAATCACCCCAATGTCTAGTAATAATAATAGGTAATAATGACGTCACTCATACATGCAGCCGTAGTCACACGGTATTAAAGTGTTTAGGTTAGTACCTATAACGTGTGACTACGGCTTTTCTTTTTGTTCTATCCTGAAAATCTTGTTTCATACTTTTTCAGCGTCGTTTTTTTTTGTCGTAGTCGGGTTTTAGTTTTTTACTTTTTTTATTTAAACAATTTTGGTGTTAAATATTTTTTTTTACTCTTGACTTTTTGTCCGCTAGAGGGCGTGATTTTAAATTTGAGCAATATTTTGGAAATGTACAAGTGAGGCCCTTTTAAATGATACCAAACACGGCGTGTTTATCTCCATTTTTATTTTTTTAAGCCTTACTTTTTGACCGCTAGAGGGCGCCAAATCACTTTTTGTGACACGTCACGTAGCCTATGTTCAGCGGAAAATGAAGACTGGTTCTAACGATACCTCATATGTCGAGTTCCGATAAGTAGATTAGAAGCTATGAGGGAACAGATGAAGATACACACATACATACATACAAACATACATACATAGCCAGTCAAAATCATAACCCTCCTTTGGCTTTGCCGTAGTCGGGTAAAAAGTGCCTGTTACTGGCCTACTTGAAATAAATATTTTTGACTTTGACTTTGATTTTTTGAAATAAAACTCAATAGGGGATCGGACTGGGTCAAAATAATATGATTCTGTTTAGTCCGTAAGTTAGATTATCGAAAAATATTGAATAGGTGTTTTTTGTTTTATCAAATCAATAAAAAATGACGAAGATAAAACGCGTCAAAGATCTTGGAGTGGGGCTAGAAACGTCACTTGTGTCGTCAAAATGTACTATCATATGACGTCACACGAGTTTACGAAGCACTGTATCGTCTTCATTTTAAGTTTACATGAAAAAAGAAAAAATACGTGTCCAATACTTTTTGGAAATCTATCTGACGGAATAATTAGTTTTTTTTTGTCCGATCCCCTATTATGTTTTTTACATATTTATTTTGAAAACGTGAGCCCTTAGCTACTAAAATAACATACATAGCTTCGTTGCCACTTCACCTATATAAAAATTAACTTGACCAATCACAGTGCAGCACCAAAACTAGCGAGCCCGGCTCGCGGAGACCACCGCTAGATAAAACTGTTTCCGCGAGTCGTTTCGCCTCCTTGCGGCACCGGACTCCAAGCGGGCATGTCGGCGCGGCGCACCTGCATAGCGCGGTCCCGAGGCGCCCAGTGCGCGGCCGCGCTCCGTCCCGGCTGCACATATGCTCCTATTATGTAGGCCACTACACATACATAAAATCACGCCCTTTTCCCATAGGGTAAGCAAAAACCACAAAACGCCACCTGCTACGATCCTTACATACTCCTTTTGCCTCGTCCATATTCATGCTCCCCCCTTTTCTCCATCGTCCTCATTAATTCATTCGTAATATTATTACAGTGACATTGTTTTGTTGTTAGGCACAAGCGGAGCCACATCTGGTCTCACAGCCGACGACCTGGAGCACGGCGCCATGTGCGTGCTGGCAGGCAGCTCGCGACCTGACGTGGTGCGGGACGCGTTGCTGGCCGGCTCTAGCGCCGCACTGGCCGCCTTGTTAGCGTTACCTGACCGGGCTGCCAACTTGCTGGATGAGGCTGACAAGGTGAGTGTAGCAGTAGCAGTGACGACTAGACCTGGAGCACGGCGCCATGTGCGTGCTGGCAGGCAGCTCGCGACCTGACGTGGTGCGGGACGCGTTGCTGGCCGGCTCTAGCGCCGCACTGGCCGCCTTGTTAGCGTTACCTGACCGGGCTGCCAACTTGCTGGATGAGGCTGACAAGGTGAGTGTAGCAGTAGCAGTGACGACTAGACCTGGAGCACGGCGCCATGTGCGTGCTGGCAGGCAGCTCGCGACCTGACGTGGTGCGGGACGCGTTGCTGGCCGGCTCTAGCGCCGCACTGGCCGCCTTGTTAGCGTTACCTGACCGGGCTGCCAACTTGCTGGATGAGGCTGACAAGGTGAGTGTAGCAGTAGCAGTGACGACTAGACCTGGAGCACGGCGCCATGTGCGTGCTGGCAGGCAGCTCGCGACCTGACGTGGTGCGGGACGCGTTGCTGGCCGGCTCTAGCGCCGCACTGGCCGCCTTGTTAGCGTTACCTGACCGGGCTGCCAACTTGCTGGATGAGGCTGACAAGGTGAGTGTAGCAGTAGCAGTGACGACTAGACCTGGAGCACGGCGCCATGTGCGTGCTGGCAGGCAGCTCGCGACCTGACGTGGTGCGGGACGCGTTGCTGGCCGGCTCTAGCGCCGCACTGGCCGCCTTGTTAGCGTTACCTGACCGGGCTGCCAACTTGCTGGATGAGGCTGACAAGGTGAGTGTAGCAGTAGCAGTGACGACTAGACCTGGAGCACGGCGCCATGTGCGTGCTGGCAGGCAGCTCGCGACCTGACGTGGTGCGGGACGCGTTGCTGGCCGGCTCTAGCGCCGCACTGGCCGCCTTGTTAGCGTTACCTGACCGGGCTGCCAACTTGCTGGATGAGGCTGACAAGGTGAGTGTAGCAGTAGCAGTGACGACTAGACCTGGAGCACGGCGCCATGTGCGTGCTGGCAGGCAGCTCGCGACCTGACGTGGTGCGGGACGCGTTGCTGGCCGGCTCTAGCGCCGCACTGGCCGCCTTGTTAGCGTTACCTGACCGGGCTGCCAACTTGCTGGATGAGGCTGACAAGGTGAGTGTAGCAGTAGCAGTGACGACTAGACCTGGAGCACGGCGCCATGTGCGTGCTGGCAGGCAGCTCGCGACCTGACGTGGTGCGGGACGCGTTGCTGGCCGGCTCTAGCGCCGCACTGGCCGCCTTGTTAGCGTTACCTGACCGGGCTGCCAACTTGCTGGATGAGGCTGACAAGGTGAGTGTAGCAGTAGCAGTGACGACTAGACCTGGAGCACGGCGCCATGTGCGTGCTGGCAGGCAGCTCGCGACCTGACGTGGTGCGGGACGCGTTGCTGGCCGGCTCTAGCGCCGCACTGGCCGCCTTGTTAGCGTTACCTGACCGGGCTGCCAACTTGCTGGATGAGGCTGACAAGGTGAGTGTAGCAGTAGCAGTGACGACTAGACCTGGAGCACGGCGCCATGTGCGTGCTGGCAGGCAGCTCGCGACCTGACGTGGTGCGGGACGCGTTGCTGGCCGGCTCTAGCGCCGCACTGGCCGCCTTGTTAGCGTTACCTGACCGGGCTGCCAACTTGCTGGATGAGGCTGACAAGGTGAGTGTAGCAGTAGCAGTGACGACTAGACCTGGAGCACGGCGCCATGTGCGTGCTGGCAGGCAGCTCGCGACCTGACGTGGTGCGGGACGCGTTGCTGGCCGGCTCTAGCGCCGCACTGGCCGCCTTGTTAGCGTTACCTGACCGGGCTGCCAACTTGCTGGATGAGGCTGACAAGGTGAGTGTAGCAGTAGCAGTGACGACTAGACCTGGAGCACGGCGCCATGTGCGTGCTGGCAGGCAGCTCGCGACCTGACGTGGTGCGGGACGCGTTGCTGGCCGGCTCTAGCGCCGCACTGGCCGCCTTGTTAGCGTTACCTGACCGGGCTGCCAACTTGCTGGATGAGGCTGACAAGGTGAGTGTAGCAGTAGCAGTGACGACTAGACCTGGAGCACGGCGCCATGTGCGTGCTGGCAGGCAGCTCGCGACCTGACGTGGTGCGGGACGCGTTGCTGGCCGGCTCTAGCGCCGCACTGGCCGCCTTGTTAGCGTTACCTGACCGGGCTGCCAACTTGCTGGATGAGGCTGACAAGGTGAGTGTAGCAGTAGCAGTGACGACTAGACCTGGAGCACGGCGCCATGTGCGTGCTGGCAGGCAGCTCGCGACCTGACGTGGTGCGGGACGCGTTGCTGGCCGGCTCTAGCGCCGCACTGGCCGCCTTGTTAGCGTTACCTGACCGGGCTGCCAACTTGCTGGATGAGGCTGACAAGGTGAGTGCAGTAGCAGCGGCTAGACTTGGATCACTGCGCCAAGGCATTCCACGTCGAAAACTCGGTTGATTCGAGTCGATGACAAAATGTTGTCGGCCCAGTACGTAGCAAGCAACGTGGACAGCTCTGTCGTTTGCTTCATACAAGTCCCAGAACTTGTGGTTAGTTGTGCAAGATGGGCACGTGAGTAGGTGTGTCATATGCTGTGTTGAGACTCCACACTCGAATTCTGTCCGAAATGGGTCAATTATACCTTCTCCATTCAAAAAATAATAATAATTCCCACTGCTGGGGCGCAGGAACCAATGCGGTTTGGTAGATATCCAGTTGCCCAGTCTATCTGGCTGGCAGTCCCCACGTCACAGACATTCTATTTCGAGACTTAAAATTTGGAGAGTAGATATCTCTTATGAAGCGCTACACAAAAATTATGTAATATTTTATTTCATTAAGCTATCGAATGAACTTCCTTATTGGAAAAACCTTTGCTGGAAGATGGCACGATTTTTACCAATATCTAAAAAACTTTCAATGCAAAATGCACAGAAATATTCATCACCACTTTAATTCCCAGGACCGTGAAACAAAGCGTCAAGACAACAAAGTGGACGTGGAGGCTGGTATTATATTCGCGCAGTTGGCTGGCAACACCACCGCTAGCACAGTGCACGATATGTTCGAGTTGTCGCTCAGTAAGGCGCTGCAAGGTATGGACCATTCTGTGATTTCATTATTTAGGGTGGGGCTTCGAAATGGAGTAGTACGGGCGGGCAGGTACATTAACCATCATAGTTCTAGGAGAACGAGCTTAGGACTTTAACTTTTTGAGTTAGAATTTAGATCTACTTTCACAGGTTTTACAGGGTTGATGTCATGCAATGATGAGTAACAATATTTTGATTTAAAAGAATTTCAGTGGATTTTTTCTCCATAAAGCTAGCAACTACAGCACTTTCTGTTCGACTTGCTTGTTGGGGTAAATAATAAAGTTGTGAACTGTATAAAAAGGCTTGGTAATTATAACTCGGTTGCCTTGTGCTCGGTGCGGGCAGGCTCCCCGCACAACACCAGCTCGCTGGCTGCGGGACTTGCTCACGTCTCCTGCATGCCGTCTGCGTGTCTATTCACTGCGATTACCAACAAATTCAAATATTTATTGCTCAACACAGTACATTATATTGCATTTCTAGGTGTCAAGTGAATGCGCAGTTCACTGTGATGTACCAAATTCGGCATGCAAGATTTATCATTAAATTATACACACATTCTCAACCAAATAAAATAATATCAATTATTACCATAAACCGGGCAAAAAGAAAAATGAAATCAAATTAATTAATACACATCTACACTAATCTACACTAATATTATAAAGAGGAAAGATTTGTACCTATTTTTGTATGTTTGTAATGAATAGGCTCAAAAAGTACTGGGCCGATTTCAAAAATTCTTTCACGTTTGGAAAGCTACATTCACCCTGAGTAACATAGGCTACTTTTTATCCCTGTATTCCCACGGGAACGGGATATACGCGGGTGAAACCGCGGGACGTCCGCTAGTACGTTATAATTTCCAAATAGTAAATAAGTAATGTCAAAGATTCAAATCAACAAGTACGTAGGTACAACACTTTCACTATTACCATTGTGACGGGGAAAAGCACCTCTAAATACTAACAACTTACACTTACTTAGACTAATTACTTTGCGTTTGTACTAATCCATGTTTTACCTCAGGTCGCAGCACAGGCGTGAGTGAAGAGCGCGGCAAGTTATCCAAGGTGACGCAGCTGACGGGCTTCTCAGACCCCGTGTACGCGGAGGCCATCGTAGCCGTCAACCAGTACGATATCGTGCTCGATGTGCTTGTGGTTAATCAGACCGGTGAGTTTTAGCGGTAATAGTTTTAACTAAGGAAGGAAAGGAGACAGCCGCGTTGGCCTAGTGGTCGTAAGCGTGACTGCTGAGCTTGAGGCCCTGGGTTCGATTCTTGAGTCGGGCAAAGTGTTATTGTGTTTTTCCATCAAGAATTTCTTAGTGACAGCCACTGTCGAACTTGTATGGGTTTCCTGCATTCGGTACACACTGGCTAATGTCGAACCTTCAAACATTCGCTTATCGAACCCATTGCCTACCTTGGGCGGACTTGTACCAAATTACACATGAGGAGTAAGAGATCTAAGTTTATTAACTCCGTCATTGTAACTTTTGAGATAAAGGCATAGACCATAATACTTCAAAGAGATTGATATGACAACGAACCTTGATTTAATATTGTTTTGAAACGATGTGCACTTTTGGTTCTTTTTTGTTTTGTAATAAAAAGTAATACAATTTGGTGCGTCATAATTTGACATTAGTAACAAGGTTTGAAATAGATAAAAAGTCCGTTTGAACTATTACGTTATGTGGAGTTAATAAACTTTGATCTGTTACTCCTCACATGTCTCCTCACATTGCAAACAAATTCTTCGATATTTTATAAATAGGTTTACATTTCCTACAAGTCTCGTTATTCCTGATTGTGATTCCGTATGGCAGACGACACACTACAGAACTGCACAGTGGAGCTGGCGACGCTGGGCGACCTGCGCCTGGTGGAGCGGCCGGGCGCCGTGGTGCTGGCGCCGAGGGACTACGCCACCATCAAGGCACATGTCAAAGTGGCCTCCACTGAGAACGGCATCATCTTTGGGAACATCGGTAAGTGTAGCAAATATATTTACATAATATACATGACAATAATATCCGTGGTGCTAGGCAACTGGGCTTATCAAACTCAAACTCAAACTCAAATCGTTTATTTCAATTAAGCCATTACAGGCAACGAAACTACGAGTGCAATGCGCCATTCCGAAAGCCACCACGCCGAACCACACGCCACCGAGTTGTATACGTCCCTGTGTGCCTATTGGCCTTGTTCTGTTCTGTCTCCTGCTGATATATAAGTATATATATAAGTCGAGCTCCACGATAACTGACAAATGCTTGCACTGACTGGACGGGTCCACTCAAATCTGTGTGGTGCTTTCTTCAAAAGACCATCTCAAACACTAATCTGCATAGTCTTCATGTGTGTATTATACTGTTACGAGCTGGGTATGGGATAAATAAAATCACTACCAATTAAACAAACGAATTAACTTTATTACTCAATAAACACTTATTCACAATCACTTCAATACTACTGAACGCTTTATCGTACTAGATTTCACTTCGATCCTTTCGTTGTATCGCTTAAAAGTAGACTGACTCACTTCGTCCTCAATCGGTCCTTTTATACCCAAGCAAACAAAAGACATTCGAGATAATTCTCTATTATTCAAGAAAGCATCCACAAAAAAACATTAACAAAAAATAAACTTAAAGATAAAAGAACCGACAAGGAAGAAGTTACTTAACGTCGTCGGCATACGGTCGAAATTACAATGATAACTGCCGGCGACTCCCGGCGCCTGACCTTGAATACAATGTAAGTTCTATACCTACTACGGAAATAGGTACCTAAAAGAATGAACTCGTATTTTCTAGGTACTACACAGTTATTAGCGCGGTTTCTCGAAGATTCTAGATGACCGTCGTAACACTGCCCCCTCCTTAGACATGCTCGTCCCGAGCATCATTAGTCCCGTAATATCGCGCCAGTCGGTCCACATGCACAACCTTAGGCGCACCTCGCGGACCCTTCTGTATTCGGTAGGTGACATCGTTGATCCTGGTCACAACTCTGTATGGTCCATCCCATTTTGCTTGCAATTTCGGAGACTTTCCCTTGCTCCGCACTGGGTTATGCAACCACACCAGCGAACTTTCGTCGAAACCACGACTGTTTGCCTTCCGGTCATAACGAGTCTTCATCTTCTCAGACATCTGTTGTCCGGATTGCCTGATATGCTCATACACATCATTTAACTTGTTACGCAGATCATTCGCGTAATCCGTTACACTGCGTGGGACATCCGGGGGGGTTCCAGTGATTAAATCTGCAGGCAACCGTAATTCCCTTCCAAAGTTCGCGAAGGCTGGAGTTACAGTCGTACTTTCGTGAACTGCACTCCGATAGGACAGAAGAAACGGCTGTATGTGCTTGTCCCAATCCCTTTGCCTGCTTTCCACGACTTTAGCCAGATATCTCTCCAACGTCTGGTTGAATCGTTCCACCATTCCATCAGATTGTGGGTGGTAAGAGGTGGTTCTGGTTTTGTGGGTACCCATCAATCGACAAGTCTCCTGAAAAACTTGCGATTCAAAATTCCTTCCTTGATCGCTATGAATTTCTAAGGGTACTCCAAAACGACAGAAGACTTCCTGAACCAATTTATCTGCGACTGTTGTGGCTTCTTGGTTAGGAATGGCGAAGACTTCTGGCCACTTTGTGAAGTAGTCCATGACAACCATGAAGTACTTGTTTCCGCTATCGCTTTCTGGAAATGGTCCCGCAACGTCCAGTGCTATTCGCTCCCAGGGGGCTCCCACGTTGTACACTTTTAATGCACCTCTGCTTCGCGTGTGAGGTCCTTTCACAGCCGCACAGCTGGTACATTTGCGACACCAGTCCTCCACATCATCTCGACAGTGGATCCAGTAAAAGCGCTCTCTGATCTTCAGTAGAGTCCTTTTCACCCCCATATGTCCTCCTGAGCATCCATCATGGTAGAGCCGTAAAACATCCGGTACCTTAGCTTTAGGGACAACCATTTGTAGATGACAGCTGTCCCCTCGAGCGTTTTCCCATTTACGGCACAAGACTCCATCCTGGATCTCCAAACTGTTCCATTGTGCCCAATAACTCTTCGTGATGGAACTCATCGCAGCCACATCACTCCACTTGGGCTTCGGAGCACCAGCTTTGATCCAGTCGAAGATTGGCTTGATGTCCGAGTCATTTTGTTGAGCCTGTTGTAGATTCTCCTTCCATTCATCGCTGAGATCCGTTCTAAGCATCCTCACGGGCACCACTTCCTTAGTCTCTTGCCTGGCACAGTGCTTGCAGTCTTCAGGACAAGGTCTTCTTGACAAGGCGTCTGCGTTACCGTGAGTTCTCCCACTGCGATGTTCGGTTACAAAGTCAAACTCTTGCAGTAGTTCAATCCATCTCGCCACTTGCCCCTCTGGATTCTTGAACTGTAATAGCCACTTCAATGCAGCATGGTCAGTTCGTAGCTGGAATTTCCGTCCCAACAAATACTTACTGAAGTGCTGCAATGTCTTCACTACGGCGAGCAGCTCTCGTCTCGTTACGCAGTAATTTCTTTCCGGTTTAGATAAAGACTTGCTGAAGTAGGCTATAACAACCTCCTGATCTCCTTTCCGTTGAGATAACACGCCCCCAATCCCAGTATTACTTGCGTCTGTGTCGACTATAAAGTCATTTTCAGTGTCAGGATATCCCAAAATAGGAGTATTGCACAGACGTCCCTTTAATTCCTGAAATGCGGCGTCGCAGTTCTCATCCCAACAGAATTGTCGCTTTTCCTCAGTGAGTCTGTGTAGAGGTTTCGCAATGTCGGCAAAATTCTTCACAAACCGGCGATAGTAGGAGCACAAACCCAAAAATGCTCTGACCTGTGTCTTTCTTTCGGAACTGGCCAATCCTTGACGGCGACTACTTTCTCTGGGTCTGTTTGAACACCTTCCCCCGAAACTATGTGTCCTAAAAAGTTCACTTGTTTTCTGAAAAACGAGCACTTTTTCGGACTCAACTTCAGGTTTGCTGTTTGGATCTTTGACAGCACTCGGTTGAGGTTTCTAAGGTGATCTTCAAACGTACGGCCAACAATGATTATGTCGTCTAGGTAGACAAGACATGCGTCCCCAATCAACCCGGCAAGTACTTGCTCCATCAGCCTTTCAAATGTTGCAGGAGCGTTGCACAATCCGAAGGGCATAACTTTAAACTGCCACAACCCTTTTCCTGTTGAGAATGCAGTCTTCTCCTTATCCTTGGGGTCTATTTCTACCTGCCAGTAACCACTTTTTAGGTCTAGTGTGGTAAACCACTTCATTCCCGTCAGCGTATCCAGTGTGTCATCGATCCTAGGCAGTGGATAGCTGTCCTTTTTCGTGACGTCGTTCAGTCGTCGATAATCCACACAGAAGCGCATACTGCCATCCTTTTTCTTTACCAGGACCACAGGAGAACACCATGGACTGGATGAAGGCTCTATAACACCATCCTTCACCATACCCTCAATCATGGTTTCCACTTCTTTTTCCCGTGCAACTGGCAGTCTCCTTGGTCGCTGACGGATAGGTAACTCGTTGCCTGTATTAATTCTGTGCTGAACCAGTCCAGTTCTCCCTATGTCAGCATCACCCGTAGAGAAAATACCGGCGTACTGAAGTAACATCTTCTTAGCCTTGTCCATTTCTCCTTCACTTAAATGACAGTTTTCAAGAAGCGTTGACACGTCGAATTTGGCACTACTAATTTTGCTTCCGGTAGGTAGATCTTGCAATTGACGCATCCAAGCTACTTCCTCACAAGTGCCGATCAAGGTACCCTTCTTAATCACTTGCTCCTTGTCACTTGGATTCAGGATGCGTACAGCTGAGATGTTTTTGGCCTTTACCAGAGTTCGTGCCATCTTCCAGGAAAACTCATTGTTCACCCTTTCTATCAGAACACTTCGATCTTTGTGTCCAGAATTCGGTGGTAACTTGACTGGCACGATCGTTTCTGATCTGCGAGGAAGAACAATTTCCTTCAAACAGTACACTTTCCCTGATGGTGCACCTTCCATGAAGACTTCCTCTGAACCACATTTCAACACTCCTTGTTCAATGTCGATCTCACAACGATATTTCCGCATGAAGTCCAAGCCCAAGATGCAATCGTCGACTATGTCGGCCACGATGACATTGTGTCGGTAAATTCTATCACCCAATTTCAACTTCACCTCTTTCTTGCCTCGGACGGTTATGTGCTGACCGGTAGCTGTTAATAATTGAAGACGGTCGCGGTTATTGAAGTAGCCCCCAAGAGACCGATTCGCCAGGTGAGAATTGACGACCGTGTGAGAAGCTCCAGTATCCAACGTCAGTTTGCATGGAGTTCCGTTGACTTCGCCGTTGATAGTCAGGCTGTTCCCGTCATGTGCTTGTGAGATCGAGATCCTCGGGGCTCTTTCAAAACCAGCCAGCACCCGCCCCCCAGTCCTGGCATTTACTCGTTTCCCTGCTGTGGTTGGGCAGCCACTTCAGCCACCTTTCCCTGCTGAGGTTGATCTTCTCTTGGTGAGCTGCGCTTAGGACAGCTTGATCGAAGATGACCCCTTTCTCCACAAGTGTAGCACCTAGGGCTGTATCCTTGCGGGCGGTCGCGTACAGGTGACGCTACAACCTCCCTGACCCGGTGCGCACGGTGGTCCTGCCTTACTGCCTCTACTTCTAAGGCATGGGCCAAGGCATCTTTCAGCGTCTCATGATGCCCAAGTCTCACAGCAGCTCTAACCTCCAAGTCGCGGATTCCATCGATGAACACCTGTACCAGATTACCGTCAATAAGTGCAGGGGCAGACTGGTAAGCTTTCCGAACCAACTTTTCAACTTCCAGGGCCCACTGTTGTAAGTTCTCGGCACTTCGTTGAACGCGATCCCTTAGTTTAGCACGGAAAACGTGCTCCAGGTGCGCGTCGCCGTATCTGGCCTCTAATGCCTCCAGCAGCTGTTCATAGGTCACATCCTTCCCGAGTGCCTCAAGAATGGTAAGGGCCTGGTCTCGGAGACCCAAAGTGAGCGCGGTCATGGCTTGCCCTTTGGTCCACCCATTCGCCTTCATAACGGCCTCAAATTGGATTTTATAGGCCGACCACGAAGATGTTCCGTCGAATGGCGGCACTTTAAACCCGCGTACTGAAGGTGCAGCAATCACCGAAGCCACAGCCCCGTCTCCAACCTTAATTTCGCTCAAGGCCTTCTTCACGCGTCGGCGATCTGAATTTCGGCCTTTGCGATACGGTTGTCGTGCTGCTTTACCTGCTCCTTCATCACGCTCAGCTCTTTCCCAACTGATGCGTGAAGATCTTTTATCAGGAGCATCTGTTCTTCTTGACGTCGAGCCTGCTCCTCTTGATCGCGTTGCAACTTTTCCTCTAACCGACGGGCCTGCTCCTCTTGACGACGGGCCTGCTCCTCTTGAAGGCGAGCTTGCTCCTCCTTATCCCGTTGCCGCTGCTCCTGCAACTGGCGAGCCTGTTCCTCCTTGTCTCGTCGCAACTGTTCTTGCAACTGGAGATCCTGCTCCTCTTGACGACGAGCCTGCTCCTCCTGACGACGGGCCTGGTCTTGCAGCAGTGCCATTAAGGCAGACAAGTCAGGCACCGCTACAGCTGGAGCAACTGCGGATGAGCCAGCGACTGGCTCTGACGTAGGCTGGACACCGCCCGGTGTCTGTGTCGGAGAGTCTCCAAATCGCCTTTGGTCCATACCTTGCTGCCGCTGACTCCTCGTACGGATACTATCCGTGTCGTCCTTCGGTAGAATCGGCATTATTTATCCCCGCTTCTGACACCAAATTGTTACGAGCTGGGTATGGGATAAATAAAATCACTACCAATTAAACAAACGAATTAACTTTATTACTCAATAAACACTTATTCACAATCACTTCAATACTACTGAACGCTTTATCGTACTAGATTTCACTTCGATCCTTTCGTTGTATCGCTTAAAAGTAGACTGACTCACTTCGTCCTCAATCGGTCCTTTTATACCCAAGCAAACAAAAGACATTCGAGATAATTCTCTATTATTCAAGAAAGCATCCACAAAAAAACATTAACAAAAAATAAACTTAAAGATAAAAGAACCGACAAGGAAGAAGTTACTTAACGTCGTCGGCATACGGTCGAAATTACAATGATAACTGCCGGCGACTCCCGGCGCCTGACCTTGAATACAATGTAAGTTCTATACCTACTACGGAAATAGGTACCTAAAAGAATGAACTCGTATTTTCTAGGTACTACACAGTTATTAGCGCGGTTTCTCGAAGATTCTAGATGACCGTCGTAACAATACCAAGATTATGTTTGTACCTTGAACATATTGTAAACCCAAACGATTTTAAAAGAGTGTCCATGAAGTTTCTTGCCATTCTTCTCATGAGACCAACGCTTTGGAATTGGCAACTACAGTACACTCACGAGTTATTATGCCTTGTGACTGGGACTGTAGCTTAGTTTATTTAGCTTCAGTAGTTCAGTAGTTTACTGCCGCACTCGGAGAGCTTCAGTGGTTGCTTGGGTCGTCGCTTGGTAAGGGCTTTTGGCGGTTTTGTCATACAAAACTATGTCAGGCCTTTGCTGGGTGGCGGCTTGAGTAATCGTTGGATATCTCTGAGTGCTGCAGTTAGTTTAATTCGACTATTCAAAAGTGCCTGTTACTGGCCTACTTGAAATAAATATTTTTGACTTTTGACTTTTTTTGACTTTTGATATGGAGGGAAGTGGAAATTATGTTTTTCCTACTCCTCCGCTATTCTTTTTTTCTGATTAATTTCGTTGCGGGATCCAAGACAGTTAAATCGCTTCTCTGGGACTTCGTCGAGCTTCATTGTCTCGGTGCTTTTCTGTGGTCGCCACTGTTGATTATGGTGTACAGGAGTTACAGTGGTTTGGGAATAGTGTGGCGGGCTTGTAAGTGTAGCACAGCTTCCAACATTCTTCGTTGTTTTATGCATAAGAATTAGATTAACACTACTAAAAGTTTCAAAGCAGGTATCTCTTAATAAAAACTTGCTAGATATTACTCGTAACTAACAAGGTATTGAAGAGTAAGGAATATTTTAAAGAATAATCTTCTGAACTGTAAATAATATGTTGAGTCCATCAATTAATTAAATTTCCAAAATGTTAGGCTACTTTTGTTGTTGACCGTACTGATGACAAAAAGTTCAAATATGTTTGGCCCCAAAACTTCACTCACTGATGAGGTCAAAAGGTACAACGAGTATTGTTTGGGTGTTCCGGACTTATCGTCACATCCACTGTTCAATGGTCAATTCTTCGTACATAAAATCGTAATATTTATTAATATTTTGGCAAATCGAAATTTTTTTTTCAGCAGAATTAACACTAGAATATAAACATTTTTACGAATACTCGCAAATGAATATAATTTCTATCCAGATTAGTAATTCTTGTTCACACAACGCTCGTTTAATACTTATCTGGGAATCTAAAATGTCCACTTTAGCAGATAAAAAAAAACCTAAAAAACCTAAGGTTGATTGGTAGAGAATGCCTTGTGGAGTTGTGGCATTAAGTCCGCCTATGTATCACTATTGTGCATGAAGTTTAAATAAATAAATAAAATGGACATTTTATAATAGTAACTGCGTCTGTGATCATTTTACGAATTTTAAGTAATTTTAACGTAATTCATATTATGATCTGCTAAAGGGGCCATTTTAGACCCCCTGTGTCCAGTATTGTCCTATTCTTCTGAAGTGATATTTCATGTTTATCTAACTAACCCTTCGGCCACAGTATACGAGGTATCGGGCGCGTCGATGGACCGCGGCGTGGTGGTACTGAACGACATCCACATCGACATCGTGGACTACATCCAGCCTGCCGTCTGTACTGACGCTGACTTTAGGCAGATGTGGGCAGAGTTCGAGTGGGAGAATAAGGTAAATATTTGTGAACTTAGGCTTTAACCGCCTTATTAATAAAGATAGTTAAACCTGGTTTAACTTAGACTTAGTTTATCTCGCTCGCATGCCGTCTCACTTCAAAAATATTCAAAAGAAAGTGACGGCATGCGAGATAAACCAAGTCTAAGTTAAACCAGGCTTAACTATTTTTATTAACAAGGCGGTAAGAGTACAGGAAGACCAAAAAAAAACGATGGATGTGTAATGTATAATTTAGAATATTTTAGGAGAAAGCAGAGAGACAAAACAGAAAAACGTTACACGTTATAAATTATTTACAACCACCACAAGGAGGTGACTGTTAGAAATGACGAGTTATAGAGAAGTATTGAGGAAAACATTTTAATTTTTCATTTTATTTATTCGTTCATCAAACAATTTATAAGTATTGTGTTTGAATTTTTAACCGACTTCCAAAAAAGAAGGAGGTTCTCAATTCGAATGTTTTTTTTTTTATGTTTGTTCGGGCATAACTCCGTCACTTGCTAACCGATTTGAAAATTCTTTTTTTGTTGGAAATGGTGTACTTCCCAAATGGTCCCATATTTTTTTTATCGAAACCGGACAAGCGGTTTTTGAAAAATCAACAAAACTCAAAAATAAAACTACATTGTCCACATTATGACTCATGAACATGTGAACTTACATGTGAACCACTAAAAAGTGAAAAATAAAAACTTTTTAACAAAAAATAAAACCGACTTCAAAAAAAAAACACGAAAAAGTGAAAAATAAACTTGAGAAAAAAAATCAGTTTCTGGAGTCGGTGGCAAAAAAATGAAATCAAACAAACAAAAGTCACCGACTTCAGAAACTGATTTTTTTTTTAAGTTTATTTTTCATTTTTTCGTGTTTTTTTTTTGAAGTCGGTTTTATTATTTGTTAAAAAGTTTTTTTACAAAATAATAACCTCAAATCAAACAAAAACAAATATAAAAATATTACTATGTCATCAATCTAACAAGCTGCACCGAGTCTTAATAAATTGGGATGAGGGCAGGACAATGTTGACATATTGAACTTTAGGCTTATTGTCATGACGTGCAAAGTTGTTACAAACGTCGATGCGAATATCAAAAGTTTGGGCGAGCGGCCACGAGCAAATGTGTATGCGCAAATTCGCTCCCTCGTTTTCTGCTCTGCACGCAAACTAACTCCTCGTAACTTAGAAGTGCTATTTTCCCCTCCCGCTTTGGGGAAAGCGGAATCCAGGGCCGTGGTATCTCTTTCGAAATGTCCCGCAACCCCGGCAGATGCATTTTTATAAGGGAGTACCAGACTTCTACTGACTAAAAACCACCCATGTTCCTTCTTAGCCCTGTATGTCGAGGCCGCGGTATCTCTTGCGAACAATCCGCAGCCCCGACGGGTGCTTTAGCATCCCTTTTTTTTTTTTTTTGGTGGGTGGAAAATCATCAAATGACCCCCCCCCGCTCTTGGGCAGAGCGAAGGGTAGTGTCAGACTTCTACTGACTAAAAACCGAACCCATGTTCCTTCTTTGCCCTTGCGCCGAGGCCACGTCATCTAGTACAAAAATCCGCGGCCCCGACGGGCAATCCGCGGCCCCGACGTGCTGCTTTAGCACCCTGAGGTTGAATTTCACTCACTAAATGTTAATTTACTGAGACTCATTTAAGAAAGTTGATAAGCAGTAGCAATTTCGTCTAGTCCCGTTCAATCAATGTTCTCAGTAGTTCTCAGCCAACTGTTGCCCCTCCCCTCTCCCCAACAGACAGGTCACAGTGCGGGCTACAGTATGTTTGCATTTCAGTATATAAATATTGTTTGTTCCCCCACAGGTGTCCGTGAACACGAACATCACAGATCTGCGCGAGTACTTACAACATCTACTGTCTTCTACCAACATGAAGTGCCTCACTCCTGAGAAGGTAATATTCTTGATCTATTCGTTCATATTTAAGATCTAGTTTTAGGTACAGGAATAGTAAAACAGGATTATTCTGTATTAGTTTGTATGTAAAATACTTGAATGAAAAAAATTTCTTGAAAATAAACATGTTTTTTGCGGTGTAATTTTTTTTCGCCTGTCGTGAGGTAAGTCAGCCTGTGTGGGTGAGCTAGGCTGACTGGGCCCTTAGAGTAGTCTTGTAGGCATTGCCGGAAAACCGAGGCTGTCTATGATTTAAATACAAACTCGTTTCTGGCATCTTCGTCAAATGCTCTAAGGGAAGCGAACAATATGTATCTTAAGACTATAAACACGACTTCCCATACAAAATAATATTTCTAATGTATTTAAAACCTAAAATTGACGGTGGCAATTTCAGATTTCATAATGGACATAGAAAAAAACCCAACTACGCAGGTTTTCGGGTTTTAAATTTTCGGTGTTGAATCGAACGTTGCGTGTTTCTGTAATTTGAAAATTACTCTTTTTTTTGGGCGGGTGAAACATCATTAAGTCCCCGCTCTTGGGCAGAGCGAAAGGCAGTGTCAGACTTCCACTGACTAAAAACCACCCATGTTCCTTCTTTATCCTTTATGTCGAGGCCGCGGTTTCTCTTGTGAACAACCCGCAGCCGTTGCCAATTACCCTTCAACCCTAAACTTAATAATGTAGCTGTACTACCTTTATGATATATCATTAATTTGTTACCCGTACGTCTGGCAGGCACTATCAGGTCAGTGCGGGTTCATGGCCGCCAACCTGTACGCGCGCTCCATCTTCGGCGAGGACGCGCTCGCCAACCTCAGCATCGAGACTCCGCTGCACAAACCCGGCTCGCCTGTCGTCGGACATGTACGGATACGGGCCAAGAGCCAGGTATGTACTACTTTATCAACACTAGTTTTAGAGAGACTTATATTCTAGGCGAGGCAAGATGAAGAAGTCGCTCTACGCACCGACAATGCTTGGAAAAGCTTCACTTCATGAAAAGAACACTTTTACTTTCCCTCAAGAGAAAACTCATGGACTCTTGAATCTTCCTCATTCTCGCTTATAGAGCGCAAACGTGGTCATTAACGTGAATAGAAGTCTACACTCGGGGTCTGCCAGCGAGCCACGGAGCGAAGAATACTGGGAGTCAAAATTTCTGGCCGTATGAGGAATTACTTCGATCCAAGACCCAAATTGCAGACGCCTTGGTCCTGCAGTGGGACACATCAGGCTCAAAATAAAAACATTAATAATCTGGGCAACAAGACTGCTAGCTTCAAGTGGGATTGTAAAATGTGACATCCTAGGTTCGATTTCCAGCAGGGCTATTGCGTATCTTTTTAATGTCAGTTGCTATCATAAGTGTCCATAGATTAACTGACATAGACACTTTAAGTTATCCACTGTCATTAAAAGATACGCAATAGCCCTGCAGGTCAGGCAAATTGTTAATGGAATTGCCAGCAGGAGTTTTTTAGTTTCCCGAAGCCTGACTTTAATATGACAGGAACAAGCTCGTACACTTTTACATGAGGCAAAAGAACTACAGAAAGTCGTCAACAGACAGTAATCCGCTATTTCGGCAGAATATACATCGGCCCATTAGCTCAGTTGGTTAGAGCGTCGTGCTAATAACGCGAAGGTCGCGGGTTCGATCCCCTCATGGGCCACAATAGCTTTTTGCATTATTCTCATTTTTTTTTTTGCTTTTTATTTTTGTACAATATTTTTTTTAAACATGTGTTTGATGGTATTTATGAAATATAAGGTCTAACTATTTATACACGAAATCTCTTAACACATTGTACAGCCCGCGCCAAACTTTGTGACCGCCCTGAGTCGCGAGTCCGAACTTGCGCATGGTACAGTCGAGTGGGAATACGTAATCAACCAAACAATTTTCGTTTTCTAACATTTTTAATACTTATTATATTATGGCCCTGCCCCCAAGCTCTTGTGCGTCCCGCTAAAACCTGATTTCCTGATTGATTGATTTCTCCTGTCAATATTATCAATAAACAATTTTTATTTTTTATGTGAACATAATTTTTAAAGAATGTTTTTTTTTATTCAAAGTTTTTACCAAAGTAAAAGTGGTTCATAATTATGAGTAAAGTGACCCCTTTTTTTGGATAGTGAGAAATCATCAAATGACTCCTCCCGCTCTGGGCGGAGCGGAAGGAAGTGTCAGACTTCTACTGACTAAAAACCACCCATGTTTCTACTTTGTGTCCGGTATCTCTTGCGAACAACCCGTAGCCCTGGCAGGAGTCGGCCCTTGCAATGTTGCTGACATCTCTTTGACAGTGAAGTGATCACATAAGAGATTTAGTGTATGAACCTTATATACATCTCAAATCTCTTCTCATATCTAACTCACAAACCTTTACCCTTTCTAGGGCATGGCGCTATCTCTCGGAGATAAGATCAACATGATGCAGAAGACTCCGCAGCAGAAACCGCAAGCCAGCACCATTCCCGCCGCGTAAGATATATCACCATATATGTTATATATACTACTGGCTATCTAACAACTACACTTGTGTGACACGAAAATAGACCTAATGGGAATTTAGTATTAAAGCGTGTTCAATCGTGAATGGAAAAATGTTTAAGGTTTATTATTGCTTGCATGTTTTTTTTTGTTTTATGAGATTCGCAGGGAGAACTAGATTGAGATGATAGTACTAGGGTACAGTGCGACAAGGATTTTTTAGAGCTTTGTCAAAAGGGCGCTGTTGGTAATAATTTCTGAAATTGTTTCGAATAAATATGATGAAGGAATTAGACTATACCAGGTAGTACTGATGTAAAAATAGAGATTACAATTAAACAGTCGTTAAAATCATTCAACTAAGATACATAATATCATCTACAACTAATTGCGTAGTATGACTAGGAATCGAATTAAAAATCTGATAATATCTTCTGTTCTGACCGTACGAATTTAGACCTTGTTTTGTAATGTTTAAAGTCGTCATTCTAAATTAAATCTGACGCATCCTATAACCCGGTTCGAAGGAACTTTAAAATTAGAAACGCTAACGTAAAGGCTGTTACTTATAAATTAGACTTTAAGTAACGGCTATAAAGATTGTTTTTGAATGAATTGTAGCTTCGGAAGGAAATTACTTTTCGTAAACAAATGATTTTCGGTTAGCTCCATACTAGGTATCGTGAATATTGTTTTGAATTAATCGGAAATGACGTCTTTCATATTCCGGGTATTATTAAGTTCCGAGCCATCGTTAAAATGTATTAAAATTCGATAAAAATATAAATAAATTATACAAAACTAACAGCATTTGTGTTTGAGTTATTTTAATAAATCATTGCATTTATAAATGTTTGTTACTTACTGAAACTTTTATGTTTTATGTAGGCGAGGCCCGGCAAACGCCGGGATTAGTAACGCGAGGCAGAAGAAGAAGACTTAAACCTTATTTGTAGGTTATTACGGTCGAGTCTTGACCCTTCCAGCTGACTATCTGTTGACACGACACATATCACTGATTTAGTCGCGGCTTTTGTATGAGAGGCATGACAAAACTTGTGTTATTTGTCTTGTCACAGTACTGTAGTCTGCCAAAATTATCAATAAGCTAAGTTTGACTACATCAAATGGGTAGATATATAATAATAATTTCTAATAGAATCTTGAATTCACATTTTAGTTTTGACTTTCGAATATTGCTAGTATGTATTTGTTTAATGGCATCTGTAGACTTGCCCGATTTCTGTAAAAAAATGTCGATCGACGATTTCTGATAGAACTTTCCAGAGTCGTGGAGAAACATCGATTTTGATCAAAGCGGGTTAGTGTACGGGCAACTTTAGTTAATTTAATTTGTTTATTAAAATATTTTCATTTTTACGTATTCGAATGCAAAGCATTGTAAATGAAGTAAGTGTCTCATATTGTGTAGTTGTTAGTTAGTCCTTTTGTAATACGCTACTATTTAGTTATAACGAACATTTATTATTATAGATTTATTGTATTGAATATACCATTTAACAATTATATATTTTATACTTTTATTTATTTAAAAAAAACCTTCCCTTCTTGAATTTTTAGAGCAGAATCAAATCTACACAGTCGGGTTTAGTTTAATCGATCGATTTTGACGGTTACTACATTACATAACACTACATATTTTTCACATACTCACGCCATTTTACCATGGGGGTAGGCAGAAACTACAGAACACCACCTACTACGATCCTTACAAAATCCTTTTGCCTAGTCTACGTTGATAACTCAGGTCATACACGCACGCCGGTTGCTAGTATACACACCTCTCCTTTTTTATCGATTATCTAACGAAACTATCTCATAAAGTAGTAGTCAATAATGTAGTGCACTGAATTTCGATACATATAGATTCTTACAAGTTGATTCGAACACAAAGGGCTAAGAATGAACATGTTTTTACTCAATAGTTTCCCACTCTCCAAAAAATAAAAAAGGCATGAAAATGATGACTGTTGGCCTCAATACAGTGACAAATAGTATTGTGTAGCATTAATACTGTGAAAAGCAGGACAGGCAGAATAAGATAAGTTCAATACGGTTTTGATACTTTCTGATATCAGAAATACTGATATCAGAAAGTATCAAAACCGTATTGAACTTATCTGCACAAAACTAAAGCCAGATTCTGGCTTTAAGCCAAGTAGGTATGCAAGGTTCAGTTGCTAGACTAAACACAAGCTATTTATTTTCGCTGCTAGTTTTATTCTTACCTACTGAGAAATATACTAGACTATCAGGCGATCCTGTCTACCTGCATCCGCCAAGCGGCTGATTCTAGTCGTCATACTAAACAGTTGATATAACAATTGATATTTGATATATTATATTATTGATATTTAAATTCAGAGTATTTTACTTTTATTACACACTAGCTGTTCGCGTAAATTATTATAACAGAAATTAGCCATTTCAATCGGATTTTGTTAACAATTTCAAGTCTTATATTTTTTTACGAACCAACCTAATTATTTTTCTAAAATTAAAGTATGTTAGACCATACAACATCAGCTATCTGTCAGTGAAAGTTCCGTCAAATCGTTCCAGCCGTTTCGGATATTAGCCGGAACAAACAAACAGACAGACAAAACATTTAAAAAATGTGTTATCGGTTTTTGTACTGTAATAATTTCGTATCATGCATTCAGTAAAAAGCTGGTATTTTGAGACATTTTTATTTGTATAGATAAATCTTATCGGGACTTAACCTTACACTTACAAAACGTAAAAAAATGGATACTCGGCTCGAATTAGTCGTTTCCTCTGGAGAAGAACTGGCAAGAAACACCATGATTTTCTTTTCTCTTTAGGTAAAATAAAAAACTCGACAGCCTTATGAAATAAATTAGTTTATTGTTACGCCATAGTTGTTCACGACGTTCTAAGTGCAAAAATGTCCATGTTCCGTAACGAATGATTCAACAGTATAAATAATAAAAATAATTTATAATAGTAATAAGTTAATGGATTGGTTACAAAACAGTACTGCCCGACCCGGTGTGTCGGCGATCTAGCTTTCCTGATCAATCGTGCTGCGTACGTCTGGAACAAAAGGATTATATAAATTAGATATCAAATAATCTCGGGTTGGAAAATACGTCTATCCAAAATGTTGAAAAATTGTTTAAAAAATTAAAAATTAACGCCACCAGCAACGATCCTTACATACCCCTTTTGCTTCGTCCACATTCAGAAATCAAAATTCATTTATTCAAATTAGGCAGATAATCAGCACTTCTCGAACGTCAATTTTTTTTATAAGGGACTAGCTGATACTTGCGGCTTCGCCCGCGTGGAAGACGGTTAAATTATATACTAAAAACCTTCCTCGAGAACTAGTTTATCCATTGGTGAAAACAGCATGAAAATCGGTGCAGAACTTTTTGAGTTTTTGAAGCGTACACAAACCAACATAACATTTATATATATTAATAGATAGTCCCCCAAATCGCCCCACTTCGACACTTCCTAGTGTTTTGGCTGGGAACAAACTCCCCAGCAACGCATCTGTCTGTTAGGTCAGAAGAACCAGATTCAACCTGATTCATCATACATATACATACATTGTCTTAGTATATATTTAAAAAAGACAACGTTATAGTGTTTTTTACAACAATGTTGACTT
Source organism: Diarsia dahlii (assembly GCA_949775195.1). Lineage (NCBI taxonomy): Eukaryota > Metazoa > Arthropoda > Insecta > Lepidoptera > Noctuidae > Diarsia > Diarsia dahlii. The sequence continues at coordinate 22,000,105 of OX459199.1, forward strand.
TTACTCAAACAATGCTTTTTGGCCAAAGAATAATTATTATGACTTGTGGTATGACAGTTTATACTTCAGAATCGCTGTCAGCGATTATATATAAATAATGACCTTGAACAGCTTTATTAGTTCCACTAAACTTGGTGTTCCTATTTTTTCGCAAGTTAGACTATGGGCATTCCTCACCCTAATTTGCTAAAGGGCTCGGCACTAATACATCTGATAGTAAGCATTGATGTGATCGACACTTGCCTAGACATACTCACTCTAATATTTCAAAGTGGAAGTTCAATACTAACTCATCCCTCTACCTTGTGGTAAATCATGACATTACTCCTCTGGGCGGAGCAGAAGGCCTTGTCAGACTCTTACTGACTAAAAACTATCTACGTTGCTTCTAATGCCCTTTGGTCGAACAAATTGCTCAACCCTGGCACATCACTCTACCTTACGTCAATACAAAGAGCTCACTACAACTCAATTCTCAACCTACATCAATACAAATAGGGTTCAATACTAACTCAATCCTCAACCTTGTTACATCAATACAAAATATGGTTCAATACTAACTCAATCTTCAACCTTACATCAATACAAATAGAGTTCAATACTAACTCCTTCGTCTACCTTACTTCAATACAAAATATGGTTCAATACTAACTCAATCTTCAACCTTACGTCAATACAAATAAAGTTCAATACTAACTTATTCCTCTTCCTCTTCTTCCTCTTCCTCTTCTTCTTCCTCCTCTTCTTCCTCTTCCTCCTCCTCCTCTACGACCTCCTCTTCGGGTTCAGGTTCGTACACGGGCTCATCGTCCTCCTCAACTTCGGCCTTGACATCCTCCTCGCCTTCGGGGGACTCGAGGTCGCCCTTCTTTTTGCCGGGCCTCTCACCGAACCACTTGGGCAACCTCGCTGTGATTGGTAGGTACATATTAGTATCAAGGGATTGTAAGATCGTCACGGGTTATTGGATCATTCGTTGACTATTCGAAGAAAGTTTGAATCTATGGTTTTCTCTCTCACCTGTTATTGGTCTAAAATTTCGTTTGTTGTTTTTATTTTATTTAAAACCAAGTCAGAGGCGCATGGGCGAAATAAACACCCTGACACCAGGTAAGGCTTTGTCCACATGGTGAAGAAGAAGAATGTATAGATATCTAAATATAGTTTCCAATAACTGTTATAGGTTATGTTCTAAGATCCTCGTGAGATAGCAAAACTATAAAGGACAAAACTATTTGCCTGTAGTGGGAGTCGAACCCAGAAACTCAAGCACCACAACCACGATGAACAATATCATAAGCTAAAACTAGAAGTAGATTCCTATATTTTAGGTTTTTCTTTAAATATAACAATCGTGTTCAGGGAAAGTCGAATCGTTTACAAACAAACAGTTATTTACATGGAAGGGCGATTGACATGCAACAAGATATCATCAACAACTTGTGCACAGTCTTCAATGTCAGATGAATTGGACTTACATTTCACAGTAACTTTGTAGATGGACAAATCGAAATTCATACTAAACATTCGCCGTTTTATAAACTGCAAAATCAGATTTTTAAAATACTTACTCTTCTGCCTGCCACCGAACTGTTCGGACCTCTCTAGCCACACCTTCTCGAGGAAGTCCTTGTTGAGTTTCTCAAGGTCCTATAGGAATCGTTAACACAGGGTAAATACAATGACAGTGGCACAATAGGAGATACACACGACCGGGGCTTATCGAACTTGGATAATGTTTTTATAACTGTCAAAGAATATGGCTGGAGATTTACTACAGGTACTGGTCATTGATTTATTATTTCCTCAAGGGACTGAATCAAACTCAGCAGTAAATCCACACGCCCAAATTTTTTCAACAGTACAAAGGTTGATTTAGGTCACAAATGGAACAGGACATGCCGTGAAGACATGCGTCGAGGGGTCACAATGGGAACACAATCGCCAAACATTGCGTTCGCCTCTTACTTTTGGTACGATTCATGAAGTCGTTCATCCTGTCGTTCCAAGTTTTATCCATAAACTCTGCCAATTGAGTATCCAAACCCTGCGTTTAAATGTCATCATCAATATCATTTTTTTACATTCGTAAAAGATACATAAACGTATGCATCTGTTTTTAAACCTGATGGAGTATTTGCTTCTGTTATGTTCACAAATTATTTTCGGTTTGTTTGTGCTACTTTTACGTCAGCTGAAATTTCCTCGAAGACGTGTGTTATAATTTGAATCGCTACCACATAACGACTGGAAATTAAATGAATGTGAAAGTGACCTGAATCGAGATCTTGGCGGCTGTCCAAATTATGTAGGACAGGATTTGATAATAATAATGTGTTCCGAAAATTAATGTGTCTTTAATTTCTAGACGTTGCATAGTAGCTAATAGTTTTGGAGTAGGCGTATGCCTGTGGGTGTGTTCTGGCGAAATACTTACACCCTCGAACAACTTCTTTTTGTCGTCGTAGGACCTTGTGTCGACACGTCTCTCGTACTTGGACGCTACTTGAATTTTGGGCTGAAAATAAAACATTACTTTACTTTTTTTCTCTCATCACAAACACTTTCTCAGTCAAATCCTTCGTTTTTAGGGTTCCGTAGTCAACTAGGAACCCTTATAGTTTCGCCATGTCTGTCTGTCCGTCCGTCCGTCTGTCCGTCCTCGCTTAATCTCTGTGACCGTTAGCACTAGAAAGCTGAAATTTGGTACCAATATGTGTATCAAACACGCCGACAAAGTGGTAAAATAAAAATTGGAAAATAATGTTTTATTAGGGTAGGCCCCCCTATATGTAAAGTGGGAAGTGTTTTTTTGACGTGACAACGTCTTATAAATTGGTTTGCCGGGTGACACTTCAAGAAACTGCGTTACGCTCCGCTCACGTTATGCGCTCACAATGAGAGCGAGTGAGAGGCACGCGTCCCTTCCACTCGGGCATGGTTAGCCCGCCTAAGAGCGAGAGAGACAGACATAATTTTAAATATAATTCTTTGTATAAATAAATGTTTTAAATTGTTACTATTATTTCATCCTTCTTCCTACTATACGAATGAATATTCACATTAAAATTATTTTATTACTCAAAGTCGTTGTCACGTAAAACTTTTTTTAATTTCAACCCTAACGTGTAATATATTGTTGGAAAGGTATTTAAAAATGAATAGGGGTTTACTAAAATAATTTTTTGATAATGTCAATAATTTCGGAAATAATCGGTCCAAAAGTAAAAAAACAATGTGTCTCTAACTTTTGAACCATAAGTTAAGAAAATATGAAAAAAATCTGAAAAGTAGAACTTCTAAAGGACTTTCTAGGAAAATCATTTTGAAAAAAAAAAACACCTTTAAACTCCTACGTGGGAACACTTATTGTGACGGACGGGAAACTACGGAACCCTACACTGAGCGTGGCCCGACACGCTCTTGGCCGGTTTTTTTTTGTGTAATGCATAATCCTTACCGGGTGCTTGCCTGTGAGTGCCTCAGGGTCGAGACCCTTCTTGAGGGCCTTGTGCCTCAACTGTTGCTTCTGTCTTTCTTTGAGCTCTTTTAACTGTTAACAAAAACAATATTTAAGTATTGTAGCCAAGATGGAGTGGAACATCAATAAACTTGTAAAGCGATGTAATCTTTAAAAGTCAAGTAAGCATTGATTACCTCCTCTTTTTGAAAATCTGTTAAAAATTCTTAAAAAACTTTTAGTAACAACAAATTATCACAACACTTACGTCGTAGTCCTGCCTCTTTTGCCTCTCTTCAAGATCGTATTTCTCTGTCTCGAGTTTGATGATGCATTCCCAGAGTTCTGTGGCCTTCAGTCGGAGCTTCTCAGTGCCGAGGTTCTCGATGTTCAGGGGCTTGATGCGGATGGAAAGGGAGATCTTCTTCTCCTCGTCCAACTGCTCCCTGGTCTTGTTACGCTCCAGTTGAGCGTTGCTAAGGCCAAACTGTAAACATAAAATAGAAAAGTTTAAATTTTGTTTGATGATTCAGACTTGTTTATCCGAGAACAGCTCAAATTTCGATATAAATTGTTTATACATTAGTTTTGTTTAAATAAACAGTGTGTTTATCAAGAAATAAACGGTTATGTTTTTGAAGAAATACAGAAGAACCTTTTCGTAGAATGGTGTAAGTTAAATTTTGATGGACTTACGTTATCACTCTTCTTTTGGATGGTGAAGTTGGGACCGACTTTGCTGGAGTCTTTCATAGCCTGGAGCATAGCCTGGCGTTTCTTCTCGGCCTCCTCGAGTCGCTGCCTCTTCTCTTCGATGTCGCGCTGTTTCTTCTCCTCAACTTCGCGAACTCTCCTTTCTTCCTCCTCCTTCTTCTTCTGGGCGAGGCGCTTCTCTTCTTCAGCGCGAGATACCTAAAATTAAGCGCAAGCATTCAATTTACTCATCTTAAAAAGTAACAGCAACATTTTGCAAGTATCATATGATCGAGTTATCGAGGGCTTACCTTGCGCTTGGCCTGCTTCTCCTTGAGGCGTTTGAGCTCATCCTCCTCTTTGGCCCGCTGTTTGCGCCATTCGTTGATGTATTCCTTCAACTGTTCGTCCAAGTCCGACCGCTTCTGGTCTTGACGCTGTTAACGAATATTATGATTAGTTAGTTGGTGAAACCTTACCACCAACTCTATTTGAATGTGTTTTGGTTACTATAATTTACGCAAGTGTGTTCCGTTAGTAGTGTTGTTTACGCTGTAGTTACCTTGATGAATTCTGGGTCTCCCTCACCCCTGAAAATTCAAAATTGCCATATTAGTTACATTGCCACAAAATAAGTTTTTGTTAATGTTAGAAACCGTTGTTATAACGGTCACAATACATATAACTTCTGTTACGGTGATTGAGTTTTACGATAACTCGTTAGAGTTAAAATTTCCGCTGTTACGCTTTTATATCGTTGTGTAAGCAGGGACATCAGGTACTGTACATTTTGTTAAGTTTTAGCTTTAATACTTGTGTACTGAACAACTACGTGACAACATTATTCATTTGTTAACATTATTATTGTTATACGATTTATTATCCCTCATTCTCTAAAACCGTGTAACATATAACATATATTTTTTAGAATAATTAATACTAGCTTTATGCTTAACTTATATTCATAGTTGTGTAGTTTTGTATTTGTAAATGATATTATTGTTTGTTGAGGGTTTATGACAACATTTATAATTACCATGACGGTGGTACACGGACAGATACACATATTACGACAATATTATATTATGTATTACAAGGTAGTCATGCTTCGATGTCGTGTTATTACTTTCATGCAATAAATCAAAAATAAGTCGGGGCAACTCGAGCAGTCGCCCGTTGACCGACATTTTGTTTCTTTGCAGAATGGCGCGGGCGCAGCACAGTACGCTTTTCTAAAATAGAACGCCTACCAACCGATGTAAAAATAGCGACCGACGTCGGCGTGCGGTTGTTCATTCGCCGAACGATCCTGGTCGGAATAACTCGGATACGATAAATTTGCGAAACGATCACATGCGCCCGCGCCTTGTCCAGTTAATGATAGGATTATAGTTAGTGACACCACAGAGAGCGGTGCAACTTACGCGATCGATGGTCTACTCCTAGAAACAGAAAACAACAATCAGCCTTCTACTTATCTTTTACAATATTCTACTTCTTTATTGCAAAATTCATTGTTCGTAACCAAAGAAGCGGTGACAATTAGTGTATTTTGCGCATACACGATACAAACACTGCATCACAAGCCACTAGCCGTTGTAATCAACATTTTAGAATTTTGCCAAAAGGATCGTACTTCGTTTTGCTTAAGCAAAATCTCTAGTTGGTATAAGATTCGTTAATTTTGTGCCAATCAGAGTGCCATAACAGTTTCAGTGGCTAGAAGCGAAGCGGTAGGGCAATTCGTAACTAGAGTTTACTTACTCTGGTTTAGGAGCGGGTCTTCAGTTTGCAACGACGAGAAGAGCAGCGACGGGAAAAGAGAAAAAAACAAAACACGATTAAAAACTGTGCAGCCGCGTAGAAGTATATATTCCATTTGATTTGCCGAATCGGAAGCTTAGGGGTTAAAGCCAAATTGATGTTCACTCACAACTTCGACAACACTCTGGTAGGTATTGATCCATTCTGTATGCGTCATGGAAAGATCAGGCACTTACTCGTCCTTGTTACACTGATCTTTCCGACAGCGTCAAACTCATGGTTTGGTTTGTTATATGAAAGATTTCAATGTTAGAAAGCTCGGATGGCAGCGTTGCAGCACCTAGCGTAAGTTGTATATCTGGAAGCAACGAAAGCGATGAGGTAAGCGCTACAAGCGTTAGGGTCGCCATCTAAACTTAGCCTAAAAACGAGCGAAGCATTTGTGAGTGCCGGATCAACCAAAATGGCACGCCACTTACTTCCTGCAACAAAAGAGAGAACAGGGTTTGGTGAGGGCGTGCAACAAGCCCGAGACTGGGGGGTTCCAAGAAACTGGGAATCAAACCTTGCGATCATGCTCAAATAGTTCACGCTTATGTCCAACAAAGTAAAGACTATCAACGTACAACCACGTGTACTCCACCGTTCTAATTGGAAAATGATAAAATCGCCAAGGCAAAGTAAGATATCAGGCCGAGAGAAGCTGAAGTGTTTCAAAACCAAACAGTTTCTAAAAGAACTAAGTCCGGGAATCGGTAGAGCCTGACCGCCGAGTTATCATACTTACGTCTCTTGGACTTCTTCTTCTACTTCCTCCTCCTCGGAGCCACTGTGGAATAGATAGGAATGGGGTTAACGTTCACATTGAAGGACTAACAGACAACGGTCTTCATGTGTTAGCACAATAAATATACATGGTTACACTACAGACGACAGGAGGGACAGATTGCATGTAGTGTGGAAGAGTGTAATAATAAGTATCGTGATGTGTTTGTGTGGTGTAAGCAAAGAAACATCTTACTTCCCGAGATCCTGACTGAGTGTCTGTTTATGTGTTCAATACTTACGAGTATTCTTCTTCGTCAGACATGGTGGTAGTTTATTTAATCTGTAAAAGAAAAAGTTTTGTTGAATTTAACGGTCCTAATTCGTTTCTAAACTGTCTGTTTATTGTTTGAAAGATTCGCTAACTCTATGATATTACTTCCCGGGTGATGAAAACGCCAAGGGTTGTCAATGGTTCGTTGAACGATTGATAGTTCGTTGGCACCTCTCGCAGTCAAATTCAGTATTATCGTACTGAGTGCAAGATCACAACTGCATTACAGCACTATCAGATTGCCAAGTCATCCCATCCAATTATCAAAATAGTTTGATCTAATATTGATAGATCACTATCGGTTCTGTTTACATGATACATGACGTCATACCATAACGCAGCAGATATTGGCATCGCGTCAATAGATGCATCTATTAACATTTATCGACGTACAGATTTATCTCTCATCGGTGCATACACATGTGTTTACATTACGCTCCCAAAATAGTTTATTGACGTTACACATAGGTAACCGTTTAATGTTTAAAACCTAAACATTTATTATCTTTTTTATGTGCAAATAGTTATGGCGCTCCTCTAGCTTTTGCCAGTGTTACCAATGAGGTTTATCCGATTTGGAAATTGGCATATTATTTAGATAAAAAGTTTTGAGAAGAGAAAAGTACTTCTTTCCTTTTTTATTTAGTTCGTGTGCAAATCTATTTGTTTTTTAATATTGAATGGCCTGTTTCAACTTTTGCACCCGAATCACAAAAAAAAAATAGGTGGGTAGTTTCGATGATTACGAGTTTAATTTGTAAGTACCTAGGTACTTAAATTGATGAATCACTGCTTCCATTTAGCTAATTGCCGTCAACCAACGCGTAACTCATACATAAACTCGAAATAGACAAAAGCAATATCAATAACGTCGAACTTTTTCTTATGTGCCAACATTAAAAAAAATGGCGTGGGCGCGAAACGTGAACGCGGGAAGCGTGCGTTTTGTTTATGAAGTCTATTTTATTTTTAGCGGTTTTATCTTTCCTGCCTTCTTGCACACCTACGTGCTGGCAACTGTTCAAAGAAAGTGTAAAATTGGATTTCGCGTTCAACTCAATGTTGCCTAGGATTCGGATTTCGATGAGCCTTGAATTTTTACAGATTTTTCCGCAAGTAGCTAATCTTTCTTGATTCTTGATCAATGTTTCTCTCTTGCTCGGCAGCGATTCAAGAGTTCTTGCCGAACTGTCTTCGTTTCCAAAGTCACTTTAATTAAATCTCGTTTGATCGTTGTTACAACAATATCTGATTATGTAAAAAAGTGTCCCTAACTAACTAAGTCGGGTACACTTTCTAAGTTGGGGATTGAACTAATTTCTTTGAACGCATCGGTAACTTTCCGAATGAGGTCAAGAAAGGTTTCGGTCATGAAATGGTATAATCCCGAGTTCCCGACTATTAAACCTCAATATGATAATGAAGAATTTAATTGAAGAAAACTTGCGTGATATATTCATTTAGTCGAACGAAAAGTTGGAAGTCGTTGGATGTATTTAGTCGAATAAGAAAAAACATCCATATTAATGACACTGTTTGATTTGATTTGATCATTGAAAACTTTGAACTTAGAGACAACAGTATGATAAAGATAAAAATAAGGAAGTTAATTAGTAAACAGTAAGCACAGAAAACTATAAAAGTTTCAAAAACGAGTAGATTGATTTAAAAAAATATAGGTAAACATATCTGCGACTCTAAATCATTTGTGACCTCGTTCACTAAGTTCAAATTCTTATGTACTTTATAAAACTTGCAAGTTTTCAAGTAAATAAAAAAAAATTCTCGAACTAAGTTCCATCTATTTATTTTCGTGTACCTATAACTATAACGTCCTATCTATCAATATCTATTTGAAAGTCGTTTAATAACGTAACATCTGTCATCTGGTTACTATTAAAAAAAAAGTTCTATTTTCATAGATCTTGAAATTCTTTCTATGTTCGACTATCTTTAGAATGGTCACTTTCAATGCTTCGGCTAATCGGAATTATTTTATCAAGTAACTATTTACATAGTTAAAAGCATCCTTTATACAAGATGAAACATAAGCAAGTAAGATAAAGTTTCGCGCAAAAAAAAAACTAAATAATTTTCTTTTTTTTTTCAATTTAGGCATCATTTTTTGTCCCTGAAGTTTGTTTATGATTTCTTCAGGGTTTTTATATTAATTTTTTTGGCATTAATTATCTATTGATGCTAGCGATACATCAACCGCTGCTTTTCAAACTTTGTTTTAGGGCCTTGTTAAATGATGTGTCACTGGAGTTTAATATATAGTTAACAATGTTTTTTTATCGGGTATAGTGTGTAGTGTAAATGTGTGTATGATTTTTAAATATGCGATTTTTTTCACAAAAATTTGATATCATGTGTTCAGTGCGATTCTCATACATCCACGTAGAGATTTTCGCTGAAACTTGACGCGTTCGCTGCGCGCGAGTCTCGGGCGGTAACGTAATCCGGCGCACTATACAAGGCGGGTGCTTCTATTTCAGCGTGGCGACGCCCGTGCCCGTCCGCATTTGGCACATACCGCGCGCGTATTTTTAGACCAGCCTCCTTACGAGCCGTCTTTTATCTTCGACGTTTCCGAACTCGACATCCACAAGGATTCCCGTAACACCATTATCCTACACACTATATGCCCGCTGGGCCCGTCACTGGCACTCTCACGGCACGGCACTTACGTCGCACGGGTGGAAGACGGTCACTCAGTCACGGCACTGGTTCTTGAACCGGCAGCACAGCGACGTTGGAATGTGGAGTCCGCGGCGACCGGGGCGGCTCTGGCCGGCGGCGGGCGGCGCAGCGGCCGCGCGCACTCGCCCCCCCTGCGCCCGCCGCTATATTTAGCGCCGGTCATTTTTGAGCCGACGATTGCGAGCCAGCTCCGGTTTCTAAAGGGAAACTGACTGGCCAGCCCGGCCCGCGTACACGCCTGCAGGTGCAACGGCCACAGGAGGAAGTCAACCTGCTTCAGTTGCTGGACTGCTACTACCGTACTCCGACGACCAGGTGCCAACGGCGACGACTGTTGTCATGCTCAACCAAGGCACGTTTAAGGTCAATGGTCCGAACTTCTATCCGCGCCTACTAAGTGTTATTAAAAACTTGTGGAATGGGACATCCGAGTGGTATGGAAACATAACTGTCGCACATTCAGATTTCAGCAACGGAAATGCGCTTTCATCGTAGAAAAAGCACGTCTGTTATCTTTGGAGTTCCCGTTTGACCGCTATTTAAATAAGTTAGGTCATACTGTCTGAATTGTATGATTACTTAATTGTAAGTGTAAACTTGACTTACGTACCTATGTGTGAGTATGAGCCGACACCGGTCTGTCCGTCAAGGCAAAGACGGCGGAGAGGATCAGGCCTGACTAAAAGCTTACCGATAGAATCGCTACATTTTTATATTTTAACATAGATTGGCATTTGGTGGGGAGTCATATTGTTCCTATGCATTTATTATGAGCTCTGCTATTTGGCCGCGTAACGAGACGTTCAGGCGAAGCGGGGGTGTGGCCCACGCGAACGGAACGAGACGCTGATGACGTAGGGAATACAACCAACAGGGAATTTCTTAACTCTTCGCTTCCCTGGATCTCGTTTTACCCATGTTAAGGAAAATAAAAACATAGAAACTGTTTTTTTTTTAACAAAAGTTTGTTGACATAGCTCTCAGTTATAAAGGTACCAAAGCTCAAGTGGAAATCGGCCGTCTATGTACTTAAGCCGTAGAACCGATAATCACTGAGTTAGAGGTGTTCTTAAGCGAAGGTCGTGAATCGGCAAGCATAAGGTAGAACTGGAAGAGGGTTGCACGAATCTTGTTAAATGGTGTGGGAATGAAGAGACCTATGGGTAGCAGTGGACTACAGAAGATGATGAAGATAATTTAGGTACTTCGAGTAGTCGTCTACATTGCAGAGGACTAAGTACTTCCTACAAAAAATATAGGGCAAAACAGCTCCCTGTGGCACCATATTAGAAATATGACCGTAGTTAAGCAATTTTAATGAAGCAAATGTTACACACCCATTCAAACTTCGTGCAAAGGATAAATAGAACTTTGAGAGTGTAAATTAGCTATAGATAAAGTTAATTCTAATTCTGCTGTAGGTCCAGACAGCATTCCCGCATCCTTACATAGTATAAAACAAAGTCGCTATTTTTGTCTGTCTGTTTGTCTGTATGCTTAAATCTTTAAAACTACGCAACGGATTTTGATACGGTTTTTTTTAATAGATAGAGTGATTCAAGAGGAAGGTTTTAGTATATAATTTGAACGACATCCACGCGGGTGAAGCCGCGGGCATCAGCTAGTACCTAATAAAATTATGTTATTACTCGTAATACTTACTTTACGAGTAGGTATAGCATCTATCTGTACCTACTTCACATTTTTAGGGTTCCGTACCTCAAAGGAAAAATCGGAACCCTTATAGGATCACTCGTGTGTCTGTCAGTGTGTGTCTGTCAGTCCGACAATCACCCCCATTAACCCCGAAATTCTGAAAAAAAAAATACAGAAATTAGTTCAACACGTATAGATTACAGGAAAACTTATAAGAAGTCAAGTCGGAACCCTTCATGTAATCATGTACAAGTCCGACTTGCACTTGGACAGTTTTTTTATTTAGCTCTCTAACCACTTCGCTAGGAAGTTCCGCGAGTTCAACCTATACGCAAAACTAAGAAAACTATTGCCCCATAGACATTCTGTCATCATTGATGAATCAATGAGTGAGTGACCTTTCGCTTTTATAGATATAGATGAACAACATTCTGTATCTAGTTTTTAAGTAAAATCATCACGCATTAGTTATTAAGTTTAGTAATCTAAATTAGTTTTATATCTGAAATTCTTGGGGGCCTGGTGACCCGTAACACAGGTATTGTATGCCTATTTCGGGCACCAGTCTCTCACAAATGTTTACCCTGTGTTTAGATTATATAATTATTGTTCACTGAAACGTTTGTGATGAGAAAATAAACTATATTATTATTATTATTATCATTTCCCTCACTGGTTGAACCAGTCTGGCGTAAGGCAAGGTTCCGGTTTGGGACACTAATTCTTGAGAAGTTTATCAAAGACTTATGTTAGGTACTTTGCGCTGATGACCTCAAGTTCTCATCAAGAGGACATCAAGATAGTGTTCCAAAGGAGCATTGGAAACGTGATTTGTAAATTGGACTCAGCTTTAGTTATTTGGAACCTTTCTGCAAAATTTGAACAGAATCTGTGCAGTAGGTAATTTTTGCGCCAACTGGTACATAGCTTTGGATTTTTATGATTTTATATAAGTATAGATGGGCGCGTTACTTTAGCCACACTGTAAACCTGTCACAGTGTGACTCGTTGGGAACAATTCTACAAGAAGGATCTTATAACAGTAGTTTTCAAAATCTCAAATACGTCATCACCATCATCATCATTTCAGCCAAAAGACGTCCACTGCTGGACATAGGCCTCCCCCAGGCGTCGCCACATTGACCGGTCCCGTGCGTCTCTCATCCAGCGGGTTCCTGCAACCTTGACCAGGTCATCGGTCCACCTAGTGGGAGGCCTTCCAACGCAACGTCTTCCGGTTCGCGGTCGCCATTCCAGAACTTTTCAAATACGTATGTGAAACAAAATAGAACAAAATATCGCCTTTTTGGAGAATTCTGGTAATTCATATATTTCTGAACGTTTCGTTTTTGTAGGAAAAGAGTTACCAGTTCCGAACATTACTGGACTAGATACGCGGGCCCTAGATACGATTGGAAACGATGTGTGTCATGTCATCATGATTGTGTGATTATTTTATCCACTGGAACGGTAAAGAGTTGAGTTAGCTCTTTCCACACTTGATCTCATCTCGTCCGCAGGACAAGATTGAGCTACAGAGTAGACTTCAGTAGACCCATTTAACAAATAAGCCTCCTTTTGGGCTTCGCCGTAGTCGGGTAAAAATGGTAAGAGTGATACTAATGCAACAGAAAAATGTTCGATCACTGAATTGGTGGATGATCGGGATTTTGAAGTTATGCAGCAAAGGAAAATATGTACATATTCCTGGATACTGTTCAATAGTAAATCACCTTCCCTAAAAAGTTTCTTCTCTAACTAACGTTCCTTCTCAGCTGATGACCAATCCAATGACCAATAATGGACTACTGTAAACATCTAATTTAGGATTGTTTTTTATCCCGATTTTATCACCATGATTATTCAGGTGAAGGTAAAGTAAAATGCAAAGACTGGCAACTCTAACAAAAAAAAACAAACAAACCGACAAGTTACGACTTGTCAGTGTCTTGTCAACATGTCATTGATGTCATTGTCAAACAACTAAATAAAATGTCAAAAGTTGTTTGGTTATGTTTACGTTTGTGTTTTTATTAAAATATCATGTAAATATCAAAGCTAATATTAAATTAACAATCAATTCCTTTGTAAGAAAGTATAAAATCCATTATAATGCAATCTATAAATAAAATAAAGGATACTTCGACACCGAAGCGCCGGCGACTGGGTACTGGAAGAATATTTAGAAGTTTAAGCAAAGTTACACAGAATAGCGATTTACTTACGGATTGCAGCCCAATCTCTTCAAAATATAACTGCGATGGATCCGACGTTACTGAACGGTGTGATTCTCCACTTCTACCATGCAATCAAGTCGAATTTCGAAGCATCTGCGATTCGGATAACAACAATTCAAATAATTCGTCTTACGGTATACCGTGCTCCCCTGACATACTACAGGCTTCAGCTAGAAACGAATGGGAGTCCTTAAATGTATGTACCAGTAACATAAACGAAATCTATGAAATAAATAATGAAACCTCAAATAATCAAGCTGAACCAGAAGTGATGGAAGATATTTCCGAAGACATGTTTCAATCAAAATTAGAGCAATCTGAAATCAATCATGTTGATAAAAGTTTTAAGGATAAAGTGGAAAAGACCTTCGATTTTGTAAATCAGTCAATTATCAATCTTGATGATGTTAAGAATAAGAGTTCTTTATTTGAAACTAGGGATTCATTTTTACTTGATGTAAAAGAGGATGTAATAGAAAAGATTGTACCTGCTGACAAAACTGCACAGGAATGTAAAAAGACAACAGCAGTAGTTAATCCTTTCAATACTTTTTATGGTTTGCCAATGATTGCTAAGGGTTTGTTCAAAACTTACCGAAACATTGAAAAGTTTTATGGTGAGTATTCCCTATCCTTAGATTTTTATTTCTAGATAAAATGTGCAAAAGAAGGCTTTAATTTTAAATTATTTTTATTGTAGAATGGCAAGAGGAATGCCTGAACCTAGAGTCAGTTCGTGAGAGAAAGAACTTGATCTATGCTCTCCCCACCAGTGGAGGCAAGACCCTAGTGGCCGAGGTATTGATGCTCCGAGAAGTGCTTAACAGAAAGAAGAATGCACTGTTCATATTGCCATTTGTTGCTATAGTGCAGGAGAAGGTAGGTGCTACAGATAAGGTCTACAATAGCATATATAAATTTTTTATATTGCATCTCGAATTAACTGATTAGAAGCTTGGTTCAAATTCAAAAAATAAAATGAGTAAATACACTTAGTCAATCTTAGGGAATTAGGCATCAAACTAAATACCCCAAATTCAGCTGTTGCAGTTGCTTCCATTAGACCAGAAAAATCATGTATGTGATATTTTAATTTTGTAACTGGTGACTGGTGTAAGTATCTAGGTTTTTAACTTTATACAGGGCATTTTTAGTGCTACTACACCCTTGATGAGTTTCTCTGTGACACATATAACTAGATTTTAATTATAATTACTATTTTTATTGACATTCTATTTTTAATTTTTGACATTTGCATGGGTATTACCAATTTTTATTATTTTTGACATTTGTTTGGGTAGCCTTAATTAGGTATATTTTGACATTATTATTTTGCAATGACTGAATCGGTCTGTTTTAACATTCTAAGTGACATATTATTATATATTATTTTGTAACATTAGTATTTTATTTGACATTATTTCTACATTTGACATTTGTAATGGTTGAATCTTAATTTATTCATTAATGATGTATTTGGTTACTGTTCTACAAATGATTTCAATAGTAATGCATTGTTTTATAATTTTGTGTAAAATTTTCGATCAATAATACATTCGTAATAATGGAATCTTAATTTATTTGTTTCTATTTTTTTTTGCTATTTAACATATTGTGCTATTGAAATGTTTAACTTTTTATTAATTATTTTTTGGTACTGTTACAATAATGAATTTATATTTGTGATTCTATAATTTTATATTGGTGATCCTATGGTTTATATTTGTGATTCTATGATTTTATATTTTAGTGTGAAATTTCGATACAATGTAAAAATTGTTACTGAAATAAATGAAATGAAATGAAATTTTTAACTTTATACAGGGGACAGTAAATTTTTTTTTAATTTTTTTTTATAACAGATCTGGGCTCTATCAACATTTGCTGTTCAACTAGAGTTTCTTGTAGAAGAGTATGCTGCAGGCAAGGGTCACATACCACCTAAAAAGCGACGGAGAAAGAACAGCATTTATATAGCAACTATTGAGAAGGGACTGGCTCTAGTTAGGAGCCTTATAGAACTGGGCAGACTTCATGAGATCGGATTGATTGTGGTAAGATACATACTGTAGTAGTTACTATAGCTTTACTAGTACTTAAGATAATTTTTCTGCTTTCTTTTTCAAATAAAATTAATTTTAATATGCAAGAAATTAGCCTAGCTACTCCGCTGTTCTGATATCGAAAGCCTCGTGGGCAGACAGCCTGCTAGTGTGGGCGCTAGCTAATCGCACCTGATCTGTCCTAGTTATAAAGTACTAATATGGGCTAAGTTATATTGTTTCTAACATAGTGAATCTATTTGTAGTCTGATAAATAAATAATACCAATAATATTTTGGCACGGCGACATCTATATTTTGATATTTTGTTTTATTTGTTTATCGGATATATAACACAAGGCAATAGGGGATCGGACTGGGTCAAAATAATATGATTCTGTTTAGTCCGTAAGTTAGATTATCGAAAAATATTGAATACGTGTTTTTTGTTTTATCAAATCAATAAAAAATGACGAAGATAAAACGCGTCAAAGATCTTGGAGTGGGGCTTGAAACGTCACTTGTGTCGTCAAAATGTACGAGTTTTCGAAGCACTGTATCGTCTTCATTTTAAGTTTACGTGAAAAAAGAAAAAATACGTGTCCAATAATTTTTGGAAATCTATCTGACGGACTAATTAGTTTTTTTTTGTCCGATCCCCTATTGCATGAAGTTGATTTTGGTATTTTTTTAGGTAGATGAATTACATTTAATTGGCGAAAAAGGTCGAGGCGGTACGCTTGAAACATTATTATCAACTGTTATATTTACCAATCGTAAGTTCAACTCCCACTTTATTGAAGCCGTGAAATTCATTTACTTATCTAGCCACGGAAATCATCACTATCTCCATCTCATATTCATCATCTCTATCTTCTCTAAATGAAATTGGAGAGGAAATGTTATGTTCTTATAAAATAGTCAAAATTTCCATGGCCCTGAGCCACCCAGGCCAAAGTGGGAAAATGTAATTCCTAAACAATGTTCCAACTCATATCTTGCCCTCTGCTTCTCTGCCTGTAAGCTAAAGTGACCTGATGCAAGTTGTTTATGCAGTTTTGATCAGCTCCACTCATATTTTTTTTTTTTTGGGTTTTGGAAATCATCAAATGATACCTCCCGCTAAACCCTTTCATCTACAGCCTATTAATGTTCCCACTGCTGACACTGCTGACACAGGCCTCCTCTCTTTGAGAGGGAATGGGCTATAATCTACCACGCGGGCCCAATGCTGATTGGTAGATGTCACATGTCTTCGAATTTTTTGGTTCTAAGACATGCCAGTTTCCTCACGATGTTTTCCTTCACCGTTTTGAGAGCAGCGATGATGAAATAAATTACACAAAGTAATGTGCCTGCCTGGGTTCGAACCCACGACCTACTGTTCGTAAGTCGGGGCCGCCACCATCACTGGGCCACCGCTGCTCTAAAAAAAAACCCTTTAATCAAAGTCTTTACTGACCTTTTTCATTACCCAGAGGACATCCAAATCGTCGGCATGTCGGCTACGATAGGCAATCTACCCGAAATAGCCAAGTTCCTGCGAGCTGACGTGTTCACGCGGCAGTTCCGACCAGTCGAGCTGACGGAATACGTGAAGCTGGGAGATGTACTGCATCGCATCGTGTGGGGCGAACAGGGGGTCGAACTCGTCCCGGATAGAGAGCTCAAGTATGATGTAAGTGTGGTCTAGATTATAATGGTGTTTGTGATAAGTGGTTCAAGATGCACGTGAGTTTGTACGATTCAGAAAGAAAATTCTACTCGAATGATTTTTTTATACACAAAATTGGCAACGGTGCGGTATAGTAAGACCACATAAGGGAAATAGAGGAAAGAGCTCTAAGTCCTTGCAATGAAAGCTAAAAATTAAATTCCTCAAAGCTAAAAGTTACAATCTGCCAAAACCCTCTACTTTAATACTAACTAGCGGACGTCCCGCGGTTTCACCCGCGTAGATCCCGTTCCCGTGGGAATACAGGGATAAAAAGTAGCCTATGTTACTCAGGGTGAATGTAGCTTTCCAAGGGTGAAAGAATTTTTGAAATCGGCCCAGTACTTTTTGAGCCTATTCATTACAAACATACAAAAATAGGTACAAATCTTTCCTCTTTATAATATTAGTGTAGATATAATATTATTACCTCAACATTTATATTTGTTTGTTGTGTGCACTTGTGTAAATAAATATGTTTGCTTACTTTCTTTCTTCTTTTAAAAATTCTTCTATCAATAAGTTTTATTACAGTACTCAGCAGCTGCAACCACCCTCGACCCTGACCTCCTCGGAGGTCTGGTTTCCGAGGTGGTGCCTAAAGGGAGCTGTCTGGTGTTCTGTTCCACGAAACGCAACTGTGAGAATGTTGCCTCTTTACTGTGCAAGTTGCAGAGACGGTTAGTTGACAATATATTTTATTTAAATAGGAACACCTGCTGATAGACTGGGGTTCCAGTGCAAGTGATGGAATGATAACGAACAAAAATCAAAGGTATTTCCATGTTTAAAGAATTTCATTGGCTACTTTGTCCCACTTACTCATCCTCAGTGTAAGTCTCATAGTATTTTGGGCAATGCTCATAGTTTTTCTTGTTCTTCATTTCTGCTTCGAGTAAATATTGTATGGTGCAAGTGATTGTGGTGCAGGATATGATCAACAATTTAACCTGATTAATACCAGATTTTAAGTCGAAGTTGAAATTTCATTTCAAAGTTCTGTTTCGATTCTCTGTTGCATCACCCCATTCATTTTTACACCAGTCCCTAGTAATCCCTTCTATTCGTTCAGGGAAATGATAGCCCATAAGAGCGGTGAACGTCAAGCGCTTGAAAGGGCTTTGCGGGCAGAGGGAGCGAACGCTGAGCTAGCGGCAGCGGTGCGATACGGTATCGCTTACCATCACGCGGGGCTGGCTAGCGATGAGCGATCTCTATTGGAACAGGCTTATAGGTAGGTGGCTATTCTTTTCCGATTAATTTGGTTACGGGATCCAAGACAGCTAAATTGTTTAACTGGGACTTCGTCGAGTTTCATTGTCTCAGCGCTTTTCTGGTGGTCGCCACTGCTGATTCTGACCTTCAGGAGTATTCCCAAACCACTGTAAGGTTTGGGAATAGTACGGCGGGCTTTAAAAAAGGGCTTTAAATACTAAGAAACACTAGTGGTGTCACAAGAAGGTTAAACGGCAAGCGCTTGATAGGTTGTGCTGGAAAAGGCTAATAAGCAAGTCATTAGGTACCAAAGAATACACGTTGGGGAATGCTCCATATGGCCATTACTTGTTTCGGTTTAAATATACGTTTTCTTGTGTGTTTTTGTAACAATAGGTTAGTATTTTAGTCCAGTTGAATCATCTTAAAATTGTAGAACATGCTTTTCTGGTAATTCTTCGTAACCGCCTCTCAACTAGAACGACTGAGTGACTTTGTGTAATTTTTTTTATGGGACAAACCCTATTCCCAAACCACTGTAACTCCTGTAAGCCAGAATCAACAGTAGCGACCACAAGAAACGCGCCTTTGTGTCAGTGACCATTCAATCTCAAAAGTCCTACAAGAATTTTGACCGAGATTAGATCCGCAAGCGTTCCTACTACTCGGTCACATTAACTTGACGCTTGACGTTGTAACAATAATGTCCAAAAACAATATAACAACAACAGAAAATTAGCCAAATTATCGGCGCGCGTATCGGTAACAAAGATGCTAACCGTACTGACACTTGCCGGGCGAGCTAAGGGAATGCGGGGGGAGGGGGTGGGGCCGAGCATTCCAGAGATGCGTCAAGTTAAGGTGGATGTTCACGGTAGCCCGCGAAATTCAAATTTTCTTACGTTTTTAGCGATTTGCAGGCCAGTGCTATGAGTATTTCATCAAAAGGTCATTCTTGAGAGTTACATGAACTTGGAGGGTTGTAATGATGATTTGGATGATTATAATTATGTAACTGCATACGTCTTACACCCGCAAATCATATTTTCACTAACATACAACCTAGCACTGACCTACAAATCGCTAAAAACGTAAGAAAATTTGAATTTCGCGTCCTACCCTGGAACATCAACCTTAATGTGACCGTGTAGTAAATACATGCGACTTGCCTCTCAGGTCAGGTGCAATATCAGTCCTGTGCTGCACATCAACGCTAGCAGCCGGCGTGAACTTGCCCGCGCAACGCGTCATCATCCGCGCGCCGCTGGTCGGCCGCGACTTCCTCACGCTCGGCGCGTACCGACAGATGGTCGGCAGAGCTGGCCGCGCGGGCGTCTGTGACCTCGGTGAGTCACACCACACAATATCACTCATGTTTTTTTTGTAAGAATGCTCGCTTTGGAACGGGCTACTTTTTTATTAGGTGTAAAAGTAGAAACTAATACTTTTATATTTTTTGTTCAAGACACAATCTACACAAAGCCTCCCCCATAGCCTTCCACTCTGTATGGTTTTCTCCATCCAATTCGTCACAAACGCTTCTAGGTCGTCACGCCAGCGTTTTCTAAGCCTCCTTCGGCGACGACGCCCGTCTTCTGGCACCCACTGCGTGACGACTCTAGCCCATCGATTACTGAAAATTTACCGAATCTGGGAGCCTTCTAACTGGGCACTACCCTTATCGGCCGAGGCAAAGACTTAGATCTGCCTGTCTTGTCTGTCAGAAACCAACAGGTCTGAAGTGCGAACGCGGCGTCTCGCCACTGACTAATGGCCCACCTTTCATATTGCGCCGCATGCCTTATTACCTGTGCGCTTGATAGTTTAGTTTAACTGGGCTTTTTCCGCACCTAGTCTCTTGATTGGGCCATAGTGTGTGGGCCATGTTTATAGAATACCTACTCCAACCAACATAGAACCAGAATTTTAGCAGCCTTCCCAGACTGCTGCAGGCTTTCGGGAGAGTTAGACTTTTGACCACCACAGACGACAAGCCAAAAAGTACCTTAAGTCGACAGATTTAAGGTACTTTTTTTTCTTGTTCGGCTTGTCGTCTATACGTGACTGTGGCGCTCAAAAGGTTAATGGGGATCGTAAAGTTTGTGCCCGGTGATCTGTCACGCTCCTACCCTCTAGGAGTACGTGCCGTGGCTGTGCACTTGATATTACATTGGTCTCCTATAGTTCTTTTACTTCTATCAGGTGAAAGCATAGTAATCTGCGGGTCCCGGGAATGGCCACAACTGCAGACAGTGCTCCGCGGCGGCATAGCCCCCGCGCGCAGTGTGCTGCGTGCTGCCGCGGGCGCACTGCTGCTCAGCGCGGTGGCTCTCAAGCTGGCCAGCACGCGGCCCGCGCTGCGCAGCTTGCTGGACTGTACCCTGCTGGCTGTCACTGGAGATGACACGTGAGTACCATATCATGTGCCACCGCACTGCTGCTCAGCGCGGTGGCTCTCAAGCTGGCCAGCACGCGGCCCGCGCTGCGCAGCTTGCTGGACTGTACCCTGCTGGCTGTCACTGGAGATGACACGTGAGTACCATATCATGTGCCACCGCACTGCTGCTCAGCGCGGTGGCTCTCAAGCTGGCCAGCACGCGGCCCGCGCTGCGCAGCTTGCTGGACTGTACCCTGCTGGCTGTCACTGGAGATGACACGTGAGTACCATATCATGTGCCACCGCACTGCTGCTCAGCGCGGTGGCTCTCAAGCTGGCCAGCACGCGGCCCGCGCTGCGCAGCTTGCTGGACTGTACCCTGCTGGCTGTCACTGGAGATGACACGTGAGTACCATATCATGTGCCACCGCACTGCTGCTCAGCGCGGTGGCTCTCAAGCTGGCCAGCACGCGGCCCGCGCTGCGCAGCTTGCTGGACTGTACCCTGCTGGCTGTCACTGGAGATGACACGTGAGTACCATATCATGTGCCACCGCACTGCTGCTCAGCGCGGTGGCTCTCAAGCTGGCCAGCACGCGGCCCGCGCTGCGCAGCTTGCTGGACTGTACCCTGCTGGCTGTCACTGGAGATGACACGTGAGTACCATATCATGTGCCACCGCACTGCTGCTCAGCGCGGTGGCTCTCAAGCTGGCCAGCACGCGGCCCGCGCTGCGCAGCTTGCTGGACTGTACCCTGCTGGCTGTCACTGGAGATGACACGTGAGTACCATATCATGTGCCACCGCACTGCTGCTCAGCGCGGTGGCTCTCAAGCTGGCCAGCACGCGGCCCGCGCTGCGCAGCTTGCTGGACTGTACCCTGCTGGCTGTCACTGGAGATGACACGTGAGTACCATATCATGTGCCACCGCACTGCTGCTCAGCGCGGTGGCTCTCAAGCTGGCCAGCACGCGGCCCGCGCTGCGCAGCTTGCTGGACTGTACCCTGCTGTCTGTCACTGGAGATGACACGTGAGTACCATATCATGTGCCACCGCACTGCTGCTCAGCGCGGTGGCTCTCAAGCTGGCCAGCACGCGGCCCGCGCTGCGCAGCTTGCTGGACTGTACCCTGCTGGCTGTCACTGGAGATGACACGTGAGTACCATATCATGTGCCACCGCACTGCTGCTCAGCGCGGTGGCTCTCAAGCTGGCCAGCACGCGGCCCGCGCTGCGCAGCTTGCTGGACTGTACCCTGCTGGCTGTCACTGGAGATGACACGTGAGTACCATATCATGTGCCACCGCACTGCTGCTCAGCGCGGTGGCTCTCAAGCTGGCCAGCACGCGGCCCGCGCTGCGCAGCTTGCTGGACTGTACCCTGCTGGCTGTCACTGGAGATGACACGTGAGTACCATATCATGTGCCACCGCACTGCTGCTCAGCGCGGTGGCTCTCAAGCTGGCCAGCACGCGGCCCGCGCTGCGCAGCTTGCTGGACTGTACCCTGCTGGCTGTCACTGGAGATGACACGTGAGTACCATATCATGTGCCACCGCACTGCTGCTCAGCGCGGTGGCTCTCAAGCTGGCCAGCACGCGGCCCGCGCTGCGCAGCTTGCTGGACTGTACCCTGCTGGCTGTCACTGGAGATGACACGTGAGTACCATATCATGTGCCACCGCACTGCTGCTCAGCGCGGTGGCTCTCAAGCTGGCCAGCACGCGGCCCGCGCTGCGCAGCTTGCTGGACTGTACCCTGCTGGCTGTCACTGGAGATGACACGTGAGTACCATATCATGTGCCACCGCACTGCTGCTCAGCGCGGTGGCTCTCAAGCTGGCCAGCACGCGGCCCGCGCTGCGCAGCTTGCTGGACTGTACCCTGCTGGCTGTCACTGGAGATGACACGTGAGTACCATATCATGTGCCACCGCACTGCTGCTCAGCGCGGTGGCTCTCAAGCTGGCCAGCACGCGGCCCGCGCTGCGCAGCTTGCTGGACTGTACCCTGCTGGCTGTCACTGGAGATGACACGTGAGTACCATATCATGTGCCACCGCACTGCTGCTCAGCGCGGTGGCTCTCAAGCTGGCCAGCACGCGGCCCGCGCTGCGCAGCTTGCTGGACTGTACCCTGCTGGCTGTCACTGGAGATGACACGTGAGTACCATATCATGTGCCACCGCACTGCTGCTCAGCGCGGTGGCTCTCAAGCTGGCCAGCACGCGGCCCGCGCTGCGCAGCTTGCTGGACTGTACCCTGCTGGCTGTCACTGGAGATGACACGTGAGTACCATATCATGTGCCACCGCACTGCTGCTCAGCGCGGTGGCTCTCAAGCTGGCCAGCACGCGGCCCGCGCTGCGCAGCTTGCTGGACTGTACCCTGCTGGCTGTCACTGGAGATGACACGTGAGTACCATATCATGTGCCACCGCACTGCTGCTCAGCGCGGTGGCTCTCAAGCTGGCCAGCACGCGGCCTGCGCTGCGCAGCTTGCTGGACTGTACCCTGCTGGCTGTCACTGGAGATGACACGTGAGTACCATATCATGTGCCACCGCACTGCTGCTCAGCGCGGTGGCTCTCAAGCTGGCCAGCACGCGGCCCGCGCTGCGCAGCTTGCTGGACTGTACCCTGCTGGCTGTCACTGGAGATGACACGTGAGTACCATATCATGTGCCACCGCACTGCTGCTCAGCGCGGTGGCTCTCAAGCTGGCCAGCACGCGGCCCGCGCTGCGCAGCTTGCTGGACTGTACCCTGCTGGCTGTCACTGGAGATGACACGTGAGTACCATATCATGTGCCACCGCACTGCTGCTCAGCGCGGTGGCTCTCAAGCTGGCCAGCACGCGGCCCGCGCTGCGCAGCTTGCTGGACTGTACCCTGCTGGCTGTCACTGGAGATGACACGTGAGTACCATATCATGTGCCACCGCACTGCTGCTCAGCGCGGTGGCTCTCAAGCTGGCCAGCACGCGGCCCGCGCTGCGCAGCTTGCTGGACTGTACCCTGCTGGCTGTCACTGGAGATGACACGTGAGTACCATATCATGTGCCACCGCACTGCTGCTCAGCGCGGTGGCTCTCAAGCTGGCCAGCACGCGGCCCGCGCTGCGCAGCTTGCTGGACTGTACCCTGCTGGCTGTCACTGGAGATGACACGTGAGTACCATATCATGTGCCACCGCACTGCTGCTCAGCGCGGTGGCTCTCAAGCTGGCCAGCACGCGGCCCGCGCTGCGCAGCTTGCTGGACTGTACCCTGCTGGCTGTCACTGGAGATGACACGTGAGTACCATATCATGTGCCACCGCACTGCTGCTCAGCGCGGTGGCTCTCAAGCTGGCCAGCACGCGGCCCGCGCTGCGCAGCTTGCTGGACTGTACCCTGCTGGCTGTCACTGGAGATGACACGTGAGTACCATATCATGTGCCACCGCACTGCTGCTCAGCGCGGTGGCTCTCAAGCTGGCCAGCACGCGGCCCGCGCTGCGCAGCTTGCTGGACTGTACCCTGCTGGCTGTCACTGGAGATGACACGTGAGTACCATATCATGTGCCACCGCACTGCTGCTCAGCGCGGTGGCTCTCAAGCTGGCCAGCACGCGGCCCGCGCTGCGCAGCTTGCTGGACTGTACCCTGCTGGCTGTCACTGGAGATGACACGTGAGTACCATATCATGTGCCACCGCACTGCTGCTCAGCGCGGTGGCTCTCAAGCTGGCCAGCACGCGGCCCGCGCTGCGCAGCTTGCTGGACTGTACCCTGCTGGCTGTCACTGGAGATGACACGTGAGTACCATATCATGTGCCACCGCACTGCTGCTCAGCGCGGTGGCTCTCAAGCTGGCCAGCACGCGGCCCGCGCTGCGCAGCTTGCTGGACTGTACCCTGCTGGCTGTCACTGGAGATGACACGTGAGTACCATATCATGTGCCACCGCACTGCTGCTCAGCGCGGTGGCTCTCAAGCTGGCCAGCACGCGGCCCGCGCTGCGCAGCTTGCTGGACTGTACCCTGCTGGCTGTCACTGGAGATGACACGTGAGTACCATATCATGTGCCACCGCACTGCTGCTCAGCGCGGTGGCTCTCAAGCTGGCCAGCACGCGGCCCGCGCTGCGCAGCTTGCTGGACTGTACCCTGCTGGCTGTCACTGGAGATGACACGTGAGTACCATATCATGTGCCACCGCACTGCTGCTCAGCGCGGTGGCTCTCAAGCTGGCCAGCACGCGGCCCGCGCTGCGCAGCTTGCTGGACTGTACCCTGCTGGCTGTCACTGGAGATGACACGTGAGTACCATATCATGTGCCACCGCACTGCTGCTCAGCGCGGTGGCTCTCAAGCTGGCCAGCACGCGGCCCGCGCTGCGCAGCTTGCTGGACTGTACCCTGCTGGCTGTCACTGGAGATGACACGTGAGTACCATATCATGTGCCACCGCACTGCTGCTCAGCGCGGTGGCTCTCAAGCTGGCCAGCACGCGGCCCGCGCTGCGCAGCTTGCTGGACTGTACCCTGCTGGCTGTCACTGGAGATGACACGTGAGTACCATATCATGTGCCACCGCACTGCTGCTCAGCGCGGTGGCTCTCAAGCTGGCCAGCACGCGGCCCGCGCTGCGCAGCTTGCTGGACTGTACCCTGCTGGCTGTCACTGGAGATGACACGTGAGTACCATATCATGTGCCACCGCACTGCTGCTCAGCGCGGTGGCTCTCAAGCTGGCCAGCACGCGGCCCGCGCTGCGCAGCTTGCTGGACTGTACCCTGCTGGCTGTCACTGGAGATGACACGTGAGTACCATATCATGTGCCACCGCACTGCTGCTCAGCGCGGTGGCTCTCAAGCTGGCCAGCACGCGGCCCGCGCTGCGCAGCTTGCTGGACTGTACCCTGCTGGCTGTCACTGGAGATGACACGTGAGTACCATATCATGTGCCACCGCACTGCTGCTCAGCGCGGTGGCTCTCAAGCTGGCCAGCACGCGGCCCGCGCTGCGCAGCTTGCTGGACTGTACCCTGCTGGCTGTCACTGGAGATGACACGTGAGTACCATATCATGTGCCACCGCACTGCTGCTCAGCGCGGTGGCTCTCAAGCTGGCCAGCACGCGGCCCGCGCTGCGCAGCTTGCTGGACTGTACCCTGCTGGCTGTCACTGGAGATGACACGTGAGTACCATATCATGTGCCACCGCACTGCTGCTCAGCGCGGTGGCTCTCAAGCTGGCCAGCACGCGGCCCGCGCTGCGCAGCTTGCTGGACTGTACCCTGCTGGCTGTCACTGGAGATGACACGTGAGTACCATATCATGTGCCACCGCACTGCTGCTCAGCGCGGTGGCTCTCAAGCTGGCCAGCACGCGGCCCGCGCTGCGCAGCTTGCTGGACTGTACCCTGCTGGCTGTCACTGGAGATGACACGTGAGTACCATATCATGTGCCACCGCACTGCTGCTCAGCGCGGTGGCTCTCAAGCTGGCCAGCACGCGGCCCGCGCTGCGCAGCTTGCTGGACTGTACCCTGCTGGCTGTCACTGGAGATGACACGTGAGTACCATATCATGTGCCACCGCACTGCTGCTCAGCGCGGTGGCTCTCAAGCTGGCCAGCACGCGGCCCGCGCTGCGCAGCTTGCTGGACTGTACCCTGCTGGCTGTCACTGGAGATGACACGTGAGTACCATATCATGTGCCACCGCACTGCTGCTCAGCGCGGTGGCTCTCAAGCTGGCCAGCACGCGGCCCGCGCTGCGCAGCTTGCTGGACTGTACCCTGCTGGCTGTCACTGGAGATGACACGTGAGTACCATATCATGTGCCACCGCACTGCTGCTCAGCGCGGTGGCTCTCAAGCTGGCCAGCACGCGGCCCGCGCTGCGCAGCTTGCTGGACTGTACCCTGCTGGCTGTCACTGGAGATGACACGTGAGTACCATATCATGTGCCACCGCACTGCTGCTCAGCGCGGTGGCTCTCAAGCTGGCCAGCACGCGGCCCGCGCTGCGCAGCTTGCTGGACTGTACCCTGCTGGCTGTCACTGGAGATGACACGTGAGTACCATATCATGTGCCACCGCACTGCTGCTCAGCGCGGTGGCTCTCAAGCTGGCCAGCACGCGGCCCGCGCTGCGCAGCTTGCTGGACTGTACCCTGCTGGCTGTCACTGGAGATGACACGTGAGTACCATATCATGTGCCACCGCACTGCTGCTCAGCGCGGTGGCTCTCAAGCTGGCCAGCACGCGGCCCGCGCTGCGCAGCTTGCTGGACTGTACCCTGCTGGCTGTCACTGGAGATGACACGTGAGTACCATATCATGTGCCACCGCACTGCTGCTCAGCGCGGTGGCTCTCAAGCTGGCCAGCACGCGGCCCGCGCTGCGCAGCTTGCTGGACTGTACCCTGCTGGCTGTCACTGGAGATGACACGTGAGTACCATATCATGTGCCACCGCACTGCTGCTCAGCGCGGTGGCTCTCAAGCTGGCCAGCACGCGGCCCGCGCTGCGCAGCTTGCTGGACTGTACCCTGCTGGCTGTCACTGGAGATGACACGTGAGTACCATATCATGTGCCACCGCACTGCTGCTCAGCGCGGTGGCTCTCAAGCTGGCCAGCACGCGGCCCGCGCTGCGCAGCTTGCTGGACTGTACCCTGCTGGCTGTCACTGGAGATGACACGTGAGTACCATATCATGTGCCACCGCACTGCTGCTCAGCGCGGTGGCTCTCAAGCTGGCCAGCACGCGGCCCGCGCTGCGCAGCTTGCTGGACTGTACCCTGCTGGCTGTCACTGGAGATGACACGTGAGTACCATATCATGTGCCACCGCACTGCTGCTCAGCGCGGTGGCTCTCAAGCTGGCCAGCACGCGGCCCGCGCTGCGCAGCTTGCTGGACTGTACCCTGCTGGCTGTCACTGGAGATGACACGTGAGTACCATATCATGTGCCACCGCACTGCTGCTCAGCGCGGTGGCTCTCAAGCTGGCCAGCACGCGGCCCGCGCTGCGCAGCTTGCTGGACTGTACCCTGCTGGCTGTCACTGGAGATGACACGTGAGTACCATATCATGTGCCACCGCACTGCTGCTCAGCGCGGTGGCTCTCAAGCTGGCCAGCACGCGGCCCGCGCTGCGCAGCTTGCTGGACTGTACCCTGCTGGCTGTCACTGGAGATGACACGTGAGTACCATATCATGTGCCACCGCACTGCTGCTCAGCGCGGTGGCTCTCAAGCTGGCCAGCACGCGGCCCGCGCTGCGCAGCTTGCTGGACTGTACCCTGCTGGCTGTCACTGGAGATGACACGTGAGTACCATATCATGTGCCACCGCACTGCTGCTCAGCGCGGTGGCTCTCAAGCTGGCCAGCACGCGGCCCGCGCTGCGCAGCTTGCTGGACTGTACCCTGCTGGCTGTCACTGGAGATGACACGTGAGTACCATATCATGTGCCACCGCACTGCTGCTCAGCGCGGTGGCTCTCAAGCTGGCCAGCACGCGGCCCGCGCTGCGCAGCTTGCTGGACTGTACCCTGCTGGCTGTCACTGGAGATGACACGTGAGTACCATATCATGTGCCACCGCACTGCTGCTCAGCGCGGTGGCTCTCAAGCTGGCCAGCACGCGGCCCGCGCTGCGCAGCTTGCTGGACTGTACCCTGCTGGCTGTCACTGGAGATGACACGTGAGTACCATATCATGTGCCACCGCACTGCTGCTCAGCGCGGTGGCTCTCAAGCTGGCCAGCACGCGGCCCGCGCTGCGCAGCTTGCTGGACTGTACCCTGCTGGCTGTCACTGGAGATGACACGTGAGTACCATATCATGTGCCACCGCACTGCTGCTCAGCGCGGTGGCTCTCAAGCTGGCCAGCACGCGGCCCGCGCTGCGCAGCTTGCTGGACTGTACCCTGCTGGCTGTCAC
Source organism: Diarsia dahlii (assembly GCA_949775195.1). Taxonomy (NCBI): domain Eukaryota; kingdom Metazoa; phylum Arthropoda; class Insecta; order Lepidoptera; family Noctuidae; genus Diarsia; species Diarsia dahlii. The sequence continues at coordinate 22,028,957 of OX459199.1, forward strand.
TGGAGATGACACGTGAGTACCATATCATGTGCCACCGCACTGCTGCTCAGCGCGGTGGCTCTCAAGCTGGCCAGCACGCGGCCCGCGCTGCGCAGCTTGCTGGACTGTACCCTGCTGTCTGTCACTGGAGATGACACGTGAGTACCATATCATGTGCCACCGCACTGCTGCTCAGCGCGGTGGCTCTCAAGCTGGCCAGCACGCGGCCCGCGCTGCGCAGCTTGCTGGACTGTACCCTGCTGGCTGTCACTGGAGATGACACGTGAGTACCATATCATGTGCCACCGCACTGCTGCTCAGCGCGGTGGCTCTCAAGCTGGCCAGCACGCGGCCCGCGCTGCGCAGCTTGCTGGACTGTACCCTGCTGGCTGTCACTGGAGATGACACGTGAGTAGCATATCATGCCTGTACAGGTAGGGCTTGTTCGACCATGTGCTTTATTTCGCCAGGTATGGTGAATTTATTTTATTCTGGTCAAACTGCATGCAATGTTGTTACCAACATGTCAAGTAACGGCCAAAAGGGGTTGCTGAAATAATGTTGTACAACTTTATCATGAATACTCTCGTATTCGCGGTATTCAGCTGCATTATTATTGCGGTTAGACTGAAAGCCGACCCCAATATACCTAATTAGAAAAAGGCTAGGCAGATGATGATGACTCCCGTACTTTACGACTACGATTTTGGAAAGAATAGAATAGAATTTATTTATTTTCAGGTAACTAATAATACAGCTTGTCTTAGTTATTAGAACCTTAAAACTATATTAGTATCGTATCACTTCACTTGTGCACTAACTCACTGTGCGTTCATGTGGCACTTGCCCGTGGAAGCGATGGAACTCCACCTCCTGCGCCCAAAAGTCCTCTTCCAAGACGAGGTGCAGATAACATGTCGGTATTCGCATCACAAAAACCTTAAAGTTGACGTTTCGGTCGACGTCGCGACGTCGCGACACAAGCAACAATAAGCAATAAAAAAGAAACTCTTAACCACAGCCCTTCGGACATCAAATCAATCTGCGACGACTCCCTCCGCTCGCTGCTCCAGTCAGGCGCGTTGGAAGTGGTGAACAAAGCTCCAGCGAATGATGATGACTCGCGTGTGGCGGAACAAGACTGCTTCATTTATAACGACAGTGAACTCGTTGTTAGCACGCTGGGAAATGCGGCCATTAAAGGTAAGGTATTATGGAAGCTTGGCAATTGGAAAGAAGAGTTAGTGCATGTTTACGTAAAGGCGGGGCGTTAAAGGTAAGGTATTATGGAAGCTTGGCAATTGGAAAGAAGAGTTAGTGCATGTTTACGTAAAGGCGGGGCGTCGCGCGGCGCGTGCTGCGTTTTTATTTCAAATGCTTGGTGATGTATGAAAAAGTTAACGATTTCAAACGTCGATTTTACGAGAAGTGATTTTTCGCTCGAAGCGTTATGTTGCGGTGGACCCGTCTCAGTAAATTAATAAAAAAACACGAGACGAGCCTTTTGCACGCGCCGCGCGACGCCCCGCGTCTCCGTAAACGAGCCCTTAGAGTTTTTACAGAGCCTCTGGCTCGCAACGCGTTTATGTTTGAAATGTAAAATAGTTTAAAGAAGTCTGTTGCGTTTATCGAGTCCAGATACCAGACTCATTATTATTCGGCGTGTATTTCATATAAATTGGTCAAAAGCCAAACAGGGTGTAAACGAACCCTTCACAAAGCCGTCAACTAAGCATTATGTTATGTACAGTCGAACAAGCTAATAAGTATACAGGTAGAGTTCTTTATAACTGTAGAACACTGAACATATTAATTGCAATTTTGTTTTTCATATTGTTTCGCGTTAAGCGACTGATGTCAAACGCTGCATCATTTCACATCAGTATCTAAATGTATCTGTGTAATCTTAAAAGTAAATACAAGTTAGCTGGCTGTATACTTATTAGCTTGTTCAACTGTACATCAATAGGGGATAGGACAAAAAAAAACTAATTAGTCCGTCAGATAGATTTACAAAAAATATTAACCATGTATTTTTTCACGTAAAAAAAAATGAAGAAGATAAAGTGCTTCGAAAACTCGTGTGACGTCATATGATAGTACATTTTGTACCTTCAATTGACGTTTCAAGCCCCACTCCATGATCTTTGACGCGCTTTATCTTCGTCAATTTTTATTGATTTGATAAAACAAAAAACACGTATCCAATATTTTTCGGTAATCTAACTGACGGACTAAACAGAATGATATTTTTTTGAGTCAGTCCGATCCCCTATTATTGTTGAGAAACGACTTTTTTTGGGGTGAAAAAACACATTATAATGGTCTAAAAATATCGCAGTGGCGCATGGCGGGGAAAACAAATGCCTTGCGGTTTCGTTAAGGGTACTTTTACACCCTTCACTACATAGTATAAAACAAAGTCGCTTTCTCTGTCCCTATGCCCCTTTGTATGCTTAAATCTTTAAAACTACGCAACGGATTTTGATGCGGTTTTTTTTAATAGATAGAGTGATTCAAGAGGAAGGTTTTAATACCTTTTTTGCACCCGTGCGAAGCCGGGGCGGGTCACTAGTTATTTATAAATAAAAAAATGCACCCCAATACTTTAGTTCTAATCTGAAGTATATTTCTGATCATAGTTATAATTATTTTCCAGAAAAAAACCTCTTTCTTCTATTCAATCTCTTACACGAGGAAGAGAAAAACTTTGTTTGATTTAACTTTGACTGTGACTTGAAAAAGTTATCTCCAAAGCCTCATGTTGTTAAACTTCGTCGTGAAGGTTGCATGGACCTGTCAGTAGCTAAACAACTCCTGCTGGACCTTGAGCGCGCTTCCAGGAGTCTGGTCCTCATGGGCAGTCTGCATCTGTTGTACTTGGTGACGCCGCACGACGCTGCGGGCATCAGACCTGACTACTCGCATTACTATTCTTTGGTAAGTCTCTGAGTAAAATACTGGTAAAACTGGAAGCCGACATAGTTGGGAAGAGGCTACGCAGATGATGATTAAGTCTCTGGATCGGACTGTCTCAAAAAAATATGATTCTGTTTAGTCCGTCAGTTAGATTATCGAAAAATATTGGATAAGTACGTGTTTTTTGTTTTATCAAATTAATAAAAATTGACGAAGATAAAATGCGTCGTGACGTCACTTGTAGGTAAAAAATGTACTGACCATTGACGTATTCGAGGAGTTCACGAGTTTTAGAAGCACTGTATCGTCTTCATTTTTAGTCTACGTGAAAAAAGAAAAAATATGTGTTCAATATTTTTTGGAAATCTAGGTATCTGACGGACTAATTAGTTTTTTTTTGTCCGATCCCCTGAGGATCCCTCTGAGGATGAATGTGGAGGGGTATAAGAGTGGAGGAAGACCAAAGAAACGATGGATGGATTGTGTGAAGGATGATATGGCTAGAAAGGAGCTGACTGATGAGATGAGGAGTAATAGTGAAGTATGGAAGACGAAGACATGCTGCGCCGACCTTAAATGAATTGTGATAAGGGCACGAGAATGATAGTGGTAAGTGTCTCCTAAATTAACGTAGCCTTAGATATAGGCATCACTTAGATTTTAACAATAGGGTATTTCACCAAAAAAATCTAATTAGTCCGTCTGTAAGATTATCGAAAAATATTGGATACGTGTTTTTTGTTTTATCAAATTAATAAAAAATTACGAAAATAAAACGTGTCAAAGATCATGAGTGGGGGTTTTTGACGTCACTTTGTGGGTGAAACCGTACTAACCTTGTGGCGTCTCGCGACTTGACACGACTTTTCAAAGCACTGTTTCGTCTTCATCTTTTGTTTAAGTGAAAAAATTAAAAATATGAGTCCATTATTTTTTGAAAATCTATCTGACGGACTTATTAGATTTTTTTTTGGTGAAATACCATATTAGCATTCGATTAGATTTTAGGAACCCATCTAAAGTTTTCAAGCTTATTAATACTAAATTCATGATTTTTACTAGTAGGTATTTCTTTTTAGGGTTCCGTACCTCAAAAGGAAAAAACGGAACCCTTATAGGATCACTTTGTTGTCCGTCTGTCCGTCCGTCCGTCTGTCAAGACCCTTTTTCTCAGGAACGCGTGGAGGTATGAAGCTGAAATTTATATCAATTACTCAGGTCTACTGTCCCTTGAAGCTGTGAAAAAATCAAACTTCTAAGCCAACGCAATCAAAAGATACAGCCGTTTATGCCGCAAATTTTCGACACTTGCAAGGGAATCAAAACCTACAGGGTGCTTCCCGTGAACTCAGAATCTTGAAATTTGGTACGAAGCAACGTCTTATAGCATAGATAAAGGAAAAATTACGAAAACCATAAATTTTTAGTTACATCACATAATAAAAATATTCTAAGTAATTTTAAACTTTGTTTGTACGGAACCCTCGGTGCGCGAGTCCGACTCGCACTTGGCCGGTTTTTTTTGTATTGGATAGAATCTCTCGTTTACAACAAACGACTTATAAAAACAAATATTGATTAAAATCATCATTTCGATGTACTTATTTCATTCCTTTGTTGTACCAATTTGAGCAGTAAGTCAAAGCGTATAAAATGACATTTCAATCGACATAATTCTTAGTAAATTATGTCAAGTATTTTTTTAAGACTGTCTTTCATTTTCAGTATTGCAGTTTAGATGAGGAAGGTGTTCAGACGGCTAAAATATTGGGAATTACTGAACATAACGCGATTAGGATGATGACTGGAAAACCTATTAAAGTAAGTGTAAAAGTAACAGTATTTTAGCTATAAACACTGAATACTGGATATTAACCATGCTCACTCTTTTAGTAATTTAGTTGAACATTTATTTTATTCAATGTGTGATGTTTCTTATAATACCCTTTTAACTGCATCGTTGGTCTAACGCTGGTTTCAAGCTCCCGGGTCAAGCAGTGTCATTGGGTTGTAACATCAGAAAGGGGTTTGAACTTTTTTGTATGGGAGCTGGCATGTCGACCCACCGCCATTTTGTTTTTTTTTTCGAAATCGCAGCCCACGACGAAAGTGCTATTTATGGATAGAGGACATTTAGACAAACAAAAAATGTCCTGAAACATGGTACCCCAAAGTGTCACGTTATCGAGATATTTGAAGGTGAAGATCGATATTTGAGTACAATGACCACATCAAAAATAGACCTTTTACGTGTCTATAGGGGTTGATTATTATTATTACACTTTATTGAAAGAGAGTACACACATTGTAAAGGTACTACTAGGAGCACGAGAAAACTATTGACATAACTTTGACATAAAATATCGTTTAATTGCGATGCGAAGCGATTTTCTCGTGCGTATAATAATAATCAACCTGGAAACTATTATTTGGATACAATTTAACGCCTATAAACGTAATAAGTCTATTTTTAATGATTGTCGTGGTACTCAATTGTCGATCTTTACCTTCAAATATCTCGGTAACGTGACACGTGTCACACTTTGTTACTGAACATTTTTTGTTCGTCTATATATCCTCTATCCATACATACCACTTTCATTTTGGGCCGTGATTTCGAAAAAAAAAACTAAATGGCGGCCATGTTGATAATGATATGCCACATCGGTTCTATCCCCTTTCTCAGTAGCAGCCACATAATCTGAATTTGTGCCCGGTTGATGGCAATAGGCTCGCCCCCTATTACATGGAACTTAAACATAACTGGGGAAATGAGGCTATACTATTAGGTACACCTCCCTTTTGGGGGTTACAGCCGTGATGTGATGTTATGTTTATTTTAATACGGTAACATTGAGTTATTTGCTTACAGAATGTTCCAGAGATAGTATTATGTCGTTTCTACTTGGCTCTGATGTTGCAGGACTTGTGGAACCAAGTGCCTTTTCCTGCAGTCGCATACAAGTAAGTTTGAGAGCACCGTACCGCACCGGTCCAGTAAGATGTGACTGGGTTCGTAACTGTGGGGTATTATAGTAATTTTCTAAAACTCAAGATTGTAAAAATAAAGGTCTTCCATCGGGTAGAAACATTGTTGTTCTGGGTATTCGTGCATGGTTTGAAGAGATAAGAGAAACATTTTGATGGGAAACACACGTTGATGGGAAGGCGAAATGTGGGTGGTGGTACTATTATGTTTTCTGCCTAACGCTTCAGGGATAACAGGCGCTATGTTATGTGTTGTTAGGTACAGCCTAGCCCGCGGCACAGTCCAGTCAGTGATGTCGACGTCAGCCACTCTGGCGTCATGCGCGGCGCGGTTCTGTGCGGAACTGCCGCGACTGTGGAGCTTACAGGCGCTATGTTATGTGTTGTTAGGTACAGCCTAGCCCGCGGCACAGTCCAGTCAGTGATGTCGACGTCAGCCACTCTGGCGTCATGCGCGGCGCGGTTCTGTGCGGAACTGCCGCGACTGTGGAGCTTACAGGCGCTATGTTATGTGTTGTTAGGTACAGCCTAGCCCGCGGCACAGTCCAGTCAGTGATGTCGACGTCAGCCACTCTGGCGTCATGCGCGGCGCGGTTCTGTGCGGAACTGCCGCGACTGTGGAGCTTACAGGCGCTATGTTATGTGTTGTTAGGTACAGCCTAGCCCGCGGCACAGTCCAGTCAGTGATGTCGACGTCAGCCACTCTGGCGTCATGCGCGGCGCGGTTCTGTGCGGAACTGCCGCGACTGTGGAGCTTACAGGCGCTATGTTATGTGTTGTTAGGTACAGCCTAGCCCGCGGCACAGTCCAGTCAGTGATGTCGACGTCAGCCACTCTGGCGTCATGCGCGGCGCGGTTCTGTGCGGAACTGCCGCGACTGTGGAGCTTACAGGCGCTATGTTATGTGTTGTTAGGTACAGCCTAGCCCGCGGCACAGTCCAGTCAGTGATGTCGACGTCAGCCACTCTGGCGTCATGCGCGGCGCGGTTCTGTGCGGAACTGCCGCGACTGTGGAGCTTACAGGCGCTATGTTATGTGTTGTTAGGTACAGCCTAGCCCGCGGCACAGTCCAGTCAGTGATGTCGACGTCAGCCACTCTGGCGTCATGCGCGGCGCGGTTCTGTGCGGAACTGCCGCGACTGTGGAGCTTACAGGCGCTATGTTATGTGTTGTTAGGTACAGCCTAGCCCGCGGCACAGTCCAGTCAGTGATGTCGACGTCAGCCACTCTGGCGTCATGCGCGGCGCGGTTCTGTGCGGAACTGCCGCGACTGTGGAGCTTACAGGCGCTATGTTATGTGTTGTTAGGTACAGCCTAGCCCGCGGCACAGTCCAGTCAGTGATGTCGACGTCAGCCACTCTGGCGTCATGCGCGGCGCGGTTCTGTGCGGAACTGCCGCGACTGTGGAGCTTACAGGCGCTATGTTATGTGTTGTTAGGTACAGCCTAGCCCGCGGCACAGTCCAGTCAGTGATGTCGACGTCAGCCACTCTGGCGTCATGCGCGGCGCGGTTCTGTGCGGAACTGCCGCGACTGTGGAGCTTACAGGCGCTATGTTATGTGTTGTTAGGTACAGCCTAGCCCGCGGCACAGTCCAGTCAGTGATGTCGACGTCAGCCACTCTGGCGTCATGCGCGGCGCGGTTCTATGCGGAACTGCCGCGACTGTGGAGCTTACAGGCGCTATGTTATGTGTTGTTAGGTACAGCCTAGCCCGCGGCACAGTCCAGTCAGTGATGTCGACGTCAGCCACTCTGGCGTCATGCGCGGCGCGGTTCTGTGCGGAACTGCCGCGACTGTGGAGCTTACAGGCGCTATGTTATGTGTTGTTAGGTACAGCCTAGCCCGCGGCACAGTCCAGTCAGTGATGTCGACGTCAGCCACTCTGGCGTCATGCGCGGCGCGGTTCTGTGCGGAACTGCCGCGACTGTGGAGCTTATAGGCGCTATGTTATGTGTTGTTAGGTACAGCCTAGCCCGCGGCACAGTCCAGTCAGTGATGTCGACGTCAGCCACTCTGGCGTCATGCGCGGCGCGGTTCTGTGCGGAACTGCCGCGACTGTGGAGCTTACAGGCGCTATGTTATGTGTTGTTAGGTACAGCCTAGCCCGCGGCACAGTCCAGTCAGTGATGTCGACGTCAGCCACTCTGGCGTCATGCGCGGCGCGGTTCTGTGCGGAACTGCCGCGACTGTGGAGCTTACAGGCGCTATGTTATGTGTTGTTAGGTACAGCCTAGCCCGCGGCACAGTCCAGTCAGTGATGTCGACGTCAGCCACTCTGGCGTCATGCGCGGCGCGGTTCTGTGCGGAACTGCCGCGACTGTGGAGCTTACAGGCGCTATGTTATGTGTTGTTAGGTACAGCCTAGCCCGCGGCACAGTCCAGTCAGTGATGTCGACGTCAGCCACTCTGGCGTCATGCGCGGCGCGGTTCTATGCGGAACTGCCGCGACTGTGGAGCTTACAGGCGCTATGTTATGTGTTGTTAGGTACAGCCTAGCCCGCGGCACAGTCCAGTCAGTGATGTCGACGTCAGCCACTCTGGCGTCATGCGCGGCGCGGTTCTGTGCGGAACTGCCGCGACTGTGGAGCTTACAGGCGCTATGTTATGTGTTGTTAGGTACAGCCTAGCCCGCGGCACAGTCCAGTCAGTGATGTCGACGTCAGCCACTCTGGCGTCATGCGCGGCGCGGTTCTGTGCGGAACTGCCGCGACTGTGGAGCTTACAGGCGCTATGTTATGTGTTGTTAGGTACAGCCTTGCCCGCGGCACAGTCCAGTCAGTGATGTCGACGTCAGCCACTCTGGCGTCATGCGCGGCGCGGTTCTGTGCGGAACTGCCGCGACTGTGGAGCTTACAGGCGCTATGTTATGTGTTGTTAGGTACAGCCTAGCCCGCGGCACAGTCCAGTCAGTGATGTCGACGTCAGCCACTCTGGCGTCATGCGCGGCGCGGTTCTGTGCGGAACTGCCGCGACTGTGGAGCTTACAGGCGCTATGTTATGTGTTGTTAGGTACAGCCTAGCCCGCGGCACAGTCCAGTCAGTGATGTCGACGTCAGCCACTCTGGCGTCATGCGCGGCGCGGTTCTGTGCGGAACTGCCGCGACTGTGGAGCTTACAGGCGCTATGTTATGTGTTGTTAGGTACAGCCTAGCCCGCGGCACAGTCCAGTCAGTGATGTCGACGTCAGCCACTCTGGCGTCATGCGCGGCGCGGTTCTGTGCGGAACTGCCGCGACTGTGGAGCTTACAGGCGCTTTGTTATGTGTTGTTAGGTACAGCCTAGCCCGCGGCACAGTCCAGTCAGTGATGTCGACGTCAGCCACTCTGGCGTCATGCGCGGCGCGGTTCTGTGCGGAACTGCCGCGACTGTGGAGCTTACAGGCGCTATGTTATGTGTTGTTAGGTACAGCCTAGCCCGCGGCACAGTCCAGTCAGTGATGTCGACGTCAGCCACTCTGGCGTCATGCGCGGCGCGGTTTTATTTTATTTTATTTATTAAGGGATAACAAACAACTACAACATATATATAATGCACACGGTTTACAAAGTTAGAGTAATAATGTTGCAGTCAACTGCATTATCCGCAGATATACATGTTTATAGATCAGTGGTAGCCACTAGACGACATTACCACAATTAAAAATTAGGCAAAAAAATAAATAAATGACAAGTATAAAAGCTATAGCTACAAAATCAAAACAGATAAAATAATACCAAATAATAAATTCATTTACAAATCAAATTAACAGTAAAAAAATATATATATATATAATAATCTAAAACAATAATTTCATTTACCTACAATTCAATTATACAATAAATAAAAAGATAAAACTATTTGTAGGATAATAATTACGATAACATTTTTATAATATTATATTTAAATTTATTCTTCGAGCATGCAAATATGTCAATGTCATTGAAATTAGAATTATAAGATTCCAACATTCTATGAATAGGGCACCGTAAGCCAGAGTTCGTTCGACAAGAATTTAGCGCGAACAGAGTACGTGGTCGAACCTGACGTACATGAACCGTTCGGGGGATAGAATAGCACAGCATACTCGTTAGATCAATGGCGTCAAAATTATTGTTAACAATATCATGAAGCACGTTAGCCTCCAGGTATTTGCGCCGGTTCTCCAAGCTTAGAAGTTTGTACTTTTCAAGAAGTTGGGAGTATGATAGATAAGTTTTAGTCCCATGACATCTGTAGAACATAGTACGGAGGTACTTGCGCTGGACCCTTTCTATTGCAACTACGTACTTTTGGTAGAATGGGTTCCAAATAGGGACTGCATATTCCAACTGAGACCGAATGAGTGTCTTATACAGATAAAGAAAGGTAGAGGTACGCCTAAATTCGGTTGCCGATCTCATCACAAAGCCATACATTTTAAAAGCACTATTGACTATGGCTTCGACATGCTGGTTAAGGGATAGTTTGACATCAAAGAGAACACCTAGATCCTTCACTATAGAAATATTATTTAAGGGGATACAGTTAAGGTTGTAATTTAAATTGAGGATTAGATTATTCTTTGTAAAGTGAATATAGTTACACTTAGGGATACTAAGATGCAGTTTATTTTCAATGCAGTAGGCAGCAAGTCGATCTAGATCCTCCTGAAATGAAAGGCAGTCGTCCATGGTGCGGATCACATGAAACGCCTTCAGGTCATCAGCGTACATTAAGAATTTAGCCGTTTTAAAACATTTCTTAATATCATTGATGTAAAGTATAAATAGTAACGGCCCCAGAATAGAACCCTGTGGGACGCCTGAAGTAATATTGACAGAGACCGACTGATGACCGTTAACCACAACCCTTTGCGACCGATTTTCGAGGTATGACACAAACCAACGCAGTAGATTTCCACGTATCCCATTGTACGCAATTTTACTAAGGAGAATCTCATGATCGACCTTGTCAAAAGCCTTTTTGAAATCAGTGTAGACGACATCTACTTGCAATCTCTTATCAATATTTTCAAAAAGACAATTAGCAAAAATTAACAAATTAGATGTAGTCGATCGGCGCTTAACAAACCCATGTTGTTCAGGAATTATAATATTATGCAGAAGAGGGTAAATCTCGTTGTGAACAAGTCTTTCAAAAAGCTTTGACAAGGTCGACAGAATCGAGATGGGTCTATATTGCTCAACGTCATGCCTAGAGCCACCCTTATGCACTGGGGTAATATTAGCCTGCTTCCAAATTACCGGGAACACACCTTCATGCAGACATCTATTAAAAAGAATATAGAGCGGCTCGCATATATTATCAGCCGTAGCCTTAAAAAAGGCCGGCGGAAGACCGTCAGGCCCTGCGCCCTTGGAGGGGTCCAAGCGCTTTAACGCACTGAGTATTTTGGATTTATCGATATGCAAACTATGAATTAAGCTACCATTCTCTGCGCACTGCTGCGGTGGACCCTGCGTAGTGGGTGTTGGTGATACGGGTTCAAACACGGATAAGAAAAAGTCCGAAAACATATTGCAGACAACATCAGGATCACTTGACTTGACATTCTGGTACTTCATCGAGGACGGAATGCCCGACTTATTTTTACGGTTAGAAATATAGGACCAAAAATGCTTTATGTTACTAGATAGACTATCTTCAACCGAGCTAATATAATTTGAGTAACAGGTTTTACACATGTTTTTGAAGATAGTTCTGCATTCGGAGAAGTTGTTATGGTCTTTGACGTTGTTGAACTTTTTCCACTTTACCCATAGACGTTGCTTCTTTTTAAATATTTTAATTAATTGTGGCGTAAACCAGATTGGGAAGTCAAGTGATCTAGTTCTTGCAGGGGGGACTAGTGGACTAATAATGTCACTCAACATGCCATAGAAAGCCTCCACGGCGTCCTCGGATGATAAACTATCAAACAGCGCGGACCAATTGACCTCGTCCATATGTTTGTTAATAAGATCATAATTAGCTTTACGGAAATTATATTTGTTAATCGGTTTTCTCTTCATCATTTGAGTAGATAGGCTAATAGGTGCGGTCATAACAAAAGGGGGGTGATGGGGGTCAACTGGTAATAATGGATCTTTAAGGTGGTTAGCCGAACAGCAAGTGTTCGAGATAAATAAATCCAAGGTCTTTCCTCCACCATTGGGAGTACTGTTATATTGGTGAGCATCTAGCGAAGACATAAGATGCGTCAGTTCCGAGCATATAGGATGTGTACAAACACATGCCACACAGGCCCCATGCCCCGCTGTTACAGTGCTCCATGTGATACTAGGTAGATTATAATCACCAACGATGTAAATATTCATGACGTTAGGTGCATTTAAGGTGTCCTGAAGAAAGTCAAAGTGAGATGTATAGACATCGGAGCTGGTCCCCGGCGGAATGTACACTGCGCTGACAACATGTATCCGATGCTTATCGTTTCTGCAAGGTAACGCCACCATGAGGTGCTCAATACACGCCGAGGGCTTGAAATGCGGGTTATTGGGAATATCCAATGAAGCCGATTGAAGTTCACGCAGTATTGCAATGAGCACCCCGCCCCCATCCCGTTTCCCCGTAGCGCCACGATCCCGATCACAACGGAACACAACGTAACGAGGGTCAATAAACTCGCTATTCGTTATTTCAGGTATCAGCCAAGTCTCTGTCAATATTATGATGTCATATGATGACGCCAAGATGTTCACGAGCAACGAGTGTAGCTTAGTTCTAATTCCCCTACAGTTCTGATAATAAATTAATAGATTATCTGTACTATCCATAATCGGATTGTATTGCAACAAATGCATATAAATCGCGCGTTATTTTGTTAAACTTGATATATTGTGGAATCCAATTAATTCTAACAGTACATTTAAAATTGGTGAAATAAATTAATAAAAGAACATTAAAACTTGTGTATACTTTTAAGATACATAATAATTTATACGGTCGATTAAAATATAAAATTGTATAAAATTTTGATGAACATTTCATAATAGGTTGATTTGATTTTACAAAATATTCAATTAAAATTGATTTAAATTTCATTGATAATAAATATAAATTGATTAAAATAGTAAAAAATTTTAGCATGCATAATTTTGTAAAAATATGTAAAACAATAGAAAAAAGACAGAAAATACAGTAAAATCGGTGTAGAATATTGTTAAAACTGGTGAAATAAATTTTAAAACTTGTGTATAATTTTAAGAAACATATTACTTTACAAGGTCGATTAAAACATAAAATTGTATAAAATTTTGATGTACATTTCATCATAGGTTGAATAATTGATTTTATAAAACATGCAAATAAAATTGAATTAAATTTCATAGATAATAAATTTAAATTGATTGAAATAATAATGAGTTTTAGGGCATGCACAACTTTGTCACAATAGGTTAAACTATAGAAAAAAATAAAAAAAATGTTATAGCAAAATTGGTATAGAATATTACTACCTATGTGACTCGGACATTTATTCGACTGATTTAATTCGAATTTTATCGAGGTCTCTTTCTCCTCGTATTGCAAACGATGGTTCACCTTCACACTCTCGGACAAGTATTGTGGCATTCCTAATCCACACATATTTGTATTGGTGGCTTTTGGCAACATCCCGGGTTTTGCGAAATAACTGTTTCTTTTTCAGGGTTAGGTGCTCATTGAGGTAAATGGATGATGACGTTCCCGATATGCCAATTTGTTCGGTCCTAAGTGATGCCTTACGGAAAGCACTAAGAAGATTATCCCTTTGGATACAGGACGTGAATCGGACGATCACATTCTTAGGCCGAGTGCTTTGTTGGTGCGCGTGTGGCACTCTATGAACAGCAACGATATTTTGCTGAGTCACCGGGCAGTTAAGTGCAACACCAATCGCTTCGACAAGGGCCGGTAGGTTTTCGTTACGCCTTTCGGGCAAATTACCAATTTCCACATTGCATTGACGAGCCTGTTGTTCCAAGGTATCAATCTTGGTCTCAAGAGCATAGACCACTTGCTCCACATCAGCAGACTTAGAGTCATTAAGATCGCTGGTACGTTTCTCCAGGATGTCATAATGTTCAGTCAATTCTTGAGTAGTTGCCTGGAGGCTCGCGACATCATTGCGCAAGTCACGCACATTTTGTTTTAAAAGGGACTGCTCGGTACGCAGCGATTTTATTTCCTTTTGTATATTTGCCAAAGTAGTCTTAATATCATCGCGAATTTGATAAAGATCTTCACTCATCTCACTCCGCCAGTTGCTGAGAGTTTTATTTAAATCAGAAGTGAATTTACCGAGGTCTGAGCTAGTGATGTTTTGATGAGGTTTTTCCGTAACTTGGCTGGGATCATTGTATGTACGAGGAGGACCACACTCCTCCAAGGCGTCACACGACATATTCATGGAATTATCCGCGTTAGCCGGCTCAGTGTAGCTGCGCGGTTCTGTGCGGAACTGCCGCGACTGTGGAGCTTACAGGCGCTATGTTATGTGTTGTTAGGTACAGCCTAGCCCGCGGCACAGTCCAGTCAGTGATGTCGACGTCAGCCACTCTGGCGTCATGCGCGGCGCGGTTCTGTGCGGAACTGCCGCGACTGTGGAGCTTACAGGCGCTATGTTATGTGTTGTTAGGTACAGCCTAGCCCGCGGCACAGTCCAGTCAGTGATGTCGACGTCAGCCACTCTGGCGTCATGCGCGGCGCGGTTCTGTGCGGAACTGCCGCGACTGTGGAGCTTACAGGCGCTATGTTATGTGTTGTTAGGTACAGCCTAGCCCGCGGCACAGTCCAGTCAGTGATGTCGACGTCAGCCACTCTGGCGTCATGCGCGGCGCGGTTCTGTGCGGAACTGCCGCGACTGTGGAGCTTACAGGCGCTATGTTATGTGTTGTTAGGTACAGCCTAGCCCGCGGCACAGTCCAGTCAGTGATGTCGACGTCAGCCACTCTGGCGTCATGCGCGGCGCGGTTCTGTGCGGAACTGCCGCGACTGTGGAGCTTACAGGCGCTATGTTATGTGTTGTTAGGTACAGCCTAGCCCGCGGCACAGTCCAGTCAGTGATGTCGACGTCAGCCACTCTGGCGTCATGCGCGGCGCGGTTCTGTGCGGAACTGCCGCGACTGTGGAGCTTACAGGCGCTATGTTATGTGTTGTTAGGTACAGCCTAGCCCGCGGCACAGTCCAGTCAGTGATGTCGACGTCAGCCACTCTGGCGTCATGCGCGGCGCGGTTCTGTGCGGAACTGCCGCGACTGTGGAGCTTCTGTGCGCTGCTCACGGAGCTGGCCGGCAGACTGCAGCATTGTGCCGCGCCTGAGCTGCAGCAGCTCATGGAACTGCCTAATGTTAAGAAGGTTGGTTATATCTGTTTAAGTAGAAGAGATGTAATAAGGGAAGATGATAATGTTTCTCTTATGTTTACTTTTTTTTATCGATTTGATTTGTCCTGTGTGAGACCAATTAATATATTTCTTGATTTTATCTGTATGACTATATCTCTGTTTGTTTCGTACCAGGCGCGTGCGATGCAACTGTTACGCGCGGGCTACAAGCGCGTGGAGGATCTCGCTAAGGCGTCGGCGGACGACCTGATGTCGGGCGTGTCGCATCTGTCGCGCAATGCCGCCAACCAACTCATCTGTGCTGCCAGGGTAAGTCATTTCAATTATAAGTGTTTACTAGCTGATGCCCGCGGCTTGGCCGGTATTCCCCGGTTCAAATTGTCCTCTTAAGGCCGTAATAACGAGGTAGCTCACCGTTTGTCCGTCTTATGACGACGATAGGCCGTGACGACGGCGCGTTTGTGTTCCACATTGCAGGGTCGACGCCTGCCGTGGCTGCGGGTTGTTCGGAAGAGATACCGCGTTCACGGGCACAAAGGGCTAAGAAGGAACATGGGTGGTTTTTGTCAGTAGAAGTCTGACACTCCCTACCGCTCCGCCCGGAGCGGGTGGAGTCATTTGATGATTTCCCACCCTCTACAAAAAGGCTGTAATAACGACGTCCGCAGCTAACTGACGAGAGGCGAATAAGAATCCAAACTATCCAATAAAATTGTATTTTGGTATATTACAACATTGGAAGGAATTCGTATTTTTCTGTTTATTAGCTTTTGTTGTCCCACTGCTGTTAGAAGACTGAATCCTATTACTTTTAATGGAGCTGAGCTGTGTATAATAATTATGTTGTCTAAAAAATTACGTTATCTGTTACAGATGACACTTATTGAAAAAGTGGAGAATCTTCGAGCTGAAGCCGAGGATGTTATGGAAGAACTGAATGTCTGAACATTGTACCATTGAAAAAAATACGGACTTCGAACGGCATGACGTCACTTTACATTCGACTTGTGTTTTTGTTGCTGGCAGTACCTATGCAAAAAGTTTTCGGACAGTGTTGCCAACAGTTTTGCCGTGCATTTGAAGGGAGAAAATAGTAAAATATACATTTATAAAAGAATAATAAAGTAGGTAATATAAGATAGTAACTAAATAACGACAGCTGTGATTTAAATGTCTCCAGATAAATCTATAATACATAAGATAAAATTGATATATTTATATCATAGTTCCTCTCTTGTTGACTGAATTAAAATGCGGAGAGATGAATTATGTAACTTCCTATGTTACTCTAAAATCAATATGAGACTCCTTGAGATGTTATTTAACAAACAATGGTAATAAAATAACACGATTGTGATAATAATAATTTATTTGAAGCGCTGTATGACAATCAATACCTACCATTGTTGATTATAAAATAAATGAAATACTTAAATTATAATATATTGTTTTATTTTACTTAGAATTTTCCAAGGCAAATCTACCGAATGTATGTAAGCAACGGATTTGGATCGCGACGAAAGGATCTTTGGTCCCAGCCATGGATCACAATGAAAATAAAGATCACTATATAATTTTCATAGTGCTGCGAAATGAGATGGAAAATAAGAGCTAAAACCGCGCTTCGATGGGTTAACGCTCTGAAGTTCGAAAGGTTAAAGAACAAACAAGTCAAAGACGTGTAACAGATTTATTCACCGTTTCTTATACAAGCAAGGTTTGAGTGTCAACGCGGGTAGCTTCGCCTTCTTCACAGGCGGGTCCCTGATCTTGGTGAACTCCATGAAGAAGAACACGTTGTTGCTCTTGTCTAGCTGCTTCAGTTTGAAGCCCAGGCGCTCCACTTCCTTGGCGAAGTCTTCTACCTTCTCGAAGCGACTTTCCACTTCTGCTATTAGGAGATGACCGCTGTGGACAACATAAGATCATTATAAAAACTGGCGCGGTATATGTACTCGGTGCTATAGTGTTCTATTTCTAGCACAATAAACCACGCGCCCTAAGGGCCATGTCCAACTATACTAGGCCTGTTTTCTGTTAAAGGGTTAAATGGACAATATCAATGTCATATTATTAGAATGTCGTGGAAATATCAATGTGAAGAAAACAACAAGAATACAGAACTAGTCACAAAAACAAACATGCGTTGGAACACTGGAAGGCCTCCCAGTATAAGCAGACTGATGGCCTGGTGAAGGTTGGGGGGATCTGCTGGATTCGAGACTCACGAGACCGGTCAATGTGGCGACACCTGGGAGAGGCCGTCCAGCGAGGATGTCCAGAAGTGGACATCTTTCCACTGAAATGATGATCATGATTTGTGACGAGTAAATACTAGCTTAATACTAAATCACTCACCCCATTTTCAACACTCTGTTAGCTTCCACGAGGTACTGAGTAAGATCAGTCCCCATGAGCGCTAAACAGTACACAGTGACATCCATGGATGCTGTCAGCAGAGGAGTCCTGGCCATGTCGCAAGCTTCCACTCCTGGTGCAGTCGCTACCAGGTCGAAGGAGCGCACCTTGTGGGGAACTCGGCGAGATAGCGCTGCTTCTCCACAACCCAGGTCTGCTATTAAATGGGTTTTAGGCCTGGTGAGGAAAAAGAGAGCTAAGAGGTTATGAAAATAATTAGTGGCCTGTGTCACCAAACATGGGTAACTTCTGGTCATGCTGTAGGTAATTTCCTAAAAGTAAGGTAGTTAATGAAGAATTGACTACAAACTATCCAGGTGTTTATTAGGCCACTTCTCCTACAGCATCAACAGAGAACGCTGCAAAAGCAAAAATGTTCTGCTGTATAAATAAACCAACTTACATTTTCGTGATTTTCTTAACAATAACATCAAGTGGATTGACAGGCCACTTCTTGACTTGCAGTTGATACCCCTGGTGGTATGTCTCGAAAGCAGTAGGGTCAGTCTGGAACAGCTGCTGGGCTTCAGATCCTGATGATGTGTACAGCTTCTCGTTTAGGTACCTGAACTGTGCAGCTGCAAAAAATTTTGATGATTAGAAAATGGGTAGTAACTTTATAGGTATCAAATCAAATCATCTTTAATTAGGTATATACAGTAGAATCTCGATTATCCGGATATCAGATTATCCAAACTCATTGTTCATGGCTCTTATTAACATATTTTTTTATCCTATTGTCTAAGTCTAAATGATGTGTGGTGAAACACTATCTATAATAATAAGTTATTAATATTGTTTGATTTTACTATGAAATTGATTATCCGAATAAGGGTCAAACAATAAATTGGTTGTGTGCTCCTAACTCGCCTCCGAGTCATCGTTATACATAGCTATAGATGAGTTATGCTCACAAGGCATACAAATAATAATGGATAATTTGAACTTGGCAGAGAATGTGTTAAACTAGCAACATTATGGATATAGGATGCTTACCTTTTAGCCTCTCCAACATTCTATCTCTGAGCTTACTTCCAGTTTTATTGGTATTAATAGGGGTCCTGTGACTTGTGGTGATAAGTAAACCTCTCAATCTAGCCTTCTTGTTATTAACAGGTTGACTACTTTCAATTTCTTCACTATTTGTCTTAGTACTTTTATTTTCTTCACCGATTGTACTATTTATTTGTTTCTTCATAATATTTTGTTTTGTTAAATCTTCCTTAGGCTTATTATTTATACTTAAATTGTTATTTAGACTAATTTTAGCTTGACTTTGACTTTTTTTCCTTTTCTTTCCTTTTTCTTGTTTGATTTCAGCAAACAACAAGTCTTCCTGATCATCATTTTCAATGACCTCATTGAATTTTTTCTTCTTGGCATTAAGAAGTACTTCATCAAAATTCTGTGTTTCTGGAATGCTGTCTGTTTCTTCAGATTTATTGTTTATTTTGCTTGATATAATATCTTTTTTACTTTTGATTGTGTCTTTTTCAATTTTATGTTTACGTGAATTGAGGCTAAGACCATTAACTTTGTTATTATTGTTTGTTTCTGAAACATGATTTCTTGTAGGTGATTTAGTTTTATTCTTGATGATCTTATCTTTTTTCTGTAAAAAAGGGTAATGGTTAGGTAAAGAGTTCCTGAATTATTCACACAGGTATGGCAGTGTTTTTTATTTGCATCTGTAATGGTTTTCGAAGTGTGTTTCTCAATACTTAGTAATAATGCAAAAAAAAGTTATTTACCTAACAGAATATATTCATGAGGTATGTACGTATACCCTAAAAATAACAAAACGCGGGTTCACATGAAAACAAGAAGACGTAACTAGTACTTCAAGATATTTAACACATACCTTTACTTTTTGAATAAATGTTGATTCGGTTTTAAGGCCGTCATCCTCCCATGCGGGAATTTTAAACATATTGATGTAGTTCTAATTTAACTGTACGCTATTTGTTAGAAGTAGTTCTACTAAAAGTAGGGTTATGTATGTCGTGCACGTCAGGTATCACCGCGCAGTTATTAGCTGTCAGTTTGACACACAGTTTGACACTATCACAAATATGACGTTTTGTTTTTCGTTTAGAAACAAATTTTTCCTTTACTAATTCTTACCAAAAAAAAACTAATATTATACTAATATTTTAATTAACAACCTAACAATATTGGGAACAGGGTCCAAGTTACAGGTCAGAGCTCCAGATAAAGGACCTCTTTACAATATGACCCGTGTCCAGGATAACCACTTTCTGTACCAAGCTCTTGATTGATCCCGCTGCCTAACGGAAGCTTGCCCAGGTATTGATCAAGGCTCTTTGCAATGAAGCCATTGGCTGATACGACTAACGACACGCGAGACCATTAGGTCAATTTTATTATCATTGCGCGCAACTCTGGTCTATCTACCATCACTGTCACATCCATCACTATCACATCACACCCTGTCCTGTCTGTCCTACTGTCCTGATGGATTGGTCCCAGTACAATGTGTTATTGCCATTTTCGGAAACTGGGTCAGGCACATACCTATACTAAGACACTTCCGATTCCAGAAGGATAATCCTGGTTACGAGGTTGTGTTTAAACAAGTAATATCCGTTGGCCAGACGAGAAAACCCGGAGATAATGTGACGGATTGATTCACCCGGAAGGTGGTATGCCCGACATAATTGCCCCATACACGACATTAAGAAAGTGCACAGAGTTGCATCAACTTGTATAAAACTCTGCAGCACCTTCATGAACCATAACGTACAACCTACTTAATATGTGGCACCGAGTCACAGCCCACAGGCCGTCTGATAGTCTATTCAACATGTCAACAGATCCCTTCGGGAACGTTGAACCTGTTGACCAATGGCCATAATATACTGGCTACCTGTTAGATGATACAGCCACGTGTCATTCAGTGGGCTAGATTAAAAAATCTTCTTCTGTGAATCTTCAGTTTGTCTTACTTTCCATCGTGAAAAATATGCAAACTTAACTCCTAAAGAAAAAAAAAAACCATACCAATCGAATTGAGAACCTCCTCCTTTTTGGGAAGTCGGTTAAAAAATAAATACCTATCACCGGTATCAAAAAATACTATTATGAAAGGTCCATTTTAAACTTTTAAATGCAATTCATATTATGATTTGCGAAAGTGGCCATTTTAAACCCCAGGGCGCCTAAAATACTCACTTTAGCAGCGGATTTCAGTAGTTATTGGACTAAAATAGGTATCTACGAAAATAATATAAAAAACATTGGCAAGATTTGACTCAACAATGGTCCGGTTTACAAACCTAGCACAGATCCGTTAAATTCTAATAGGTAATGAAGAGGTAATATCATAATATCACGTAGGTATTAATTGATCGAAGAAGAAGCATAGCTGGACCTACTGTACAGTGGCGCCATTTTAGAGTCCATTAACTAAGTCTAGACAGTTGGAGTGTTCAGATAAATGTAAATATAAAAGACCGTTATGTACTCGGTTTTCAATTCCATTGAACAACAGATAAAATTTTTTCAGTGCATAGGTACATACATACATAAACTCACGCCCTTTTCCCATGGGGGTAGACAGAAACCACAGAACACCACAGTGCAATGTTTTTTTTTAGTGCAATGCTTTCAATACACATAACGAATATTAAAAGGTAATGATTTGTGAATTACAATAAACTCGATACGAGTGTACGTTTGGGAACTCCCGAAAAAGAGCCTATACTACCTCAAATTATAAACTCTATTTGTGGTGGTTCAAACTTCGTTTGAAATACTGTTAGAATAAAGTTCTAATCAGCTTGCACTACAAAGCGGTTGTTACGTCTTTCGCTGCGGCCGAATAGTGCGAAATTAGTGGTATTTTGCGATTTACAAAAAAGCTATTGATTGGACTAAAAAAGTAAAACACTATGATTTTAGTATGTTGCTTGTAGAATTATTTGCCAAAAAAATCAGAACGATGACAATGACATGTATTTTAGTAGGTATTGTTTTTACTCGTTAAAAGAAATTTTTAGTTAAAAACGTTAGTTGTATTATGTTTTCATAATACTATGTTACTAGCATATATCCTGAAGAATATCATATATTTTTTTTATTTTGTTTACTGCAGTGAATCTTTACACATTATAAAACTTTTTAACCGACATCAAAAAAAAAACACAAAAAAGTGAAAAATAAACTTTAGAAGAAAAATCAGTTTCTGAAGTCGGTGACTTTTGTTTGTTTGATTTCATTTTTTTGCCACCGACTTCAGAAACTGATTTTTCTTCTAAAGTTTATTTTTAGTGGTTCACATGTTCATGGGTCAATGTGGACAATGTAGTTTTTATTTGAGTTTTGTTGATTTTTCAAAAACCGCTTGTCCGATTTCGATAAAAAAATTATGAGACCATTTCGGAAGTAGGTAAACCCTTTCCAACAAAAAAAAAAAAATTTCAAATCGGTTAGCAAGTGACGGAGTTATGCCCGAACAAACATAAAAAACAGAAAAAAATTATATAAACATACGAATTGAGAACCTCCTTCTTTTTTTAGAAGTCGGTTAAAAACTCGCGTTTTACTCCTGTTGGCCTCTTAATTATTATATTCTTTGAACACTTAGGTAAATTTATTAAATTAAAAGAACTGAAACTATTAAGTATCTCTGTCCTTTTTGCCGGATTTTAGCGGAGCCCAAAACATTAACTTCAATATTATATTATTTGCACGTTATTCGATAGTCTTGATATATAAGATCATTCATAGAAACGAGTCGGTCGGTCGGGCATATTTTCAACCGACTTCCTAAAAGGAGGAGGTAATCATATCATAAATTCATGATCATAATATCATGTGGATGCGCTGTTGATGGAAGGTATAACTCCTCAACGGTTAGGAGTTGGTTGGGATTTGGGGGTTGGATACTCGTATTAAGGAGACGTGGACGTAGGTATTTAAATATGGTTGAATTCTTTCAGGTTATCTAGTTGAGCTGATTATGGAATACCTTTCATAAATAATGAGCTCAACTAGTACCCTACTCTTCAACGGTTAGGAGTTGAAAGCAATATTATGGGAATTTTGAAGGTTAGGTTTCTTGGTTGAATGCTAAATGTACCTATAGTAAATAGTTGTGTATCCTTATCCTTACATATAGTATAAAACAAAGTCGCTATTTTTGTCTGTTTGTTTGTCTGTATGCTTAAATCTTTAAAACTACGCAACGGATTTTGATGCGGTTTTTTTTTAATAGATAGAGTGATTCAAGAGGAAGGTTTTAGTACATAATTTGAACGACATCCACGCGGGTGAAAGCCGCGGGCATCAGCTATAAGATATAAAAAGTACGATACGAAAATGGTATAAAACAAGGTTAAGAACATCAAAAATGGAAAATAAAAAGTGTTGATTAAATTCTTATCAATGTTTTACATTAATAAGAATTTTTATTTTTTAGTTAATTAGCCAGTGCCAATTAGGTATTTTAATAATGTATTTTTAGAAATAACAGGAAAACCGAAGCTCGTATGTTTCCGGTATTTTTTCATATTTACATTAGAAACCTAGCTTGTTCACAAATATTCAACTATGTGACTGCAAAGTGTAAACATTAATTATGAAATTTTTATTGAACCCACAACCAATGTAGTTAAGTTTTCAAGATTTTTATTACTGTTTTATTAATTTCTGTTTTGGTAAGTACCTACATAACCTTAAACCAGGGGTGCACAGACTTATTAGACCAAGGGCCACTTGGGCAAATGATAACCTAGTGGCGGGCCACCAGAACAAACTAAAAATAAAAAAATTGCCAAAAATTTAATTAAGTACAAAAATAATATACTTAGTCTGCGCTTGCTAGTTTTGCGCTTACAATCTTTTTAACACTCGTAAAATTTCTAGGGTGGTTTCGCTTTTATGTTTTTTAATATCCGATTCCGATAAAGTTTGTTCATTTGTTCACATAGGAGTCCACTAAAATACAAGAGCGAGCGAAGCGAGCTCGAAAATTTTTGGCCTTCACCTAGGAAAGGTGATTAATATTATTTGATTTTTATTTTAATATTAATAAAATGCATATTTAACTCACTTTTACTAGTAACGAATTCATGGATTGGACACTCAGAAAATCGCGGCGGTAAGAGCGAGCGTAGCGAGCTAGAACAATTTAGTGGCATGCGGCAGACCGAAATATTTACGTAGGGCTAGTTCAAAAAGCCGCCCCAGCGCAGCGCCTTAAAGTAAGGAAAATACACCACTGCTTAGTTGTCCTTATTTTTGCAACATGACTTGATCTGTAAGGCTTACTAAAAACGCGAAATCACACAACCAGTCAGGATTTTTGAGTTCTACGAACATTTCTGAGTACGCATCATGCACCTGCACAGCGAGCCCGCTTAGTAACGCGCGTGATTCAAATTACCTAATATTATTTGTAAACCTTAGCTATAATATTTTCCTTCAAATGCACGAGGGAATATTTTTGATGGCGGGCCACTGACATAGTACTGGCGGGCCGCATGCGGCCCGCGGGCCGCGGTCTGTGCGCCCCGGCCGTAAACGTTAAAAAAAGTGAAAAACACACTTCAGAAGAAAAATCAGCTTCGGAAGTCGGTGAAAGTTTGTTCGATTACGTTTTTTTGCCACCGACTTCAGAAACTGATGTTTCTTCTGACTTTTATTGTTTTTGAGTTGTTTTTTTTTTATAAAAAAAATGTTATCTGCTACATTCAGTTGTTCTGCCACCGATTTCTGAAGCTGATTATTTACTTATTTTTTTACTTATTTTTTTACTTTTTTGTTTTGGAGTCGGTTTTATTTTTAACCGACTTCAAAAAGGAGGAGGTTATCAATTCGTCAAATATTTTTTTAACTTTTCTTTTCCTATATTATCCGTGATTGGATTTTATAATATTCCGGTTAGCTTGCCATGCCTTTGCGTATCAAGGTGCGTTTAGATTCAGCAGTCGGTTACGGTAATTACGTTACAACAATGTAATTATTTGTACCTATACCTATTACCTACTATTATTAAAATAAGTATAAATAGTTTCGGTTGGTTTCGAGTCTAGTACCTAGAGCATTAAGATTTAAATTCTCAATTAAGTTTCAAGCCTCCCGTAACAAACACGCGTATCAAACTACCTTCCTACCTGCAAATCTGTTTTGTGTCGTATAGTAACTTGTATCTATATTTATGTATAGTGCCGAATTTAGCAAGGGACCCATTGCGCATGTTTGATAACAAGTCATGCGCAGTAGTGATCACATTACAACCACCCACGGTATCAGTGTTTGTGTTATTTACTAATTAAAACAATAGATTTTCATCACTTTTTCTAACGTTATATTTATGGAAAATATTCCTCTTAAAGTGCAGTTGTGTCTCCAAGATATTTCCTTGATTTTTTATCAGACAATAACCTCTAGGACAATGCAGTTATTATTAGTAATTCCGTGTGTGTGTTTTTGCAAGTGTCATTGGGATTCATGAAAATAAGGAGCCTTTTTAGTGTTTCACAAAATATACCTGTGTTTTATTTTATTACACGTACATTGTAAGTAATTTGGAGTTAAGTCTAGTCATCTTTTTTCTGAAAACTGCACGAACATATTTTTTTGTAATTAGGGAACCTACTTATATCACGAATACGACAGATTATTTGACCTGTTCAGGTAAAAGATATGTATAATGCAGAAGGTATGCAGGTGACTAAATTCCTATCTTCTGAGAAAAACCAAGAAAATGAAAGAAACTGCCAGACAGCGTAGGAATAAGGGCAATTGTTTATTTTATCGTAATTACTTCTTGACTTTTTAAATGCAATTCCTTTAATGTGTAGGTATTATTTTAAAGAGCTCTCAAAAGGACTAATAAATAATTATTCTGAATAATTGAGACAAGAAAAATGGCGTAGATTTACGGACATGAAAACTATTTAGTATAATTATTAAATACAAAAAAATTCACTGAATGCAATGTACAGAAGAGAAGAACAAAATTGCAAAGATGCGCCAAAATCTGAGTATGATGTTTTTGAAATAAAAAAAATATATTCACCAGGAAATTCTTCAAGTAGGTAGAGACTATTCTCCATTACTGTCCCCTGTCCAACTAGTACTGCAAAAGGATCATTACCAACTGGATTGGCGTCCATGGGGCTCGAGGATCGAGTTGTTTTGTGACTATCGAGTGGTACCTACAGATGATTCGTACGCTGCAATGGTTGATGAAGGGGTACACTTATTTTGTTGTTGGCGCGGTGGTGAAGAATCTTCATTTGATAGCCTGCTGTTTTAATTCTGCTTGTGACAATGCACCTTGTGAATGGTTGGCAATGGCCAACAGGTGTTTGTAAATAACCTGGAGAAGTTCAATGACACTATCATTTGTAGATATTTGACAGTCGTTACATGTAGCCAGTGGCCTGCAAGTATGAGAACAACTCTTACCAAGGGATAACGTATTATAGTACCCAGTACTATTACTGGTTTGTCGAGGTTCGAAAGGCAATCGTTCCATGAAAAATACTGGTATTCAGCTGCATCCGGTTAGACTGGAAGTCAACTCCAACATAATTGGGACAAGGTTGGGCAGATGATGAAGCTCAATAACGCTGTTATTCGAAAATGTCAAGCATCGCTTAACGAAGGTGGAAATGGCTTGGTGGGATGTGGCTTATTGCTTAGGAACTGATATTATAGCCATGTATAGCCAGATGACAAACTACGTTAGAATAGGTTAGGTAGGCAGAGAGTTGGAAACCTGCCACAGCCACGACTGGCAGACGATTTATAATCTAACTGCTACAAAGTAACAGTCGCCTTCGATAAAACAAGGATAAAACGAAACAATCGGTTCATTGTAATACTAGATAATACGTGTATAATAATAATATGACGAATTGTTCGATAAATTTCATAAATGCAATAGTAGAGAAAGTTTTGCAATAGTAGAGAACGTTTTGCAATAGTAGAGAACGTGTGTAATAATATTATGACGAATTGTTCGATACATTTTATAATATACAATAGTTGAGAACGTGGATAACAATAATATGACGAATTGTTCGATAAGGTTCATAATCGGTATTCTTACAATATTCATGCCCGTTTTCACGCAAATGTACTAGATACCAAAATGAATATCCGAATTAAAAGGCGACGTTGAATTTCGAACTTTCGGCGCTCAGCCAAACGATGAGAATTCAACCACTTGCTTTTATTTAGGTGTGAGTGACAACGAATTAGACGCTGGTATTAAAACTGGGTCTATATCAAATACTTTCAAAATGGAACATAAAAGCAAAATCATTGAATAGTAACCAATTATTTGTCCATTTCCTTTGATAACCGATCAACATGATTTGTCTATTGTTGAAATATTTTCGTTGTCTCAATTTACCTTTGGCTTTCTCCTTTGTATGACCAGTCTATAAAAAATCGTTCTTTTGTACTGACACACTAATTTCAGTAGAGGATAGACAAAGCTTGATGCAGGTTTTCACTGAAACTTCCGTGAACTCAAATCAAAATCTTTATAAAATACCTATTATTTTGTTCTTTCACCAGACCGGCGCAGTATTGCAGGAAATTAATGAAATGCTGATGTTGTCCAGATGATGTCAGTCTATAGGCCCAGTGCACCTATGTGAACCTGAAACGAAGACAAATGGGCAAAGCGAGAAGAGATAAAGTGGTAAATTTTTTTACTCCTTCTGCACAGAGGTCTAAAATGGCTAGATTTGCAGATCATAGGTAATATGAATTGTGTTAAAAAGCGTAAAATGGACCTTTTATAATAGTAACTGCGTCTGTGACCATTTAGGAAAATAAATCATAATAGGAAAACAATGATCTGGCAAAGTGCCCATTTTAGACCTCCTCCCAGGCCCAGGCTATTTTCGGTATCGTATTTAATTTAACCCCTTGATTTAAACATAACTAGCGAAACGGGGGTATAAAGTCTAACCTTTCGGAGAAATCAGACGTGATGTTACATTATGTAATTATACTTAGGTACTTAATATTATTTTCTCACCACCTGCTGACAAATGCAATCCTAGCGTAAAGCAAGTCATAATCGCCTATCGCGGGACCGCGGTCCCGGACTCCACATTTAAATACAATAATTATTTTTAAGTCGTATTTTTTGGGACCTCAAGAAGAAATAATTCTAGGTACAGTTTACAGAAGATATGATTTTGATCAATAATTACATGAATTATCTGTCTAGTCAACAAGTGCTTTTTGGGTCTCAATATTTCTTCGCCTCCGAAATATATGAACAAGGTGTCATTCGATTTGGAATAGCGTGTAAATGATTTTAAAAAAAATTCAAGAGCCGCTTGCAGACATAACTTTATGTGTTTTATTTGTGGTCCCAAAATACTACTCAAAAATAATTTATTTATTGTATATTATTATATAGGTGGAATCCGGGGCCACAGTCCCGGTCCCAAAAATCCCACGACCCGTAAAAAGTAGAGTATGTTTCTTGGGAATAAAAGTGTGAGAAATCTCAATCTCATTGCAATCAATGTTTAATTAATGGCTCTCTCGCTCCCCTTATGAGCCCTAGAATCGCTTGCTATGTTCGGGATTCAAAATAGCGCCCGTGGCGTACAGAAGGCTCATCTCGTGTTTTTTATTAATTTACTGAGAGGCGGGTCCACCGCAACAAAAGCTGCATTTTAAAGTAACGAGCGAAAAAACGCTTCTCGTAAAATCGACGTTTGAAATCGTTAACTTTTTATACATCGCCATGTGTTTGAAATAAAAACGCAGCACGCGCCGCTCGACGCCCCGCCTGCACGTAAACATGCACTTGGCCGCGGATTTTAGTACTAGATGACGTGGCCTCGGCACAAGGGCACAGAAGGAACATGGGTTCGGTTTTTAGTCAGTAGAAGTCTGACACTCCCCTTCGCTCTGCCGAAGAGCGGGGGGGGTCATTCGATGATTTTCCACCCACCAAAAAAAAAAAAAAAAAAAAAAAAAAAAAAAAAAAAAAAAAAAAAAAAAAAAAAAAAAAAAAAAAAAAAAAAAAAAAAAAGGTGCGTAATCTACTATTCGACATAAATAAACACCCGGCCAAACAATAATTATAAAATAATTTTAAAAAAAGCCAAGTATATGTTATTATATCTATGATGTTATCACACTAATATTATAAAGTGAAAGTTTGTGAGTGTGTATGTTTGTTACTTCTTCACGCAAAAACTACTGAACGAATTTGGATAAAATTTGGTAGACAGTTAGTTTATAACCTGGATTAACACGTAGGATAGTTTTTATCCCGATTTTATCTTCCCGGGGGATAATTTTCGAGTTGTAGCGGGTGAAACCGCTGGCAACAGCTAGTCTGCTAGAGTTAATAAAAATTCTGCCAGATAGAAGGAACCCGTGCCCGGTTATTGGACGTGTCGGACTATTGAACTGCCGATTTTAATTGTATAATTATGCTGCCAAAGTAGCGTGATTGAAAATTAACAATTATGTGCTTAGTTAACTACCTACCTATTTGCGATAAATAATTTAATACCATGAACGCAAATAATCATAATATTATTAGACATTTCACATTGATACTCGTAACAGTTTTATACCATCCTTTTGCTGCAGTAAACTGAAGATTTGAAATGACCATAGATATGGTCCCCTTACTGCAAAACCCAACTTACTGCACAAAAAATATAGTTTCGAGCAAAATCGTGTTTGAGGAGAGTACAGTATGTGTATAGGTATACCTACCAAATTGTCAGTAAGTTTTTTTTATGTATATCCGCGCATATCTCAGTCATTATGGACCGATTTTCAAAATTAATTTTGTGTTTGAAATGGTATACACCCGAGGTGGTTGTGGTTGTCACCAAATCAGGATCTGATGAGGGGGTGTTAACCTCTCGCATGATTATTATTATTATTATTATTAGCCTGTACTGTCCCACTGCAGGGCAAAGGCCTCCCTTCCCTCCTTCCACTTTTCGCGATCTAGTGCGATGATAGGCCAATCCTTTGAGAAGGAATCCAGCTCGTCCCGCCATCTCCTTCTGGGCCTGCCGCGTTGTCGTTTCCTACTGGTTGGTGTCCACTGAGTGGTAATTTTTGCCCATTGCTCCTCCGACATGCGGCAGATGTGACCAGCCCAGTTCCATTTCAACCCAGCAGCTGTATTGCCAGCATCGGCTATTTGGGTTTTTGAGCGAAGTATAGTGTTTCTGATGCGGTCCGTGAGTTTGACACCCAGTATACTTCGCTCCATAGCTCGTTGGCAGACCCCAAGTGCGGACTTCTGACGTTTTGTAAGCGACCATGTTTGCGCTCCATAGGTGAGGGTGGGGAGAATGCACATGTCCATGAGCTTTCGTTTAAGAGAAAGAGGGAGTGGTCCCTTCATTAAATGCTTCATCGACCAGTAGCTCTTCCAGGCATTTTGGGTGCGTCGAGCAACTTCTTTATCTTGTCTTGCCTGGAAAGAGACTATCTGGCCGAGGTATATATATTCATGGACATATTCAATCACCACACCCCCAATTTCTATGTTACGTTCTGTGCTGTTCGTCATCAATTTTGTCTTCGTCATATTCATTGAAAGCCCGACTTGGAGACTGGCATGGCTCAGTTGTTCGAGCATTAGGCCTAGCTCTGCTGCTGATGAAGAAAAAAGGACAATGTCGTCGGCGAAACGAAGATTAGTTAATCTCTTTCCGCCGACGACAACACCCTTATCCTGCCAATGTGGGTTTATTTCTTGAAAAACTTCTTCCAGCGTAGCTGTGAAGAGTTTGGGAGATAGCGGGTCACCTTGCTTGACTCCTCTCTGAATGGGAAAATATGGTCCGGTGGTAGTTAAACGAATGGCTGCTGTGCTGTTGTGGTAGACTTTTTGCAATAAATGTTTACATGTAGGCTCTATATTTTGTTTGCGGAGTGCAGAAAATATTGCGCTATGTGTTAAACTATCGAAAGCTTTTGAGTAGTCGACGAACGCGAGGTATAACGGTAGATTGAATTCTTGGTGTTTTTCGATGATCTGGTTTAAAGATTGTAGGTGGTCAGCAGTGGAAAGGCCACGGCGGAATCCAGCCTGCTCTGGAGGTTGATGGAGATCTAGTGATCCCGATATGCGGTTTTCGAGGGTTTTGATGAAAATTTTGTAGAGATGTGAGACTAAACTGATGGGGCGATAATTCCCAATATCAGATTTATCGCCTTTTTTGTGATACATGAAACATCGCCTTTTTTGTGATACATGATACTCGCATGATACATTTTTCTTTTATTATTTCGCATGCTATGCAACCATAAATATTTGTACGTCTTTTGGCATAACATAGCGATCTACCATTAATTTAAGAACTGTATTCACTACCTATGTTACACAAATAAAATTGACTTTGACTTTGACTTTGGGATCCCTGAAAAATCGAGGGCATCCCTCAAATTTTATAGGCACTGATTACGTGTTCCATATATTTTTTGAAGCTGTTCAAGTATTTGCGTCTGATAATCATAATCTCATGTGGAGGGTTCTCTACGTTTCTTCGACACTATTCTTCGAAAATTGTTTCACCAAACCGCTCTACGCCTTTTTTGTTCGATGTTACTTTACACCCGTGCTTTACACCGACAACCTTACATCAACTTTTGTTTCACCAACGTTTGTTTGTTCTACATAATATGTAACGTTACTTCGAAAATATTTAGCCAACACAATAATACCTTTTTATTGGTTATTATCGATCGTTATCGTTATCTATCGATCTATGACAGCCGGAACCAACAGCTTAACGTGCTTGCCGAGGCACGGAGGAAAATCGGTATGTGGTGTTCACCCATTCACAGACCAACCTAGGCAAGCGCGGCTTAACATAAATTTCGACCCGAGTGACAGTTATTACCAATGTTTAAAAAAAAAAACGCCAAGCCGAAAGGAAGGTATTATTGTGTTGGCTAAATATTTTCGAAGTAACGTTACATAGAACAAACAAACGTTGGTGAAACTAAAGTTGATGTAATGTTGTCGGTGTAAAGTAACATCGAACAAAAGGCGTAGACCAAACAAAACGTCGCTGTATGAAGGCTTCGGTGTATAGTTTTCGGTGAAACAATTTTCGAAGAATAGTGTTTCTAAGAAACGTAGGGAACCCCATGTGGATGCGCTGATGATGGAAGGTACAACTGCTCAACGGTTAGGAGTTGAAGGTTTAATGGCAAGGAAAGAGGTGTCTGATGAGATGATGAGTGATAGAGAAGTATGGAAGACGAAGACAAGCTGCGTGTCGCGGGTTCGATCCCCGCACGGAACAAATATTTGTATGACCTACAGATAGTTGTTCCGGGTCTGGGTATTTGTGTATGTGAGTTTAAATGTTTGTTAACGCACCAACGATACAGGAGAAATTCCTAGTGTGGGGCAACGTTTAAAAAAAAAATAAAAAAAAGCTGTGCCGACCTCAAATAAATTGGGATAAGGACACGAGTATGATGATGACATGACTGATGAAGACTATGTATTGTATTATTGAGGAACGTTTCGAAGATGGATATGTGAAAAAAAATATATTATAAGGTCCTGTTAAAATAGGTGGATAAATTTTAACACAGCGTTCAGTAGGTCTAACTAAAGATATCTAACTTGACTGGCCTGTTGGTCTAGTGGTTAGTGACCCTAACTGCTATGCCGGAGGTCGTGGGTTCGATTCCCACCCAGGACAAATGTTTGTGTGATGAGCACGATCATTTGTTCTGTGTCTGGGTGTAATTTATCTATAATATGTATGTATTTAGAAATATATAAGTATGTTTATCAGTTGTCTAGTACCCATAACACAAGCTCTGCTTAGCTTGGGACTAGATGGCGTTGTGTGATAGTTGTGGAATATTATTATTATATTATTATTATTATTATTATCTAAACAAAAAAAACATTAACTGAAGTGATTATTTTTTTATTTAAAATAATAAATTGCTGGCTCTCTAGAACAAACGCATCCTTTATGAGTAGGTACTTAAATGCGTTTTTCTTATTATTTTTTTTACCATCGTCCTTATTTTGGTGGTCTGAATGATTCCTGTTTTGTCCACCTATTTTAATGGGACCTATATTTTAATGGGAACTAAATATATTTTTATCTAAAAAAAAAAACGTTGCCCCACACTAGGAATTTCTCCTATATCGTGGGTGCGTTCACAAACATTTAAACTCACATACACAAATACCCGGAACAACTATCTGTAGGTCTTACAAATATTGGTTCCGTGCGGGGATCGAACCCGCGACACGCAGCGCGGCAGTCCATTGCTTGAGCCACTGCGCCAACCGTGCCGTATATTGGGACTAGAAAGCGGGTGACTACTTTCATGACAACGAAGACAGAAAGACCCTTTAATAAATACGGTTAAGGGCTAACTGGGGTGCGGTAAGATAATAATCAAAAATGCTGAAGGATCTATGAACGTTACCTTCTTTCTAAAATGTGGAAAACTGGAAAGAGTATAAAGTCATTGATAAACTTTGTATTTCAGCTGTCATGATGACAGACATCAAAATGAATTTGCATTTTTCGGACTCTACGATGAGCGTATAATATTAAGGTATTTTTTTATAGCTAAGGTATTTTTTATATATTTCATCTACCCTTTTGGATAATTTAGAGCAAATGAAATTTAAAATTTTGTCGAGTTGAAATAAAGACGAAAAAGTGCCTGTAGCAAGCTGATTATTAGTATTCTTTTATTATTATGAGCCTAACGTGTCTCACTACAGGGTAAAGGCCTCCCCTAAACTCTGTGTATGGCTGTTTGGGCCCAATCCTTTTGAAAATAGTTCAGCTCGTCACGCCATCGCCTTCTGGGTCGAGCTAGCTGATATTTCAGCCGATGTGGATTATAGACCTATCCATACTTATTTCTTCACTTATACATACACTACAGGTACTACTAGATTACTTATGTTTATGATAAGATAATTAATGTAATATTACTACTGTAATCACCAAAGGGTTATGCAGAAGTCTACCTACAGTAGATGGGGGCACCCGAATTTCGCTAGTTATTTTGGAGTCCCATAGAGAGTGAGCCATTTGCCATCAACCGAGTAGAAATCCAGACCCCGGGGGGCTACTGAGACATTCCTTATGAAAAACCCCGGTAAACCTTTGACCGTTCGGGAAATCGAACGCTTCCTCTACGTATATTTTGACCTGACTGCGGGGAAGTCTAAAAGAAGGGTCATTGCCAGTTTTACAGCTTTTTAATCATATCTTACTGACTCTTGTGTACTGTTCGTACAGCGGGGCTGGCGGTTCCAATGGAGCGTGGTGATGTTTGCGGCGGTGGCGCTGGTGGCGTACAACGCCGTCGCCAACCTGTGGCTACTGCACCCCGCGTCCTGCCCGCTGCACCCCAGCTCACCACCTTCCGACCCGCCCACTTGCGAGCCCTGCATCGGCGGCACGCCCCCCAACTCCGCAATAGATGACGATCCCATATCCAGAGTTGACATGCGACTCGGTCGATGGGATGGCAGCCGCTCCTACCGTATATTCGACTACGCAGCAGTCGGGGAGCTGTACGCCGAAGTGTCTAGTAACAGCCGTGTGTGCCTCGCCACACAGAGCTCCATAGAAAGACTTCACGAGCTGCTCAGAATAGCGGCCCACTGGACCGGACCCATCTCTGTAGCCGTCTTTGTGGCAGGAGACGAAATGAGACTGTTAAGAGCTTTCACCACTTGGTTGTGTACATGCAAACCAGAAATATATTCAAGATTAGCTTTACATATAACTACGCCATCGGAGAGACCAGGGTTACACAGTTCGATGCCGGACTGGGCGAAGAACTGTAACGTCAGTCCCCTACCGCCCGGGGAGAGGAGAGCGGATACAGTCGCTTGGAGAGCGAGGCATCCCTACCCTCAGAACCACATGAGGAACTTAGCGCGGAAGAATTGCCATACACCTTTTGTTTTCTTAGTGGATGTTGATATAGTACCTTCTAAAGGAATGGCGGAAGCCTTAGATAGTTTTCTGGCGAGTACTCCCAAATGTCCGCTGTGTGCATATGTAGTGCCTACTTACGAACTCGACCGAAGAGTCGCCAAGTTTCCAGCAAACAAGTCAGAGCTGGTGCGGCTCTCGAGAGGCAAACTAGCGATACCATTTCATAGAAAAGTGTTCATTTATAACCAGTACGCTTCAAATTTTTCTCGGTAAGTTATTGTTAATCCCTATTATTGAATTTCAAGAAAGTGTGTAGGTGCAGTAGACCTGATGCGTTAAAAGTTACAGACATATCATAAACTCACGCCCTTTTCCCATGGGGGTGGGCAGAAACCACAGAACACCACCTGCTACGATCTTTACACATACTCCTTTTGCCTCATGAAGACGTTTGGCCACAGTGCCAACAATCTTGGCGAAGCCTGAACCAGCCAGTTTGTCTACAGCACGAACGTTTCAGATGGGAAGCGAGCGGCGGCAACGAGTCCACGCAGACCCACATCAGCCACAACGTGACGAACTTCGAGCTGTTGTACGAGCCGTTCTACGTGGCGCCTGACACCGTGCCGGCGCACGACGAGAGGTTTCTCGGCTACGGGTTCACTCGGAATACGCAGGTGAGACCGACACGGATATATGTTACAGAGACAACGGTAACCGTCCGTCCGGATATGATTAGCTTTTTCCGCCAGTTTGTGCGCACTATTTGGCTTGACAGGTCTTTAACTCCTCCCGCGCCTTACGAACACTGCATATGATGTACATGAAACAATGACTTTTTAATTGTGTCTATAAACTAGACATGCGATAGGTTAATAAAAAATTGAAATATGACCATTGACAAAAAATACTGTCTGATATTCGGGAAGACGGGCAGATGGACTGGATGAAGTTATAACGTTTATGTTTTTGGTAAATAGGCTACGGATCCCTTGTTTGGTGATGCGAACTTGATAAGTAAATGTCAATTTAAATGATGTTGTAAAGAGAGTTATATTGCATCATCAAACGGGTGAAGTGCACTTGATATAGGCTGCAGTTCCACTGAGGCAGAGCGGAGACGAGCTTTGCCGCGATTCATCAATCACATGGCTTGAAATCCGCATCTCTACCTCTTTTCACAGCTCAGCCCCGCTCCGCACCACTCTCCACTCCACCTCAATGGAACCGCAGCCTTAGGCCCGGGTAAAGCGGAGAGGAGCGGAGACGAGAGATGTGCAGAAATCGGCCAATCACATAAGTTTTTTCATCTGTTCTTTCGTCCTTCCTGTGATTGGTCCAATTTGGCACATCTCCTTTCCGCACTGCTCGTCTCGGCTTTGGTGGATACCGGACCTTACGCATAAAATATGGTCATATGATTCATTGCACACGTCATATATGTTACATCAGCCAGCAATATTGCACATATCCTGTATTTTAACACCAGTGGTGGGTAAACAGTTTCAGTAATAGCTCTGACTTTGACCGGTTGACGTCATTATTTAGTGTTCAATCTTACTAAAATATCGTGATGACGTTATTAGGTGCACAAATATTCACAAAGTGATAGTTTAATCACTTATCTAAGCAATAATTTAATTTAGTTAAATAAGTCCTTGCTAGTCTTTAGCATAGTGAAACTTGATCACTTTGCAAATGATTAACCTTACTATGTATTCGGAACTAATCAAATTTTACTTAAAAACCGAAATATGGAACCTTAATGGTGCCGGAAGCTTGAAAAGCGACATCGTATCTACTCGTATGCTCTTCGATATCAAACCTTTATATAGATATACCCTTACAGGTACATATTGGTCTTGGCATACAGGATTAAAGGGGTAGGCTTCCACAGACTGATTCACTATATCATACTAAGATGGTGGGTAAAAGAAAATATTTTAGGAACATTCAGGAATTCAAACAATTTGATTTGTTTTATTTCCTCGTACGCAATGTATCGTTGTCGCAAAACGCGTCTAGCGAACAGCAAGCGTGACGATGAGTTCGATGAACTCTGTAGCTAGGCAGGAAGTGAACAGCTGATTTTAGGCGTCATTTATTCATCACTGGCAACACACACTGGTACCATACACTCTCGTCTTAAGACACTGCGGAATTTTGGACAAAAAGCTTTCGCGTAGTTTCCCGAACGCTGCCCATCCGAGTTGGATTCTTTGGGCGACCTCTTTGTCTTTTAACCACTTTGTTTAACAACAAGTAATTGAAAAGTCAGTCTGTTATGTATCTGATGACCGTCAACAAATACTTGTGAAGTCGGCATACAGCTGTCGGTATAATATAAAGCGGCTATTTTCGTTCAGCAACTGATGATGTCCGTCGACCTCGCCCACTTTCTTGAAAAACAAGTGATTACATTCGTAATTTAAGTGTACTTACTTACCTATGTTATTTGGTTAACTCGATAATATCGTTGGTCTAGATGAACAGGGTATTAACTCAAAAAAGCCTATTTTTCAGGAGAGCGATTTGAAGTTTTCAAATCAATATTTATTTCCATTTCTATAAATAATTGGTTAACCTCATTTAAATATATTGTAAGCTTACTTTATTGATAACGTTTTTGTTCACTTCATAGCTTTCTCAATTTTGCTATTTTTAGTAGAACTGCATTTTTAGGTTAATAATCGTAAATTTTGAAATAATACTCTGTTCATTCAAACGAACGATATGAGTGCCTACGTAAATATATGGACTGCGTTGTTGGTCTAGCATTAGGTCTTGGGATCGATTAACAGGTCGGGGAACGTGCCATTGGGTTTTCTATCAGGAATTTCACAGTAGCAGGCACGGAATCTTGATTTGTGCGCGGTTGATGTCAATGGACTCGCCCTCTATCATCATCAGCCTATAATGTCACCACTGCAGGGACTCAGGCCTCCTCTCTAGGAGAGGGATGGGCTATAATCCACCACGCGGGCCCAGTGCGGGTTTGGTAGATGTCACATGTCTTCGATTTTTTTGGTTCTAAGACATGCCGGTTTCCTCACGATGTTTTCCTTCACCGTTTTGAGAGCAGCGGTGATGAAATAATTTACACAAAGTAATGCGCCTGCCTGGGTTCGAACCCACGACCTACTGTTCGTAAGTCGGGGCCAATACCACTGGGTCACCGCTGATCACTATTAGGACTCGCCCTCTTTTAGGACTTAAATGTAACTGGCGAAATGTGGGTGTAGTGATGGGTACACCTCTGCCTATGACTTCGGTTATTACAGGCGTGATGTTAATTGTTATGTAATATATTACACAGAAGTACGACACTTGTGTGAAAGACATTTTCCGGAGCTGTAAAACACATCAAGTTTAGTTTTGAAATAAAAAAATTAGGTTCAAAAATCTAAAACCCGAATACTACAAAATCGCGGTCTTAAAAGTAGAAAACAAGAAAATTATTCTTGTCTGATATTCTTCGTAGTCGCATGCTGACTGATACCTGCAGACGCTCCTTCATGGCGTTCTCATTAATACAGTAGTCTGCTGCTTCGAAGAATATCAGACAAGAATAATTTTCTTTTTTTCTACCTTTAAGACCGCGATTTTGTTAGTAGTCGGGTTTTAGATTTTTGAACCAAATTTTTTTATTTGAATTTTATTTTTGTGTGTACTTAATAATACATATTTGTAATGTGCTCGCCAAGACCTTTTATTTGATACCAAACTTGCTATTATTATCTCAATTTAATATTTATTTGAGGTAAGTTTTTGAGATTTATATTCCGTCATAAAAATAATTTATAAAATTTATATTGCCTATGTCACCCGGGCTATTTTTACGAATCGAAGTAGTTTAGGCGCTACGGTGGAACATACATACATACATAGACTGTCAAAATCATTACCCTTCCTTTTGGCTTCGCCGTAGTCGAGTAAAAAGGTTTAGAGCAGTCTTTGTCAATCATACTACTACACACAGTACTATTAGAAATGAAGTGAAATTAAAACAAAACTGATTGATGACGTCATAGTAGATCACCTGAATGACAGTCTCCTTCGTGTTTGGCTCTTATTATTATTTTTGACCTTGACACAGATGGGCAAATGAAAGCCTCAATATTTTGAGGAAACAATACCTACTGAAACATTTATTTATACCTATTATTTTAGCAGTTGTGTCAATGTTATGGGTTTTTGTGAATAATTTATTAAATAATACCAAATCTGGGTCAAACAAGGTCAGTCCTATTTAGTTACTAGAGTAGACATACTTAACCTTGCCTGTTAATTATGTAGTTACAATTAGACACTCGCAGATATTAATTAGTTTTTTTTTAAATTTAATTATTTACTGTTGTGATAACATGGTTATCGAAATGCATTTAGTGCACGTGCACCACGTGTTCCAGAGGTCTCAAGCGCGACTACTGAGCACAACGTCATGGGTTCAGCTCCCAGGTAGGGTAAATTTTTTTGTGCAGAAATTCGACAGACTTTTTGTAGGTGAAAAAAAGTCTGTCGTGGGCGGGAGCTCTTAGTTCTACGATTTCGTACCACCTTGAAACGTAGAACTAGTGGGAAAAATAAAAAAAAGTTCCCACTAGTTCTATCGTAGGACTGTGCAGTAGAACTAGTGGGGATGATCCGACTCCTTCCTCCTCAATGAGTCATTTGACGATTGTCAGACTTCTACTGACTAAGAACCGCACATGTAATTTCATAGTCCTTTGTGTCCGGGGTCGCGGTATCTCTTTCGAACATCCCGCAGCAAATTGCCTGTACTCGTGCGTGACACAAAATATATTTGATCTTTCCTCGTCCTGTTGAGTTTTCGTTTCAAGCCAAGATTGTGAAAAGGCATTCTGCAGTTTCTGCCTGCCTCCATGGATAAAACGCTTCTCTATTTGTACAATACTGGTAGACTATTATTTACCAACCTGCAAAAACGCCAGCGTGAATGCAAGTTAATCAGCAAGTACTAGGCTCCCATAGTGCCGAGCTGGTACTGATAGATTTGTAGCGCCGCCTGCCAAATGTTCCCGTTTGGCACTTCTCCATAATCGCCACGTTGGATATTATGTTGTTCGCCCAAAGAATATGCTGTTCGCTACGGTACTCGGATTTTTGTACACGCTGGAAAAACATGCGAGGATGAAACTGTTGGCACTCAAGGCTTTTTTGTGTAATATAAACAACGGAAAATGGTGGAAATTTGCTGAAGTTTTGGTCGGTAATGTGAAAAAGTCAGTATCATTACCCTATGACGTCCCCAATGTTGTAACACACACTGTCGTACTCCTCTTGGTGAGAGGGTGTCGTAAGTTATCCACCACGTGGGTTTGGCATGGGTGGGTAGATGTCACATATTTCCTTTGCTGTTTTCAAAGCAGTGGCAGTGGTGTTGAAATTACGTACGTATAACTAATACTTGATTACTTATGAATCGACAACCTATCGTGATTTGGGGCCATTCGATGCTCGCTCGAGTTCTGTAGGGGTTTTGCAGTGCTTGAATGGCCCATTGCTTAGCATTCTCAACACACAAGCGTGAATATGATTAAATTCGATTCTTGTTATCTCAGGCAGCTGTGTCTGTGTCACTAAATTTTACAGAATAATTAATTTCCAACAATCGTCGATTTTTTAGTTTTTGGGACTGAGTGACACCTACTAATTCATTTTTCAAATCACTTGTAGAAAAACAACAAGATTTTTCCGAGTGCTAGTAAATTCCTGAAAATCAGGCCATTCATTTCAATTTCATGCTCTAATTTCTGTACAAAATTTAGCATTTTTACATCACAGTGCTTCTGCCCGCGACTTTCGTCGCGTCAAAGTACTCAGAACATATCATATGGGCAGTCTATGAATTGCTTTACATCATTGAAATAATTTTTGAACTCCGACGAGGAGTTTCTGAGGAGGCCTTCCTACATCCAGTACGAAGTGTATCTTTTTTTATGTGGTGGGATATCATCAAATGACTCCTCCTGCTTTGGGCAGAGCGGTACCTATAGGGAATGTCAGACTTCTACTGACTAAAAACCAACCATGTTCCTTCTTAGCCCTTTGTGCTGAGGCCGCGGTATCTCTTGCGAACAACCCACAGCCCCAACGGGTACGAAGTGTAATATTAGTACAGACAACATTTAAATTTTAGTTACTGCTCATCAGACCAGTACCCAGAACGAGTGTCATATGTGACAAGTAGCAAAACTTGTGGCGTTTACGGCATCCACGCACTCAGCTCTTGTTTAACTTACTGAATGGCTGTAATCCACGTCAACACCCGTACTGCTAGGACCCCTTTTCCACCGCCAGGTATCATAAGGTAAGTCCCTTGTAAAAAGGAGCCACCTTAAGGCCATCAGCCGGGCACAAATAATTACACCGGGTGTTACTGAATAAATCCTGACAGAAATACACTTTGCCTCACCTGGGAATCGAAACCATAACTGGCTTGTTAGAAGCTTGCTAGACCAACGAGGTAGTTAAATGACACAGTCCGTACTAAACTAACTGCCAATTCTCTGAGTGCAGCAGTAAGTCTCCTTTCTTCTGGTATCTCTCCAATTACTGAAGGTTAGTTATCATCATCATCATCATTATTTCAACCAAAAGATGTCCACTGCTTAACATACGCCTCCACCAAGGGTCGCCACAATAACCTTACCGGTCCCGTGCGTCTCACATCCAGCGGGTCCCTGCAACCTTCAACCTTTGTTGGCTATCAACGCCGAATATAATTATCTCCTTGTCCAGCTCTAAAGAGACAAGACCAATAATGATAGGTCATGCACCTGCTATTGCGAAGGACGGTTGTAAAATACAATTGTGGCCAACAATTCAGAGTTAATCCCTTGATGTAGTGTCGTTGCATTGTGCCAAAAGCCTTCC
This sequence comes from Diarsia dahlii, assembly GCA_949775195.1. Classification (NCBI taxonomy): domain Eukaryota; kingdom Metazoa; phylum Arthropoda; class Insecta; order Lepidoptera; family Noctuidae; genus Diarsia; species Diarsia dahlii. The sequence goes on from OX459199.1 coordinate 22,070,391, forward strand.
TACTCTAGAAAATTATTGAGTTTTGAGAATTTTGGCGAATTTGCAACTATTTGTTGCAGTAATTTTGAAGATTTTTGAACCTTTGAAAATCAAACTAAATATGAGCTTTTAATAAATAAAAATCCTAACTAATATTATAAATGCGAAAGTAACTCTGTCTGTCTGTCTTTCTGTCTCTGCTTCACGCCTAAACTACTGAACCGATTTGTGTGAAATTTGGTACAGACATAGTTTGGAACTTGAGAAAGGACATAGGATAGTTTTTTTTTTTTCGCGAGATAAACCAAAAATCTGCCGGAAGTCACTATTCCACGCGAACGAAGTCGCGGGCAAAAGCTAGTCATTACATAAAAATTGAACATACTCTCAAGTAAATCGTAAAGATAGTAACGCGATTTAGAATGATCGGCTCGATCATTGTTTTTATCAAACATGACTCAAAATCACAATTTAAAACGTGTACTGCTAAGACATTTCATCATGAATTTATATGAAAGTTATATCAGCAGATAGAACTTTTTATTCTGAAGTAAATGTTGAAAACATATTGTACAATTTCTTTATCATTTTTCTCCAAGAAGAAAAAACAGTCAAAATTTTGGCATTATATCGCTCGCGCGGCAGGGCAGGGGGTGAGGTCGTGCGTTCATAAAAACAAAGTACTGCAACCTCGCCTTAAGGTGCAATTACGAAAATCGTTAAATTGATACCTTTGCGCGCTACGCATAAAGCAATGTTTTGAAGCCGAAGACTTAAAAAACTGGTTAAGTGTCCGTATTAGTGTAAAATATACTTGAATATTTTAACAGCTTGGTGGATGATTATCTCTAACTGAAGAGATCACAGTTTTTCTTTGACTTTTTTTATCTATGTTTAAAGTGCGTGCAGCAGTTCACCGTTAATTTGTGAAGAGTAAATATTATGAGAGTCGGCCTGCAAAAGAGTAACCATAGACTTTCTTACCGATTTTTATCTATTGGAAACGATCAACCCGGACCGTGCACCTTTTCTGGACGTTTTATAAGTGCCAGCCCATGTAGGCGGCTATGTGAAAAAAAATGTTTTAATTTTGATAAAGACACAAATGAAGTATTGTTAGCTGTAGGTCAAATTTCATCAATGCGTGTATGTACGTAAAACCCACTGGATGAAACTGAAACTATCTGGTCTTTTGAATACAAAGGTCAAAAGACCATCGGGAGTGAGCCCCCCCCCCTCGCGCAGTATCACATATCGCATTACACCGCGGTACAGAAATATTCCGCGCGAGTATTTTCATAACCCGCGCGGCTATTTACGTTGCTGCTCGCTCGCTATTGTTTCAAGGGATTCGTTATGGGAGGTAAACTTCTATACACGTAATGTTGCTTTATGAATGCATCCGTTAACTGTTTCATTACTTTATTATAATTAGAAGCATGTAATTCTAGGAGAGAGCAGTGGCCCAGTGGTGGCGGCCCCGACTTACGAACAGTAAGTCGTGGATTTAAACATACGCAGGCATGCGCACTGCTCTCAAAATGGTGAAGATTCCTTCACATGTCTTAGAACCAAAAATTGGAAGACATGTGACATTTACCAACCCGCACTGGGCCCGGCCGCGTGGTGGATACTAATAACCCATCGCTCTCCTAGAGAGGAGGCCTGAGTCCCTGCAGTGGGAACACTATTGGCTGATGATAATGATGATGAATTCGAGGAGAATTACAATGTTTTCAGTGTTTGAAAATGGATTTTGCATTTTAAACTATAATTTAATCTTGGTAGGTTATTGCACGTTTTTGTTTATTTTCTAACTTTCTTGCCCTTGAAAACATGTTAAAAATATTTCGACACTCACGCCTGTAGTCCTCGACGGGTTAAGCAAGGGTATACCTACCTATCTTCTTATCGTGTGGGCATCATTAAGGTCTAACGACCCCACACACCCTAGTGTCAGAGTTTCTAAGCCGCCGTCTACCTACACACACACATTTTGCCAGTTAAGTTTGAGTCCCATGTACCTACTACAGGTCGAGTCCATCAACGGAGTCAAGTACATACCAGTCGGGTAGCTAGAGAATTTCATGACGGAAAAGTTCAATAACATTATGCCTTACCCGGGAATTGATCCCGGTAACGGTATATCATGATCGTCCTCACTGGACCAATGAGGCGGACTATCGACGTATTTCATTTGTTTCATTCTGAAGATTAAAATCGCAACATGTTGGCAGGTTATTTGCACTATCTGTACTTTTGGTAAACTATAACCCTAACTAAATCAAGAAAATGTGAAAAATATTTCTAAGATTTCAGTAATCTCGTGTTGTTTACAGTTTTATAGTAAAAACTGTAAATTATAGCGAAGGAATCTGGAGAACATGACATTGATAAGTGCGCACCACTCTGAAACACACATTATTTAATATTTAATAGCTATTTACGTTCCGCCATCTAAAATTAAATGAATTACGTTTTTAATGAACGCAATGAAATTTTATTTCATTGATACTTTTGAGTATTAATAATGGTTACTATGCAAAATTGCAAAGTGTTATACTACGATTTTATTGGATTAAAGAATTCCTCCCATCATCATCATCATCATTACCCATAACATAACATCACGCCGGTAATCCCCGAATGATTAGGCAGAAGGTATCTTAAAGTCCGATATAATAGGGAGCGAGCCTATTCCCATCAACCGGGCACAAACCAAGACTTTGTAGGTGCTACTGAGACTTTTCTGATGGAAAAGCGCCATAATAATTAGCCCCACCTGGGAATCGAACTCGGGACTTCATGCACAGCTGCAGTCGCGCTTGCGGCCGCTAGACCACCGAGGCTGTCATCGTTATCCTTCCCTTATCATCCTATGATTCTTGAGGTCGGCGCAAAATGTTTTTTCATTCTTCCCTTCACCCGTGACACTATTATTTCACTTATTTCACGATTATTTTATTTTATTTTTTCTTTCGTAAATCCTCACACAATCCATTCATCTTTCCTTTAGGTCTTCTTCAATCTTCTCCCTCTCTATCCATTCACATCTGTATCTTTATAAATAAAAAGAGAAGTCCTGACTGACTGACTGACTTAATCATCAACGCCCAGCACAAACCCTTGGACCTAGAAAGCTGACATTTTGCACAGAGGTTCCCTGTATAATGTAGACAAGGAATAAGGAAGGATTTTTCGAAATTCAACCCCTAAGGGAGTTAAATAGGGGATGAAAGTTTGTTTGGAAAATCGACATTTTCACGACTTTTTTTTTTTACTTATAGTCACGGCTGTAACCTCTCGATTGGCACATATTATAAATTATAATAAATTGAATCTGCTTATGTCCATAGTACTTATTATAAATGTTTTAATACTCGATCAACTTAGACTGCAGCTATTTATACCACTGGGTATAAACAGCAATGTGCTATAAACAACAACAGTCTGAGCTATGGTATTCCTTAAGATGCACAACTGACATCATACCATTTTAAGTACCTAAGCCACCGACTTACGAACAGTAAGTCGTGGGTTCGAACCCAGGCAGGAGCATCATCATCATCATCATTTCAGCCGACAGACGTCCACTGCTGGACATAGGCCTCCCCTAAGTGCCGCCACATTGACCCGTCCCGTGCATCTCGCATCCAGCGGATCCCCGCAACCTTGACCATGTCATCGGTCCACCTAGTGGGAGGCCTTCCAACGCAACGTCTTCCGGTTCGCGGTCGCCACTCCAGAACTTTCCGGCCCCATCGGCCATTCGTTCTACGAGCAATGTGCCCTGCCCACTGCCACTTAAGTTTGACAATTCTTCGGGCTATGTAGGTAACCTTGGTTCTCATGCGGATGTTCTCGAATCTGATTCGATCAGGCAAGGAAACTCCGAGCATAGCCTTCTCCATTGCCCTTTGGGTGACTTTAAGCCTTCTGATGAGGCCCATTGTGAGCGACCACGTTTCGGTCCCTTAAGTAATCACTGGCAACACACACTGGACTTTCGTCTTGAGACACTGCGGTAAGTACAGGCGCATTACTTTGTGTAATTTATTTCATCATCACTGCCCTCAAAACGGTAAAGGAAAACATCGTGAGGAAACCGGCATGTCTTAGAACCAAACAATTTGAAGACAAGTTACAGCTACCAACCCGCTCTGGGCCAGCGTGGTGCATTATAGTCCATCCCTCTCCTGGAGAGGAGGCCTGAGTCCCTGCAGTGGGAACATTATCGGCTGATGACGATCCCAAAAACAGCAATTTAAGGGGGATTTGTTATACATAGTAATTGTACAGTAACACAAACCGTATAGATTAAATTAGTGAATCCATTTAGTAATAATGAGTGTCGTTTGGCATGCACAAACATTTTTTATAGGCGCGTTCTGAACGAGGATGTAATAACAGTTAGCATTTCAATTAATGCTTCGAAATCTGCACTTGTGTGCAAATCACCGTACTATGAAAATTATTCGATAGTAAAATTTAAACCGTTTGCAATCCAATGCACATTGCCTGCAATATTACGAACGAGTACTCTAAAGGAAAAACGCAATGTAAAGTAGATTGGTCGAATAAATCTTTTCGATCGGTTGGTATGGTTCTGTGTTCCGGATGCAGTATAATTGATTAATCAGACGAACTTACCTTAAGTGAAGTCCGATTACAATTTCATGAAGGATGAACTGAAATATAATTGATTACAGTGTAGTTCCCAATTCGCTAGTATTTGGCATCGCAGTTTTAGAGAAAATAAAACAAAACTTTTTCTCTATGAATTGGCAATACAGATTTGACACTCTTTAGAGATAGCGTTGCTCTATTAGCCCATTCGACAAGGGACTAATCCTAAAAAGGATGGGTTGGGTGGGTAATTATATTTCAGTTCATCCTTCATGAAATTGTAATCGGACTTCACTTAAGGTAAGTTCGTCTGATTAATCAATTTCATTTCATGATGAACTGAAATATAATTGATTACAGTGTAGCTGTTTAGAGTCTAAGTCGACATGGGCCACTCTTTTGGAAATACTTACCAAAAAACTTACCAAATCAATCTTATTGTTACATGAATCAAATTTATTTGAGACCAATATAGTCAACCTATGCTTGTATATCTTAGGTAGGTATGATTCATAATCATCAATCTTAAGGTATTATATAATAAGTATGTATGTGTAAAAAGACAAAATAGCCATTATGTGGCTTACATAACTAGGGCGTCATTAAAGACAAACCAATGATAATTGGCTATTAGTATTTTCATGATAATAAAATACTATCAGTCCTGTCTCATAATCAGATACAATATGAAACAATAAATGCTATAAGTATGTATAGCTAATAATGCCATATTACTAAATTAAAACACTATTAATGACAGTGTACAAATAAAATAAATAATCATTAATAATAAGGAATGTTTGAATCAAACTTAAAACTGTATGTTTAAATTAAACTTATTAAGTTTGTGTAAAGATAAATAAAGGAATGTAAATATGATTTACATCTTCAAGTTGGTATTTAAGACGGTATTTGCCCCACACTAGGGATTTTCCCTGTATCGTGGGTGCGTGCACAAACATATAAAGTCACATACACAAATACCCAGACCCGAAACAACTATCTGCAGGTCATACAAATATTTGTTCCGTGCGGGAATCGAACCCGCGACACGCAGCTCAGCAGTCCAACCGCTTAGCCACTGCGCCAACCGTGCCGTCAAACAGACATAAACCATTAACATTCACTGATACATCATAAACCTTGTCAATGTAATAGAACTATCTGGCTAGCCAATAGTTTTCATAATGACATCTAATGACACCCCTGCCTGTTTAGCAAAATATGTGTCTGCATAAAGTGTGTTATGTGTGGTACATAATATATCAGTCAATCCCACTTCCCTTCATTAATAATTTAATTCTTCTACTAATTGTTTGTTTGGATGCCTGTTATAAAAGGAAAGCAGGTTTCAGTTTTGATGACAGTGATATTTTTATAAGAATAGTAATGTACATAATGTATTATGTCTTGTGACATGGACATATTGTCTTTTAATAACTGATAGAGTCTGCACTCTTTGAGCAGTAGCAAGAGCTATTAGGGTGACAAGCTTTTTACTTAATTTTTTAATTTAAAATTCAGATTATCCCCAATTAGACAGTGATTACTACTACACTACTATTGTAGGATCACAAGTATTCCCATACTTGTATAAAGCGGGTTGAATTCTTTAAAGACCCATGAGAAAACGCTTGATGTGATCATCCCTGTCAATTCATTCATTTAACAGAGAAGCGAAAGTATTGATCTAGCCTAATGTAACAAGCTGTAGCCAACATTATTTTGGTTTATGTATAATGTATTTCAGTGAGGTATTGTATTAGATCTGGTATTGAATCACACTGTGATTTTGGCAGAATAAGTACCAACTCTTTAAGTGAATGCATTTTGCAAAAGATGGTCGCTGCCGGAGTAAGCTGGTTGCTTTATGGGTGTTTGGTACTGAAAGGAGATTGTAATAAATTATTATTAGAATAGAATATGATTGGTTTTATAACCATCGTCATTTTTACCAAAGGATATCTGACAAGTCCACGGTGGGTACCTACACCTACTCATATTTCCTTGCCCCCCCCCCCTTTTTTAATTTTTGAAGACAATTCGTAATTAATGTCAATGGTATGAATGTGTATAAAAAAAATAGGAGCTCTATTTAAATGAGAAGGCATCTATCTGAAATGCATATGGGTCTCTATATCAAGTTCATGACACATATGCTTTACAATTTGAATTAACTCCGGTAGCTAGTAAATCATAATTGATAATTCCCACTCTGTGGCAATGTTAGTATGCCTTGATTCCTCATATGACAAGTTATATTTAGATTTTATGTAAGGCTATTAAATCATAAATGATAATTCCAACTCTGTGGCAATGTTAGTATGCCTTGGTTCCTCATCTGACAAGTTATATTTAGATTTTATGTAAGATGCTTGGAGATTAATACACCTAGCTTCACACCAAACCCATATCCTTCTACTACCATCATTTAGGTTAGACATTGAACACTACCCATCTTGTTAATGCAAGCAATGGCAGTAGTGTTGTCAATTCGAAGAAGAATATCACAATTATTTTTTGAATTTACAAAGCATTTTAAACCAGAAAATATTGCCCTTAACCTGGTTTATGTGATATATTTGCTCTGATTGTGACCACAGGCCTCCAACATTTTCACCATAGCAATGAGTATCCCAACCTGTCAGGTCTGTATAAACTTGTAAATCAAATTTTCTTCACTGCTATGCTTCTAAGTTTTGCTGATAAGCATGGTGTCATTGGTGGAGGAATAACATAATTATATTCCTTCTCCATTGAAAGTCAACGGTCAATTATTGGTCATGGTCAATGTGGCGAGGGGGGCTTAGGGGAGGCCTATGTCCAGCAGTGGACGTCTTTCGGCTGAAATGATGATGATGATGACCATTGAAAAAGTAAACCATAGGTAATGTCATGGATGCATCATAATTAATAAAATAATTGATTGATTGTCTGATAAAAAGATGGTTTGATTTCAGTAATGGTATTCCATTTCCATTTGTTTTGTATGTACTATGCCATATTATGATAAAGCTGGCCATGCTGCTACTAATGTGCCTAAAAACAAGGCAAAATTCTCTTATTTTAAATTTTAGAATTTAACATACCTACTCTTCATTGTATTTCTTTTTTCAAAAGGTATGGTTGGTAGGTAGGCACAATGATTTGGAGTTAATCATGAATCCCAGTTTAGAACATTAACAAGGTACTAGGGTACTTTTGTCATAATTAATAAGGGTTCCTAGTTGACTACGGAACCCTAATAATAGCATATGAACTTTAACACACTAATTGTTGTTTTCATGTTTTGTAAACACTCCTTGTAATATGCTTGGTCAATATATAAAATATCATTAATGTAGATTATGAATAAGTGGCCTAAATTTCTTGCATAAACAACCACAGGTATTAACAATTTGATGAACAAACTAGGTGCAGTACATAGTCCATATGGCAATGCTGTAAATTCATATAAGGTTCCATTGAATTCAAAAACAAAGGAACTTTAAATCATAAATATGACTTCCTTAAGTCTATGCAACACACTTATTAATGATCAGCAATTAACCTTACTGCAGTGCTGACTTTTACATACTTGTTCAAAGGTTTTAGATTTAAAATTAACCTGTTTGCCATCAGGTTTTGAAACAAGGAAAATCTTTTGAGATGTATTCTCCCTTTGGATGACAACATGGTGTTATAGCTCTTAATTGTAAAAGGTGAACAATTATGAACAAAAGCTTCCTGCATATGTGTAATTTCACAACCAGGTAAATTATTTTTAGGACTGAGACATGAAAGGGACATGAAATCCTTAATCCACTGCAATATAATGGGGTCATTTGTTGATTACAACCAACAAACAAAATATGTACCTTGTTTATTTCCTGCTATTGTGGTAGACATCCCGGGTTCTCTCGGAACGCTGTGGGTTCAAGGATGTTCTGCGGTGTGATGGCTGTGGTCGAGTCTGTGGTCCATCTCATACCATCTCCTTGGTTGGTTGATGCTTTCAACTGTTGTGGTTGACTCTTTCTGTTTCCCATATATTTGTTACTTATGTTTTAAGCAGAAATTGCTGGCTTGGTGCAGTTTTCTTAATAGAATTTGAACTCTGTTGTATTAGGCATCTTATTTACCGCAATTCTTTGATAAATTGCCACCATTTAAAAATAGTTTTATGAGTAATTTCTATGAAATGCTTGTGCAGAGCCACTACAGACCTTGTTTTTAGTTTCTTAATGATAGAGTTCACACACCAACTTGTTGCTTCACCAAGTGATTTTAACATAATTATTTTATCTAGTAGGATTTTTATTATAAGAGACCTGATTTTGTCTATTATTGTAAGTGCCGTGCCCACCTGTCTTTGCTGGTAAGCGATACACTTATTTCTAGTTATTCCCATTTTAGAGATCACTAGCTTTACTTTGGTGATGATAAGGATTCAATATCTGGGATTTCAACAAAATGAGTGTCACATTATTCATCAGGGCCTGATGTTTGACAAATTTCACACCTTTTAATGATTTTTTTCTCAAAAATGATGAAAAAATACCTTACTTGGTCCCTTAAGGTTTCTCAATAGCATTTGACTTGCACTACACAGTATCTCGTACTGTCGCATATGCTGGTTTTGATCAAATCGGCATCACGTGCCGATATAATAGAAATCTGACATCCAAGTTGATATCTTGTAGTGTTTGTAAACACTGTATATTGTAAGGTTTCTCAACAGCATTAGAATAGCACTGAACAGTATCTCGTACTGTAAGCACATGCTGGTTTAGATCAAATTGGCAGATATCTCGTATCAAAGTTGATCTTCGTGTTTGGTAACTCGTACTAACACGGTAAACAGTATCTCGTACTGTAACCACATGTGGGGCTGGTCGGCATCGGCAACTCGTGCCGGTAACAGAAATCTGTTATAAACATCAAAGCTGATATCTCGTATCAAAGTAGATCTTCGTGTTTAAGTATCTCGTACCAACACGGTATATTATCCTCGACCATTGCTGTAGCCAGCCACGTTTTTTTTGACTTAGTTGCACCTAAAACAAAAAGCTTACCTTCGTTATCCGAAGTAATGACGAGCAAAGGGCTCCGGTCAAGTCCGGTCCCGGTCGACACTTTGCCGTTGATTTAAACTGAGGTTGCGTTTGGCACACCATCGGGACTCCGTATTTTGTTTCGACGTCGTCAATCCAACTTATACAAGAGTATTTCCACATTTTTCCAATAAGTTTTTCTTCAGAAACCATTTTTACTTGCGATGCCGTTCAACGCGCGAAAAAGAAGTGTCAAATCTGTATTGCCAATTCATAGAGAAAAAGTTTTGTTTTATTTTCTCTAAAACTGCGATGCCAAATACTAGCGAATTGGGAACTACACTGTAATCAATTATATTTCAGTTCATCATGAAATGAAATTCGGTTAATGTGAAGCGTCTGAATGTCTTCTACCACTGTTGCGTTGCGAAAGTGGCTATTTATAAAGATCTGTTGTAATTTATGTCGTGTAAATATAACGCCGACGCTCTTGGCCCACACCGAACACACCGAATCGTTGGAATACGTAAAACAAGGAATGTTCTTGTAATTTTATGATCTATATAATTTTTTCATGTGACGCAAGCTTTTCGTCTTTTAAATTCTTATTGAAGGTTTCTTTGCCCTGCTCAGGGTCTGTTTAGCTGTACCCGCTATGTTCATAGATTTCATCCATTATTTCTATGATTTTTTGACCGGTTACTGGAATTCCAGAAAGTTCCAGGAGTCTATCTGAAGGTTTCTATCGTCGTTTTATCAAAACTTCTTAATTAAAGTTTACATTATATTTTATAATGGAGATTATCAAGGGATTTAATAAAATATTAGTAGTTAGCGCTAAATCAAATAACAACATTTCATAAATGCAAATGTAATTCTGTCTGTTGGTTTGCATACCTTACCGGCTAAACGGATTAAAATGAAATTTGACACTAAACTGGAGAAGAGCTAGTGCCTCAACGATAACAGCTGCTCTTACCTAGGCTGGTCCATGGATGGGCGACCACTCATTAAATACCGAGCTTCCTTGGTGCGTCGGAAAGCATTTTAGGCCATTGGTTCCGGCTGTCATTTAGAGATTAGAAGTTCTCATAGGTATTCGCTCCATGATACTGATACTCAATACTCGGAACCGTTTAGACTGGAAGCGGACTCCAACATAGTTGGGAAAAAGCTAGGTTGATGATGATTATGCCCTTAGAAGCTGCGTATATGATAGTATTATCCTGGTAGTACAGTTCCATTTATGTTTTTTCCTAATCCTTCGCTATTCGTTGCGGGATCCATGACAGTTAAATCGTTTCTCTGGGCTTCAATGTCTCAGCGCTTTTTCTTGTGGTCGCCACTGTTGATTCTGGCTTACAGGAGTTACAGTGGTTTGGGAATAGTGTGGAGGGTTTGTCCCAAAAAAAGTACGATCCCTTGGTATTATTTCCACTCTCATCGCGGACAAATCCTGGAACGAAAGCTAGCATCGTATTTACGTAGACCCTTGTACAGAGTTACGTGGGTTTAAGGATCGCAATAAAAATAGAGTTCCTTAACAAAAATAAAATCCTCCTGAAGGCTATAAAACGCCCACTACACTTAGGAGGAAACTTCTAGAGGTGCTAGTTGTGGTTTGAAGGGTAATGCTTCATCCACACAAAGTACACAGCACTAAAAATATACTAGGTATTAGGACATCGGAGATTGGTAGGACAAAGAGAGACCTGTACCCAGCAATGGGTGAATTCAGACTGGGGGTGATGATGATGGCAGGGATATCGAAGCCAAACCTACTGCATGAAGGCAGTACAATAGACTAATCCCACTGAGATAGAAAATACCTTTATGGGTAATTACTTTGTTGTTCACAAAATGATTAAAAAAGAAGATAAACACTGTTTTGAAAGACAAATTAAAGTATCTGCTTAGGTTCGAACACACTACCTCCAACTTATATATCGGGACAGATACTATTGAACTATGCCATTGTTAATATTGTAGCTCTACAAACAAAACACAACGACGAGGTACTCAAATCAGTCTAAAAATATCAGTTTGTGAACTTTTGAATGTCATGTGTATTTCAGAAATAAAGTGCATAGATCTTCTAAATATTCCGACAGACAGCAGACCATACTACATTAAATGTTTGGGTTTGTTTATTATTGCAATAGAATTTTGGCATCAGGGTTTGTTCAGAAATTGATTATTATGTATTTCATGTTTGTTTATTCGGCTTGTCTTTCAAATGGTAACGGTTCAATCAATTTGATACTTCGTCGGAAATCGTCAAGTTTGTTAAAAATAATTACCGCTACTTCCAATTCAGCGAATCGCTATTAACTCATATTTCACAGCGGTGTCTTTTCGATTTCACGACCAATTACCAGAGATAATTATTCAAATCAAAAGCATTACTAGGAACTGATACTTGCAAAATAGAAGTGCTAATGACTATGAAAAAAACAATAGGATTATTATTGGTATGAGACATAAAAATAATAGTGAAGGAAATATCCGTCGGGGGCTGCCATCAAACCAGCTAAAGGTTTTCTAGTGACGTGAATACAATTATTGAAGAATTGTAGATGTTTAACGACGACATTATGAGTATGATTAAATTTTTGTTGAAATTTCATATAGAAAAGGCAGCCCCCGACGGATATGCTTATTATTTTGAGTTATTTTATTCCTTTTCAATTAGATTCTTACCGTCGTAGGTTTTTTTCAAAATTTTTAATTTTGCTTAATTTTATATAATATGTAGGTAAAACAGAATTGTAATCGGAAATTTCGTTTTGATTATATTGCAACATTGTTTTGCACGAATACGAGTATTGTGGCGCCCCCTTGTGAGTTACAGCCATGACACCTGTCTAAGAACATGAACTCATCGAGCACAAACCCGTTATTGAAAACCGCATCAAAATCGGATCATTAGTTAAGAAGATAGGTGGGAACTTAAAAATAGTGCACACATCTCTGACCCTAAACGCATATACCTGCTCCGTTCCGTCGTGGGTAAAAAAACATCGTGGAGAAACCGATAACATCAAGAAGAAACCGGTAATATCCTGGAACCAAACATTCGAACACTTTGTGACATGCCCCGACCCGAAATGGACTCGAATGGTGGTGTAGGTACACAGGCGTCCAGTCTGCCTTGTACGGTTAAAGCTCTTTTATGCTTACCTATGCATATTTTATGCTTACCTATGCATATTTTATGCTTACCTATGCATATTTTATGCTTACCTATGCATATTTTATGCTTACCTATGCATATTTTATGCTTACCTATGCATATTTTATGCTTACCTATGCATATTTTATGCTTACCTATGCATATTTTATGTTTACCTATGCATATTTTATGCTTACCTATGCATATTTTAAGCAACCTCATCATCATAATCTTCCTCCACTTGTCCCATTCTACTCGGGGTGACGCAACACATTTTCTTCTTCCATTCTCCCCTATCAGGCGTCATGTAATAGTTTACTCATCATTTCATAAGCCACCGTCGATTATATGCAAAATTACAGGGTAAATACTATTGTTTTCAATTACGAAAAGAAAAACTACCCAAGTACGTGCTCTTAAAACATCCGAAAACGTACGTATTCGTAATAAATAACCTACTTTTTTATCCATTCGGGACAAAACGTAATTGGTCACAGGGAAATTTATAGACGCTATCGTTCCGATATTGAAACAACACTAGATTAATGAGTTTAATCCGGCGCACCGAAAATTACCAGTCGCTGTGGAAATACATGAACGAAGCCAAATATTGTGTAAGTAGATTCTTTGTTTACGAACTTTTCTACCATGGATATAAAAACAAAGAATGTCTGTGGTTTCTTCCCATTATATCATCGGCTTCCAAACTAACCCGATGCAGCTAAATACCAGTATTTTACATGGAGCGACTGCCCCTCTGACCTCCATAACCCAGTTAATACAGGGTAATACGATACCCTTTGGTAAGACTGGTTGTCAGACTTCCAGGCCGCTGACTATCTGTAACGACTACCAAAGATCTATATATGGCAGCCGGGACCAACAGCTTAACGTGCTTTCCGAGGCACGGAGGAAACTTGGTGTGTAACGGGTGGTCACAAACCTAGGCAAGCGTGGCGATCGACCCGAGTGGCAGTTATTATTAAGCAACGAGCTTTTCCCATTGTAATTTGATAATATTAACGAGGTAAAATATTGTCTACGGAGTTTCTTGCCCATTCTGCTCCGTAGAGATCTACATTTTGAAAGGGACAAGTTTCAGCTTTCTAACTAATCGGTTGCCAATTTAAATTGACTGTAAATAGTTACCTGGGATTAATCTCCTAAGGGTTAGGTAGAGGTGTACCCATTAGTACACTCACATTAAAAATTGATCAGTTATGTCAATTACCGTGGTTATATTTAAGTTCAATGTAATAGAAGGCGAGCCTATTGCCACCAACCGGCCATAAATCTAGACTCGTGGCTGCTGTTTACAAATTCCTGTAAAATAATAGTTCAATTAATTCATGCTTTCAGTTTTGAGCAACAATTATTATCTTTCAGCACACTGACCAACCCGCACTGGGCCCGCGTGGTGGATTATAGCCCATCCCTCTCCTAGAGAGGAGGCCTGAGTCCCTGCAGTGGGAACATTATAGGCTGATGATGATGATGATGATGATGATGACACTGTGCAGTTGAGATAAGAAACGCCTGAATCTCAGCTGCATGTGCTCAACTCTACCCACCTGATTTTAGTACCTACGTGTAACGTGTAACTACGGTCGCCCCGTAAATTATGTGCAGCCCTATTTATTCTGTAATTCACGAGAAACTCGTAGCCGTATTGTTTGTTAATGTGTTTGTCCGTATGGCGAGTTTCCAAAATATCGCTAGTAGAGGATAAACACTAGTACGTCAGTTTTGGAATCTTGACAATGTCGAGCGGTTTCGAATGTTCGCTCGCATTCTAGTCGCGGTTTAATGATGTTAGAGTTAAATTAGACAGGATTTTAATTAGAGTTTGCTGATGATTCTGTGAGTCATTTCATTCAATAGGGGATCGGACTGGGTCAAAATAATATGATTCTGTTTAGTCCGTAAGTTAGATTATCGAAAAATATTGAATACGTGTTTTTTGTTTTATCAAATCAATAAAAAATGACGAAGATAAAACGTGTCAAAGATCTTGGAGTGGGGCTTGAAACGTCACTTGTGTCGTTAAAATGTACTATCATATGACGTCACACGAGTTTTCGAAGCACTGTATCGTCTTCATTTTAAGTTTACGTGAAAAAAGAAAAAATACGTGTCCAATAATTTTTGGAAATCTATCTGACGGACTAATTAGTTTTTTTTTGTCCGATCCCCTATTACATACATACATTCATAAACTCATACCTTTTTCCCATGGGGGTAGGCAGAAACCACAGAACGCCACCTGCTACGATCCTTACATACTCCTTTTGCCTCGTCCACATTCATACATCTGCTCATACACGCCATTCAATTACATTTTCAGGAATATTATTTTCATGAAGGTAATATTATCCGACTTACGAACAGAAAGTCGTGGGTTCGAACCCAGGTAGGCGCATCACTTTGTGTAATTTATTTCATCACCGCTGCTCCCAAAACGCTGAAGGAAAACATCGTGAAAACCGACATGTCTTAGAACCAAACAATTCGAAGACACGTCACATCTCCCCGCACTGGGCCCGCGTGGTGGATTATAGTCCATCCCTCTCCTAGAGAGGAGGCCTGAGTCCCTGCAGTGGGAACATTATAGGCTGATGATGAAGGTATTATGATCTGGTGTCACTAAAAAAATCAGCTGTTCAGTACATTTATGTTCGCCTAACTACTCAAAATGTACTGAACAGCTGTTTTATTTTTCGCGATTTCAGCGTGTTTAAGTATCAGTCACTAATTAACAGTCACCCTAATTTTTTTTGTAATATTCTGCTTCTCCTTCAC
This sequence comes from Diarsia dahlii, assembly GCA_949775195.1. Lineage (NCBI taxonomy): Eukaryota > Metazoa > Arthropoda > Insecta > Lepidoptera > Noctuidae > Diarsia > Diarsia dahlii. The sequence continues at coordinate 22,086,000 of OX459199.1, forward strand.
GTCGTTGATTCCATGTTGAAATTAATCGAGCTCCGACCAAAACTCCGCCACCTTGCTATACATATTAATAGGGATTAACTCGCTGCCTCTCATACCTTGTTCGGTCACATCTGGGTTTGTCGCGGTCCACCGCCAATGGAAGGTCAATGAGTCATCGCCTGATCGGCTAGAAATTGTACTAATAGCAATCGACTAGCTTAGTCAGTGAATCGGTCGCCAAATATTTTAATTGTTTCACTTTTTTGGCACTCATTGTAGGAAATTGATTGGGATGAAATCAGATGCGTTATTAGGCGGCGCGTTTCGTATACGATATTTTGGCCCGTTTACACTAAATGTACATGAAAAATTAACGTCACTGCTGAAATTTGAACATTCGGTGCCTAGCCGAGAGTTGGAAATCCAACCGTAGGTTTTCAAGTAGGCGTTAATTTAGGTGACACCTAGTACTAGTGAGAACCGGCACTTCAGTTACAAAATGGGTGTTAATAATCTTGTTCACTTCGGTGATATAAATCCAACAACTTATCGGTACGTATACCCTGTTTAATTGTGGTGATGAATTAAATACGATATTGTCTAGACACGTATTCCGCGATAAAAAATATTTTTAATAACCGACAGGTAGAGATACCAACAAAGAGATTATTTACAGTAAATCTGTTAACAGTATTGCAGTTTTATATTTTTATTGAATAACTAAATAACAAATAATTCAATCATCGATTTCAGCACGATCGCTGCAGCGCGAGATATTTTAAAATTTCATAAAGCTCGGTGTTGCAAGCGTTAGATTTATAATTATTTTTAGACGTCGCCGGATGCTGACGGCTAAAATTAGTAGAAATAGGTATGTGTGTTAGTGAGTCTGTTGGTCCATGTGGAATGTTTAATCTTGCCGGTTTTAAACATAATACTTATTACATTGAACGCGTAATGAGAAGTGTTTATTAGTGAATGACGGCTTTAAATGTGATCCCCATCAATGTGATTCTGCGTCGAGAACATAATTTAACTTTAACTGTATTGGTTGACGAAAACCGTAAGAATCACCTCTATGATGTTGGTATTCGGGAATATCACCAAAACTTTTTGGTCCTTCGAGCCGGATGATTTTTTTTTGGCGTGTGTGAAGTCATCAAATGACTCCTCCCGCTCTGGACGGAGCGGAAGGGAGTGTCAGACTTCTTCTGACTATAAACCACCCATGTTCCTTCTTAGCTCTTTGTGTCCGGGGTCGCGGTATCTTTTCCGAACAACCCGCAGCCCCGGAGCCGAGTGTACCTCAATAAAGATTTTGTGTAGCCATAGTTTCTATCATTAATTACTTTGATGAGCAAACGTAACAAAAACAACCAGGAATCTGTTAATTGAGAAAGAGCGGAAAAATTATCTATGCTTTTTATTCAGACAAAAGTTCTAGTAAAATATTTATTTCAAAAATATTGCGTGGCGTGTTTGGGTTTATTTTATTAAATTCTTTTAATATTACAAGTAAAACCTAACAAAAATGCTTGTCGTAAAAAGAATCAATATTGCGATAGTCTTAGCATATTTTAAAACGGAAACACTTCCACAGTTAACCGGAACTTTATTGCGCGATATCGGTTTTCACTCTATTTTTTAACCGACTTCTAAAAAAAGAAGGAAGTTCTCAATTCGGATGTTTTAATACAGCAGGCTTAATACTAGTTTTAACTGATTTCTAGATATTCTTGCAGTTATGTTTTTAACTGATTTTTATATTAAAAGTATGCTCTTTGGCAGCGATACGGTTATTAAAATAGTATCTAATACGATGTAACTTAGGGAAAAATACAGATATGAAAAGCTAAGCATGTTTTTGCCACATGCAAAAAAGAACCATCTTTGTTTTGTTGAATAAACACTGATGACTCTTGTGCGTGGCTTATATTTGCTAATTGCGAGGAGTTTTATAAGTAAAATTTACCCAGAAATCGATAACATACACAGTTTTTCCCCCAAGTTCACTGAGTGAGTTTACTTCAAAGATTGACAAACGCAACACTTTTAAAAAGACATAAGCTACCATAAAACTCACTGGTAGCAAAAACCACAAAACTGAAAAGTACACAATACACAAACCCATGAACAAATATTTAGCGTCAACAGAAAACAAAAAAATAAAATAAAATATTTTCCACGGAACCATGAACGTGAAGAGATATTGTCAACACACATGTCAATTTTTGTGAACCATTCAAACGAAGCCGTGTGCAAAAATTAGTGTTTTAAAAATAAACAACTCGTTGGTTCGGGAGCCGACAGTTGGGAATATTTTAATGTTTCTCGTAAAACAAGTAACTCATCAACAATATTATATTTATGGGTGTTTCTGTTAATTTGCGATTGACGTAGTTAGTATTTTAACGCGTGATGATGATGCTTTATTATCTACTGAAGGTCTTGTTTGTTAAACATACTTAATTATGTTTACTGTCTTGTTTACCATGTCATTAAAGTGGAGGAAGACTGAAGAACAGAGATCGTGATCGTAGATCGTGGCTTCGAACCCAGCCACCAACAGTTCCAGCCTCCCACTACCACTACTTACTTTGTATAACTAATTTCATCCCTACTGTTCTCAAAACGATACCTATAGGAAAATATCGATGTAATAAGGAAACTCTACTTATATAAAAATTTGCTGTGCCCGACAACCCTACCTATATATCACCTGTAAAAATGTACATTATGGATTGCAATAAACGATTTGAATTTGAAACGCCCTAGAACCGAAGATCAAAAACTAATGTCATCTACCAACCTGGGCTGAGCCCGCGTAGCGCGCGCATATGTAGGCAAGTTAGGCCTGATACTTTGGCCACGTCTTCGTCTCAACTTAAACTCAGTAAGGTGATGAAGGATCCACATTAGTAACTTTGACTTTGAATAAAGTGTCGAATCTCAGACGAATTTATTGTATGATTTAGCCTTTCCATTTTTGTAATCTTTTTTTTAATATTGTGTGTGTGTGTGCTTGATGTACTGACGTCAAATAAACATTTTTCTTTCTTTCTTTAAACGAATTTTAAACATCGTTCTAATTCTGTCAATCGTTTGAATGTGCGAGAAACAGAATCAGGCTTTAAATCCGCTTAGCTGTCAATCCATTTAGCAAGCTTTGGTGCAAATGGACTTTAATGTCTCCGTGATATAATAATCCACATTGTTATGCGAAGATTCCAATTCTAAAAAAAATGTATTAAAAGCCAAGTCTAATTTGGAATACAATAAAATTGCCGTATTTATTTACTCAATTTATTTTAAGCCATTTTATAAAAACATTCTTTATTGTTACAATATTACTTGCTCGCTCTTTGAAATTGGAAAACTATAGTTAATACTTATAAAACACTTGTAGATTTAATTTAATTTCATGCTGTGGATGTGGACACCCGGATACTAAAGTTTTGTATTGTTTTCGGTTATAGGTAATAGTGTCTGATGTCTTTTGTAGTTGTGAAAGAATAGCTTTATAAACTTGGTTGCATTTTACCGAATTGCAGATACTCGTAATATTTCATGACATTTGCCCTGACACCTTTTACTAGGAGTAACCAAAAGTTCATACCAATCATTTTCGATTAATAAATAATTTTCAACTTGCTGTCAAGTGTGACAGCAAGTTGAAAATTAATTACTGCAGTTTAACTAGAAAAAAAAAACAATATTGCTAGCTCGTGATTTTTATAGGAAATTGAAGAATAACATGCAACCACTAAATCTACTTTTCTTGCCCTCGTCGTATCAACGTTACGCATATTAAGTCACCTCGTCAATTTATAGTTTTTTTCACTTCTACCTTGACTTAACTCGATTTAATGGAAGCCAGTGAAAAGGTCGCGGCCGTGGACTTACCGTGCGAAATTACCTGCGCCAGACATTTGGCAATAATTTGATTTGGGACAGTTTGCTGCGCCCGCGTCGGTAGCTAAGTCAGTGCTTGGAGCAGGTGGAGTTTACCTGGCATCATGGTTGCGGTTACCGCTGGGCTGTTGTTGTTGTGTCTCGTCAGTGTTGTGGGTGAGTGGTGATCATTTGTTTGGTACATGTGTTATTGTGAATACGGCTTTTTTTTGTTTGTTTGGTTCAGTGTCGATAACTTGCTTTTTGTCATTTAAATTGGCAAGACATTTAATGAAGAGGATATCTTTTCTTTTATTGTGTGTTTCGTTCATGATAAATCCATGTTTGTTTCTATTTATTTTATTTCTCTCTAGTAATTTTTTCCTTCAAACAATTTTAAAGTGTTTATTATTTCTAGATCTCCAAGAAGCAGTAGACGCAGAATGTTGTGCAGACCCATTAGCAGACGATGCTCAAGAGACGCAGGATCCTCAACAGGAACTAGACGTAGAGTTAGAAGAAGCCTGTCCAGAGTTAAGTGGTCAGATCATTGGAGGTAGACCGACGTCGGTGAACAGGCATCCTTACCAAGTGTCTATGATACTGAATGGAAACTCTTTTTGCGGAGGCTTTATCATTAGTCAGGATTATGTGCTGACTGCTGCTCATTGTGTACAAAAGTAAGTGAGATTTTAATGCATTTATATAAAGTCTTTATCGTTCCACTGCTAGACAAACTTCCATTTCTCTCTATCCAAGGCTTGGCTATATGTTTTGTTTGAAAGTTTACCCTTTTGGGCTGAGATTTAAGTTTGAATTCCATTGTCTTTTCTAGCTTCAGAAAAACATATAGCCAAGTTACAATAAAACAATATAGCAATATTTTCTCCAATATTGTGAATGAGAAAGTAAATTTGCTGTAAAGATTCAACCTCTTCCGTAATTGAATAGCCCGATAGATCTATAAACATTGAATCTAAAACCCCATAAACTTTACGGTCAGCCTCTGAATCCAAATTATTCCAGCAGGAAAAATCAAAGAGGAATTTAATGCGACCATAAATGGGGCTTTGTTGACGTTCCATTTTATCAGTAATCATAAAAATAGTTATACTTTTTACTAGGCGTAGTAAATTCGGAGATATTGTTCGTAGACTACACCATTTTGGGCTCTCCGGTGTCAAGGTCATACTCGTAACGTTTCTTAACTTTACGACTTTAGTAATAATAAAACTGTGACCAGAGCAGCGGGACTTAGGGTTTATGGTCTTCTTTAACATTGTTGCTTATCACTTCGAGGGTTCCGTTAAATATATAGGCCGAGGAAAATTATTTATGCCCAAGAAATATTTTCACGACGGACGTTTCATTTCCATAGTGCGAAGCGCGGTACTAAAATTCTTAATGCTGATTTGCAAGTCTTCCATCGTTTGCTCAGTATCTTTGGGTTTCATTATTTCTAATGAGCTAATTAGTCAGTCTTCTTCAATTATTATATTCTCTTTGATGATTCTTAGTTTTGCGAATGAAACGCTTTATTTTTTTATGTAGAATCAGAGATGAATACGGCACATTGCCGTTGTTGTCGGTTGTCGTTTTGCCATTGGTGGTTGCACACTTAAAAATTCCCCCGATAAATAATATGCACTGAAACAAATCCTTGTGACCTAACCATCGACCTCCTCGAGTTCTGATTTAAGCTTCACTTCACATATTTTTGACACAAATTCCACTACAGGTGACAGAAGATCTGTCTGCAGCTCTTTCCTCAAAAGACTATCTAAGACAATAACCTGCGTGGTTTCTTTAAATATGATCTGACTGAGAAAATGTCTGGACTTTAAAAGAGACTCTGAGTTTGATTCGGTATTTCTTGAGTAGTAAAATAAAAAAAATACCAACTTCATTTATTTATTAAAACTTAATGCTCAAAAATACAAAAATCGCACAAAGGCGGACTTAATGCCTTGTTTAGTTTAAAATACTTTTAAATAAAAGTGTTTGAACAAATCCGCTTACTGAAAAATATTATTTATTAAATCTTCAATAGCATCAAAAGCAATATTGTCAGTGTATAATCGCAGTCGTTCCAGCCATGACCCGCTAGTTTTTCTCTGCGTGAATATTTTATGAAGCACAGTGTAACATGGACTCGAGTGCCCTCCGCACTTCACTGCGAATGTTTTGGTCGAGTGCCTGCTCGCCAGTTTACGATGCGATGCTCTCGTCCCTCGGATATTCATGGATGTTGAGGGTCCATTTTTGGTTTGATGGCCAGCTGGAGAGGATGATTGAATGGGTCTTGTGCAGCAATCAGATCAGTAAGTTTGAAGTAGGGAGTGGTTCTTTAAAACCAAATATAGGAATCGTAGTAGCGTAGGGATTTATGGATGGCTGGATGTTATACACTTCTTTGGATTGGCATGACGGAAAATATCTAGATTTTAGTTAAATAAGGAGCTGCTCGGTTATGTTCTAATTGTGCCGAGACACACATGCTTCAGCGAGGGTAGTTGTGTAGTGCGTAGGGTCTATCAGAGCTTACCGATCGGCACGAGCCGAATAAAATACGAAAATTTACTTATTTTGGGACAAAGTCGTCCCGTATTAGGTTATTCATCAAATATATTACAATTAGGTTAGTTTATTATAATTATTTTGTATTCAGGCTCCTATTATTATGAAACATATTTTAATATTCAGGTTAATTTGGTGACTAATGGCTCGGTCTGTTTATTTGCTAGCCATAAAAAGGTTAGTTAAAAAAAAGAGACAAAACCTTGCAGTTACTGTTTCTAGATTTCCCAGACTATAGTTAGTATAGTTAGATTGCTATATTTTAATTATGTTTTCGAAACAAGTTTATTAGCGCTGATTAAGATTTCTTTAATTTTGTTTTTATTGGTTTTCGTACGGCAATATTATTTGCAATTGTTTTCAGATTATTTAGTAACTAGAAAAATAATAATGTTTGGTCATGTTGAGAGGCTGAGTGAAAGGCAACTATCAAAAGGTTTTTAAGGCAGATGTGATCGGAAACGTCGGGAGGGGATGCCCTAGCTAGGAGGATATAATTTATTGACCTTATTGGTGGTGTTCTTTGGAAAAGCCATCCGCGTAGTACTTGCAACGTGTGCGTGTATCATGCGTGTATGACCAGAAATGTGTAAACGTGGATCAAACAAAAGCCGTATAAGGGTTGTACCCGGAGGCGTGTTACAGTTTCTGCATACTCTCATGGAAAACAGGCATGACTTTATGTATGTTTGTATTTCTCTACCGAAATCTATCTTTAGTTAACTCTTAGCTTCAGACCATGCACTTGACAGCTTGTCGGTAACAGTACAAGCAGCCAATTGAACGTAATATTGTATGCAGTAGGCATATCGATTTGTGTAGTTGGCAGACAACTTGTTCCGGACGTCCGGATGGCGGGGACAGCGTATATGGTTGGATGTTTGCGTGGTAAAATATTAACGAATAAGTAGTAGAAATCAATACATAGCCACACAGTTTCATTTATTCTGTTCAATGTATGGTATAGGGATTGATTATGGTATATGAATAAATGATTAGTAACCCCAAGGCTAAGAATGAAGAAGATAACAGTTTTCTTCGAACTCGCTGTCACTGTCATTATAATGGAGGATAGGGTTCTCTCCTATTTTACATAACGTCTTACCAAATGATTTTGAATATTACCTGAATGCTAGTGTAAAACATATTCTAAACTAAGACTGTTAAAATCATAACCCTCTGGACTTGCCTCAGTCGGATAAAAAAATATAGCAAAAGTAATTTTTAAGGCTAAGCAATAATGTTTAACACTTTCTTCGCCCATTTTAGCACCTCCCCTCGCGCCATCCGCCTGCGAGTAGGCAGTACTCGTCGCGACTCTGGAGGCAGGATAGTGAGAGTCTCCAACGTAACCGTACACCCTCAGTATGGACGGCCACAGTTCGACAACGATATAGCTGCCCTCAGGCTGGCCAGGCCATTGAACTTCAATGATAATATACGGTCTATTAGACTACCGCAGCGGGATCAAGGCGTTCCGCTTGTGAGGCTTACTGTGACTGGATGGGGCCTTACTGCCGTGAGTATAAGAACTATATTTGAACTTATTATAATAGATGCGCCATGTAAAAGATAGGTACCCTAAAGATCTATTGATCCAATTTACTTGGGTTCTATCGGTACAAAGGAGAGGTATAGGCCGCAGCCCTCGGACCGTGTACTGTCTGGTCGAAAGTAAAGAGATACCTTTGCAAACCCGATTTTCTTATCGCCAAGACAGATTGTTTGGATGCAGAAAACTGAGGATCCCACCCCAAAGCACTAGGAAAGGGAAAGGTAACAGCAGAACTAAGATATCAATAAGATCTACCCATCCAACTGATATCTTAGTTAATGGTCTGATGGTGTCTACAAATACATCATGCGGACCAAATATAGAATTTTACTATTTGTGTAACCCTAGCCTGTGTGTTTGTGTTGCCTAGGTCGGTCTGTGGATGGGTGACCGCCCGACATACCGGGTTTCCTCCGTGCCTCGGAAAGCACGTTAAGCTGTTGGTCCCGGCTGCCATATATAGATCTTTGGTAGTCGTTACAGATAGTCAGTGACCTGAAATTCTGACATCCAGTCTTACCAAAGGGTATCGTATTACCTAGTATTAACTGGGTTGTGGAGGTCTGATAGGCAGTCGCTCCATGTAAAATACTGGTATTTAGCTGCATCCGGTTAGACTGGAAGCCGACCCCAATATACTTGGGAAAAGGCTAGGCAGATGATGACTATTTGTGTAACCCTAGCTAAATCTAATTTTTATAAGGAGCGAGAATGGGCTGATACAGAGAAAACCCTATACAGATGGTAATTTTAACCGTGTCTATCCCAGGTAGGCGGGCGCAGGATCCCGCGCATCATGATGGAGGCAAACGTGCCTGTAGTACCGCACTGGCTCTGTCGCCTGTCGTACGGGGACTCCCTCACCAACCACATGTTCTGTGGGGGACACTTCCTCATTGGCGGGGTGTCGTCTTGTCAGGTGAGTTGTGAGGAAGCTTGCATGATGGAAGCTGTCGACATGTTTGTAGTAACAAGATCTGCTTCGAAAGGTTTGATAAAATCATAATTTCCAAAACCCTATATAAGCTGAGGTTTATACCCACATCACTACATAGTATAAAATAAAGTCGCTTTCTCTGTCCCTATGTCCCTTTGTATGCTTAAATCTTAACAACTACGCAACGGATTTTGATGCGGTTTTTTTTAATAGATAGAGTGATTCAAGAGGAAGGTTTATATATGTATAATAACATCCATTTGCACCCGTGCGAAGCCGGGGCGGGTCGCTAGTTATATTATAATAAATTCGTAAGAAGCTGCTGGTTATCGTGTGTCGAAACTTTCTTTAATTTGTTTATGAAGCCATTCAGCAAAACTAGACGTACTATTTACATTTCTGTTGGTCTAGCATTTACGTGAATCACCATTTCCATCGAACTCACTAATCTGTAACACTTTCAGGGTGACTCGGGAGGTCCTGCGGTGTTCCGAGGCACAGCATTCGGCGTCGTATCGTTCGCCAGAGGATGCGCATTACCGCTCTCACCGACCGTCTTCACAAACATAGCCTCCCTCAGAACTTGGATCACAGACAACACCGGCGTTTAACCCAAATTCACCCTTATCTTCCACCATGTAGATTTAAATTTCAGCGTCACTGTGATAGATAAATGTATGTAGAATCCAGCAGAGCTTAAGTTATCCTGGTTAAGTCAGTGCTTTCGTTATCCTGGCTTTGAGCCAGCTTTTTCGATTACTAGGAAATATTGTTTTTGTAATTTTGTACCCGCGATTAAGTTCGTGTAGTAGTAGTGTAGCATGGAAGCTTTTTGTTCTTGTTCCAAGTTTTTATATGCCTTTTATTTTTAACAGCATATTGATATTGCTCGAAAGATAGCTTCTGAAGAAGAAATTTAATTTTCAAATGTGTATAATAAAATGTCAGCAACGTATGCAAAGCTCTGCCTAGAATGTTATAGTGTTTTGTTTTATTTATTTTTGAAAAGTACCGTTTTTTAGTTGTAGTAAAGTTTTTATACATAATGTTGTTTTATTTGTATCTAATCTTAAGTCAGACAAAACCCTGCACCAGACTTTATGATGACTAAGAATATTTCTAGTCATCATAAGGTCTGCACCTGTAAAGCGGATGTGGGTTTTTTGGATTTTACCTTGCGTAAATGAAATAAAAAATAATAAATGATATGAAAGCTTTCCAATCAGAAAATCTCAAAAACATTTCAGACATTATATCCAGGCCTGTCCAAAGCAAAATTCTGAACTATCAATTTAATTTCCAGGTATACGAGATGTTCTTAATCGGGTACCAATTCAAGGTGCTCTCGCCGATCTTCACGATCCACTGGGGCCTACAAGCCAGAAGAAACCGCCCTCTCTGGCGGGAGAAACAAAACGAGAAGAACAGAAAACATTTCGAAACGTTCAAGAGGGAACTTTTCGCAAGGTACCGGAAAGATCCCTTGCATTTGCTTAAAAGACCTCAGCAAGGGAAGAAGACCTAGGCATCGCGAGGCCGTGCCATCTTCGCCGGCCTCGGATTCTTTACAGTAATAGCATCTTCTTGGCTCTTCTGACGTAAGAGAAGAAGGGATGGACTTAGACTGTTGTATTGGCTTGTGTCTGTTACATGTTAGTATCTTCTGATAAACAGAAGATGTGAATGTTTGAAGGATGTTCAGTGTCGTAAAGTGTCACGTGTTTGGAAGAAGTTTTATTACTTCGGGTACTAATAAATTGAGTTTGAGTGATCTTGTCAAGTGTCGTGTTTCCACATGATTTTGAAAAATTTCTCAGTCTATCTATATAGTAAAACTTATGATATATGTATACTTTTAGTACTTAAGCTTAAAGATTTTGTTACAGTTCCTATCATGTAGGTACCCAGTAGTAGCTAAGTGAAATAATGATATTGTAAACTTTTTAATTTGTCTATTTAATCTGTATATATAACACAAGTAATTGTATCTTTGTATATATTTGTATCGCAATAGTTGTAATATAATAGGTATCTATGACTATTGTATATTCTGTTGTAAGTAATTTGTAATATGTAGATCTATCCATTCCAAAAACGTTTCATCAGAGCTTAAATTAAAAAAACAAAATGGCATGTTCTGTCGTTCTTGTAATTTAGAACAAATGTGGTGTCAGTAAGTACCTTTTCTAAAATTGTTGTTGTTTGCTTCGAGGTAAAATCAAATTGTATTTTGTTTTAAATTAAGTAGAAGCCTTTATAACTACACAAGCTTGTAAATAGTTTCAATCTCATTATCATCACAAATGAATACAAAGTTAGGACACTTTGCGAAAGATAAATTCTAATAACATATTATTTTCTTTAAACTAAGCACAAATATAAATAATTTGAATTGAGTTGATGAAAGGCGAAGTTCTGAATATTATCTAATGAGATATGACGTCATTGATCCCCTAGATAATAAGTTTATGTGATTGTGTTCTTGTTACTGTTAGAAAAAGTTCAAATATTCTTTCTTGGCAATAAATAATTAATTTTAGAAATGAATGGTGATCAGACCTCGCCGTGAATGTAGGCTGAGTTGCCTTGAGTCAACAGATTTATGTGCTAAATGTTATAGTTGTAAACGCACGAAGAAACTAAGCACAATTTTTATATATAAATATTATTTATGTAGAATATGTAGAATTGTAGACTGTTAATGACAAAACTTTGGCTATACTTTCGGTTGCCTCTAATTGAGAGATTTTAAGCTGGCGACGGTTTTGTTTGCCTCGTAGCTATCATGTTGTTTTAAAACATGGAATTTCCTTTGAGTAAGGAAAACATTTTGATTTATAATTTTTTTAAATTGCAAAATGGGTCTTCTTGACCTTGATCACACCTGATGGAAAGCGATTAATAAGGTCTGTGATAGAACGAAAGAACCCAGAAAATGCCTGTTCACTCTTGCTTTGAAGGGAAACGGGTTAAATGTTGGAGGGAAGATATAATAAAGACGAGAGGAAACGCATAATAAAATATGATATTATTAGATGACATTATGTTTGCTTTAATTAGCTTTTATTTTCACGGTATTAAAATAAGGACTAAGTGAACTGGCAGCTTCGATTAATCTCTCTTTTGTCTCCATTTATAATAATCCATAGATTGAGTGGAATAAAGAAGTTCCGCTTCTGGGTCACAGATGGCGTTGTAACAAATAGATAAAATCCTCAATTTAATTGGTATATTTCACGATGTTATTTGTTGGTTATTAATTAATTTATACATTTTATTTAAAATGAACTCTCAATCGTTTTAATTGGACCAAACCTTTTCTTAGGAGGGTTACTAGAAAACCAGTGCAGCAAATGGATGCATGGTGCAATAATGGAAGCTGTGTGAAGTGAAGCTGCCACCTTAATTCTGTTTAGAGAAATCTGAGAATTTTGTCAAAGCACTATTTTACCGACCTGTGAAAGTGTGATATTTACTTTTAGTCGTAAATCACTGAAATGTTGTTAGTATTCTATACATAGTATTACCTATTATTTCGTAGTGCTGTATTAGAATAGACGAATCATGTTTATCTCTTGTTAAAACTTGAACATCTTTGTTATTATTTATAATGTTTATGTTAGGAGCCTACTTTATGTCATGAGTTTAAATGTTTTAAATCATAACCTTCGGTATTCGATATTTTAACGGAATTGTTTTGTATTTCAAAAGTGAATTCTTTAAATTAAACTAAATAAATTATCTCGTTGTGAGAATAATTATGAGAACGCTCTAAAGAACATTTTGTAAAGGTTTTGTTTATTTCCAATCCAAAACTATACGTGGGAACGATTTTCAATAAACGAATCTCGAAATCATTGTATTTTCACTATCCCCTGTAATTTTATAAAAAAAAAACACAAAACAGTAACAAGCAAGTAGTTCTGCTGTGGGGTGAGTACACATCCTCATTATTTAATTTATAAACTGGTGCTGTTATCTTTCTTAGTGATATGATTGTGAACCCAGTCGTAGATGAGTGGGTAGGAAAGGCGGGTGTAGACGCCCGGGAAGTTGCCCCGGGCGCAACCCAGGCCCCAGGACACCACGCCGATCAGGACACCTTCGTACACGATGGGGCCGCCGCTGTCACCCTGGGAATGAGAGATACTCGTAGAAGGGAGGCTGACTGTACATGAGAGGAGACCGTAATCAACCACATGGAAACCAGTGCAAGTTGGTTTGGATTTTTTTATTCTATTTCGGTAACCTAGTCCCGTGTAGTACACGTTTTTGTGCCGTTGTTGTTATATTATTTGGTTACTATTTCCGCAGCAGATCATTAACAAGTACGGTACAGGTAAATATTAAGAACCTCTTTATTTTGAAAATTGATTGTAGCACTAGCCACCAAAAACATACAATAGATGTACAGTCGGACAAGCTAATAAGAATACAGCCAGCTAACTTGTATTTACTTTTGAGATTATACAGAAATGCTTAATGCGAAGCACATTGAAAAACAAAATTTCAATCAATATTTACAGTGTTCGAGAATTATCAAGATTTCTGCCTGTATTAGGTACTTGTAGCTTGTTCGACTGACTACTGCGTTCTCTGACGGTCGACCAGTCGACCACTTTTCACCTTTATTCCCTCAGTAAGAAGGTGTAAGAATCGACCATCAGCGAGCGCGGTGATTTTTAGGTCCTGTATCTATCATACAATATAAATCATTACCTGACAAGCATCAGGGGACGCTTGACTGAAGGAACCAGCACAGAACATGGAGGCAGGCTCGATGGCCTTCCGGTCCAGACCGGAGCGACGGCACAGCTTCATGGCAATGGTCTTGATGGTTGACGACTGTAGATATGTCGCAGAGGGACCTCCTTCCTGGAATAAGCGAAATAGGTAAGAGGGCTTAGAGAACCATTTTGAAGCCAAAAGTCATAATGTACCCTGGTGGATGACCAAAAGGCCATTAAATAATGGTACCATAATTAGTTGCATTCGGTTAAACTGGCAGCCTAGTCCAACATTGCTGTGAAAAAGCTAGTCAGATGAAAAAAATCGTACCTTAAGCTTGCCCCACCCGCTGACTATCGCGGGCTCCTTGGCTGGTAACCTAGCCTCCCTCGCCACAAGTCTGATGGGCACGACCCTGGCGGAGAACCGCAGCGGCGTGTAGATGCTCACCAGCCCCACGTCATTGTTCTTCGTCTTGCTGACGTAGCGCGGGTGGACGTAGCACTCTTTGACGTCATACATCTCGCCACCGTGAGTCTTCCATGATGAGCCGAGACGGACGCTCAGCTCGCTCGCTCGAGCTCTGGTTGGGTGGAAGTTATTAAACACTAGCTTTGCCCATGGCTTTGCTCCTAGTTTGCTCGAAAATCATTTGATGAGACCGTTTTAAATATAGCTAATGACAGTCGGAGTTAATGCAATTTGCGTTAACGAAAGATTTTTTAAATCAGATCAGTAGTTCTGAAGATTACTCCCTATATTCAAACTTACAAACTCGACCTCTCTTTAGTATTACTACAGAGTATAGATTTCAGACCAAAAAGAATAAGCATTACATTAATTCAGTTTTTTTACTAGTAGCGATGGATCAAAATGTGTGCCTGCTCTACTTATCCAGTGCTGAAGACTGAATGCTGAATTGAATTAAAAATTGATAACATTCTGGCAGACAGTCAGATAATAGATAATAGTCAGATTTTGACTGGCCTGTTGGTCTAGTGGTTAGTGACCCTAACTGCTATGCCGGAGGTCGTGGGTTCGATTCCCACCCAGGACAAATGTTTGTGTGATGAGCACGATCATTTGTTCTGTGTCTGGGTGTAATTTATCTATAATATGTATGTATTTAGAAATATATAAGTATGTTTATCAGTTGTCTAGTACCCATAACACAAGCTCTGCTTAGCTTGGGACTAGATGGCGTTGTGTGATAGTTGTGGAATATTATATTATTTATATTATATTATTTATTTATTTAATAACCCTCCTTTTGTAGCGGCGACTTCGCGGCAGTCGGGTTAAAAGGGAATAAAATGAAAATCCATTTATTCAAACTAGGTAGAAGATCAGCACTTCTTGAACTTCAATTATACAAGACAACCGAAGCCCTTAGAATACGCAAAGAACTGTCCGACTGAATATTGGTCAAAATTATTACTAATCTATTCCACAACCAAACCACGACTTTGACAATACATCCATTCAGAATGTTACAGTTACAGTCGTGAACAATACAGGATCTAGCTATGACGTCATTGCCTTTATCAATGCAAATAATAATAATTGTAGCAATAATAGACAACGACCGAGAACAGAGCGTTGCGAAAACATCTGTTGTCGTAAAAAAGGTGACCTTCAGTAAAAACGTAATTGAAACCGTTCACGTTCTCGTTTAATTTGTAATTAGGCACGAGTTATTGTGTAAACACAGAAATATAAAACTAAATAGGAATTAGAATTGGAATTGTAATCAATGAATACCAATTTAGAGAAATGATAATTATTGGGATGAGTGTATTTACTAGTTAATACTAGGTAATACCCTTTCGTAAGACTGGATGTCAGAATTTCAGGTCACTGACTACCTGTAACGACTATTATGCAAATAAATTATTTGATTGATTTGATTAATTGAATGTTGTGGGACCTGTAGCGTGCAATTTTATTAGATTAGAACCGACTGAAAATAGTAGTGTCGCTGACTAGGCGAGAAAATAATTATTTTAGCCAGTTAAAGAAAAGAAAGTCAAAATTAAGTATTTATTCATTAATAATGCATATACATACCTACAGGAGTTGTCAAAATAAACTGTTTTATACAAGCTGTGGTAGACTAAAGAAACCCACTCACTTTTCTTTTCGTTAGTCAATAATTATTAGAATTAGTAGAACTTTATTGACAAGTAATTACTCACACAACTACAAACATCAGTGACCACATCATCACATCAGTATACTATGAGTTCCTGTATCACAAGAGCCAGACTAGAAATATCAAATGAGGCCAGGATTTATAGCTAAACCTGACGGTTTTGCTGTATAGGTGATCTTATAATCCCATTAAGCAAACACATAACAAGAAACCATCTCAATTCTAATACGAAGGATATTGAAGAGGAACATGTCCCAACATTTTGCCAGCAACGTATCGCTTTCAAAGTGGGTGACAATAAATTTCTCCGGAGCAATCGTAAAGTCCCGCGAGACGCACTACCTCACTAACAAACTGTGGCTGCTTTGTTCCATGGCCTCTGGCGATTGCTATTTTGCATCGGAAAAACTCAGCCCTACAGCGCTAGGGCATAAATTGAAATTGGCAAAAGGAACGCAATTCGCTAGGGGTGTGCCATAAAAAGTGTAGGTACTGCGTGAATTTATTTCGAGTAGTTCGTGGTTCCTCTAGTTCGCTGGTTTTGTTCGCTGTTTATGGTTCTTGCTTTTATTCCCTCTTGTGTGTTTAGTTTTGGGTTCAAGGTGTATTTGATTATCTTTCAAAACTGCAGTTCAAAATTTTGCATTTTTTTTCGCCAATATGCGTAACGAAATTGCAGTATAGTATAACTCCTTTGTGATACTTGAAACACTTTGTATACACAACATTTTTGTAAATTATACATAAATAAAGTACCCAGATACATTTATATACTACATTACTTACTCACATGTAACATAAGGTTTAATCAGACGGGGCTGTTTCTGTAGAGTTTGTAAAGCTACATCTTCTTCACAGTCATAACATGGTCATTCATAACACTAGAAAGTGAAGATCGGTATTTTTGGGGACTATCGTATGAAATAACGATAGGCCGACGCCTAATATTTTTGTTTGATTGACAACATCAGATACTGGCCAAGGCCTTCAAAAATCCGGGGTGTGCTAACATCGTTTCAATTAAAATGTCGTTGATGATAATGATAATGCCCTTGTTATCCTGAATTGCTTTGGTTCTCGAATGTTTTGTTACAAAAAATCTGTCAATTCTGGGTGCCGTCTGGCAAAGGGCACCTCTAGCTCTTTCCACTAAGTTCTGTCACGAGCCACTCTCCTCCGATGGGGAATGAGCAATCTTTTACTATTTCTTGGGTACCAGTCTCATCATCTGCCTAGCCTTTTCCCAAATATATTGGGGTCGGCTTTCAGTCTAACCGGATGCAGCTGAATATCAGTATTTTACATGGAGCGACTGCCTATCTGACCTCCACAACCCAGTTAATACTAGGTAATACGATACCCTTTGGTAAGACTGGATGTCAGAATTTCAGGTCACTGACTACCTGTAACGACTGCCAAAGATCTATATATATGGCAGCCGGGACCAACAGCTTAACGTGCTTTCCGAGGCACGGAGGAAACTCGGTATGTCGGGCGGTCACCCATCCACAGACCGACCTAGGCAAGCACAGCTTTACCTAAAGATCGACCATCTTGGGTACCAGTCTGATACCACTTTATTCCATTTCTCAACATTAGACCTCAACATGTGGCCGGTCTATCTCCACTTTTGCTAGTCGAAACAGGTAAAATGTCGTTACTTAAACTTAAAAAGCCTGACAGCTAAAACATTTTCTAAAGTTACCTCAACAGACAATGAGCAGCCGTGAGCAGCCACACATCGGTGATCACCGAGCCTCCGCAGATGGGGTAGGACTTCTCCCTCAGAGAGACTTGCCAGGGTACCGCAGCGATGGAGGTGTTGCGTCCGGAGACGATGCGCCGCGTGGAGCTGGATATGGCTAGCTCAGAAACTGCTGCTGCAGGTAGAAAAAGAAAGCCACTTGGGTTTTGGTAAATGTACATTATCATAGTTTGTGTAGGATATTATGGCTGGAAAGGTCACTACTGAAATGACAAGTGCGAGAGAGTATTGAAGAAGAAATAGGTAATTTCTTACAAACACTTCAAACGGGATATTTGCCATGTTTACTATTTGTTTTGAGTGTTGATGATAATAGAAGGAGAAGTCATGCTGCACCAACCCAAAATAAATTGAGATTTTGACGATGAACTCTGCATTCCCACTGGCGAAACAATCGCACGAGAATACTTCGGAAACGCATAGTAAAGGCACAAACACAGATTGCACAAAGGTGAACGCGCACCTGACCGCATTTTCTAATCTTTATAGGTATGAAATAGTATACGGCCGCGGCATCGCGCACCTAGAGCTATCCGCGCCGAACCATCCGCATTTTCGATGGAAATGCATGACTGCGGCGAGCGCGGCGAGTGCGCGGTGCGGTCAGGTGCGCGTTCACCTTTAAGGCTACTTGACATGGACAGAAGTCGATTATTAATCGACATCATCTTCATTTATCATCAGCTGAGATAGTAGTCAAACAGATACCTACCTACATTACCTACTAACATTATAAAAGTTATTACCTCTTCTTTCTGGCTTTGAGTGATCGTCATCTGGAACTAAGGAATTATTGTTTACTGACCCTGAAAATCAGAACATGAACGTAGTTAGGTAATATTCTATTCGTCTACACATATCGACGCACCTGTAAACCTTGAAGGGTTTGGCCTTAAGTGTACCTGTAGCACTTTCGCATTTAGTTCACAAATACATTTGCTCCACGCTGAGCTCTGTCAAATATTTTGCTATATTCAATGGCCCACTAGGGTCCAGTGTCTCTCACAGTAAGTGAAGTGTAGCCACCGTAGACCACTAATATGGCTATAAGTTCATAATAATATGACTTTTAAGAATAATAATTATCACCTTGGCGTTCTGTGGTTTCTGCCTAAGTGTCTACTGCTTTATGAAAAGAAAAACATAAACTCATGCCAGTTTATGTATGTATGTAATTATCTCCTTCCCTATACATAAACAATTGAATTGGGTTTTGTAGAACTTGTTGTAATGTGAATGTAATTGTTTGAAATATTATCAATTCACACGTCATCATGATTCGCTCTTGAGCCCGAAACTGGACAAAAAGTTTCTCTCTTGTGTGCAACTTCTAGACTGGAGATGAGAGCTGGATATCAGCCGCGGTTGGAGTGTGTTTGTGTCCATTGGTAGGTAACCGATATGAAAAATCATTGACCCCATATTAATATTTCGCATGCCGCCCACATTCAGCATAACAGATACAATCAGACAAATAAAACAAAAGACGTTGATAAAGACAAGTTATTTACAAATCCAATATTGTGCTTGTTATCGTTAGCAAACCGATAAGAATAAACGTTTTTCTTACAAATACTATCAAAAGTTAAATTAAACATTATAGATATCGTGATCGATTTACGAACGACTATTCGTAACTTTTAATTTGTTTCTCCGTGTCGCGTATTATCGGCACAATCAACAATATGCGCAGCTTACCTTCGATTAACTTCGACAACAGGCAGTTGTATAAAGTTTTATATTGTTCCCTCACATGGGTCTGATTCAAAAACCCCAATATGTCATTCTTATGCTTCTCCGCTTCGACCGCTAAAACCGTATAGTCCATCTCTTTTGTGGAACCGATAGGCTTTTCTTCCTCGTCGCAAATGATGTCGCAAATAATCACAATAACCAGCAAGAAAACTTTAAACAGCATTGTTGTTTTGGTAGATAAAAACTTTAACTAAATGATACACTTTTTTCCAAATTACTATCATTTTCTTTGCTGTGATGACTTGTTCGACATCTTATTTACAATATTTATCAGCCGAGACTAGCCTATATCTTCTATACAAAAGAAGTCAAACATAATTATAGTAAAAGTAATAAAAACAAATGGCCGTGAAATCAAAGAACTTTATGGGGTGCACTAAGTTATGCAATGGCACGAGACGAACGCCTGCTGACAATGGCTGACAGAGCGCCGGGGTGAAACTTGTTGCTATTGTGTTTGTGCAGGCGTTTAACAACTTTCCTCTCTGCTTAACATTATTCGAAGTTAATGATTGCGTCCTCTTGTTGCAGAGAGACAGGGCAATTTTTAAAGAAAATTGCGGAAAGAAAAGGTGCTTTCGTAAGAAGTTTTTTCAGTTTTTTTGTTCAAAGCTAAAGATGTTTATTGTTAGACACTGCTCGTTGCTTAGGTTTCAAAGATTTATGTAATTGACGAGAAAAAGGACACGATAATGACTCCTTTACATAATGGTGAATATTTATCATCTATCATCCATATTTATTTTAATAAACCTCCGCGATAGGCTTCGGAAATGACAGTGCGTGCCGTATCAAGGACTACGGACCAATGCTTTTACCGTACCTACCATCTTTTTGTTTTTCCAATCAATTCTTCAGTGGTTGACTTGTCTGCACTGATAAAAAACATTAGACGATGTAGCTACAGGTAGGTAGATACAAGCTAAAAATCCTAAAATGAATGTATAAAAAAGAGTTTATCAAGCTTGTCGAAATTCTCTTGAAATTATCACTTACGTAGTCGTGACAATCAATATCAGGATCGCTTCGTCTCCCATAGCCAGAAGCAATACGTTAGAACGAATTCAAAAAGGGGAATTTTCTAAGTTTTAAAGCGCCTCTAAACACGTCCCGGGGCGTAGTCTCCATCCCGTGAAACACGTTTCCAGGGAGCCGGGGTCCCGGGGTCGAAACTGTCCCGGACAAGTTCCGGAGAAATTTCACAGTACGTACATTGCAGAGTTTTATCGCGGACGGGTACTGATTAAAAGAATTGCTTATTTTTGAAGAAAAAACTCTTCTTTCCTCAATCTTTTCGTTTGGCTGGCAGTGACAAGGGAAATTATAAAACTTTTGCGTTCAGCGTAACGAACAATCTGAATGAAGTCGTTTTGGTACTCTTTTCAATTTATAATATCTACTTCGTTACGGTGAAAAGCGAACAAGACTATGAGGCGTTTTTGTAACCCGATTGTCATTTCATTATGTCTGTTAAAACCTATCCTATCGACTAATCTAAGATATCGTTTGCAATTTAAACTGACTGATTTCACATTTCTTTATAAAATACCAAGACCCTTTTTTAAAACATCAAAATAGTAGTTAATTATTATTTATTGAAACTTAAATACCTATTTTAGATTTTAAAGGAATCTGTTTAAAAAACTACAAGTATATTTTCACGGAGAAGTCAAATAACCGTTGTGGGTAAACATTTGCGAAAGTGATTCATTCATTCAGTATTGAAAATAAAACAAAGATGGCTGACTTAGAGCTTCTGATTATCGGCACGCGCTAAAAGATTCATGTACCTCTATTTATTCAAGCGAGACATCTCGCAGACTACCCAAACTTTGTTCACAGATAATAACCGTGGCGTATTCTTTTACTCGCAGCCTGAAAAGGGCAGCGTTCATTGTTCGCACTTCGCCAAGTGTTCCGAATAAAACGATTACAGTACAAGTTCGAAAGTGGGCCGTCTCCTTTGTGACGCAGACAATACACTTCAATTATATGTAATCTGCGAAATAAATAGCTTTAGAATTACTTATAATAGGGCTTTTGTGTTCGTAATTTTAATGTTGAATTTTCTTTGCATTGAAGGAGAATAGAGAACTTCTGTTTGTTAAACTGCTTCTACTATGAGTTGTTTTGCTTAGTTGGTAAGTAAGACGCTTGCACGGGTCAATCTTCTAGGTTGAGCAGCGCTTGCCGAGGTTGATCGGTGGACAGTGTCTATCCCTTTCATATCGCGTTTCTTCTGTGTATCGGAATCAGGTTACGCTGTTACTCGGCTGTCATTTGTAGATCTTTACCAGTCGTTACAGGTATCTAGCCCGGGGTGGCTCGAAACTCTGAAAAACAGTTTTACAAAGAGGTACCGTACTACCCGGTCCTAACTGGGTTATAGAGGTAACATAGGCAGCCACTGCTATTTAGCTGTATCCGGATTACACAAGAAGCTGATCCCAATGTAACTTTACAATCGTATGTATTGTCTTGATCCACGTTTAGGTATTGCCTGCTCAAAGCTACCTAAGTTCTGAGGGTTGTATTGATGATATTAATGATTATAACTCAGTCAAGCCATAGTCTTTGGCAGCCGTTACAGGTAGTCAGTGACCTGAAATTCTGAAAATCAGTTTTACCAAAGTCAGTCGATGCAAAGGCAGTCGGTCGATGTAAAATACTGAAATTCACCTGCATCCCGTTAGAGTAGAAGCCGACCCCAACATAGTTGGGAAAAGGCTAGGCAGATGAACTCAGTAAAGCCACAACAGGGGATCGGACAAAATAAACTAATTAGTCCGTCAGATAGATTTCCAAAAATTATTGGACACGTATTTTTTCTTTTTTCACGTAAACTTAAAATGAAGACGATACAGTGCTTCGAAACACAAGACACAAGTGACGTTTCAAGCCCCACTCCAAGATCTTTGACGCGTTTTATCTTCGTAATTTTTTATTGATTTGATAAAACAAAAAATACGTATTCAATATTTTTCGATAATCTAACTTACGGACTAAACAGAATCATATTATTTTGACCCAGTCCGATCCCCTATTGTTAGGGTTGCGAATCGTATTTTAATCAACTGACAACCTGACAATGACCTTCTAATTAATGGTAAAGTAAAAAACATTGATTTTCTCGGGCAACTCTGGTGTTTCCATCCTAACAAACTAAATATCTGCCACAAAGTGTAACCACACAATCGTAGCCGCCTTTCCTAGTTATTTACATTGTAGTTTGAGCAGCAAGTTCAAGCAAATGAATCAACAATTCACTTAGAGAGCGCATTCTATTAATTAGACACATAGTTCGTACTTCGGTTACTGTACCTAACTTCGTTACAAGTTTCGAGCTACGGTGACTCTGAGTTATATAGCAAAGAAGACATTCTGGACAAATGTAGACTTTGAGATTGAATTTTTTAAGTGAATTGACGAAGTTACAATAAAAAAATTGTGAAATCATGGCTTGATCATCATTCTCTTCTCAATTGTTTGGGGTCGTTGCAGCATGTCTTTTTCTTCTATACTTTACTTGTTTATAATTTATCTTCACAGCCTATTCATCGTTTGTTTGGTCTTCTTCTACTCTTATACTATACAAAGTGTAGCCACCGCCGATCACAGCACTTTACCACGTTTTGACGCCCGGTAAAGAAATACAGAAGCAAGTCGCCCTGACAAGGACAGTGGTGACCCTGCCTGAACATACTGAAGAAATAATTATCAAGAACGACGAAGCTCTGCCTGCCAGTACTGCCGAACCTCTGCACGTCTGAAGCTACCAGTATCGTCGAAGTTGTCTCACTATCGCCGAATCTCTGCCCGTCTGAAGCACTCTCCAGTTCGCCACTATGTCGAATCCCTGCCAAGCTGAAGAAAACTCAAGCGCAATGTCTCATCCAGCCCCGAAAGCCGAAGCAGCTGGAATCTCGCTCACCATGCGTATTCCACCATTCTGGCGCGACCGACCACGGCTCTGGTTCATCAGCTTCGAAGCAGCAACCAACGATCTCAAGAAAGGCCAAGCGCAGCTCGCCCAGATGGTCATCGCACAGCTCGAGCGCCAAGACATCGAGCAAATCATGGACCTGCTTTACAACCCACCAGAGACGGAGCAGTACAACCGCATCAAGGAAAGGCTTATATCTGCCTACGAAGAATCCGACAGCCGCCAGTTTCAAAAGCTACTGTCCGACATGGAACTCGGTGACCAGAAGCCGACGCAGCTACTCCGCCGTATGCGAAACCTCGCCAGAGACAAGGTTCCTGACTCCACCCTGCGACTTATGTGGACGAACCACCTTCCACTAAACGTTCGCTCAGTCCTTGCAGTCAGCGAAACATTCAGCACCAAGACGGCACTCGACGAACTCGCTCTACTCGCCGACAAGATAATGGAGCAAACAGCCGCACCAGAAGTCGCAGCCGTGACCATACCCGCAGCCGCACCACCTACACTGCCTGCGCCACAAGCCGATACACAGTATCTCATCGCCGAGATTAGGAAATTATCGCTAGAAATAGCGGAATTAAAATCAAGCCGTCACAACAACAACAACTATCGCCGCAGCCGTCACTCGTCTCGTCATCGCAGCTCATCACGAAACCGAAGCCACGATGTATCTCCATCTCCATCTCCACACTGTTACTATCACCGCCGCTTCAAAGAGCAAGCTAGACGCTGTACAGCGCCTTGCTCATTCAAGAAACAAGACGCGGGAAACTAGACAGAACGTTGGCAACGGCGGACACCGGCGTTCAAGAAAAATCCCACCGCCTGTACATCACCGACAGAAATTCCAAATTATCCTTCTTAGTCGACACTGGAGCCAACATATCCGTGCTACCAAGAAGTAAGGGACAAGTACCAACGCCGCTACCATTCAAGCTCTACGCAGCGAACAACACGACAATAGCTACGTATGGCGAGAAAACTTTAACTCTCGATCTCAATCTTCGACGCGCCTACTCCTGGAAATTCATCGTAGCCGACGTGTCAAAACCTATACTCGGAGCCGACTTCCTACAACATCATCAACTCATCGTCGACTTGAAAAACAGAAGATTGATCGACGGTGTAACAAGCTTAAAGGTCAATGCCCCGGTACGAGTATCAAACGTGCCTACAGTACGCAGTATCGACATGTCGCAATCATACCACGACATTTTGGCCCAGTATCCCGGCATAACGAGATTAACATCGATGAAATTAAACTCCGATATCAACGTGCAACATTTCATCGAAACCAAAGGACCACCGATACATAGCCGAGCTCGACCGATTCCACCACATCGCTTCGAAATAGTGAAGAAAGAATTCGAAAACATGATCGAACAAGGACTCTGCCGACCCAGTAAAAGTCCATGGTCATCACCTCTACACATCGTGCCCAAGAAAAATGGCGATATTAGAGTTTGTGGTGACTATCGCCGACTCAACTCGATCACAATACCAGATCGATACCCCGTGCCACGCATCAAAGACTTCACACATCACTTATCCGGAAAAACGATCTTCTCAACAATTGATCTCAACCGCGCTTATCAACAGCTGAGCGTAAGAGACGAAGATATTGAGAAAACAGCCATTATCACTCCAATGGGATTGTTTGAGTTCCCACGTATGTGCCCCGGTTTGAAGAACGCGGGACAAACGTTTCAACGATACATTCATGAAGTTCTACGAGGATTGGATTTCGTCTTCCCATTCATAGACGATTTGTTATTGGCATCTGAAAACGAAGAACAACACAGAGAACACCTCCAAATCGTGCTCAAGAGATTGGAAGACAATGGCATCACCATCAACCCCGCTAAATGTAACCTCGGCAAGTCAGAAGCCCAGTTCTTAGGCTACACCGTATCAAAAGAAGGCATCAAACCTCCGCAATATAAAATTCAAGCAATCACCGATTTCCCACAACCATCTACAATCGAAGAACTACGAAGATTTCTCGGTATGATCAACTTTTATCGCGATCACATACCTAACGCCGCAGCCCTACAAGCCCCACTCAATTCATACCTACATAATGTGAAGAAGCGAGATAAAACACCGATAACGTGGTCCGACGAAGCAACGCAAGCGTTCGAGAAATGTAAAGCTAGCATAATAAACGCAACTTTACTCGCTCACCCATCGCATCACGCCGCACTCGCCTTATTCTGCGACGCATCCGATAACTCAGCTGGCGCCGTCCTACAACAATACATAGACGAAACATGGCAACCGCTCGGATACTTTTCCAAGAAATTCAACGACGCACAGAAGAAGTATTCTACCTACGACCGAGAGCTACTCGCAATCTACATGGCAGTCAAACATTTCCGCAAGACATTTGAAGGACGTCATCTCATCATATTCACCGACCACAAGCCGCTAACTTATGTAATGTCGAAAACTCAATCAAGTACTGAAACGCCGAGACGAACTAGACAACTTCTGTTTATCAGCGAATTCACCACCGACATACGTCACGTGAGCGGTAAACAAAACATAGTCGCCGACACACTCAGCCGCATCGAAACTATATCATGCCCATCCACCATAAACTTCGAGGAAATAGCCAGCGCACAAGAAAAGGACAGCAACATATCTCAGTTATTACAAGAAACAAACATCACGCTCAAGAAAATAACAATACCTAACACTGACGTCGAGTTATACTGCGAAACATCAACTCCTTTTATACGCCCGTATATACCAGAAGTACATAGGCAAGAAGTTTTCAACAGCGTGCACAATATCAGCCACCCTGGTACGCGCACGACACGCAAACTCATCACACAAAAATACTTCTGGTCATCAATGAACGCAGACATCAGCCGCTGGACTCGAACCTGTTTACATTGTCAGAAGAGCAAGATACAACGTCACACTCTCTCAAACATCTCATCGTTCCCGCCAAGTGACCGATTTCAACACCTACACGTCGACATTGTGGGACCACTACCTACAACAACTAAAGGTTATCGCTACTTAGTAACAATGATCGACCGACTCACGAAATGGCCCGAAGCAATACCTACCGACGAAATATCAGCTGATCGAATCGCCGATATCGTTTATCAACATTGGATTTCAAGATTTGGATGTCCGACCACCCTTACAAGCGACCAAGGTCGCCAGTTCGAGAGTCAGCTGTTTCAAAACCTAATGAAACAAATGGGTATCAAGAAAAATCGCACAACACCGTATCATCCACAAAGCAACGGAATGGTCGAACGATGGCACCGCTCGCTCAAAACAGCATTACGCGCCAAGCTATCCGACACGAGTTCGTGGATCGAAGAATTACCTACCGTGTTACTCGGATTACGAGCCGCACTACGTACCGACACCGGCGTGAGCGCAGCTGAACTTACCTACGGCTACAACTTACGACTACCAGGCGATTTCTTCACATCAAATACCTACACACCTACAATGGATTATACTTACGTCGACAAACTTCGTGACGTCATTAAAGCAAACAAACCTCAACTCGTCACCGAGCATCACAGCAACAACAGACGCGTATTCGTGCATCAAGATTTACTCAAGTGCAGTCACGTGTTTGTTAGAACCGATGCAGTCAAGAAACCACTCCAAGCTCCATATGAAGGCCCGTATCGAGTCATAAGCCGTACAGACAAAGTGTACGCAATACAGTTACCGAATCGGCAAGCCAACATCTCAATCGATCGACTCAAGCCTGCATATGTCATCTCAGAGCATACCAGTACCTTACCTCCAACCAAGATTACCATCACCAAGCAAAACCAAGCTGTTACCACACCAACCATTACCAATAACGAAACCAGTACCTGTACCAAGAAAACCTTAACCAAGCAACAAGCAGAAGTACCTACGGCCAACGTGACGTCACAGCCCGCCATCAACAAGTCAACGCGCTCCGGCCGTGTCGTCAAGCTGCCGGTACGCTTCGCTTGAGGGGGAGTACTGTAGCCACCGCCGATCACAGCACTTTACCACGTTTTGACGCCCGGTAAAGAAATACAGAAGCAAGTCGCCCTGACAAGGACGGTTGGAGTTTTGGACGATATCTGATTAAGAATGGTTCTGACAAGAACCGTTTTTACGTTTGACGATAGGTATTCCGATTAAGAAATAAGAGTGTCGGGATCTTCGAGGCCACACTTCAATCTTCGTGCACGTGTCTTCGGGTTCACTTTTCACTCAATTTGCAAGACGTCTTCTCTCGATGATGGCCAGTCCGACACTGCGCGTGCGCGGGAACCGCCACCACTATTTATATGTTTGCGCATAACGTGAGCAAGCCGCGCGCAAAACGGCGCGAAACACCGAGGCGCCCCCTGACGGAATTACTATGACAACACTGTGCTGTGACGTGATTGGTGGAATATCTGCTAATATTATTGGTTTTATTATTTTGTATTTCGTGATTTTTTATAATGTACAGTCTTTTATTGGTAGTTGTAATTTAGCTTGTAAGTTTTAGAATTGTATATAAGACGCACCTTTTAGCAAATAAATTATTCATTTCTACAATCAACGAGAGTATTCTTCTAACCTTCTGATTCTACGAGTCTTCCCAAAAAAAGTATTATCAAAACATTATAATGAGCGAAAGTGTATCAAGTAATAATGTAACCTAACCTAATATTAGTTCAGCATTAAAACGATTATTACAATGCCTAGATGAGTGGGTAGACCCTACAACCAAAGATAATATTATCCACAACACCCAATAGTTTCAAAGCCTTCAGACAAATTATTGTACAATAATATATGATTTATAAGTTTAAATAATTGATTTAGTACAATACAAAACGATACTACTTTTATGAAGTGTAAAGTCAAGGTGGAAATGTACTCGGGGCTACGGGATGTCGAAAGAGATACCGCGGCCTCGGCATAAGGGCGAAGAAGGAACATGGGTGGTTTTAGTCAGTAGATGTCTGACTCTCCCTTCCGCTCTGCCCAAGAGCGGAGGGGGGGGGGGGGGGAGGGGGTCATTTGATGATTTTCCACACACCCGAAAAAAAAAATATGTGGAATTGTACTGTTACATAATGATAACTTTCTTTCATAGAAATTACGCACTTGAAAATCTCTTGTGTATGAATATACAGTTTCCTATTGACTATTTTAATCAACATTGTGTAAAATATTACAATGTCTGTATCGATTACAAATGTTGATGCTAGTGGGAAGTTACGTACGCGCCAGATCTCTTGGTCAGATCATCTGTCACGTTGTTTAGGTGGGAACAGACAGCCTCAAGGTTCCGTTGAAGACTTCGGGTGTTGCGATATGTGTCTAGTTAAACCCGTGCCTGTCATATCACGAGGTCTCGTGGCTTGACCTAAACAACTTGTTTTATTGGTGTACTCCACAGGTGGCTGTTGGTAAGTCCATGTTGATTGACTGTGTGTCTCACGGCCAAGTGTTTATCCCGTATTTTGCCACGAAAGCACGGCCATCGTAGCCACATAGCGGCAAAAGTTGGGATGTTTTAAAAGGCTGTGAGTTAACAATTTAGTTCAGTGCGGCAGATGAGCCTCGCTTCCTCGCCGCACACGAAGCTATCCGACTATCCGGTGCTTCTTTATTGCGGAAAGGGATAAGCAGAAGTCATACGTTTTTGGTTTTATAATTGAATGAAGTTTATTTTAAAAATGTAGTCCTTTGTACCGTGCAGGAATTAAATCTGCGCACCAGTTAAGACTCTACTATTGCGTCCATCGGTGACTTGACAAAGAAAGGATAGGTACAAAGAGTATGTTGTGTCGTCTGATCGTGTGGAAACTGGAAGGAATATCTTTATTTTTCAACTCACAAAGGTTAACATCGGTAAAACAATTTAAATCTAAGAAAAACATTGCACGTGGCTGAGATGAGAATGCTTAGCGGGATGTGTGGTGTATCGAGAACGGATAAAATAAGGAATGAGTACATAAGGGGAAGTCTGAAAGTGGCGGTGAATGAAAAGTTGTGTGGTAATCGGTAATCGTGGTATGGAGTTGTGATGCGATAAAATGAGGAAAATGTATGAATGAAGATGGCTATATGAGTAGGGGAAGACCAATGAAACGATGGATGGACTGTGTGAAGGAAAATATGGCAGGAAAGGAGGTGACTGCTGACATGACGAGTACTAGTTTTAGGTTGATTTAAAAAAAAAACACTTTTTCATATTAATTTTGCATTTTTATTATTGTGTTATGCCCTGTGTCTGTACCAATAAATGTTATTTCTTTCTTTCTTTTCTTTCTTTCTAATAGAGAAGTATGGAAGAGGAAGATATGCTGTGCTTACAGTATCAGTGTAAGATTAATTTTAATCCGTAAGTAACTTACAGTCAAAATAACCCATTGAGCTTCGCCGCAGTCGGGTAATAAATTCCGTCTGCAATCCCATGATCTCAAATTCGTGCCGTAAAGATACGTTTTCTCTGCTCAGGCCAACAAAAAAAGGAAGACGGCGCGCCACGAACATCAAAAGTGAGTCAACTTTTTATCTATGTGTGTAGAGAATGTCTCGTGAAGTCGTGACGTACTAGGAGAAATGCGTGTGATTTTAGTGTAGGTGTGTGCGTGAGCGTGTATGTTTACTTGAAGGCGTGTGGTTTTGTGACTTCACTGTTGGTGTTCGCGGCGCGCCGTCTTCCTTTTTTTGAATAATTCGATGGCCGGCTGCACGAACGAAAAAAGATGACGTCATGAGTCGTTACCTCGCTCTGAGGCGTTACCTCGCTCTGAGGCGTTCCATAGCAACGGCGTGTTAATTGTTTGTTTATAGCAATGTAAGTGCTGTATTTTCTTATGACGTTGTCACGTTCAAGTATCGCCAGTAAACCGACTTTACAGACAACCGATTTTTTCTTGGTCTGAGCTTTCTCTGACTGTTCTCGCCTCCTTCACCGTTTCCCAGCTGTGTTTCAGTCGGCTACCAGTCTAACCAAATGCACCATAATAGCTTCCAGCATCTGACATGCAGCGCCTGCTAACTTTAACAAGAAAAAAACTACCTACAAGTTTTAACTAAAAAGCAACTGAACCAATGAGGCGATCGTGTAATATTTTACGCGTTTATTATTATTATTTAGTAGCCGGAGCGGCGCCAGATGAGCTCGCGTCCGGCCTGCGTCCGGGACAAATCCCGTGCGGCCCGCCGTGCACGGTGCAGTGTCGTATAATAGTGACGAACTAAACAGTGGGTTAAATCGGGTAGACATTTACAAACGTATCACTTGACCTGTCTATGGCAAAACTAAGAAGGTTAGGGTTTTAACTGGGTATAATTGTATGGGTGTTTTAAAATTTGTTTGTGCGCCACTGTGGAGCGCCTAAAATAATGAGCCGATTTTGATGAATGAAATGTTGATCGATTAGTTATTATGGTCGAGGTAACATAGGATGCGGGGACCCGCTAGATGCGAGACGCACGGGACCGGTCAATAGACACCAGGGGGAGGCCTATGTCCAGCAGTGGTCGTCTCTTGGCTGAAATGATGATGATGATGATATACATAGGCTACATTTTATTAAAACCAAATCAATATGACGCATCCAAATAATTGGGAGTCTTTAAAAACGTTTCCTTGTTGTTCTATTGAGTAGGTAGGGCGCCAAATGAAAGAGGGACAAAAATTTCGAGTTTGATCAACCAAAAATATTTTAGATAAAAAAATAATTTCAAAAATAACCGGAAACTAAAAGACTTGTGTGTTCAGTGTTGGAAAGCATGGCGTTCCGTAGCATTCTTTTTGTCCAGGTCCAGTGATCTCAATAACTGTCCTACTGTTAATGCTGAACTGTGGCGCTAGAATTGAGCTTTTCCGTGTTTTTTTTCCACGGCTTTCACTGAGTCGCAGTTGTGGCTGTTGTTTTATTTTGCTGCTAAAGTTTTATATCATAAATGATGCATAGCAACGGAGTATTTTCAATTTTACACTAGTTCTTTCATGACCTATTTTGGTATACCTATAGGTCAGTTTGTTAATATACATTTTGGTTTTCAAAGATAAAACTGTTTATAGAGATAGTTCTCGAGAGATTGATATTGAACATGAATCAAATTAATGGAAGGTAGTCCAACTTCTACAGTAAGCTATAATAATATTAATAACTAAAGATCTTTTGAAACCGCAGTAACTTCACCGTTTACCAAAGTACTCGTAACAAGGTTCCCGAACAATATCTTAGTGAGTAACTTGACCTGTCTACGTGACCTCGGTTAGGTAGTGCAACCCAAGTGTTCGTACTCCGTCTACCTAGATAAAGCAACAGCTTCGTAGCCACGTCCTATATATATAACTACCTAGGTACTTACAATGATGAGGTCTTGTAGTTCCTTCTTTTCCAAGAAAACAAATGAAAAACATTTCAAAGAATTGCTTAGTAGCTGTTCTTACTAGAAAATAGTACATTCTAGCCATTGCGTTAGTGTCAAGGTGTTTGAAGCTGTTTTGCTGCTTAAGAAAAAGCGTACATTTCATGTTTATTTTGTACTAGCTTTTGCCAGCGGCTTCGCCCGCGTGAAAATGACGATTTTCCATACAAACTTTCATCCCCTATTTAAATCCCTTAGGGGTTGAATTTAAAAAATCCTTCCTTATTCCTTGTCTACACTATAAAGGGAACCTCTGTGCAAAATTTCAGCTTTCTAGGTCCAAGAGTTTGGGCTGGGCGTTGATGAGTCAGTCAGTCAGTCAGTCAGTCAGTCAGGACTTCTCTTTTTATTTATATAAAATCCAAAAATAAGTCTGTTCATGTCTTGGATCGTCACCTATCGTGATCTTCAACATTTTTCTAATGAAAAACGATACATGGTTCATTTGTTCGTACGAAGAGATATTAGGGAAAGCGCAAGTCATTGCGTTTTCCCGCTGTCAGCTATTGACATGTTATCTGGCAGCAACTATTGACATGATGTTATGTTAATTAATTTAAAATATGATGTTATAGTCTGACCGTGGTAAGTATACATGAAAACATTAGAAAGATAATAATATATTATATGAAAAAAAAAGAAATGCTCGGTAGACCACAAATAAAAATAAAGATAAGGCATGAAAAAAATATTTGTTTACCTACTTCGTTGAACCTAACCTAACAAAGTTTAATAATTCGCATAAGGAAAATCTTACTGATCGAATGAAAAACTCTAAACTGCGTTTCAAAGCTCATATTGCCGATATATTATATAGGTCATAATTATGACAAATGGAGCTAGGCTGGACACACATCAGTCGTTTAAGGAGCTATGGGCTAAAGTAAGCACACAATAGGTCCCAAACAGCTG
The DNA here is from genome assembly GCA_949775195.1 of Diarsia dahlii. NCBI lineage: Eukaryota > Metazoa > Arthropoda > Insecta > Lepidoptera > Noctuidae > Diarsia > Diarsia dahlii. Next base: position 22,118,603 of record OX459199.1, read on the forward strand.
CAAAGGAAGATGCGGCAGGCCCAGAAGAAGATGGCAGGTAGAACTCGATGCTTTTCCCAAGGAGTAGCGAACAACAGCACTGGATAGGGCTAAGTGAGAGTAGGGAAGGGAGGCCTTTGCCCTGCAGTGGGACACAAAATATGGCTGACTAGCTTTTGCCAGCGGCTTCGCCCGCGTGAAAATGACGATTTTCCATACATACTTTCATCCCCTATTTAAATCCCTTAGGGGTTGAATTTAAAAAAAATCCTTCCTTATTCCTTGTCTCTTGTTGTGTTTGTTGTTCCTTCCTTGTGTGACATCTACCAATCCGCACTGGGCCCGCGTGGTAGATTATAGCCCATCCCTCTCCTAGAGAGGAGGCCGGAGTCCCTGCAGTGGGAACATTATAGGCTGTTGATTGATTGATTGATTCCTTGTCTACACTATAAAGGGAACCTCTGTGCAAAATTTCAGCTTTCTAGGTCCAAGAGTTTGGGCTGGGCGTTGATGAGTCAGTCAGTCAGTCAGTCAGTCAGTCAGGACTTCTCTTTTTATTTATATAGAAGATTCGGGATCATCATCATCATCAGCCTATAATGTTCCCACTGCTGGACTCAAGCCTCCTTTCTCGGGGAGGGATGGGCTATGATCCACCACGTGGACCCAGTGCGGGTTGGTAGATGACTGTCACATGTCTTCGAATATTTTGGTTCTAAGATATACTCACGATGTTTTTCTTCGAGATGTATTCATACAAATGTAAATCACAGTGTTTTTGAAAATAGTTTGCCTAATCAGCCTCACTGATAGGAGACAAGTATCCTCTCTGTGGGAGACAGTGGGCCATTCTCCACCACGGTCTCTCATAAATCCCATTAAAATTGCACCAATACACAGCAGCTCTACAGCTTGCCCCAGTAGAGGCTCATAACAATAGGTTATTATGTAGAAATATTAAATAGTGTATGTGATCGTAAAGCAAGCTCATAGGAGATTGGGATAGCGCAGTGTTCGTATAACAACGTGTGCCAGCGCATCATTATAAAACATAAATAACAGTTTATTGCTATTGCTTACATGGCTTCAACTTAGCGTCGCGTCGGGATTTCCTTCTGAACTTTTAGTTAATACAGATACGAGAAAATCGGTGAACAAAAACACGATATTTCTGGAAACGTACAAGATTCCTATTTTGTATTGAGTATTTAAAATGACTGAAAATTGACAGCCTCGTCAAAGAGGCTTTTTTTTTTTTTTTTGGTGGGTGGAAAATCATCGAATAACCCCCCCCGCTCTTGGGCAAAGCGAAGGGGAGTGTCAGACTTCTACTGACTAAAAACCAAACCCATGTTCCTTCTTCTTCGCCCTTGTGTCGGAGCCGCGGTAACCTTTCGATATCCACAGCCCCGACGGGCGTCAAAGAGGCCCTTGCTTCGATTACCGGGTCGGGTGAAGTGTTATTGAATTTTCAATCAGGAATTTTTTAGTAGCAACCACGAAGTCTAAATTTGTGCCCTTGTTGCTCGCCCTCTGGGACTGAAACATAACTGTTGAAATGTGGGTGTCCTCCCCCACCTCCCGGCGTTGACACTTTTTTTTTTTTTTGGTGGGTGGAAAATCATCGAATGACCCCCCCCCCGCTCTTGGGCAGAGCGAAGGGGAGTGTCAGACTTCTACTGACTAAAAACCGAACCCATGTTCCTTCTTTGCCCTTGCGCCGAGGCCACGTAATCTAGAACAAAAATCCGCGGCCCCGACGGGCCCGGCGTTGACACTCACATCTGCTTTGTAATAGTACATTACTGCAGAATCCAGTAAGTAAGCCTTCCTGGCCAAGTATGAGTTAACCGGACCGAACCGCAGGTGAGGTCTGGTTATATACGAGGCCAGGATGGCTTTCTTACTGGTTGAGGTTTGTATAATGCTTTTCTCAAAAATTAAAGAAAGTTTAACAACAAATTCCTTTAATTAATATTGAAGGTTACATTCATATGTGAAAAACACAATAGCACTTTCTGGCCGACCCGGGAATCGAACCCAGGACCTCACGCTCTGCAGTCGAGCTTGCGACCACTAGACCAACGAGGCAGTTTAGGAAACAACTTTAGAAAAAACTTTTTAATAAACTGAAATTACTAAATACAATCATAAAATCCCACACTATACTTCTACAACATTACTAAGTACAAAACGCAACGTATAAAATGGCTGTTTAAGGTTCCAAAAATATATGTATCTCATTAAATGTCACACCAAAAAGAGAGAGATATATATTTGGAACCTCCCTTCTATAACCATGTTATAATGGCTAAACTCTAATCTGTGTCTGGTACTATGTTTTTTTTTCTAAACAGATCTAAAGAGGATGACCTAATGTCCAGTATAGTAGATTGTACACCAAGTGCATAAAACGCACCATTTTGCGCGAGACGTTTATCCATCCGATGCGAGCTTGCGAGCGAGGATGGATATAAAGTAGAGAGTAAAATGGGTTTTATGGACGAGTTTTACACTCTACTTTTCACTTCGATTGCGAGGAAATGAAACAGCAACTTGTAAATATTGTAAAAATAGTTATGGTTCCCGCCAATTAACTTTTTTTTTTCAGTAGGAAACTTGACATAACCCCTGACTTATGTCGTTACTCATACTGCTCAGTTATAAAAACATTTTGAGCAAGCCTTATTGCCATCAGTAATTAGGAGCAAGCCTATTGCCATCAACTGATGTAATTGGGACCAAGCCTATTGCCATCAACCAATGTAATTAGGAGCAAGCCTATTGCCATCAACTGATGTAATTAGGGACAAGCCTATTGCCATCAACCGATGTAATTAGGAAAAGCCTATTGCCATCCACTGATTTAAGTAAATGAGAGCAAGCCTAATGCCATCAATCAATGTAATTAAGAGTAAGCCTATTCCCATCAAATGATGTAATTAGGAGCAAGCCTATTGCCATCAACCAACCTAATTAAGAGCAAGCCTATTGCCATCAAGCGATTTAGGTAATTGGGGGAAGCCTATTCCCATCAACTTTCCTTGTATTCGTAATGAAAAGCAGTAATCCCTTGTTCCTAGAATACTAACGAAACGAATTAAATGAAAGAGGTTATGCTATGAAGTTGAAGTTGTTCGTGTGGCTGTTGGGCCGATTACCTGTGCCGATTACCTTGGTCTTCGACGAAGATTTTACTTTATGCTCTAGAGCATAAAACGCGACTTTATGTCGCCTACGCACGACATAAAGACGCATTTTAGAGCGAGAGAAGTGAAAAGTAAATTACATACTTACTTACTGGACAGTAGGAGATTCCAAGTTTAAAATCTCGCTTCTTACTGGACAGTTGTGAATAAGTCTCCGGTAAAGTTCACTTTCTGGATACTTTTTAGAGATGTTATGGCAACATTACATACCATTTTTGAGAAAATACATTTTGTTAATCGACTTTCACTCATCCTCTCCACTTGACCGAACCACCTTAGCCGTACTTACTCTTTTCAATTTTTGTCACTACAATCTTCATTTAAACCTCAACGTTCTCGTATAAGCTCATTCCTCAATTTATTACTTAGAGTTACAGATACTTCGCAAAGAACCAGGTGGACCGGCGCCATCGTGAGAGTCGCGGGAAACCGGTGGATGCAAACGGCAGGCTGCCGTTCTTTATGGCGTTCTATGGGGGAGGCCTTTGTCAAGCAGTGGACGTCTTATGGCTGATGATGATGAATCCTACCTTCATGCTTAATGAATGAACGAATTAATGGGACTCGAAAAGCAAGAGGAAATAATTATTTAAAAAAAAAATGCAATAAAAGCGTATATTTTAAAATAATTATTTCCCCATGCCAAAAAACACTATTTTATTAGGCGTGTTTTGAGTCTAAATTTCATTAAAAAAATTAAGTAGGTGCAGGGTAGGCTAAAGAAACGAAAAATGAAAAGAAAAAAAAACTTGTAAGAACTCTTGCACGTTTATTCAATGGGGCCATCGATATGTATGAGCCGGCAAAACGAGGTAAAATGGAAAAACGGAGTTCATTACACGTTTCGGTGATTATCGGCTATGTTTGGGGACGTCTGGAGAAAACCTGACGCTGATCATACTTATAAGGATGCTACAAAGTGAAAGTGTCTTGTCCCGACACTAAATAAAAGTCGAAATCGAATGCGGAAATAGGACTACTAACATAGGCAGGACACCGTTGGCGTACATAACTGTGACTCTGAATGGAAAACCAAGGTTGAATTTCATCCACATTTTTATTAGGTAACCCAAGGTTGATGATGCCAGAAATGTACCTAAACGAAAATATAGTTAAAGCCAGGAAAACGAGTACCAGCCGAGTTTCTTTCTTAACATGGGCCCTCGTGACGCACATGGAGGCGGTGCCCGATGTCGGTGTTGCAGTCTCTGTTGCAGGCCAGCCAGTCCCGGTTCGTGTAGCTGCGTCCGTCACTGCCGCACACCGGCTTGTACTTGCGCGGGCAGTGCCCACAACGGCACGCACAGCGACCGCGGTTCTTCTCAGCAATGTACCCCAAGCCCAAGTCAGCCCGTCTCTTATTCTCACACTCCATACGACAGTCATTTTCATAAGTGATGTCATCTGAACCGCAAACAGGACAATGCTCGTAACGGCACCTGCAAGGACATTCACCGTAACTCCTAATGATCAGCGGTGGCAGGTTCTGCTGCTTACGTCTCCTGTTCACGCAGCCTAAAGTCCATCTATTATAGAAAGTAAAAGCCCTTGCTATCGATTTGCATGAAATATCAGTTGCGCATACTGGTTCATACAGTTTTGGACAAAGGCAGTTGGGCACACATGTTCCCCTGTATAGAGCGACAAGCGAGCTCTCTCCGATTTGGTTGAGTTTTCTGTTCTCACACTCAAGGTGGCACCGATTCTCGTACGTCTTACCATCATTGCAGCAGAGTGGGTTTACCTCAAGCGTACATAAGCAGTTCTCTTTATCACAAACTCCCTCGCATTTTTCCTCGCATGGTTGTAGCCACTGACGCACTGTAGAATGCACACGTTCCTATAAGTTCTACCGTCAGTTCCACAGACGGGGTTGATGTTGTTGGGGCAGGTGCATGTCTGCTGTTTGCAGGAGCCACCGTGGGGGTCGGTCATGATGTGGTAAAGGCCGTTGATGGCACGTCTTGTGTTCTCACACTTAAAGTAACATTCGTTAGCGTATATCTGTCCGTCAGAGCCGCAGATAGACTTGCCAAACGGGGCGCATCGGCAAGGTATGTTTATGCACTCGCCGTGCCTCTTGACATGGAGGGCTTGGGACTTGTGCCCAACTTTGTGCGCGCTGATGCACTCAAGAACGCATTTGTTGGAATAGGTCTTGCCATCGCAGCCGCAGACTGGCTTGTATTCACGTTCGCAAGTGCAAGGGATGTATGCGGAGGACTGGTACGTAGCGGTGGCAGTGGCTACGGCAGTGGCGATGGCAGTGCCACCTGCCGCAGATGCTGCTGCTGCGGCTGAGGCCGTAGCTGTACCGCCTCCCCGTCCCCCAGATGCTGCTCCAGCTGCTGAACCCGCGGGAGCACCATGATGCACCCCTCCTCCATATGCTGCTGCGACTGCTGCGGTTGCAGCAGCCGTCTCAGAGTTAGCCCAAACAATGTATGGTTGAAGGCTCGCAGCCAAAATCAGCAGCCCTAGAAGGTTAATGTTAAACATTATGAACAAAACAAGTTAAAATAAAAATAGATATCGAAGGTTCTGATTTGGCCAAAGTTATAAGACATTTTCTTTTAATATATGAAAGCTAAAGAAAAAAAAAAACAGTTATTCATGATAAATGATAAATCCATTTAAAACGAATTGCCCTGTAATAAGATAGAATTATGATTGTAATTTTTAGTCAAAAGTAAAATAAATACAATAATAAAAAAGAGATAATTACTAGACCTGCTAAGACCTTCATGTCGTACTTCCAACTGCACTCAACACTGAGGGAATGCACCCTGATGAATGCGTTTTATATTTACCAAGTCTGTTTCACATGTCAATATATCAAACGATGTAATATTTATGACTGCAACAACAATACAAGCCCTGATTGGTACTACTGTAGGGAAAGACAATAAATTTTCGCGTAATGAAGTAAATAGTAGAAAAGAAGACAATGATTGTGATATTGATGATTGTGTAATCAGTAGGTAATGTAGGTAAATGAATTTTCACTCCTCTTGCTCAAAAAGAACGTCATAATAGCATACCAGAGCGGGCGTAAAATTGCATATATTGCCCTAGGGCTAAAATTAAATCTCGTACGACAACTTGTTCAGCCAGCTGGTGCGTGATTTAGTTTCAAGTAAAAAAATTGTTTTATTTTTAAAAATGGAACTAAACGCGCTGAATGCCGAACTCTTTGGTAGAATGTGTGCGTTGCATTGCAGCTATACAGAAGAAATAAAAAAAAGGCATTGGCGCGAAATTTTTGGAATTGTATTATTAAATAGAATTTAATTTTTAATAAAAAAAAAACTCATATTGAACATGGTTATTTTATTTTCTCGCAATCGTAGTGAAAAGTACAGTGTAACACACGGCTCTAAAATCCCATTATAACTTGGTTCCTATTTACTACCTCGCTAAAGCTCGGTAGTAAAACTACCTCGTATATAATGGGTCATTTTAGGCCCTTGTATTACAATGTACTATAGTTTTTATGCCAAATGATGGGTGAATGTTGTTAAATGGGTTAAAGTTGTAAATCATTATTTTAATAGAATAGGGTATTTTACCAAAAAAATCTAATTAGTCAGTCTGTTAGATTATCAAAAAATATCGGATACGTGTTTTTTTGTTTTCTCAAATTAATAAAAATTGACGAAGATGAAACCTGTCAAAGATCATGAGTGGGGGTTTTTCACGTCACTTTGTGGGTAAAAAAGTACTATCCTTGTGACGTCACACGACTTGACACGACTTTTCGAAGCACTGTATCGTCTTTATTTTTTGTTTACGTGAAAAAAGAAAAAATACGTGTCCATTATTTTTTGGAAATCTATCTGACGGACTAATTAGATTTTTTTGGTGAAATACCCTATTAGGTGATTCGTAGAAAAAGACCCTTATCGATGCCAAAAAGCATTATTTTGTTGTCCCCGTCATTGTGGTTTTTTTTCTATCGGGATGATACCCGACAACCTTCTAGTTATATAGGTGGTAGGAGGTATATCTATATTTATAAATGCGAAAGGTCACTCACTGACTCATCACGAAATCTCAAAAACCGCTGGACGTACAAAGATGATTTTTGGCAAGGAGGTAGTTTATGGTTAGTAGACGTCCGTTAAGAACGGATTTTGCGACAGGGCCGGATTAGGGTGGTCTAAGGGCCCTCGCAAGTTTGTATGAAAGTCCTTCATTTTTTGTGCTTCAATCTTGATTTTTGACAAAGACGTAGTTTATAGTCAGTCGACGTTTGCTATGAATTAATTTTGCGACAGGGCCGGATGAGGATGGTCTAAGGGCCCTCACAAGTTTTTATGAAAGTTCTTCATTTTTCGTGCTACAATCTTCATTTATGGCAGAGACGTAGTTTATAGTCAGTAGGCGTCTGCTATGAATTAATTTTGCGACAGGGCCGGATTGGGGTGGACTATGAGCCCTCGCAAGTTTGTATGAAAGTCCTTCATTTTCTGTGCTATAATCTAGATTTTTGGCAGAAACGTAGTTTATAGTCAGTCGACGTCTGCTATGAAATATTTTTGCGACAGGGCCGGATTAGGGTGGTCTAAGGGCCCTCACAAGTTTGTATGAAAGTCCTTAATTTTTCGTGCTACAATCTTGATTTTTGGCAGAGACGGTCAGTAAGCGTCTGTTATGAATTAATTTTGCGACAGGGCCGGATTGGGGTGGTCTATGAGCTCTCGCAAGTTTGTATGAAAGTCCTTCATTTTTTGTGCTACAATCTTGATTTTTGGCAAAGACGTAGTTTATAGTCAGTCGACGTTTGCTATGAATTAATTTTGCGACAGGGCCAGATGAGGGTGGTCTAAGGGCCCTCACAAGTTTTTATGAAAGTTCTTCATTTTTCGTGCTACAATCTTCATTTATGGCAGAGACGTAGTTTATAGTCAGTAGGCGTCTGCTATGAATTAATTTTGCGACAGGGCCGGATTGGGGTGGACTATGAGCCCTCGCAAGTTTGTATGAAAGTCCTTCATTTTCTGTGCTACAATCTAGATTTTTGGCAGAAACGTAGTTTATAGTCAGTCGACGTCTGCTATGAAATATTTTTGCGACAGGGCCGGATTAGGGTGGTCTAAGGGCCCTCACAAGTTTGTATGAAAGTCCTTAATTTTTCGTGCTACACTCTTGATTTTTGGCAGAGACGTAGTTTATTGTCAGTAAGCGTCTGTTATGAATTAATTTTGCAACAGGGCCGGATTGGGGTGGTCTATGAGCCCTCGCAAGTTTGTATGAAAGTCCTTCATTTTTTGTGCTACAATCTTGATTTTTAGCAGAGACGTAGTGGACAAATTTTAACACAGCGTTCAGTAGCTTTAACCAAAGATATCTAAACAAAAAAAAAAACATTAAATGGAGTGTTTTTTTTTACTTAAAATAATAAATTGCCGGCACTCTAGAACAAACTCATCCTTTAAGAGTTTTTCTTACTATTTTTTTACCATCGTTCTTATTTTGGTGTTCTGAATGATTCCTGACAATCTGTCCACCTATTTTAATGGGACCTTATATATATAGTCAGTAGACATCTTCTATGAATTAGTTTTGCGATAGGGCCTGTTTAGGGTGGTTTATGAGCCCTCGCAAGTTTGTATGAAAGTCCTTCATTTTTTGTGCTACAATCTTGATTTTTGGCAGGGATGTAGTTTATAGTTAGTAGACGTCTGCTATGAACGGATTTTGCGACAGGGTCGGATAAGGGACGTCTAAAGGATCTCACAAGTTTGTCTGAGTCTTTCATTTTATGTGCAACAATCTTGATTTTTTTCAGGGACGGAGTTTATGGTGAGTAGAGGTTTGCTAAGAACAGATTTTGCATTAGGGTCGGATTAAGGAGCTCTAAAGGCTCTCGCGAGTTTGTATGTAAGTTTGATTTTTGTACTACCGTCCTGAAATTTAGCAAGTGTATTATCTAACATTTTTTTTTGTGACGATCTGGACTAAGGGCTCCCGCAAGTATATAAATGAAATCCTTGGCGTTTTGGAGCCGAAAATTGGTAGAGAGATAGAATATAGTTAAGACATATGTATTTGTTTGTGTGGGAACAGATTTTATGACAGGGCCAGTTTAAGGGAATATAATCGCTTCGATTGGCATTTGTCATTCGCTTTGGCATAGTACATCCAGAGGCATCTCCCACACGTCATAATTTCCTCGCGAACGAAGTCGCGGGCAACGGCTAGTCTATATCTATAAAAGCGAAAGGTCACTCACTGATTCATCACGAAATCTCGAAAACCGCTGGACGTACAAAGATGGTTTTTGGCAGGGAGGTAGTTTATGGTTAGTAGACGTCCGCTAAGAACGGATTTTGTGACAGGGCCGGATTAGGGTGGTCTAAGGGCCCTCGCAAGTTTGTATGAAACTCCTTCATTTTTCGTGCTATAATCTTGATTTTTGGCAGAGACGTAGTTTATAGTCAGTGGGCGTCTGCTATGAATTAATTTTGCGACAGGGCCGGATTAGGGTGGTCTAAGGGCCCTCACAAGTTTGTATGAAAGTCCTTAATTTTTCGTGCTATAATCTTGATTTTCGGCAGAGACGTAGTGTATAGTCAGTAGGCTTCCGCTATACATTAGTTTTGCGACAGGGCCGGATTAGGGTGGTCTAAGGGCCCTCGCAAGTTTGTATGAAAGTCCTTCATTTTTTGTACTACAATCTTGATTTTTGGCACAGACGTAGTTTATAGGCAGTAGACGTCTGCTTAGAACCGATTTTGTGACAGGGCCGGATTAGGGAGGTCTAAGGGCTCTCGCCAGATTGTATGAAAGTCTTTAATTTTTTGTGCCACAATCTTCATTTTTGGCAGGGACGTAGGTTAAAGTTTGTAGACGTCTGCTTAGAACCGATTTTGAGACAGGGCCAGATTAGGGAGGTCTAAGGGCTCTCGCCAGTTTGTATGACAGTCCTTCATTTTTTGAGCTACAAACTTGATTTTTGGCAGAGACGTAGTTTATAGTCAGTGGGCGTCTGCTATGAATTAATTTTGCGACAGGGCCGGATTAGGGTGGTCTAAGGGCCCTCGCAAGTTTGTATGAAAGTCTTTCATTTTTTGTGCTACAATCTTGATTTTTGGCACAGACGTAGTTTATAGGCAGTAGACGTCTGCTTAGAACCGATTTTGTGACAGGGCCGGATTAGGGAGGTCTAAGGGCTCTCGCCAGTTTGTATGAAAGTCTTTCATTTTTTGTGCCACAATCTTCATTTTTGGCAGGGACGTAGTTTAAAGTTTGTAGACGTCTGCTTAGAACCGATTTTGAGACAGGGCCGGATTAGGGAGGTCTAAGGGCTCTCGCCAGTTTGTATGAAAGTCCTTCATTTTTTGAGCTACAAACTTGATTTTTGAGACGGACGTAGTTTATAGTTAGTAGACGTCTGGTAAGAACAGATTTTGTTACAGGGCTGGATTAGGGAGGTCTAAGGGTTCATGCAAGTTCGTAAGAAAATCCTTAATTTTTTGTGCTACAAACTTGATTTTTGGCAGGCACGTAGCTTATAGTTAGTAGAACTCTGCTAAGTACAGGTTTTGTGGCAGGGCCGGATTAGAGAGGTTTAAGGGCGCTCGCAAGTTTGTTTAAAAGTCCATCATTTTGTGTGCTACTAACTTGAATTTTGGCAGGGACGTAGTAGGTGAGTAGAAGTTTGCTAAGAACCGATTTTGCGACAGGGCCGGACTAGGGAGGTCTAAGGGCTCACGCGAGTTTGTATGACAGTCCTTAATTTTATTGTGCTACAATTTTGGCAGGAAGGTACTTTATAGTTAGTAGACGTTGACTAAGAACAGATTTAGCGAGTTTAGCAACATTGCCAGAATAAGGAGGTCTGAGGGCTTTCACATGTTTGTAAAAATGTACTGTTTTTTTTTTGTACTAACAACCTGAAATTTAACAAGTCTAGAGTTTAGGAGTAGGAGATCTAAGCTAAGAAATTTGTCAGGAAGACCTGGACTAAGGGCTCCCGTAAGTCCATATGAAATCCTTGGCTTTTTTTACCTGAAAATTGGCAGAGAGATAGATTATAGTTAAGACATTTCAGGTAGGAATAGATTTTACGACAGGGCTGGTTTAAGGGAATATAATCGCTTCGATTGGCATTTGGCATTCGATTTGACATAGTACCATCCACAGGCAGTCCAGACAAGAGAGTCAAAATTTCTACGCGAACGAAGTCGCGGGCAACTGCTAGTAGGTGTATATTGGTGGTCAAGGTTCCAAACTTTGTGAAAAACTCGAAATTAAAAAAAAAAACCACAAGTTAGTAATGTAAAGAACATTACTTTTAAAACCACGACCCTCATGCTCAAAGTTTTCAGCACAGGAGTTTTGAGTGCATTGTCGTAAGTTACGACACACCTCAATGCAACGCAACCGTTATTTCTCACATCAGCAAAACATGTCGTTTCCTTAGTCTGGTCACAGATTACAAAATATCTGACCATTTACACCTTGTGTACCGTATAACCATATTTCACAATCCTGATGTTTGCACAGTGCACAGATGTTTGTTTCAAAACATCTAGGTACTGTGCAAACATCTGGATGTAAAAAATTCCTATGCAACAGTAAACAGGTTGTTTAGATAAAGAAACTATGAAAAGGTATTTTTTTTCATGAGACGGAACACTGAAGCAGGCGCGGATCCAGCCCTCAAAAAAGGTTGTGGGCACAGTCACCCGAAAATCGGCCAAGTGCGAGTTGGATTATGAACTCGCTCATGATCGATATAGTGACACTATGGGCGGGTTGTGCATCTTTAGTTTCCCGAAAAGAGCTCTAAAGGCAGGTTGCAAAAATAAGCCTAATGAGCTCCTAAAAGTTAGTACCCAGTTTGAATTTAAGCGGTTTTCTTACTGTTTGAAATTGTGTCTTGTCAGGAGTTACTAAAACAGCCAAAGCGAAAAAATTGCGAGAGCGAGCGGAGCGAGCTCGAAAATTTTTCACGTCCTCGGAAAAAATAATGATAATAGAAAGCACTCTGACAATTTTTGTGGAAACGAGACAGGATGTATTCGCGAGCGCAGCGAGCGAGATTTTTTTTGCGTTCTGCCTCGGATGGGTTGATCTTTTCGATTTCGGGGGAAGGTGAGGAGGTTTCCCGAGATGAGTTAGAATTTGTCAAGATTAAGACAACAGAAGAGCGAGTAGAGCAAGCTGGCCCTCGAAAGTATTAGGTTTTAAGACGGAAGCCTTTGAAACCGCTTTTGATAATAACTTAATGCAGGAGCGAGAGAAGAGAGCTTCAACATTTAAGCATCCCACCCCACCTCTTTAGATTGGGTTCTTTTTGTTTATTCATACAGAGATGACAACAAAACTAAACGTCAACTTGTAAAGACTTTAATAAAAAAGGGCAAAACGCAATAGCGAGCGAAGCAAGCTTAAAATATTTGGTTGCTGCCTTGGAATGGTTAGTTTCTGTTGTGCAGAAAGCTAATAATTTATCAAATTTCCAAAAAAATGCAATTTTTTGATAATCTTGATGGGGTCATGACCCGTGTGACCGTAAAAATGTGACGTCACAAGTCTATTAGGGTTGTGGGCATGCCCACAGTGCCCACAACGGTGGATCCGCGCCTGCACTGAAGCCGATTTTAACGTAATTTACAAAAATCTTAAATACAGAATACTACCTAAAGATCGTTCAAAACCTCAACTTTTCGTTGGACAGTGTGATACATACGCACAAAATTAAGGGTGATAACGAAATCAGTTTTTATTCGTTTCAAACGCAGGCTGGATGATTTGATAAGGGCTGGCGGCCATCTTTATTCAATCTTCGCCACCTTTCAATTCGGGCCGGCGCGTGACTGGAATCCTGGACTGTTCCGTGGTCACCATACATTGTGTGGCGCGAGGGATATTCTTAGTGGGGTTGGAAATAGTATATAGGTAAGTGAAAATTATTATTATTTTTCCTACTCTTCCCCTATTCTTTTCTGATTAATTTCTTTGCGGGATCCAAGACAGTTAAATTGTTTCTCTAAGACTTATTGTAGTAGAGCTTCATTGTCTTGCGCTTTTCTGGTGTTCGTCGTCTACTGTTGATTCTGGCTTTCAGGAGGTGTAGTGGTTTGGGAACAGTGTGGCGGCCTTATCCAAAAAAAAGCAATAAAAATGAATGCAGTACCTGCCTTCATTTTTATTGCTTTTTTTTGCAGGGCACTATAGATAAGCTTTTGACGATTAGGTACTGACAGTCGTTTTAAGAGATATTCCGTACACAAATATTATATTTTGTGTCCAAAATTTTGTTAGTTTGCCATCCATCAACACAGTCTAGGGATATATAAGTTATTCTTGTATTTCAAGAAAACTGCGAGGTAAGGGTGAAAAGTGGCGCACCTTCAGTGAACTTAGTAGAACGGTCAGCAACAGAAGTAGCTTAAAACGGAGTTTTAATTATTTGATGTAGGTACAAGACTATAGCTACTATTTTTAATGTTTCTGAAAATTATTATTTACTTTTCAATAACTTGTTTGTAACGAGTAATCTAACAAGTTTTTATTAAAAAACATGCTTTGGAACTTTGAGTGGTGTTAATCTACTTCTGATGCTGACTGTACCTAGTTAATTTTCTTTCACATGGTGTAATAAAAGTGTATTACTGTTCCTAATAATAATAAGACACTTCAAAACTACTAATGATGCAACTTAACGCATTATTTAGTTGTTGGAATTTGATGTCTAGTGGATGATATTTTGCAACAGATTCCAAACATACTTTATTGATGGCCACAGTCGCTCGGACGGGCTCGTTCAAACTTGAGGCGGCCAGCCGAAGTATTAGGAAGTCAGCGTGTGGTGGAGATGGACCACTAGACCCGCGCTACGTGGCCAATACTTTACCGTATTTTGTTTTAGGAAACTATATTTTTGGTAATACCACTCTTGTCTTTGAGTTTTCTTCGCGAGGATTAGTCTGATAGGAAAAGTCAGCGCCATTTCGTTAAGCAATGACGTGTAGAAATATGTTAAAAAGATACTTGCAGAAATAAACATCATTATCATCATTGTAGGAAAACCATCGTTCATCGACATTCGTGTCATTAATCATCATCATCATCATCAGCCTATAATGTTCCCACTGCAGGGACTCAGGCCTCCTCTCAAGAGAGGGATGGGCTATAATCCACCACGCGGGCCCAGTGCGGATGGGTAGATGTCACGTATTCGAATTCTTTTGGTTCTAAGACATGCCGGTTTCCCCACGATGTTTTCGTTCACCGTTTTGAAAGCATTGATGAGCATGGTATTATAGTGTACTAAGTACAATGTCATAAGCTAAACGCAAATAACGATTTTTAACACATTTTTTAAATATTTAGGACCCTTTAATCAGCTGGAAACATTACACTTTAACCTGTTTGTAATTGCCCAACCCACCGTATTCACCCACAATGCCTCCATCCACATGTTATCTTCACCCGTAAGCGGTGGTGTCGGGTTTTTAAGGGTTAATACCCCCCGTTTTACAACCCCTAATTAATTTAACCGGAAACCTCTAAACGCAACCCAAGTTCTTAGCTAAAACGGAAAAATAGGCCACTTTTTCTTTTCGTAAGTACTAGAATTTTCTTCAGTTTTTTTTGTCTTTCTTAATTGAGGTTTTATAAAATTGTGATTTTTTACAAAGTTTGATGAAAAGGGTTCCTAAAATATTTCTTTTGAAGAAGTTCAAGGATTTCTGTCTTAGTGATTAATTGAAATTGTTGCCTACTTAGAGTTACATAGTCGAAAAGATTCCGTTCAAAGACCTTCATAACTAGACATACCTAAACCTAGTCGCCTAGATCTTTGATCTATAACGATGTGTATGTAACTTGTATGTGGGGTCGTTAGACCTTACTGCCCACACGATAAGAACATCGAGTGTACGTACGTATTATAAGTACAGATTTTGATGACGTAGCTGGTACGTATTATCCGGCTACTATACCAAGCTAGTAGGTAGGTACAGTTTAGACTGGATGAGCCCAGAACATTTGCTTTGAACCAACACCACGAGATGAGTAGTCAAATTAAATCAAAACATTGTCGGTCCAAATCTGCATAACTTAGTTCGCTAGATTAGTTAGAATTGAGGTGTTTTGGGGTAAGCATTATTACAGGTGTTATGGAAAAAAAGGTAGGTTCGTAGGTTCAGAAAGAATCAGAGTACTAATGAAATGTAGATAATACCTAGAATCTTCACAACAAATATTCAACGCTCCCTGCAGTGTCGAAAGCTGAAAATCAAGCAGCACACTTTAAGGTTTCATTTACGTAGGCAACATCGACACCTAAATGAAACTTTTTATAAAATCTAACTGAAAACATCAGTGAACACAGACATTGAATTCCCAGAAAAGTAATAAAGTTGGCGGAGCCTTGGGCACAGCTTTAAAGACCTAAGAAGCCGTATATTATTCAAACATAGTATTGATCAACCGCCTATAATTTTCCTACTGTTGGGACATACATAGTATTAAATTCAAATATTAAATTGTTGTCCACAAAACACCAACAGAGTCAATAAAGTATTAATGACATAAAAAAACCTTTTATAAACACATCGAACAATGAAGTGAGCTGAATGAAATCTTGATTATGTGTAAACACCTGGCTGTATGACGTAATGATTTTGCCACCAATGTTTATTTAATCTGTGGCAATACCACCTTCGTTAGCGGGCATGGGCGTTAAAATCGAACCAAGTAAGATATTACAGCAGTCCCTACATAGTTCTTTTGTCTATTATTTTGTATTCATCATCATCAGCCTATACCTAATGTTCCCACTGCCACTGCAGGGACTCAGGTGCGGATTGGCAGACTGATGTCACATGTGTTCCAATTTTTTGGTTCTAAGACATGCCGGTTTCCTTACGATGTTTTCCTTCACCGCTTTGAGAGCAGGGGTGATGAAATAAACAAATACACAAAGTAATGCGCCTGTCTGGGTTCACACGAATTGCTATTCGTAAGTCAGGGCCCTATAAGTTCTACCGTCAGTTCCACAGACGGGGTTGATGTTGTTGGGGCAGGTGCAAGTCTGCTGTTTGCAGGAGCCACCGTGGGGGTCGGTCATGATGTGGTAAAGGCCGTTGATGGCACATCTTGTGTTCTCACACTTAAAGTAACATTCGTTAGCGTATATCTGTCCGTCAGAGCCGCAGATAGACTTGCCAAACGGGGCGCATCGGCAAGGTATGTTTATGCACTCGCCGTGCCTCTTGACATGGAGGGCTTGGGACTTGTGCCCAACTTTGTGCGCGCTGATGCACTCAAGAACGCATTTGTTGGAATAGGTCTTGCCATCGCAGCCGCAGACTGGCTTGTATTCACGTTCGCAAGTGCAAGGGATGTATGCGGAGGACTGGTACGTAGCGGTGGCAGTGGCTACGGCAGTGGCGGTGGCAGTGCCACCTGCCGCAGATCCTGCTGCTGCGGCTGTGGCCGTAGCTGTACCGCCTCCCCGTCCACCAGATGCTGCTCCAACTGCTGAACCCGCGGGAGCACCATGATGCACCCCTCCCCCATATGCTGCTGCGACTGCTGCGGTTGCAGCAGCCGTCTCAGAGTTAGCCCAAACAATGTATGGTTGAAGGCTCGCAGCCAAAATCAGCAGCCCTAGAAGGTTAATGTTAAACATTATGAACAAAACAAGTTAAAATAAAAATAGTTATCGAAGGTTCTGATTTGGCCAAAGTTATAAGACATTTTCTTTTAATATACGAAAGCTAAAGAAAAATAAAACAGTTATTCATGATAAATGTTAAATCCATTTCAAACGAATTTCCCTGTAATATGATAGAATAATGATTGTAATTTTTGTCAAAAATTTAAGTAAAATAAATAACATAATAAAGAAGAGATATTTACTAGACCTGGTAAGACCTTCATGTCCTACTTCCAACTGCACTCAACACTGAGGGAATGCACCCTGATGAATGCGTTTTATATTTACCAAGTCTGTTTCACATGGCAATATATCAAACGATGTAATATTTATGACCGCAACAACAATACAAGCCCTGATTGGTACTATTGTAGGGAAAGACAATAAATTTTCGCGTAATGAAGTAAATAATGGAAAAGAAGACAATGATTGTGAAATTGAAGATTGTGTAATCAGTAGATAATGTAGGTATAAATGAATTAGTTTAAGCCAAATGATAGGTGAATGTTGTTATATGGGTAAGTTGTACATCATTATTTTAATAGAATTAGGTGAGCTATAATTCGTAGAAAAAGACCCATAACGATGCCAAAAAGCATTATTTTGTTGTCCCCGTCATTGTGGTTTTTTTTTTCTATCGGGATGATACCCGACAACCTTCTAGTTATATAGGTGGTAGGAGGTATATAGGTGTATATTGGTGGTCAAGGTTCCAAACTTTGTGAAAAACTCGAAATTAAAAAAAAACCACAAGTTAGTAATGTAAAGAACATTACTTGTAAAACCACGACCCTTATACTCAAAGTTTTCAGCACAGGAGTTTTGAGTGCATTGTCGTAAGTTACGACACACCTCAATGCAACGCAACCGTTATTTACATCAGCAAAACATGTCGTATCCTTAGTCTGGTGTACAAAATATCTGACCATGAAGAGTCTGTTTACACCTTGTGTACCGTATAACCATATTTCACAATCCTGATGTTTGCACAGTGCACAGATGTTTGTTTCAAAACATCTGGGTACTGTGCAAACATCTGGATGTAAAAAATTCCTATGCAACAGTAAACAGGTTGTTTAGATAAAGAAACTATGAAAAGGTATTTTTTTTCATGAGACGGAACACTGAAGCCGATTTTAACGTAATTTACAAAAATCTTAAATACAGAATACTACCTAAAAATAGTTCAAAACCTCAACTTTTCGTTGGACAGTGTGATACTGTATACGCACAAAATTAAGGGTGATAACGAAATCAGTTTTTATTCGTTTCAAACGCAGGCTGGATGATTTGATAAGGGCTGGCGGCCATCTTTATTCAATCTTCGCCACCTTTCAATTCGGGCCGGCGCGTGACTGGAATCCTGTGGACTGTTCCGTGGTCACCATACATTGTGTGGCGCGAGGGATAGTATTAGTGGGGTCGGAAATACTATATAGGTAAGTGAAAATTATTATTATTTTTCCTACTCTTCCCCTATTCTTTTCTGATTAATTTCTTTGCGGGATCCAAGACAGTTAAATTGTTTCTCTAAGACTTATTGTAGTAGAGCTTCATTGTCTTGCGCTTTTCTGGTGTTCGTCGTCTACTGTTGATTCTGGCTTTCAGGAGGTGTAGTGGTTTGGGAACAGTGTGGCGGCCTTATCCAAAAAAAAGCAATAAAAATGAATGCAGTACCTGCCTTCATTTTTATTGCTTTTTTTTGCAGGGCACTATAGATAAGCTTTTGACGATTAGGTACTGACAGTCGTTTTAAGAGATATTCCGTACACAAATATTATATTTTGTGTCCAAAATTTTGTTAGTTTGCCATCCATCAACACAGTCTAGGGATATATAAGTTATTCTTGTATTTCAAGAAAACTGCGAGGTAAGGGTGAAAAGTGGCGCACCTTCAGTGAACTTAGTAGAACGGTCAGCAACAGAAGTAGCTTAAAACGGAGTTTTAATTATTTGATGTAGGTACAAGACTATAGCTACTATTTTTAATGTTTCTGAAAATTATTATTTACTTTTCAATAACTTGTTTGTAACGAGTAATCTAACAAGTTTTTATTAAAAAACATGCTTTGGAACTTTGAGTGGTGTTAATCTACTTCTGATGCTGACTGTACCTAGTTAATTTTCTTTCACATGGTGTAATAAAAGTGTATTACTGTTCCTAATAATAATAAGACACTTCAAAACTACTAATGATGCAACTTAACGCATTATTTAGTTGTTGGAATTTGATGTCTAGTGGATGATATTTTGCAACAGATTCCAAACATACTTTATTGATGGCCACAGTCGCTCGGACGGGCTCGTTCAAACTTGAGGCGGCCAGCCGAAGTATTAGGAAGTCAGCGTGTGGTGGAGATGGACCACTAGACCCGCGCTACGTGGCCAATACTTTACCGTATTTTGTTTTAGGAAACTATATTTTTGGTAATACCACTCTTGTCTTTGAGTTTTCTTCGCGAGGATTAGTCTGATAGGAAAAGTCAGCGCCATTTCGTTAAGCAATGACGTGTAGAAATATGTTAAAAAGATACTTGCAGAAATAAACATCATTATCATCATTGTAGGAAAACCATCGTTCATCGACATTCGTGTCATTAATCATCATCATCATCATCAGCCTATAATGTTCCCACTGCAGGGACTCAGGCCTCCTCTCAAGAGAGGGATGGGCTATAATCCACCACGCGGGCCCAGTGCGGATGGGTAGATGTCACGTATTCGAATTCTTTTGGTTCTAAGACATGCCGGTTTCCCCACGATGTTTTCGTTCACCGTTTTGAAAGCATTGATGAGCATGGTATTATAGTGTACTAAGTACAATGTCATAAGCTAAACGCAAATAACGATTTTTAACACATTTTTTAAATATTTAGGACCCTTTAATCAGCTGGAAACATTACACTTTAACCTGTTTGTAATTGCCCAACCCACCGTATTCACCCACAATGCCTCCATCCACATGTTATCTTCACCCGTAAGCGGTGGTGTCGGGTTTTTAAGGGTTAATACCCCCCGTTTTACAACCCCTAATTAATTTAACCGGAAACCTCTAAACGCAACCCAAGTTCTTAGCTAAAACGGAAAAATAGGCCACTTTTTCTTTTCGTAAGTACTAGAATTTTCTTCAGTTTTTTTTGTCTTTCTTAATTGAGGTTTTATAAAATTGTGATTTTTTACAAAGTTTGATGAAAAGGGTTCCTAAAATATTTCTTTTGAAGAAGTTCAAGGATTTCTGTCTTAGTGATTAATTGAAATTGTTGCCTACTTAGAGTTACATAGTCGAAAAGATTCCGTTCAAAGACCTTCATAACTAGACATACCTAAACCTAGTCGCCTAGATCTTTGATCTATAACGATGTGTATGTAACTTGTATGTGGGGTCGTTAGACCTTACTGCCCACACGATAAGAACATCGAGTGTACGTACGTATTATAAGTACAGATTTTGATGACGTAGCTGGTACGTATTATCCGGCTACTATACCAAGCTAGTAGGTAGGTACAGTTTAGACTGGATGAGCCCAGAACATTTGCTTTGAACCAACACCACGAGATGAGTAGTCAAATTAAATCAAAACATTGTCGGTCCAAATCTGCATAACTTAGTTCGCTAGATTAGTTAGAATTGAGGTGTTTTGGGGTAAGCATTATTACAGGTGTTATGGAAAAAAAGGTAGGTTCGTAGGTTCAGAAAGAATCAGAGTACTAATGAAATGTAGATAATACCTAGAATTTTCACAACAAATATTCAACGCTCCCTGCAGTGTCGAAAGCTGAAAATCAAGCAGCACACTTTAAGGTTTCATTTACGTAGGCAACATCGACACCTAAATGAAACTTTTTATAAAATCTAACTGAAAACATCAGTGAACACAGACATTGAATTCCCAGAAAAGTAATAAAGTTGGCGGAGCCTTGGGCACAGCTTTAAAGACCTAAGAAGCCGTATATTATTCAAACATAGTATTGATCAACCGCCTATAATTTTCCTACTGTTGGGACATACATAGTATTAAATTCAAATATTAAATTGTTGTCCACAAAACACCAACAGAGTCAATAAAGTATTAATGACATAAAAAAACCTTTTATAAACACATCGAACAATGAAGTGAGCTGAATGAAATCTTGATTATGTGTAAACACCTGGCTGTATGACGTAATGATTTTGCCACCAATGTTTATTTAATCTGTGGCAATACCACCTTCGTTAGCGGGCATGGGCGTTAAAATCGAACCAAGTAAGATATTACAGCAGTCCCTACATAGTTCTTTTGTCTATTATTTTGCATTCATCATCATCAGCCTATACCTAATGTTCCCACTGCCACTGCAGGGACTCAGGTGCGGATTGGCAGACTGATGTCACATGTGTTCCAATTTTTTGGTTCTAAGACATGCCGGTTTCCTTACGATGTTTTCCTTCACCGCTTTGAGAGCAGGGGTGATGAAATAAACAAATACACAAAGTAATGCGCCTGTCTGGGTTCACACGAATTGCTATTCGTAAGTCAGGGCCGCCACCACTGGGCCACCACTGCTCCGCACCGCTTATTTTACATTATAGGGGATCTTTATTATTGTTGCTGAAAAGTAAACATAATTCAGAGGTAAAGTAACGGTGAAAAGACTATTCGGTGTGTGCCTGTTGAGTTGTGATGACTGCCTAATTGGTCTAGTGGCCGCAAGCGCGACTGCTGAGCGTGAGGTCCTGGGCTCACTTCCCGGGTCGGGCAAAGTGTTATTGGGTTTTTCCATCAGGGATTTATTTCTCAGTAACCGTAACGGAGCCTGGATTTATGGCCGGTTGATGGCAATAGGCTGGCTTCCCATTGCGCAGGACTTAAATATAACTGGCGAAATGTCGAATGTATTGCTACACTTCTACCTAACTCTTCGGAGATTAGAGGCGTAATGTTATGTGTGTGTGCAAATGCAAAACAAATCAAAACAGTCTTACAGCCATCTACATTCATACTCCACATTTTCCTCACTACACTTTCCTCATTCCTCCGCATCATATGCCCGTACCACGACAATCGATTACCACTCAACTTTTCAGCCACCGGCGCTACTTTCAGTCTTCCTCTTTTGTACTCGTTACTTATTTTACCTATTCGGATTACACTGCATCCCTTAGCATTCACAACTGAGACACATGTAATTATATACCTTTTATTTATCTCTTTTGCGACATATTTTGATCCATGTACGTTCGAACAACCCAATAAGTGTATACACTGAAAATATTGATAGCTTTTTTTTTATAAAATGTATCTGTACAATTATAAAAGTAAATGCAACTTAGCTGCCTGTATTGTTCGACTGTACTACCGTACATAAATAAGTATACAATATTATCATAATCTCTTCTATTACCTACTTTCTCTCGTATGCAAGGATCCTCTCACTAATTCAAGAGCACACGTTTGCGTCTATTACTCCCGCTGATAATTAACCGCGACCTACAAAGCGGACTCATAAATATTAGCTGATAACATATTCAGTGGCGGTATGATGATTGCCTCGCCCGGATTATGGGAGCAGCCTGATTAGGGCCGGATTCTCTGTGATTAGGAGGGCTATGGTTGTTGGTGATTGCATTTCTGGTTGGTTAATGGAGTGTGTGTGTAAGTACTCGTAAATGCGTATGGGCGTCGGCAGAATAGGAGGTTGTGTGTCTTCGTTGGTATAGTGGCTATAAGCGCGACTACAGATCTTTTGGTTCTGAGTTCGATTGCGAGGTTAGACTCAGTGTTATTCAAATTTTCATCAGGATGTTCTCAATAACGTTGTAGAGTCTGGATTTATACCCGGTTTACAAATTAAACATAACTGCAGGTGACACATCTGCCTTACTTCGAGTAGATTACACATGCCAATTATCAATATAACTTTGAAAACAGTACCTAAGTAATATAACAGTAGTGCTACACAGCCTCCAAGTTTCGTAGAATATTCTAGTAGATGTCATCTCCTTGCCACCTACACCATAATTAGCTACTTACGTTAATTTGTATTAGTACAATACGTATCCTATATTCCATTAGCGTAAGTTTTGCCAGGACGGCTTCCAAAGAAGTTCATAGAATGACGCAAAGTTGACGATCGCTGTTTGTTTTTATTAACACGCTTTTATTAGGTTGACCTGTATGTATGTATGTAACTATGTAATCAAATCTAAGAAAACTAATTTAACCATCTTCTAAAAATCGTAGCGTTATGAAAATTGGCAGTTGTATGTGATTTTGATGACAATACAATAACATGGTACTGTCGAGCTGATCTGATGATGGAGCCGGAAGATATGAACTGGAACTTCATGATGGATGATCGTATCATAGCCGTGTTTGGACTTGTTAGAAAGGTCTTGTAATGAACTTTGACCACGATTAGGTTTCAAGGTCTGAATACAATAATATGGTAATGTCGAGCTGATATGATGGAGCACACTGGCGGAGATGGAGAGGATGCGGGCTCATTCGTTTTTTATATATCATTCTAAAATTTCAGCTCGATCGGTGCAGAACTTTTTGAGTTTTAGAAGCGTACACAAACCAACATAACATTTTTATTTGTTTAGCGGCACTCCAAAAACGACAACAGCGCCATCTGTGACAAAAATGAACAACTAACATCCTAAATCACGCAGTTAAAGCTACCCGCGTCTTAAGACTATCCACCAGCTATTGCGAATCTTTTTAAGGTCATGGCTATCATATAGTGTCCATAAATAAACTGTCAATTGGAGGTCAATTGGTTTTGGTTTGGTACATTTTTTTTAAACTTACCATTTGTCAATTATTTGATGGACACTATAATATTATGATAGCCATTGACATTTAAAAGATACGCAATAGCCCTGCTGGACACCAGACGTAACACCCGTCTGGTCCAAGGATCGTTCCATATTTTTGGGGAATAAAGAACTTCTGACAATCTGTTCCTCAAACCTACTCCCGAACTTGTATAAAATGGACATAATAATATGCTCTATTAAAATAATTGATTAGTATTTATTTGTCATCTATGGATACGGCATTTAGTGTTTGTAGAATTTAAAATTGTAAAAATAATATTTTTTATTTTATTCCGCACGGGCAAACAGGCAAGAATATTTTGTAGAATTTATTTTATTATTCGAATGTATTTTAAAATATTTCACACGGCTGTGTTCTACTAAAAGCATGTAAAAAATAGTCTGATTAATTCCAGAAATAACCGCACGTTTCAGTGCTGTTTCGCTAGTCGATCGCGAGCTCTGATACAGTTGGAACATCATTTATGTATGAGAACTCGATGCGTATGCAAATGTTCTCAATCTGTGTTCGAATTATTTTCAACTAGCTTTTGCCTGTGGCTCTGCTCTCGGAGAGATCGGGAATTATTCTATGGGAACGTCGTAGCGGGATGTACTGTGTATTATTATATGTTATAACATAATATTTCACTGGGGTAAAGGGGGGGTAAAAGTATGCCTTCATTTCATACAAAGCCGTTCATCCATTAAGACGTGAAAGGTTCCCCGTCGGGGCTGTGGGTTGTTCGAAAGAGATACCGCGGCCCCGGTGAACGAACGACGAAGAAGGTACATGGGTGGTTTTTAGTCAGTAGAAGTCCGACACTCCATTTCGCTCTGCCCAGAGCGGGAGGGGTTATTTGATGTTTTCCCAATCCCCAAAAAAAATAAAAAAAGACGTGAAAGGTAACAGACAGACAGATCCTATCCCAAGGTATGGTATTATGGAAGCATGATTCACTGAAAGCATAGTTTGTGAAAAAATTATGGTTAACGATTGAAAATAAATTAATGTTTTAGTCATAAATGTCCGGGAATATACAAAACAAATGACAATCACGGAAGATATCCCGTAAGTGACATTTTAAATATAGTTATGAACCGTGAAAGCTTCTAACAGTATTTTGATGAATTTCAGCATTTACGTATTTGTCTGTTTTGTGTTAGGTAGTGTGTTAAAATAAATGTTTGACTGATAAAGAAATATTTTTTAGAATCTAAACGAAAACCACGTATTTATTTATTAAAATGTTACCAGCCATTCACGAGTAAACTTGTTTTCGTAGGATTTCAATTGCCTCATGTAAATCGAATCTAACATACGAGCTCCTAAGTCAATCAACATCAAAGAGAAAAATCCCCGTTCCTACCTTCATTGATCTATGTTCAAACATACTCGGGCGAGAAAAATATTCTTTGAAAGTCGATTTAGACCCTAATGAAGCCACAGCCTAAAAAACTTCCCCACTTTCGGTAATAAGAAGGAAAACGATTTCACAAAGTCGTTCTGTATAAATCCAGTTTGTGGATGTACAGTCACCTGCAAAAATGCATGGACAATTCAGAACTAAAATCGTGTGAAGCGAGAAATGACGCTGCCTAACATTAACTCGTTATCGACTATAAAAGTTCACAGGAAAACGGACACTAAAGTATCCATGCAATTTTGCAGGTGGTGGTATACTTTGGGATCCATTTATTTATTGTTGGTGTACGATGCGAGCATTTTTATACGGAAAGTTCTGAACTGCAAGCAGTGAGGCAGGTCAGGATTTGTAGTGTAGTCTATTCGGGACTCCTTGGAGCTTTAGTGATGGGATTGAAGATCGCTGCTACTTGGGAATGCAATAGGCAATGCATTCCTCGGAACAGACTATTGTCTGGGAGTAAAATCTTTATAAGTACCTGTAGACTAAAGCCTACATCGGTGGCACATACCTAATAGCTTTGATCCGTATTATCTGTGTAATAGTTTGTGTTCAAAGACAATAACAGAATCATAATTTTGTAAGTAGCAAGCTGTGGACCTATGGCTTTTCAGATCTGAAAAAATTACGAACTTCCATGAAAACTTTCGTCCCCAATTAAACCCTCTGGGGACTGATTTCTTAAGATTCCTTTCTCAGTGCTCGCTTACGAAAACTGTATACAACTGTATATAATATAACTGTATATACAATTATACATAACTGTATAAAACAAAACGCCTGTGAAAAAATTTCTGCGGTACTTAGTAGCAGCTCAGGTATTGGGTAGATAGTATCACCTTTGGTTTTTTTTTAAATATTATTCGTGTTTTGTTCAACGTCAAAGGAGGTTAAAAAAAGAAGGCAGTTATAATCTCAGTACATAATTTTTTTATAAGTCGTTTAAAAAAGACGCAGTAGGATATTTATTTTCTCTGCCTATCTTAAACACCATTCACAACCAACCAATACCAAAACTCCATACTCAAACGGCCATTTAATTAAACAGAAGAAATCTACAACGCATACCACCACGGGCGTCCCATCCCTATAATATTATTATTCGCGTCGGGTCCTACCGGGTTGATATTATAACTTCGGCGATATATTCCGCAGAATTCATGGCCGTACATTCTTGAGTCGGCGAGTTTGTGAAACAAATTATTCTTCAAGTTAACTCTTGCGAAACTATGGGACGAGTCGGGATGACAAAGTTCCGGGCTTAGATTTTATATGGTTTGTTGCTTTTTGTTATTAAATTGTTTAGTTAGTGGGAGTTCGGGACGGTTATAAGGATCGTTTGAAATTTTTAAATTGATTGTGATTTTAAATAATTAAATTTTTAAATAGAGTTCGTCAGCTTACGAGCTTTTGGGATTTATTTACAAATCCCATTTTTCCTATCTATGTGATGAGTAATCAATTCTTTAAAGTGATAGGGGGAACTAAAAATTTAATTAATTTCCCTAGTTAAAATATTGAATCAGTTGAATTAGGGGGAACTAAAATATAGAATTTGATACATAGGTACTATAATCTCATGCCATTTTTCCATGAATAGGCAGACCACAGAACGCCACATTACATACTCTTTTTCTCTCGTCCACATTCATACATCTGGTTCTAAGAAATTACGTGTGTCGATAGAATAGTGTTGCTTGAGCAAAACTTCTTGGAGTCATTTAATTGTCAAACTTATAAAGGGACAGGTTAATTATATAAATATGGTAGGCATTAGAATGCTTTCCAGAAAATTAAAACCTCAATTTCGGTATACATTATGAAAAGAAAGAAGCCCAAAATTTTAAACCACACCATTAAATTTTACAAAAGCCCCTTCTACCTCAGCGAATCCACAAAAATTACACGTGCATACCGCCATCTTTTTACATCCTATCATATTTCTAAAGTAAGCACCGTTACGCAAGTCCCAGATTTTTGCACACACGACAAAACATCGCACAAAAAGGTGGAAAGGCCTCCACAATGCCTGGCATGCAAATATTTTACACCAATAAGGGAAACATTCGTGGCAAAGTAAAAACAATAAGCTTTAAAAGGGGCAGGCTCGGTTACGAACAATTTATGCTAGGGAACCGGGCCACGGCTCCACTGTATAATTTTTGTATGAACTTGGCCCTCGCGCTTCCGTGCGTCCTGCAATCTTTATAAACGGAAGCAGCGGTTATTTTTTTAGGGTAATATGCGTGGTATTAAATACGAGCCCTTTGAGTATGTCTTGTTTGTTCTGATATTTTTTTTTGTTGGTTTCAGTGAGCGTCTAATGGTTTTGGGTTACCTTGAGTGGGATACGTTTATTTTTGGTCGTGTCTAAATTATGAACAGGTTTTTAATTGAGGTCTGTTATTTTAAAAGCTTATTTCCAGAAGTGAAATTTTAATTCAAAGGTCAGCTAAGCATACCTACGCTTAAAAAAAACATGACAATATTTATAATCCCCAAAGGGTTAGGCAGAGGTGTAGGTACTCGTACTAAATAGTTCACCCATTTTTCACTAGTTAGGCTTTTTCCGTGGGATTTCAACTGTGAACAGCAAGAAATGCCGGAAAGGAGTACAAGCCAGTATTCATTTGACCACAATCTAAAAACATATAAATCAATATCAAACCCACAACCACAATTTATAGCGTCTTTACTCGCCCATCAGGTCTAACACAATAATTCACATGTCTACATTCACATTGCTCCAGGAATCGATTCAGGCTCCAATCGGTATCAATCGGCGATGCGATACAGAATGCAAGGCGATGGAGGGGAGGTGGGGGTGGCAGAACGCAATATATTGCCCCGCCGTGATTTAGCTAAAATATAATTCGATTTGTGCGAGCAATAGGTTCCGGATACGGCGTGACTTTTCAAATGTTAAATGGATTAGGAATCGTGGATGAACTGGCGTGTTTTTGTTGCTTCAGTAATTTTAGGTATACTATGACATCACACTTTTACTGCCGAAGGGTAGAGCAGAGTGCACCAACCACCACGTTAGTACACCCACATTTCGCTAGTTATGTTAGTCTCATTTAATAGAGGCTATTGCCATCAACCTGGCACAGACCCAGACTGACTGTATTTCGTTACTCCGAAGTTCGAAATACCGAAGTACGGTATACAGAAAGTTTGTGAGTCCGAATTACGTTAGTCAGAATCTACGCTACGACGAAGTACGGTATTCAGAATGTTCGTTACGCCGATGTACGTTACTCCGAAAGTTTGCTACTACGAAGTACTGTACTCAGAAGAGACTCTGCGTGGTTGCTACCGAGAATTAAAAAAAAAAAAAAAAAAAAAAAAAAAAAAATACTTTATTTCAGACCTTGATCCATATGATGTTAGTAATACACACTAATAATAATAATTAATAGTGGACATATCAATGGTGGACACACACAATAACGCTTCGCCTGACCCGGAAAACGAACCCAGCTTTACAAGTTCTGCAGTCGTGCTTGCGACAACTAAACTAACGAGGCTTTCTACATAGGTTTATTGTGGTGGATTACGGACCACTCCCTGGTTTCTTAGTCTGGAATAATTTACAGAATAGTCTTGTCTATTTTGCTGTGTCGATCTTCACATTCTAACCATAACAGTCATCCTCTGCTCGGTCTAGAGGCATGAAATATAATAAGATCACTTTTTTAATGAAAGTGAAAATTAAAGAAGGAATGTTAACCCTGTTAGAATATCCATTTACGACAAAGTTTCATAGATACTGTCATCACAGCATTTTTCACTTCGAGCAAGCTTCTGAAACTTTGTAATTGGCTAAGGTAAACCTATCGCAACCTATTGAGGTTAACACAGGCCCTATGTCAAGTCATCAGCATGTTTTAAATTCTAATTAAAAGTCAAAAACAACACGTAGGTACCTACCTGTCCCAAAAACTCCACGTATACCCAGAATCCATTGGAATAGTTAAGTTTGGTATAATCGAAGTATTTTAATTAAACGGTGCGAGTTCCAATCTGATGGGCAACTTTATTCATTATGTTTGTCACTGACAATTTCGAGTGGCGCGAAACTTTCCGTGTCACACATACTTTCGATCTGTTCAGTACCTTTTATTAAAAGTTTTTTTTTTGCGTTAAATGTTTTAATGCGTTTTTACCTTTATGAATAGTGATATTGTCATAACATTAGGTACATAGTATCCTGTAATTCGTGAAGAGTTAGGGAGAGGTATACTCATCAGTACCTACACCCACATTTCTAGCTCTGCACGTGCCCAAAACTTGCACGTACTGACGGAAAATTATCATTGAGCAATCAAAAATCAAATAAAAAATGACAATAGTAAATAATCATTAGCCCTACGTGTGCCGAACGTAGATCCACGCGAGACACAATGACTTTTTAATTGTGTCTATGTTAATGGAAAAGTGTGTAATCCGCCATTGTATACATTTCCTAGGAAATGTGTACAATTCCTAAAATAGATAGGAAATCTATGATATATTTTGTAATATGCACTTTTTCTAGGAAATAATGTACATTTCCTAAATAGCAATCGAAAATGTATAACATTCTTGCTGTTTGTAAGTATAACGGGGATAGTCCTCCTCTGAGTAGGTACGTACTGAGACTCGACATACCCTGCGAACCCGCTACTAGGAAAACTCGCTCTTGCATCCAAGAGTGAGAGAAGCGAGCTCGGCTCGGGTTATTTTTTTTATACCACGCAGAAGTAGCTTTGTCGCAGTCGCCAAAGCTCCTTTCTGGTCTGGAGGTCCTTAATACACACATTTCCTAGTATCATCTCGGAATTGTATTCAATTCCTAATTGTGTACAATTCCTAGGTTTCATACATTTCCGGTAACATCTATATATACTCGGCATTTGATGAGTTAATCATTCAATGGTATACACGGAATGGTAGGTATAAGAATAAATTATATCATAACGAGGCACTTTTTTTTTACTTGAGACTGCCTACTCTTGACCTCAATCTTGTCCTAAGGGCAGAGATGAGGTCGACGATGGAACGAGCTAACCCAGAAGAAAGCTTTCCGGTTTTTAAGCCACATCTTAGCATTAAACACGTCTCTAATCTTCGAAGGGTAAGGTGGTGGTGGAGGTGTACCTAATAGTGCACTCACATTTCGCAAATAATGTTGAAACGGTATTTGTAAAGTATATCAGTATGTGTTCTACTTGAGAGCTCTTAAAAGATCTACCCACAAAGGGGCGTTTGACGTTGATAGATTTTACATAGGCTATTGCCATCATCGGGCACAAAAACCAAAATCACACCAAAACACTTGGCCCGTCCCATGACCAAACCCCGGACCTCATATTCAGTAGTCGCACTTGGGTCCACTCGATCAAGGCAGTCTCAAACATACATATTATCATCCACGTGAACGAAGTCGAAGGCATCAGCTAGTTCAATATAATATAACAAAATAAAAAACACTGAAAAGAAATTTGAAAACATTTATTTGAATGCTTCTAAAATACAATACAGTACGATTTATGAGACGGCACTACGAAACAGCGAATAATATAAATTCATAATAACGTAAGATAAATGTTGTTGTGACCACACATGAAGTTTTGTGAGCACTCTGTATAAACAACAGGCCGTTTATTTCTAAACCTAATTTATTCCATGTCCGACACGACCGCGAAACTTTATAAAATAACATCTCGCTTGTAATCCGTGAAGAGTTAGGCAGAGATGTACCCAGTAGTACACCCAATTCCTCGTAGATACAGCTATGTTAATAATAGTAATAAATAATAAAGTAAAAAATAATGTTAATGATAATTGAATATGAATGATTGATGTTATAATAATTTAATAATGATTCTAATTGCATGATAATTTGATAACTTGACACAAATAATTGTAAGGAAATAATTTGCACGCTTGCATGCAGGCAGTATACATTGACTTTTGGGACATAAGATCTTTCCTTGTTATTTTTATGTATTTTCTTGCAAATAAATAATTTTGATTTTGATTTGATTTGATTTACGAACCTCTCAATTCATCATTCATCATCAACATAATTATTTAGTGCACAACTGTACTTATCGTGTATCTAAGAAGAATAGCTGTACCGGATTTTAAAAAGTGTATCTTACAGGAACATAAGTGAATAATTTCCAAAAGTGTCTCTACAAGGAAAGTGTATCTACGAGGAATAATTCCACAGAAAGAGAGCGGAGAAGTAGGAAAAACATTATTTCCACTTCCCTCCATATCAGGAGAAGACAGAACAGAACAAGGCCAATAAGGGGGCGAGTCTGTTGCCATCAACCGGCGCCAATTCCAGACTCTGTGGCTGATACTGAGAAATTCCTAATGAAAAACCCAATAACACTATGCCCGATCACACCTCATACACAGCAGTCGCTCATACGACCATTACACTAAAGAGGCAGTCTGCTCTTATTAAGTAACAATTAAGAAACACATGTTTCAGAAAAAACTCCATCTGGTAACACAGACAAAGATGGGTCATCATCATTCTCTTGCCCTTATCCCAATTTATTTAGTGTCGGCGCAACATGTCTTCTCCTTCCATAACGTGAGACACTCCTTTCTTACCATATCATTCTTAACACAGTCCATTCATCGTTTCTTTGGTCTTCCTCTACTCTTATACCCATCCACACTCATATTCAGAACCTTCCTCACGATAGTTTCCTCATTCCTCCTCATCACATTCCCATACCACGACAACCGCTTTCCACACAACTTTTCGGTCACTGACGCCACTTTCAGACTTCCTCAAAGCAATATGGGCACACGTAGTGTAACTTTAAATTTTAATGCAAGTATGGTGCAAGGAGCCCTTATTAATTACCTATAGCATGCAAACCAAAGTGAAAATAAATTTTCTAAATCCGCGATATTCGGTTCAACTCCGTTGTTTCTGGCACTGCCTCAGTATAGTATGCCCAACGAAGTGCAGGAGCCCTAGCAAGGTTAGGATACTGCAGCCGAAGAACACGCTAAACATTCCACCTATTTGAGCTGCAATAAACAAAAATATGCTTTACTCAAAAGACAGTACATCGAAATCACAATATAACATAGAAACATCAGTATTGTAGGAGTTAAGCAAAATACACTAATATTAAATCTGCATTTTTCCAGTTATGTGTTTCATCATCATCCATAGCCCGAGTTCATCCTCTCCTGAGTATAGGTCTCTCTTTGCTTGTGCCATGCTCCCAGCCTCATTCAAGATATTTCCGCAATGGCAACTATATCATTTGTCCATCTTGTTTTGTGTTTAAGTCCTATATTATAGGGGTAAACCTATTGCCATCTACAATTTAGACTGCAAATGGCTGCTACTGAGAAATTCCTAAACCGACTTCAAAAAAAAAAAACACGAAAGAGTGAAACTTTTAGAGTGATTATTTTTCACTTTTTCGTGTTTTTTTTTGAAGTCGGTATTATTTTTTGTTAAAAAGTTTTTATTTTTCACTTTTTAGTGGTTCACAAATGTTGTCACATGTAAGTTCACAAATGTTCATGAGTCATAATGTGGACAATGTAGTTTTTTTTTGAGTTTTGTTGAACCGCTTGTCCGATTTCGATAAAAAAATATATGGGACCATTCGGAAAGTACCTACACCCTTTCCAACAAAAAAAGAATTTTTAAAATCGGTTAGCAAGTGACGGAGTTATGCCCGAATAAACATAAAAAAAAAACAAACATTCGAATTGAGAACCTCCTTCTTTTTTTAGAAGTCGGTTAAAAATTTGACTTGGAAAGCGAACCCAGGATCTAAAGCTCAGCAATCAAGAAATTTCTGCAAAATAATTTAGACCATGTTTGTAGATCAAGATATAAAACTTACAGAACAGGTCAAAGGAGGCGAAGTACGACCATCTCTCCAGAGTAGGCCGCTTGCGACTCTGAATGAACACCCTCACCACACTCACTTTCTTGTAGTCCAAGCCGTTGCTGTGGTAACAAAAACAATTCAGAGGTTATTCACCGCGGAGATCAGGTGGCCTACTATATATAACGTCTTAATGCAGTATTGTTTTAATCTTATTCCAGAGTGGGAGAGAGATGGCGCTACACGTCCTCTATAGCTCCGTCTGTTTCCCACATTAAGAGAATACTGCTTTAAGACCTCATGGGAACTCCCTTGCACTCTGAAATGGGTAACTACAATACTTTCATAAATTATTATGCTTTGTGACTGAGACTGTAGCTTCAGCGTCTTGTTTCAGGTAACTCAAAAGCAAATTGAACAACAATAAAAATGTGTAGTACTTGTCGAAACAAGTACTACAAGTTTCTTTTGTTATCCTCTTTTATTTCATGCTGTTGGGCAAAAACCTTCCTATTGCTCACCAAACCTGTCTGTCTTGTACGAAATCTAGCCGTTTATTACTATTATTTCTTCCAGGCCTCTTATTCACAACACTTCAATTCGATTTCGATTTCGACAAGTCTTATGTCTATCTCGCTAACTTTCGTTTTGCCAAAAAAACTTAAACATAGGTACCATCTATAAAAAATACGAACCAATTTAACGGTGTCTGTTGATCCGTTTCGTCGGCTGAAACATGTTATACTTACTAAAACGGGTCTAAGGTCTTCACAGAGTCGTCGAGCTCAAAACTGGCTGCTTTAACAGTGGTCTTCTCCACGTCACATGTGTTAGGACAGTCAGAGGTGCTACCAAGTGCGACTGCAAATACAGATATTAGAAGAGAAGAGATCATAATAAGAGCAACGGTACGATGCTACTCCGTAAACGGCTCACAAAGTATATGAGGGAGCAGATTCTTTTTCTGATTGATAAACAGTCCGTTGTAAAGACATACTTTACTCATACTTTCAATTTTGGACCTAGGTACAGTCAGTCCCCAGCATTAATTGACCCCTCTTCTCACACCACTTGTCTTGCTCTCTTCTTTATACGAAGGGTCAGGTAACGCTGGGCACTGACAAAGGCTGCAACTACCAAGTACCGATTGGGAGTTGAACCGTCATGGCTAGCTATCAACCGTCGATGTTACGGACGTTACTGATACTTAGAATATCCATGGGGAATCATTTGTTTGTCAGTCACTCATTTGTGAATAGCGTAGCTGTGGCCTAGTGGATCAACATGATCTTCATTACAACCCGGAATCTCCCACTACGGGATATAGGGCCTACTCTTTCTGCGGCTACAGTTTTCGTTTCTCTACGTCTCTTATCCAAGTGTTTCTTGCGTTTTTTCCGTTATTGTTAACCCAGCGTGAGTATTGATGGTCCTGGTTTCTTTGGGCCATCCTTGGCTACAAAAATGAAGGTACCTAATTTAGTCTTGGCCTGCTGTGTAGTAGTATTACTCACTCAAGGCGTGTTCGGAGCACTGCAGCATTGCCGCTCGACATCGGCTGACTCCCGGCGGCTTCGGATGGTTTGATCGAATACACTTACATTTATCCAAATGGTTTGCCATCTCTTGCTCTAATGTACAGTATTTTCTGGAATTATTACGATTACGTCAAATTATTAAAAATAAGGTTCTAAAGTAATTTAATTCAATCATGATTCGAAAGATTGTGTCCATTTCTTTTATAACATCTGTATCAACAGTCGACTCACCGTTTACTACTTTTCTAGAGCAGCTATATCATTAGTTAATCACAATAATCCTGATAGATATTTTCAAATTATGGCCAGAATTCATCCATCCAAAATTAATCATCCGTGGAGACCGTGAATCGACAAGAGTGTTAGGTGGGTCGCGCTCAGGCAGGGTAGAGCAACGATCTTCGCAGGAGGCTGGCAGTAGTTAAATAGGAATTGCCGAGAATCGAGCTGACCCATCCAGCAGTGGACTGCTTTAGGCTGATGATGACTTTGAGGAGCATCTTTAAAATGCAACAAAAAATTTACCTGCTATACACCGGGAAGTACTTCAACTTGTCGGTAGACATATTACATTTCCTCAGCGCTGGTCTGAGTGACCTCGCTCCGAGTGCTATTTGGTTGGCCCTGGTGTAGAAGGCGATCCACTGCTCGGAGCCAGGGTTGAGGGCTGTGCCGTTCATTGATACGTCTACGAAATGTTGGCTTACGAGGGTTGCCACCTGAAAAGGTTATGAAAGAAAACCTTTGAATTTGGTTTTCTTTTAGTTGTTTTATGAGCGTTGATGTAGACCTTGGCGTCACTTGTTTCCAATACCCTCGTCCGTACTGCCTCGTTGGTATAGTGGTAGCAAGAGCGACTGCTGTGCATGAAGTACCTACGGGTTCGACTCCAAGGTCAGGTAACGTGTCAATGGGTTTTCCCGTCAGGAATTTCTCAGTAGCAGCCATGGAGTCTGGAATTCTTCTTATCGTGTGGGCAGTAAGGTCTAAAGACGTGGGGTCGTTAGATCTTAGACACCCTAGTGTCAGAGTTTCTAAAAAAGTGTCAGAGTTTTGGTTTCGTAATGATGCGTTTGGAAGTTGGGAGCGTGCAAAACAGGTTTGTTTCAATTATTCTCCCGTTTCATTTATTTAATACCATAGTTTTTTGTTCCGTTCTGTCTTGCACTTTTCACCATTTTTATTTATTTATTTATTTATTTTTCTATTTTTATTTTATTGCTAAGTTTTCTTATTTGTAAGTATTATTATTATACATCTATTTCATATATCTAAGTATCTACTCAGACACATACACACTTGTAAACAAGGGACTAAAACTGTTTTACTTCCGTTCCATCACCATTTCAGGGCCAGTTGAAAACCAGCGTCGGGCACTAGCTGCTCGGCAGTTTGCTGAACTGGTCCTATTTGGCGCAGCCGTGAGATGCACACTCTTTTTTTAACCGACTTCAAAAAAGGAGGAGGTTATCAATTCGACTGTATTTTTTTTTTTTTTTTTTTTTTTTTATGTTTGTTCGCTCATAACTTGCGACTGGGTGAACTGATTTTCATGATTCTTTTTTCATTTGAAAGCTGGTGCTTCCCGTGTGGTCCCATTGTCACCATTTCAATATCTGATGATGGGATCTTGTAGAAATCGGGGGAACTCTTCAATAAATAACAGCAGATTAACCGCGATTGTTGCTATAGCATATCTAAGCATTGTTTACGCCATCACACAACATAATATCACGCCTGTACTCACTACAGAGGTTATAAAAACTATTTGGTGAACATATTCTAATGAAGAACTTCGGAGATAGACAACGGAACTCCTCAATAAATGATAGCAAATGGACTGGGATTGCTGAAATCTCATGTCTGTCTATTGTTTACACCAGTTAACATCACGCCGGTACGTTGTGAAGGGGTAAGCACATGTGAACCACTAAAAAGTGAAAAATAAAAACTTTTTTACAAAAAATAAAACCGACTTCGACAAAAATAACACACAAAAAAGTGAAAAATAAAAATCAGCTTCTGAAGTCGGTGGCAAAAACAAGAAATCAAACAAACAAAAGTCACCGACTTCAGAAGCTGATTTTTATTTTTCACTTTTTTGTGTGTTATTTTTTTTTGTGTTTGTTCATTTTATTTTTTATTGTTTGTTGTGTGCACTTGTGGCATATTGTGCTAAATAAATATGTTTTCTTTTTTTTTCTTTCTTTCTAAACCGCCGCAAGGGCCTCTGACATGGTTTGACGACCGCCATTTGGCGGCCGGGACCACCGGCTTATACGTGCCTTCCGAAGCACGGAACCATCTTTTTATCAGACAATCAGGTGATTCAAGCCTGCAATGTCCTAACCAAACTGGAAACAACTTCACAAAGTATGCTTCCCGTGGGAATCGAACCCACGACCACCGGGTCACAAGGCAAACGCCTAAACCACTCGACCACGGAGGCAGTTAGTCTGGAATTGTGCCCGGTTGATAGCAATAGGCTCCTGGCTCGCTTCCTATTAGGTACATGGGATTTGAATATAACTGGCGAAATGTGGGTGTGCTGTGTAATGACTACCATCGTGTACTGGTGGCATGGTCTATGCCACTTCTATATAAATAAAAAGAGAAGTCCTGACTGACTGAGTGACTGACTGACTCATCAACGCCCAGCCCCAACCCTTGGACCTAGAAAGCTGAAATTTTGGACAGAGGTTCCCTTTATAATGTAGACAAGGAATAAGGAAGGCTTTTTCGAAATTCAACCCCTAGGGGACATATATAGGGGATGAAAGTTTGTATGGAAAATCGTCATTTTCACGCGGGCGAAGCCGCTGGCAAAAGCTAGTCTTTTATAAGAATTCTCCGCAATCGCTGACGCAAGACCTCAAGAGCCGTGTTTGACAAGAGTTAACGGTCAGCCTCTTTTAAAGATATAAAAAATTTTGTTCGTCTAAGTTACTTGTACTCCTCCAACGGCTTCAATGATGTCATTATCTTTAGGTAGATATGCGTACTCACCCACTTATAAGAAAGGTCGACGGTGGTGGGTTTCTGGCTCTGGTTGACGGCTATCATCAGACCGCTGCTGTGACCGAACACTTTCGTGTACTTGTGGTCTTTGACTTGAGTTGCTTTTATGTCTGATCCATGTTTTTCCATTTCTCTGAAGTATACAATATGTTAAAAGATTTTAGCATCGATATTTATTAAACAGGCTTTTTGTGTTAATTAAGAAGTGGCTTATTTATTGGGTTCATAAATACCTACTAAGTTGTGGACTAAGTAAATAATTCCTGTTTTTAAAAGTCCTCCGCCGCATCTGTCTGTTTGTCTGTTCGCGATAAACTCAAAAACTACTTCACCGATTTTCATGCTGTTTTCATCAATTAATAGAGTGGTTCTCGAGGAAGGTTTCAGTGTAGGTATCATTTGACGCGAGCAAAACCACGGGCATCAACTAGATAATAACAAATTATGACGGTCACAACCTCAACTCTGAGCGCCGAGCTTAGCGTTGAAAATACAACATAGCATTTAGAAACTCATTTAATAATTTATTGTTAAAACGTTCATAAGAATTTTCTAACTAAAATATTGCCTTGTTTGAAAACACGTCTTACAAAGTAGTATTTGCCCGAACCCGTATCTGCACAATTAATAGAACGTTTAACTTTCTGTAGGCACATGTGCGTACCACTCACTTACTTTGCAAAGTTACCGAGTTGTTACTCGTAACTCCAGAGAAATTAATATTTCAAGATGAAACTAAATTGAAGATATTAATATTCGTAAGTTTAAATCTTAGAGGTAGTCTTCCTGTATAGACAACTTGGTAAATCTTCTTCTTCTTAGCGTGTGGACATTAAGGTCTCACAACCAACCCCACACACCCTACTGTCAGAGTTTCTAAACCGCCTCTGCTGCTGGCGGCTGATATGGTTTGACGACCGCCATTTGGCGGCCGGGACCACCGGCTGTACGTGCCTTCCAAAGCACATGCAATCATGTTTTTATCAGACAATCGTGTGATTCCAGCCTACAATGTCCTAGCCAAACTGAAAACAACTTTACAAAGTATGCTTCCCGTGTGAATCGAACTCACGAGCACTCAACCACAAGGAGGTAGACATCGCATGGAGTAAATATTTACTTGTGACACGCATAATCATCTTAAGCTTCAGATTCCCGATAAGCGCTTCAAAAACGGCCCGAAATATAAGACCACAAACGTATTTGTGGTCTTATTTCAAATTAGTATGGTCCAATCATAGCCAACATTAAGACGTCAAAATACCGCAGTATGCGTTCAAAAACTGCGTAAATAACCACCGTAACACCAAGGTTTTAGAAGGAATATCTTTTTTTCGGTAATTTAATATCATTATATGCTTTTTCATAATATTTAAACATAATTAAACCGTAAATATAATTAAATCAGCGAATATTATAATGGTTTGGCCAATGTTTGCTACAACGCACCAACTATTGTATCATGTTCTTGAACAGGGAACGCTAGTTCCGCAATAGAATAAGCACGACATTGTACACAAAATGCTTTTAACCGTATTGCTTAGAGTTTAAGTTTCATTTTAGAATGAATATTAATGTACTGATGACATTTTACTTTAGAGCGACATTTAAAATGTTTTGCTTCTAATCTTTCTCCGATGAAAGGGCTTAAATAAATATACTTTACAATGATAATTAAACGTTATGTTTAAGTGTTAAGGTTTATAATCATCTGAAGCTGTTAATAATATTGAACTTTTTTCTAAGATGTTATGTAGATGTTTACGTGTGTGCAAACGTGGCCACTTGAGCGACTTAGTTTTGTTCCTGATGCTTAATCTAGTACTATTATTGATCGAAGATCTTAAGGTATTTTATTTCTATTCGGAAATTATTTGTTCCAGCTAAACTATGCGCAAATGGTGAATATTACCTAAATTACCCCTAACATTGTTAGGAAAGGCTAGGCAGATAGGATGAATCCACACAAGATCTAACATAATCAATCGCAAAGAAAACCCAAAAAATTCGAAGACATGTGACTTCTGCCAACCCGAAATGGGCCCGCGTGGTGAATTATAGCCCATTCCTCTCCTAGAGAAAAGACCTGAGTCCTTGCAGTGGGAACATTATAGGATGATGACTAATCGCAAAATATTCCTGTTGTTGTGTATATTTTTTGGTTTATATCCAACTACAAGAGCAATAACGGGTTGGAAAAACCAAGGCAACTTACTTTCTCAAGGATCTTCCGTTGTAAACGCAGCAGAATCCATCGCCGGTAAATTCCATCCGAAATAACTCTGAGCAGTTGATCATGTAGCGGTTCCAACGGCATCTGTGGGTGGATATACCAGGTACAGTAATAACGTGTGCCAGAACAGTGGTCATATTATTATTTAAAGTTGTGGTAGAGGCCGGTAATCCAAACAACTTTTTTTATGGGACCAGCATCGTACATACGAAAACACACAACTCCACAAATTTTCAATATATTAAAGTTATCATCAAGCCTCCCGGAAGATCTCACTGCTGGACATAGGCTTATTGCAATTGTTACCGGTTTTGTGGTACAGGTGCCTAAGAATATTTGACGGCACGGTTGGCGCAGTGGTTGAGGCGATTGACTGCTGCGCTGCGTGACACGGGTTCGAATCCCGCACGGAACAAATATTTGGATGACCTACAGATAGTTGTTTCGGGTCTGGATGTTCGTGTGTGTGAGTTTAAATGATTGTAAACACACCCACGATACAGGAGAAATTCCAAGTCTGGCGCAAAATTAAAAAAAAAAAACAATATTTTATGGCACATTGGTGTTCACTTTGAGCTGCATTTGGTTAAACTGATCAACACTGACAGAAAAATACAACCTTAGTCCAATTTTTTTCATGTCAAACAATTTTTCAACATTCAGTTCGGTGCAAAGAGTTATAAGTAATGGTATTAGTGACACCGGACATAAGATCTCGGGGTAAATTCTCACTTGATCGCAGTCTCCCCACAGGTAGCTGTGAGGATCTCCCCAGCAGTCTCCACGTCTATACCATTGTAGTCCAGGAGCTGTTCTATTTGCAGCAAGTCTTGCAGATTATACAGCACATCGAGGGAATAGAATGCTGCTAGCTGAGGCAGATTTTCTCGCAATCTAGTAGAGTTCATGCCTGGAGGAATTTGTCTGAAAACAACCAAAATATCAACCATATTGCATCAGTCAGATTTATTTTAAAAAATCGAAGATATGTGGCATCTACCAACCAGCACTGGGCCCGCGTGGTGCTCTTAAGTCGTTACCCTCTCATAGAGAGGAGGTCTGTGTCTTAACATTCCACTGCTAAGACACATACCTCGTTAAAGATTTTTGTGCTTTGTGCATTATGGCCTTTATCCGAGAAATGTGGAATAGGGCAGTATATGGAAAAAAGATCGTGGAGAAAGTTGAAGATGTAGTCCCGAATGGTAACTATTTAGGTAGGTATTCCGAAAAAAGGTACTACGATAAATATGTATTTCATACACTTGAGTCATAAAAACATCCATTTTGTCCTCAACAAAGTTGACCTCAGGACACAGCACCACAGTGGGGAACTTCTTGATGGTGAGTACTCTTTCTATCTGCACCATGTACGTGGGGTTCTTCTGGTACCGCTCGACAGTCAGCAGCACCAGACTGATGGCTAGGCCCAGAAGGATCACCATGGCTGGGGCCCATAACCACCTGGAAGAAAATAGAAGGTTAAAAATTGGGTTAATTCGGCGATTTGCTGATGTTACCATAACATATTTGACAATGATATGCTTCTAGGGGATTTTTTATAGGAAAACATTTAATAAAAACTGAGGGATCACAATTTTGTAATCTGGTTATTGCGGTGGATTCTGTATTTTTTTAATAGTTTTTCATTCAGACACTATATATTTAAGGTTGACTGGTAGAGAATGCCTTGTGGCATTAAGTCCGCCTATGTATCACTATTGTGCATGAAGTTTAAATAAATAAATAAATATATTATCAAGTAAGCATTCGTCCATCAGTAGCGCCAAGAAAATTTAATTTATAATGCAGATACCATACTTTCATTCAATTGGCTTAAAATCCTTTGTTCAAATAAAGTACCATCTTAAAAATAGCGATAAAATAACAGAATTTTACTTTCAATTTCGTTACAAAAGAATTCAAGAAAAGACCAATCATCAGCTATAATAGGCTAGACCCATTAAAATCTAGATAGAATAAATCTCTGAGCTTTTGAGAACATCTGTGGAACTAACTATCTGGAACATAATTGATTTTATTTGAAGTCTGAATACGACGTATTTTTCACTAGCAACAATGAAAGAAGCGATATTGTTTTCTTACAAAAGATAAAAAAGTCGGCTATTTGAATGAAGACAATCGTCTATTATTTTTAAGAATTTCAAAATCTGATCTAATTCTCGAGAGATGGTTTATTTTCGAGACTGTAGCTTTTTTTTAGTAAGTTTGAAAATTAAATAAGGTTTATATCGCGTAAGTTCTTTGAAACGCTTGGTCCTAGTAGCTAGTAGCCACTTGTTTGTTTACCATCACCATTTTCCAACCATATTGACCCACTGTTTGATATTTAAAGCGGTCTCTCCCCAATATTCCCCAAATTGTCAAAGTATTAAACAGCTGTTGTCCAAATAAAAGAACTGTACCTGGATGTTTTGTCAGCCAGCCTGTTTGCGCCATGGAATTGCGCGTGTCCCAGAAGTTTCACTGGAGTCATTCTCATTTTTCTTCTCTTTTTCCTCAATGTGTGTTTCAAAATAATGATCACTTTTTAACCCTTCCTTTGAAATCTGTAATAAGTCGGTAAATACAGAAACAGACATGTGAATGAAACGAAAATTTACCTGAATGTGTCTCATGAAAGTATTTTAATTTACTTTAGTATGACGAATAGGTGGTCTGCCTTGATGTCTTAAAGCAGGATATTGTGTCTTTACCCACACCGGAATAAGATCAAATCAATCCTGTTTTATGACGTCTTGGTAACTTCACAAATGATTTAAGTATATTATTAAATTATTACTGCTATAAAAGGTGGTAATAATATAGTCCAAGTTCCTGTGCAATTTAATTAAAACGACCATTTTACTACTTAAGGCGGGGTTACCCCGATAAACGTCGTCAACAATAGCGTTTTACTCGTACATGGAACGGATTTAAATTTTGAAAAAAATGTATTACATAGTTGACTCTTCGATCATGATATGTCGGGCATGCGATACACGATTACTTACATTTCACTGCATCCAATTAAATCGCAAAGACATGTCCAAATGATGGCTAAATAATCGTTTTACTTGAGTTATATTAGGCTTTGAAAAATAAAACTTATATCATAATAAAGGTCGTAAAAAATGTGTATTGTCTCGGGTCACATAATGTATAATTTCTTTATCATTTTTCTCCAAGAGAGAAAAAACAGTCAAAATTTAGGCATTATATCGCTCGCGCGGCAGGGCGAGGGGTTAGGTCGTGCGTACATAAAAACAAAGTAGGGTAACCTCACCTTAAGGCAATATAAACATCCGGGGCTGCGTGTTGTTCGAAAGAGATACCGTGGCCTCGACACAAAGGGCTAAGAAGGAACATGGGTGGTTTTTAGTCAGTAGAATTCTGACACTCCCTACCGCTCTGCCAAGAGCGGGAGGAGTCATTTGAAAATAACCCACCCTCCAAAAAAAGGCAGTACAAACATAAGTGTATGTATATCAGCAGTGGTAATGATTATCGTACCTATAGCGTCCACGGTATCGCGTTAATCCGGAGTCCACTCGACGACTGCGTTCCGAATCAAAACGGGGTAAATTAATTTGATTACTCCCCCCGTGAATCAATCATTTTGACAATAAACTGCGATGCTATCAGACTCCTGCCTCGTTTTATTGTTAATCAGTTTTTTATGACTGCGTGTGATTTATGGATAGTGTATGAGGTTCGGTGGTGATGGAATAAAACATGGATGACCGCAAATCAATATTTTAGTATTTTCTTTAATATTTTTGCTACTGCTGTCAACTACTAACTCTCTGGGTAATCAACAAGAAATAGGGCTAAGCAACTAATCATTGCGTAGGTAGTAGCACACCTTTAGCTTCGAACAACCGGGTATACGTTGTCTACTGCGACATCAATTTCTTTCAGTATCGAAACCACATTAGCACACCTTTAGCTTCGAACAACCGGGTATACGTTGTCTACTGCGACATCAATTTCTTTCAGTATCGAAACCACATTAGCACACCTTTAGCTTCGAACAACCGGGTATACGTTGTCTACTGCGACATCAATTTCTTTCAGTATCGAAACCACATTAGCACACCTTTGGCTTCGAACAACCGGGTAAACGTTATCTACTGCGACATCAATTTCTTTCAGTATCGAAACCACATTAGCACACCTTTAGCTTCGAACAACCGGGTATATACGTTGTCTACTGCGACATCAATTTCTTTCAGTATCGAAACCACATTAGCACACCTTTAGCTTCGAACAACCGGGTAAACGTTGTCTACTGCGACATCAATTTCTTTCAGTATCGAAACCACATTAGCACACCTTTAGTTTCGAACAACCGGGTAAACGTTGTCTACTGCGACATCAATTTCTTTCAGTGTCGAAACCACATTCGATTTTGCCTTTATGGATACTGACTGAATTTTATAAGGTCATGATTTATTCTATTGCTCATTCTGAAAAACAAGTGGCAAAACAGAAGTATGAATTTTAATACATAGAATGGTTATACCTACTTGTATTTGCGCTCTCATGTCGTACAGTAAGGTGTTTTTAGTTCGGGTCTTGCTTGGTATTGGTACCTATACCTATACATTTTTTTCTGTGAGATCGAGTGATGACGTAGTTTTTGAA
Organism: Diarsia dahlii; assembly: GCA_949775195.1. NCBI lineage: Eukaryota > Metazoa > Arthropoda > Insecta > Lepidoptera > Noctuidae > Diarsia > Diarsia dahlii. The sequence continues at coordinate 22,162,999 of OX459199.1, forward strand.
TAGTGAACATAATAACATTTTCCTAGCTTAAAGTTATGAAAACTTTTACTGTTCGCTAGCCTATAATTACCAATGGTTTTAGAGCTTCGTTGACATTTACGAGTGTTCGGTGAAAAACTACCCGTTTTTTATATTTTATGGTTTTACCCACTTCTACTACCCCATACGGGTTGTTGATAGCCTATTTTGTTTTATGTTACCTACACGGCCGTTAGTGGTTTCCCTTTTATTTGCATACAAAATAAATGTTAAACCAAGTTACATAAGTCTTTGTTTTGGGAAACTACGGGAATGTGTGGAAATTTCTTGTTTGGTTCTTGAGATACAGCCTGGTGACAGACAGACGGACGGACTGACAGCGAAGTCATAGTAATAGGGTCCCGTTTTTACCCTTTGGGTACAGAACCCTAAAAACTAAAAAACTTTCATCGGTGCTATCTTGAATTTTCATTCTGACATAATTTTTGTCGTAAATGTCTTCGAAAGCCATGTAAACGACATTCCTGAAAGAATAACTAAACATAACTAAACATCTCTTTGGCGCAACTCAACCCATTCTTTTTTTTTCCGAGGGTGGGAAATCATCAAATAACTCCTCCCGCTCTTGGGCAGAGCGAAAGGGAGTGTCAGACTTCTACTGACTAAATACCAACCATGTTCCTTCTGAGCCCTTTATGTCGAGGCTGCGGTATCCTGTGAACATCCCGCAGCCACTCAACCCACTCTTCAAGTAATATTAGGAGTGATAAAGACGTTATGTTTTGTCTGAAATTAATCTTACGGGCTATTAGACGCGTGTATTTAGCCTCATCAGTGCTGGAAGAAACGGTAATGGACTGCATGTGTAAAATAATGCATTCAGCCATCGAAGGGTAAAAGTATAAAATACCGTCTCGAATTCAGAGCCTTTAAACATAAACTGTCAAACTGAGCCCGTTAATGCATTGGACCGAGGCAGGCGCTGTAAACATTTGAATGCAAGGTTTTTATGGGCATTATGAACTCATTTATTCCTGTTCTTTTCGTATTTATACCATCATCTACCAAGCCTTTTGCAGCTACGTTTCGATAGGGTTCCAGTCTAGTAACTGCAAGAAACTGAATAATTGATGTAAGTATTTACTCACTAAATGAATCTTTCGTCAAGCGCTGCTCAAAGGCCAAGATTTAAAACACAAACTGCAATGAAACTGGAATGGACTGTTAGGATCTGCGTGTGATATTATTGATAACTTTAACTTAAGAGGCCAACAGGAGTAAAACGCGAGTTTTATATATAATGCGTAAAAGTATATGATTCACTGCAGTGAACAAAATCAGAAAAATATATGATATTCTTCAGGATGTAACATAGTGTTTTGAAAACATAGTACAACTAACTTTGCTCGATAGAAAAAAATCACGAAGATACCTTTAAAAAATTCTTTTAGTGAGTAAAAACCATACTAAAATACATGTCATCGTTCTGATTTGTTTGCCAAGTAATTCTACAAGCAACATACTAAAATCATAGTGTTTTACTTTTTAGTCCAATCAATAGTTTTTTTGTAAATCGCAAAATACCACTAATTTCGCACTATTCGGCCGCAGCGAAAGACGTAACAACCGCTTTGTAGTGCAAGCTGATTAGGTTTTTATTCTAACAGTAGTATATTGAAGGCACTATTTTGCTATTATTTTATTATTACTTAAATTATTCTGACAGTCACATCAACAAAAACATCTTCTTTATTTTATGGACTCTTAAAAATGTTGCACACTGCTGTCTGGATGATGCAGTAGTTTGCATCCGAGCAAGTAAAGTTGAATAGAATATTCTATTACTGTACAGTTCGAGCGCTTTTAGTGGACTAAATAGTTTCACTATTTTAACTATTGACAGCCGGAAATATCGAGTGGAGTATGCATTCAGTTTAAACATGAATATGCTATGGACTCATGCGACAGTTTCAAGTATATAATATTCATAGAGTGTAATGTAACGCTATTTTATAGCTAACGTTATTGGGGTAGGATCTCTAGTTTTCTTGTCGAATATTTCCAGTATTTGAGCACTGCTGGGTTAAATGGGTCCTCGTTGGCTACTGTCGGAAATGTTTTAAAAAGATGTCTGGGTTAGACTGAAGGCGGAAAGCGGGTCACAGGGGGTTGTAGCGTCGCCGCGGAAGGCACTCCGGGCGTCGGCGGTCACGCGATGACCTCCGGCCACCGTAGATGCGGGCCTGTGGACGGTGAGTAACGGGCTAGCTCGCCGTCCGGCCGTCGTCATGACGGCAACAGACCGTGTCGGCGGTGCGTACGTGTTCCACGCGCGCCTCAAAGAGATGTCAGCATCGAAAGGTTACCGCGGCTCCGACACAAGGGCGAAGAGGAAGGAACATGGGTTTGGTTTTTAGTCAGTAGAAGTCTGACACTCCCCTTCGCTCTGCCCAAGAGCGGGGGGGGTTATTCGATGATTTTCCACCCACCAAAAAAAAAAAAAAAAAAGGGGGTTGTAGCGTAGACACAATGATTGTTATAGTCAGATAAATAACAGACAGAAATACGTTATAACATGTACTTCACAATAGTGTATAGTCAGTTGCAGTATAGTCCATAGAACTATGTACACATTTTATTGAAGAAAATCTGTCAATAGAGAATGTTTTCCCGGCAAAATAAACTTATTGATTTCGTAGAGAAATGTCGACATTTGCGTATCACAAAAAGTGCACGCCTTACAACCATTATAAACACAGCATTTCAAATAATCAGAAAGACAGAAATAAAAGATTACAAAGAGGAACTTTGAAACGGCTGTTCGTACCAAAAGAATCGTTTTATCCATTATTTAACACAGTGTTACGTTTTCTTTCCTTATGTGTGAACTAAGTAGGCAAATTGCGCGCCCGGGGGACGCTCTTCACTTTTTTATTCTGATAGCTGTGCTCCGGGCCGCGGTGAAATATTCAATAGATGCCGTAACAAAGACTTATAACTCGAGGAATCTTGTAAAGCTTTCTTGGCTGTTTTATTTGCTTTTAGTGTGTTTTTGTAGTGTTATTGCTTTTGCTGAACAGCGCTAGTAAAATGAGGATACAGTATTTTAATAGGTACCTACACCTCTTTTTAACACATCTGAGAGAGCTGCCGTGATGCTATTCAGTGGTGGACTAGTAGTAACGTGATTATTTAGTGGTTAAACGGGTTGAATATATGGTCAAGAAACCGGCATGTCATAATTATTTGAACAATTCTAAGATATTTGTCATGTAAGTTATAAGAGGGCAGGCCTTGTCCTAACAGTAGAACGAGTGAAAAATCAGGGAACCAGCAATGCCCAACACAGGAATGCACGACACGAGAACGCGCGACATAAGAATGTAAGTGTTTTGAATTCCAATGTTGTACATTGTCATGTCGTGCATTCTCGGCCCGAACCTCGATTGTCCGGGCAAGAATGTACAGCACGAGAATTGGAATCAAAACAAACAGTGACGTCACATTAAAAAAGTAAAAAGCCATGTGACAATAGGGACGGGTGATACAATAAAATACTGGAAAATTCCGTGGTTCCTTCTTTTTTTCTTCGTGTTCCTATGATACGACCGTCTCGCGACAGTAACTATCTTTTATGGGCGGCATGGGCACCGGGCCGTAGGCCGACGAAGGAGGCCGGCGAAGGCCCGGCACTTCGGGGACAGAAGATATTAGTGTTTTTAAATATGCGAGCGTAGCGAGCGCACGTTATGGAGTACAATTCAATTCGGCAGCACTACCTAGCCGCTCGCTTGCTTTCGATTTCAAGAAAACCGTCGAGCTTTGCTCGTGACATTTGACCTAAACACTCGGCGCAGCCGCCCCTCATTAAAACTTGATTTACAATCGATACGAGAGACCTAGCGTAATTTTGTTTATTGTTTTGTGTAGACAAAAAGATAAGGAAAAGAGTAACGTTTGTTATTTTGACAAAAGTTGAGTGTAAAATATTTTATAAGAGGCTAAAGTTAAGGTCGAGCATATTTTGCCGGTTTGTCGAATAACGTGAAATTGTGAAAAAGTTTGCGCGAAAGGTGTTGGAAATAACTAATAAGAGATAAAGTTTAACAACGGTTTATTATCCAGTAAAGGTTTTACAGAACAGAAAGCACACGTAAAATTATTGTGTCTCTGATGTGATCTTAGAGTGATAATATCTCTTGTATCATCAACACTACTATCATCATTGGAACTGGGATAGTATGTTTCATCATCACTTGTTCTATCCAACACACAACTATCAAAAGATGTGTCTTCTTGGGTCTCACTCTGTAGAGTATTATCAGCAGATATCACCGCATCATTTCCTATACTCAGAGGAACATTCACGAGCTCCTTAGTACATACAGGTTGCTGTGTATCTTTATCATTATTATTTAATGATTTTTCAATAAATATAACATCCCTACTAACTATGATCTTTCTATTTGCAGAATCATATAGCCTATAACCTTTTGTATTGTCACAATTTCCCACAAAAATTAATTCTCTCGACTTACGATCCCATTTTAAGCGATTTTGTTTTGGGATATGTGCCATGGCCTTGGAACCAAAAATCTTCAAATTAGAAAGGTTTGGTTTCTTACCAGTCCATTTTTCATAGGGAGTTACCTCAGCTAAAACCCGTGATGGTGATCTGTTTATGACGTAGGCAGCAGTAGTGACCGCCTCAGCCCATAAATGTTTACTCAGCTTTGCTCCAAATAACATGCATTTTGCACGCTCCACCAACGACCGATTCATCCGCTCCGCCAGCCCGTTGTGCTCAGGTGTGTACGGAGTACTGGTCTGATGTTTGATGCCGGAAGCTGCTAGAAAATCAGAGAATTCTTTATTACAGTATTCTTTTCCGTTATCGCTTCTTACTACTTTAATTTTCTTTTCCAATTCGTTTTCTACTTCTTCTTTAAATTTCTGAAAAACCGATTTAATATCCAATTTGTTCTTGAGAAAATATACATACACTTTACGGGAATAGTCATCTATGAAAGTTATGAAGTACTTCGCACCACCAACAGACAGTGTCTCCATCGGACCACATAGATCTGTATGTACTATTTCTAAAAGTGCTTTTGCTCTTGAACCAGAATGTGGAAACGGTAATCGTGTTTGTTTTGCTTCACAGCACGTTTTACAAATACTATCGACATCTTTATAAGTGATAGTGATACCCTCAGCACATGATTCCAACCTCTTTACATCAGCCAAGTTTAAATGCCCCATTCTCTTATGCCATGTAACAATATCTGCCTTATTTTCACATGCAACAGCATACGCATTAGCAGAAACAGTGTTCAGTTTAAACATATTATTGATTAGACTTGCATTTGCTATGAGAATTTTATTAGCATTAAAAATATTACAGCCCAAATCAGTAAATTCCACTTTACAGCCATTTCTGGTTAATTGACTAACCGATAACAAGTTTGCACTTAGCTCAGGAATATATAAAACATTTCTCACCTGGATTGGACATTCATCTTTGCAAAAAATTGTTTGGATATTTACTTTACCCATATTTTGCACGGAGACAGCATCATTATTAGCCACCTTTATTTGCTGAATCGGAGATGCTTGCATATCGTACATCCAGTCACACCGTCTCGTCATGTGCGATGTGGCGCCTGAGTCAATGTACCAGTCATCCATTGACAGGTTATTGTGAGCTGAAAAAACTGCTGAAAAACTGTTTTGGTTAGATTTCTTCGCTGTGCATTGATTTTTGAGGTGTCCATATTTTTTACAATTAAAACAGCGGGGTCCTTTTCTTTTTGGCTTGGCATTGTTGTTTCTAGAGGTATTCTTGTGCTTTGTAAATAACGCTGAAGACTCGGAAACTTTCACTTCCTGTAAAAGTTTTGTCTTGACAAAATCTGATGAAATTTTCATGCCGGAACTTTCCAGAAAGTGAAATTTTAAATTTCCAACAAAAGGTATATAGTTTTTCGACATTTTTATAAACTAGACTAGTTATTTGTACTATTGAACAAGAAACAATAACGATTGTGGTAAAAAATCGTCATTAAAAATAAAAGGACACAAAGCACAAAGAAACACAAAATGTCGGCCTCAAACTTCACTTATTAATTGTAAACAAAAATTCGTCGGGTGATGTTGCAAACTTGCGTCTAAATGATAAACAATCTAATAATCTATGGTTTAAAGGCGTTTTGAAAGGACTTTACAGTCTTTAAAATAGAGTTTAGAGTTGTTTAACAAAAAATATATTTTGGTAACGATCGTTGCCGAAAGCAAGCGAGAGAGTTTTGGTTTTGGAAACAATCGTTGCCAGAAGCAAGCAAGTGGCTAGCTCAATTACCTAGTATCCAAGTCCCAAAATTTCGAGTTGCCCAACTAGTCGGCCAACCAATCGCGCGATGTCGCCGATTACTGTGTCGTACACTCCTGTGTTGTACATTCTTGGGCCGGACCAGCAAGGTACACCCCAGTAATTGGCGACATCGCGATGTCGCCAATTACTGTGTGTATTGTTACACCCTTTCGCGTTTTACCTACTCTCAGAGATAGTGAAGAAATTAAGTTTGAAAATGCACAGTTTACTCGCTTCTACTTCAAATTGCCAGTTAAATTAACGTGATGTGAGGTTTAAATAAACATGGGAGTTTAACCCCCGGCAATAATTCTGTTATTGTTTTACCTGGAACTGAAACATATTGCAAAATCATGATATTAGTATTTTATGAAGCAGTTAACAGGATATGAATCTGAGCGGAATATTCGACACCTATGCCAATATTTACCCGTTTTCATCAGCAGATACATATTTTGATATTCAGGACTTTTGACAGTATGTATGAAACAATAGTATGTACATTTAAACAGAAACATTTTTATGTCACGGCAAAGCTGAAATCAGGAAGCAAAAATACCTTTTACGAGTATAATATTGTCAAAATGATCGGACATTAAACGACTATTGACAACGTAAATAGACACACATACAGGCACTAAACATTTATGTGTGCACTCAAACCGAATCCTAATTAAACGATAAACTGGTGAAAAAGAGAAGGGGAATACCCCCCTCTCTTTCTTGCACACTTAAGCTCATGTTTCATTGTTTTCAGTCATTTGGATATGGTCGCTCGAACGCGACGGTCGTCGGCATTAAATTCAATTTTATACTTTTATTGATTGTTTCACTTTTAGAACGCTGATTTTATTGTTTTTATGGGTTTGGGTCCTGTTTGATGGGTGAATATTCATTTTTTATAGGGCTATAAAATATGCAAAATTGTTTCTCGAGCGGAATTGAAATAGTATTTGTATTTTATGAGTTGTAAAATATTGTGTTGTTCACTTTGAATTATAAAGTAAAAAAAACCGGCCAAGTGCGAGTCAGACTCGCGCACCGAGGGTTCCGTACAAAGGTATTATAGACCTGAGTATTTGGTATGAATTTCAATTTAATACCTCTACGCGTTTATGAGGAAATGGGTAGTAAGTTTAAAATTATTAAAAAAAAAATTGGTTGCCTGTAAAGTCGGTATACGGGCGAAAGTTTTACGTGACAACGACTTTGAGTGGTAAAATAATTTTAATGTGAATATGAAGGTGAATATTCATTCGTATGAATATTATTTTTTATGTGTGGAAACTTGTAATTGGCCTTCCTCTACATGGTAATTTCACTAAAAATGTTTTAGCTGTAAGTTTCCTTAAAATAAATAAAATAAAATAAAATAAATAAAGTATAGTAGGAAGAAGGATGAAATCACTTTTTATGTCTGTCTCTCTCGCTCTTAGGCGGGCTAACCATGCCCGAGTGGAAGGGACGCGTGCCTCTCACTCGCTCTCATTGTGAGCGCATAACGTGAGCGGAGCGTAACGCAGTTTCTTGAAGTGTCACCCGGCAAACCAATTTATAAGACGTTGTCACGTCAAAAAATATATTATGTGATGTAACTAAAAATTTATGGTTTTCGTAATTTTTCCTTTATCTATGCTATAAGACGTTGCTTCGTACCAAATTTCAAGATTCTGAGTTCACGGGAAGCACCCTGTAGGTTTTGATTCCCTTGCAAGTGTCGAAAATTTGCGGCATAAACGGCTGTATCTTTTGATTGCGTTGGCTTAGAAGTTTGATTTTTTCACAGCTTCAAGGGACAGTAGACCTGAGTAATGATATAAATTTCAGCTTCATACCTCCACGCGTTCCTGAGAAAAAGGGTCTTGACAGACGGACGGACGGACTGACAGACGGACAACAAAGTGATCCTATAAGGGTTCCGTTTTTTCCTTTTGAGGCACGGAACCCTAAAAATGCGAGATTCTACTTGCAACAAGTAAATAAATCACGATGCCAAAGTCACACAATAGAAAACAAAAAAAAAAACCTGTAGATTAATCCGAAGAACTCAAAAACGTGAATCACAATACATCTCAGGATATATATTTTCATAAGCTTAAGTCTCATAAAAGTCCGTATCGACTCTAATATTTATGTCGGGGCCCATTCTGTCGTGTGCACGCGTATTTCTTTATTTTATTTCCCTTGCGAGCTTCGTACACGGCCGTATCTCTTGATAAAAGGCAGCACAATAACTGAGAATACTCTGGAATGGTCTGTTTATTGAGCACTTCGTAAATGCCGATGGTATTCTTCGAGTTGGAGGAATGGGTCCGGTATGTTGGGTTGTGAGAGGGAATGACTGATCGGTTAGGTGGCTTTATCGTGTATTTGTGACAAAAGATGTCTGTCTGTTGTGTTTGGAGGCAGTTTTGTTTTTAGATAAAATCAATTTATTGTTTCTCCGTTGTTGTTGGTTAATTCGGTAGTTAGGCATTTTGTCTTCAGTTATTGGTACGGTTCGCATTATTGTACTTAATTAATTTTAGAAGTCTTTTACTTATTGAATGCCATTGACAGTCACTGAGCACTGTATAAATGCTTGTTAAAACGTTATTACTTTTTTATACTAAGTCACACACAAAATGTTGAGTGCTACTCACACAATTCCGGTATTTCAGACAAATATACGATTGTACGCAATCAAAACCCTCAAAAAGACCTAAAAAATAAAATAACATTTTCTCCATTGAACCTTCAAATAACACCCCAAAAATTCCCTTTATTCATTAAAAACCACATCAACGTCCACCCTGCAATTACATGAAAGCGTGAAACAGCAAGTAATTCGCCGACCCCCGCGCCCCGCAACCCCACAACCCCGCAGCCCCGTATACAGGGGATTGTTCACGCGATCGTCATCAGTAGTTTTCACGGCGGCGTCTATTGTTCGCGTAATTAATTGTATCCGCTCCGATCGTATCGGCCCGACGATTTGTACGTTGTTAGGGGTGCCACTACTTCCACCTATTTGTTGTTACACTCTTTACCTGGTGAGTGAGAAAGGTTCTCTTTTTAGAGAAACTGTTTGAATGGTTTTGTAAGGATATGGATGGGTAGAGTTAATGAGGTTTTGGAAGTGTTTTTTAAAAGGATTTGATGTTATACTAGTCAGATAATTCGTCTTTGTAATGAATTTGTTTCTTTTTAGGAGTATGTTAGCTTATTTTATGATTGCAATCTCCTTTAAGTTGACAAAGACATATTATTTCAAATTTTAGGTCAAAAAATATTTTTTAGTGAATCTTATTTTATCAATAATGTTAACTATTTAGTATTATACTGCAATATTTTTATTTGATTTTACATGACAAAAGAAATATTGAGAAATTGTCGGTCTCTTTGCCAGCCCTACTGGAGGTGCAGAGCGCATTAGGCGTGACAAATGTATGGATTGCGTGGCCGCAGCGTGACACAGCTAGGCCTGGCTCAAAGGTTCCATATAATTTGTGTCGTCACTGACCTTGGGAATATAGGACGAAATCTTAGAGGAAATCTCTGAATTTAATGTGATTTTAATGTGCGGAGTCTAAATAGAAAGAGTTTTAAATGGATCATCTTAATAGCAATTTATTACGAAATTTAATATGTAGAAAATATTGATGTTCTTAAAATTAATCATTTGAAACCATAACCCATTCCCATATCATTTATTATAACAGAAAGTGGGTGTTCTATTAGATACACTTCTGCCTAATCCTTAAAGAATAACGGGCGTAATGTTATGTTAAGTTTTTGGTCGATATAAAAAAAAGAGGAGGTTCTTAATTCGGTTGTGATTTTAATTTTATTGAATATCTACATAATTATGATACATAAGCTGACTATCTCAATGCTGGGAAACAGGCTTCTTCTGATAGAGGTAGTGAGCCTTTTTTTTTTTGTGGGTGGAAAATCATCGAATAACCCCCCCGCTCTTGGGCAGAGCGAAGGGGAGTGTCAGACTTCTACTGACTAAAAACCAAACCCATGTTCCTTCTTCGCCCTTATGTCGGAGCCGTGTTAACCTTTCGATAATCCACAGCCCCGACAGGAGTCGCGTCGGCCCTTGCGGGCCCCGTCCATGTTGCTGACATCTCTTTGAGGTGCGCGTGGAACAGGAACACGTACGCGCCGCCGACACGGTCTGTTGCCGTCATGACGACGGCCGGACGGCGAGCTAGCCCGTTACTCACCGTCCACAGGCCCGCGTCTACGGTGGCCGGAGGTCGAGGTAGTGAGCCTTAATCCTAGATCTAAGAACCAAAATAACAAGTTAGGTGAACATATAGCATGTTATCGTATATCTGGTCCTAAAACATAGGTATGGAACCTATCAGTTTTCTCACAATGTTTCATAATGAATACTGAGTAAAATTAAATTATGTGGCTCATCATCAACAGCCTATTAATGTTCCCACTGCTGGGACACAGGCCTCCTCTCTTAGAGAGAGAATGGGCTATAATCTACCATGCGGGCCCAGTGCGGATTGGTAGATGTCACATGTCTTCGAATGTTTTGGTTCTAAGACATGCCGGTTTACTCACGATGTTTTCCTTCACCGTTTTGAGAGCAGTGGTGATGAAATAAATTACACAAAGTAATGAGCCTGCCTGGGTTCGAACCCACGACCTACTGTTCGTAAGTCGGGGCCGCCACCACTGGGCCACCGCTGATCCCCTTATGCTCCCTCCATTATGTGGCTATCGAATGTAAATTTATGAGATCAATGAATAACCAAGTCTGCTAAGTTTGCGAAACTAATGCAACTAATACTTAAATCTGCGTCGTGCAACAATTTCTGAGTCCCAACTTGCTAATCTCTGGAGACCGTAACTTGTCAATATTAGTGAGTGTCAATACAAATCTTGGGCAGCACACAATATACTTACAATCTAGTATTAATCCAATAAATAACGTCGCCTAGGGGACTTAAAGTTGCTTATTCATTGAAACGGCGCGTGCGGGCGGAGTGAACCACTGCGAGCAACCAGACGGTCCTTAACAAGAGCCTTTGGTTTTAAAGTTTATCAACGACTTCCAACGGGATTGTCATAATTTTTATGGTAGCTCGGCGTCGACCCAATACATTCCTGCCTTTTTCATAGATATTTTCTATTATTGGATATCACTGGAACAGCGCTAAGACAGTACTAAAGCGAAAAGATGTCTTCATCTTCATCTTGTTCTCTAACATTTTAGCCCTGAGCTACAGGCTCAAGCTAAACGCGTTTGGCTTGAAATGGGCCTGAAACGGCGAGGAGCTGAAATCGCTATCTGCTTCAATGGACATTCAGCCTTAACTGGTTGTAATCTTGAGCGCATAGAAGTCAAGTTGGGGTGAAAGTGAGTATTGACTTCTACTGCTGGGATGATTTAAATTGCCTTTGTGTACTGTTACTTGAACGTCGGCCTTTTGCCGTTAGTGGCAGTAGGCTGGTCATGTCTGAAGACGGACAGCGGGTGGTGGAGCATACGAGTCCCGCAGTTCGCACGAGCATTACACACCCCGCAGATACATGGACCTGCAACAACCTTATTTAAAAGGTAATAGCTGGTTAAGACTGGACGCAGAAGCTGGAGGACGGGGTATCGTATCACAGTTTTGTAGAGTCCTATAAGTAGCAGTGGACTGAGATAGGCTGCGTTGATTGATAGATTAGGTTATTTGAAACATCAGTACAAACAACGATATTTTAGACTTAGAGCAATCCGACGCGAATGAATCACTCAGTCAGTGTGATAAGGGTGTTTTATATTGTACAGTTTGTCTTACTCACTCGTTTTCTAATGTATTCTTGCTTTCGTCTTTGTTCTTGAAGGTCCTGAGTCAAGAATTATAATCAAATAGAAATAATTTGTCATTTAAATAATATTTTAAATTAACTATTACAAGTCTTATTATTATCATCATCATCACCCACAGTCCGACTTCACCCACTGTGGGGTATATGCCTCTCTTTTATTGAGCCTATCTCCACGTTCCTGTGCCAGCCTCATCCAAGTTTTTTTTCCTGATGGCAACCATGTCGTCTACCCATATCACCGCACAAGTCTTTTACCTCACATAAATGCGTAGTATTTTTTTTTTTTTTAAAACGTTGCCCCACACTAGGAATTTCTCCTGTATCGTGGGTGCGTTTACAAACATTGAAACTCACATACACAAACACGCCCAGACCCGAAACAACTATCTGTAGGCCATACAAATACTTGTTCCGTGCGGGGATCGAACCCGCGACACGTAGCGCAGCAGTCCAATCGCTTAGCCACTGCGCCAACCGTGTCGTCACTAACATCAAGCGATATAAAAGAAATAAACACTTGATCATGATCTTCAGATAAACCCGTAGATCTTTTTCAATCCAAGAGTGACAGAATAGTTACTCTGAGATGCATTTTTAATTTATGCGCCACTATAACGAGTATATTATAAACTCTCTTTTGAGACACTTTGTGTTAGTTAGTATTAAGGTATAGATTTAATTGAAAACGTGCATTCTATACCAATATGGGGAAGGCTTTTACAAGAAACAAAACAGTTGCAATTAACGCGCTCAGCAGCCCGATTGATAAGATAGCAACTGAGTAAACAGAACTAAATAAGGAAAACATACACGAGAATACACTAGGGACTCCTATTCAAAGAAAACAAGATTTACTTCGATGGAGTACAACCTGTCCTGGCTCGTTACGTCACTCACAGGAACAATATCAAGTTGTATGTAATCCAATAGATAGTTCTAATTACTACCATGAATATATTGAATAATAAACATAAGAATAAAATATGCTGCGTTGACCCAAAATAAATTGAGACAACTGATGATCATGATGACCATGAAAATGTTAAAGGCATGTCATCAGTGTCACAAAAGGCACTGGTTGCTGTTGCTCAGAAACTGGGTTGTGATCGGATACTCAGACGCTTTATTTAAAATAGTGATATCTGGTAAATGCTTAAGCTTTCATATCTATTAGTTTACATACGGGAATCTTCTTCTTATCGTGTGGGCAGTAAGGTCTAACGACCCCACACTCCCTTCATATAGTGTCAGAGTTAAGGTTTGACGACCACCTTTTGGCGGCCGGGACCACCGGCTTATACGTGCCTTCCAAAGCACGGAATCATCTTTTTATCAGACAATCAGGTGTGGTGGAGTAGGTGAGGGAGCAATAAAATACAACCAAGTACTTTTTCCTTTTCTTTTTTAAAACGTTGCGTCACACTAGACAGTTCTCTTGTATCGTGTATGCGTTTACAAACATTTGAATTCACATACACAAACAGCCGAACCCGTGTTCCGTGTTGAGATCGAACGCGCGACTCGCAAGGCAGCAGTCAACCGCTCAACCATTGCGCCAAACGTGTCGTCAAAAGTACTATTTACTTGCCAAAATAGTGTTCATAGCAGTTCAGTCTCATGGCATGAGTTTAGACTGTCCATTAATGAAGGAAATCGCGACGTCGGATGAAAGATAACTGCAAAAGGGCTGTACCCGCACACGTGTAAACGGTGAACACGTTCACGCAGGTCACGTCCTTGACGTAAGAATCGACAGCATCTTCAGCCTTTTCTCGTAAACATACTTCGCGAAAGCAATCTTCTTGTTGTAGTACGTCACGCCGTTTAAATATATTGCTCCGAAGCTGGATGCTTGGATTTTCACGTTGTTTTAGTGCTCACAAGCGCTACTGCTGAGCATGGTCCTGAGTTCAATTCCCATGTTTGGCAGAAGGTTTTACCATCAAGGCGAAACTCTCGATACTTACAAAATCAACGATTGGGCTTATTTTTACCGAACTGATGTAGCCTTCTATCCTAGCTGACTACGGCGAAGCAAGACGGAAGATTATTTAGTTAACAAACTTCTTTCAAAACTTTGGTTAATTCCAGTTGGTTTGGAGGTTTTCCCAGTGTTATTTTATCAAACTGGAGTAATGTCGTACGATCAGCGATGAGACATGAGTGGTGGGTTAGACTTGAGACATAATATTGTTTGTCATCATTATGCATAGTCATGCCAGTGCTAATATCATTCAATGTTATACTGTTATTCCTTCGATATGCAACGTCTCACTCCAATGATCTTAACAAACATTTACCACAAACACCTTAACATTAGTAAAATAACGTATTTATAGCATCCCATCATTAAACTGAACTTAAAGGGTAAGGCAGAGGCGATATCTACATTTTGTCAGTGGCTAAAATCTTGAACTTCCTTATTACCCGTCGCAAAAGTTGATGAATTTCACTTCAAATGTTTTGTCACTTTAAGTCACTTACGACCAGTTATGACCTATCAGCCTTAAGTAATAACGGCCGAGCCTATTACAATTAACAGTGCTAATTCCATACTCTGGGGTGCTAATGAAATATTCCAAGTAAAAAAGTCAATGAAACTTTGTCCAAATCGAACCCCTAATACAACCGCTAGAAGCCCTTGTGAACATTAGAACAACGAGGCCAAAAGAAAACTATTGGAGATTCTTTCAATAAAGCTAATATTATATTTCATTAAACACCCCTACCCATCACTTATGTTTGCCATGACCACAGAGTAGCAACAAGGCAACAGTATGGCAACAGTATGCCAACAATATTGTTCAGTAATCCAATAAACAGTAGTTATTATGGCGCACTCAATATGTCCGTGTCGCTCCTAACAATTAGTGGGAGATCCACTAAGTCTTCGATGATTTAGTGTTGCTTGTATGTTTGTGGGGCAAGTCATGAGATGTTTAACTGGAGAAGGTGGCGTTATATACCCGGTTGGAAATCATATTAATCAATCAATTTATTTAATTCAGAACATACATTATAAAAAATATATATATTGAGTACGTGATGTATCTGAGCGTCGTGCTTGACTGCAGTTTAGTGGTGGAGTTCAAAGTTATGTGTCAAAGTTGTAAAAAAATAGTATAAGTGCAAAAGTATTTTACTTGTCGGTTTTATAATTTTTTTATCTAGATTCTTGCTAGACTCGAGCACTGTATGATGACGACGGCCAAGTTACCATTATCGTCATTTCAGCTTTCAAATTAAGCATTTGTTCAGCAGTGCTGTGCTGGTCACATCCAGCGGATTACCAGTTCGAGTCCAAGTACTTTGGTGAACTGTTTAACTGTTTACCAAAATATTCCTATAATAATGTTATTTTAAAACCCTGTTTTCTTCCTACGAAATCGCCATCTCCTGTAACTAGTGCCACGTACTATCGGTCCCAACGTTCAGTCGGCACTTATTGGATACGCGCAGTTATTACTGCCGTTAGTGGGTGTTTGGCCGAATTACGCGCGTAATAACTTTGTCGAACAACACTGGGACACGAGGCGATACTGCGACAAGTGTAGGTTCTTCAATGATTGAGTACGAGGAGTATGACGGATGTAGGGGTTTCTTTATTGATGAGAGTGCGTTGTGGAGTAAACATACACAAACACTTATAGCTTTCCTCATGACAACCTTGTACTATTGGTTATTAATTATTGCTTCGATGAAACAAAGCGTGAGGAAACCCAGCGTGCCTTTTTTTTTGAAGGAAATCATTAAATGACTCCTTCCGCTCTGGGCGGAGCGGCAGGGAGTGTCAGAATTCTACTGACTAAAATCCACCCATGTTCCGTTTGAGCCCTTTGTGTCCGGAGCCGCGGTAACTCTTTCGAACAACCCGCAGCCCCGACAGGCGTCGGCCATAGCAGGCCCCTGCGATGTTGCAGATATCTCTTTGAGGCGCGCGTAGAATACGAACGTGCCGTCGACACGGCCTGTCATCGTCATATAGGACGGACCAACCTTCCACAGGCCCGAGCCTACGGTGACTGGAAGCCATCACGTGGCCCCCGACGAAGCAATTTCGATTAATTGAATTGCAAACCTGACTACCAAGTTTTGGGTGTCCGTTTCGACCGCGCGGCCACGACGTTTTTTTTTAAAAAAAAATGTACCAAGTTTATGTAAAAGTTTGTAAAAGTTGATTCCCAAAACCATAAATTTGTCAAAGTTATGGTTACAAATTTTTAGGGGTTTGAACGTGGCCGCGCCATCGAAACGCGGAGAACCGCGCGGCCACGGAGATCTTTAAATCTAAGCGTTGCAGAGACCTGCAATTTAGGTAAATAACAGATTCAATATGTAAAAAATTTGTAAAAATATAGAAAAAAATCCTAGGTTTATATTTTAGGAGCTGTAACACTAAAACCCCATGGCCGCGCCATTGAAACGGTGAAAACCACGTTATCGCCGATATCTCGCTGAAAAAGCATCGCAGAGGTCTGAAATTTCTTGTAAAACATAGATTTGAATTTGTCAAATCATGTAAAAATACAAAAAAAAACCTTAGGTTTATATTTTAGGTGCTATAAGACTAAAACGCCATGGCCGCGCCATTGAAACGGTGAAAAATACGTTATCGCCGATATGTCGCTGAAAAAGCGTCGTAGAGGTCTGAAGTTTCTTGTAAAACATAGATTTGAATTTGTCAAATCATGTAAAAATACAAAAAAAACCCTAGGTTTATATTTTAGGTGCTATAAGACTAAAACGCCATGGCCGCGCCATTGAAACGGTGAAAAATACGTTATCGCGGATATCTCGCTGAAAAAGCGTCGTAGAGGTCTGAAGTTTCCTGTAAAACATGGATTTGAATTTGTCAAATCATGTAAAAATACAAAAAAAAACCCTAGGTTTATATTTTAGGTGCTATAAGACTAAAACGCCATGGCCGCGCCATTGAAACGGTAAAAAACCGCGTTATCGCCGATATCTCGATGAAAAAACATCGCAGAGGGCTGAAGTTGTTTGTAAAGCAATAATTTGAATTTGTCAAAAATTGGAAAAATACACAATACAATTCTAGGTTTATATTTTAGGAGCAGTAAGGCTAAAACCCCATGGCCGAAACGGTGAAAATCACGTTATCGCCGATATCTCCCTGAAAAAGCATCGTAGAGGTCTGAAGTTTCTTGTAAAACCAAGATTTGAATTTATCAAAATTTTTAAAAATTCACAACATAATCCTAGGTTTATATATCAGGAGCTATAGTACGATATCGTTTAGAACCTTTGTTGTTACGATAGGGTGACCATGACTTTGTGTTTACAGAAAACTTTATCCAAAATGTTTGGAAATTATTTCTCAAGCATTCTAAATTAAATTAAAATGAAACGATAAGATACAAAAATATATATATTTATTTCTTTAAAAATCACATAAATCACAGATTGTTTACTTCAACTAAGATTTTTTTTATTACATAATTATTTAACATCTTAATCATCTATTAGACCATATACCGATAAGATAAAAAAATATAAATGTCGGCTAACGGGATAATTTTTAGCAATATTCGTTGGTTAACAGTGGGCGTCGGTGGGTAGTGTTTGGATGAAGAAACTAGACTCGTACACTCAATCAATAGTCCTAAGCACAGTAGATCTAGATAGTTAGACACACAAACTCTGTAGGTAGGTACGTATTTCAGAACACACGATGGTTTCAGCGGTTTCACGCGCCCGCCGCTCGCGCCTGTCTACTCAATAGTGACGTACCGACGCGACCGGCCCACGCGCGCGCTCACCAATGATTCCATCAAGCGCCACCAGATGGCGCTGGCGTACTGAATACGACTCGATGCCGACACGGCCATCCTGCTTTCACACGTCCTCGTGTGATCATTAGTCTGCGAACAAACGCTTGCACACACACTTCCACAAGTTTACTTTGTTCCACTCGGTCACTCCTGATCAAACTCAAAATTCATAAAATCGTTGAAAATAAGAAATTCAAACCCCCTTTTTTTAATTTAAACCAAAACCCTTCAATTACATCAAACATATTAACGGAAAATTAAAAATAATCCAAAATACAACACCCTGGGCCACGTAAGTACCATCGCTCGATTCAACCTTTTAAACTCTACTGCAACAAAAACTGTCAAGCTTACAGAAACCCTCGAGTAAGACCACTAACACCACGGCTCTCCAGCCGACCAGCAATCACATTGCTCTCACACGGCACACCAGCCGACCAGCAAACGCATTACTCTCACGGACTCGCTAGCCGATCAGTAATCGCGTTGCCCACACACGGCACCATAGCCGACCAGCAAAGGCATTGCTCTCACGGGACTCTCCAGCCGATCAGCAATCGTGTTGCCCTCACACGGCACTCCAGTCGACCAGCAAACGCATTGCCCTCACGGACTCTCCAGCCGATCAGCAATCGCGTTGCCCTCACACGGCACTCCAGCCGTCCAGCAATCGCATTGTTCTCACGGACTCTCAAGCCGATCAACAATCGCGTTGCCTGCGCATCCATAACATGGATCGCCAGTGTGCATCACGCATGACTACACACTATGGTCTCTCCAGACCACGATCTCCGCCAGAGTTGAAAGCGCACCGCGCACCCACGGACAACAAACAAGAGACACCGATTTCTACCGGGCTACGACTACGTAACAACTACTGGTACGGTCGAACACAATAGGGCCTATAGAAACCCTTTCTCGATTTTCCACCATAACTCAAACTTGCTCATCATCATTAAAATTCTTATCAACATCGACTGGTACGTGACCCGCTGGCATCTTCTTTAGCATATCGTGTGGATATTTTTAAACACGCTTAGAATTGAAAGATTTTTCAGTTGTACCTACAAGACAAAGTAGCAACGGTGGTAAAGTTCAAAACTAGCCACACCACATTTTTTTTTTTAAGTAAAATAAGTATACGTCATGCTCTATCATGGAAAGGAAGATAGAAAGAGATAAAAATATTGTTGCAGAAACAAAATAAATTGATGTTGGAATCCGTGAGTTAATTACAGGGGCTATTTCAGGCATAATTCATTATTTCAAATCCTTTAGACAAATTCAATACAATCACTTTTTTTACTGAATAATCGGTGATTTATGTGTTTTTTTATAATTAAAAAAAAGTAAACAAATGAAACGATATGAAGCAAAAATATAATAATGTTTATAAGAAATTTCATTTCAATTAAAGAACGAACCAATGAAAGAACTTTTCATTTTAATTTAATTTAGAATGCTTGAGAAATAATTTCCAAACATTATGGATAAAGTTTTCTGTAAACACAAAGTCATGGTCACCCTATCGAAACAACAAAGGTTCTAAACGATATCGTACTACAGCTCCTGATACATAAACCTAGAATTATTTTGTGTATTTTTAAAAATTTTGATAAATTCAAATCTTGGTTTTACAAGAAACTTCAGACCTCTACGATGCTTTTTCAGTGAGATATCGGCGATAACGTGATTTTCACCGTTTCGGCCATGGGGTATTAGCCTTACTGCTCCTAAAATATAAACCTAGAATTGTATTGTGTATTTTTCCAATTTTTGACAAATTCAAATTATTGCTTTACAAACAACTTCAGCCCTCTGCGATGTTTTTTCATCGAGATATCGGCGATAACGCGGTTTTTACCGTTTCAATGGCGCGGCCATGGCGTTTTAGTTTTATAGCACCTAAAATATAAACCTAGGGTTTTTTTTTTGTATTTTTACATGATTTGACAAATTCAAATCTATGTTTTACAAGAAGAAACTTCAGACCTCTACGACGCTTTTTCAGCGAGATATCCGCGATAACGTATTTTTCACCGTTTCAATGGCGCGGCAATGGCGTTTTAGTCTTATAGCACCTAAAATATAAACCTAGGGTTTTTTTTGTATTTTTACATGATTTGACAAATTCAAATCTATGTTTTACAAGAAACTTCAGACCTCTACGACGCTTTTTCAGCGAGATATCGGCGGTAACGTATTTTTCACCGTTTCAATGGCGCGGCCATGGCGTTTTAGTCTTATAGCACCTAAAATATAAACCTAAGGTTTTTTTTTGTATTTTTACATGATTTGACAAATTCAAATCTATGTTTTACAAGAAATTTCAGACCTCTACGATGCTTTTTCAGCAAGTTATCGGCGATAACGTGGTTTTCACCGTTTCAATGGCGCGGCCATGGGGTTTTAGTGTTACAGCTCCTAAAATATAAACCTAGGATTTTTTTCTATATTTTTACAAATTTTTTACATATTGAATCTATTATTTACCTAAATTTTAGGTCTCTGCAACGCTTAGTTTTAAAGATCTCCGTGGCCGCGCGGTTCTCCGCGTTTCGATGGCGCGGCCACGTTCAAACCCTTATAACTTTGTAACCATAACTTTGACTTTATGGTTTTGGGAATCAACTTTTACAAACTTTTACATAAACTTGGTACATTTTTTTTAAAAAAAAAACGTCGTGGCCGCGCGGTCGAAACGGACACGTGTTGGCTCAGGTTGGGTTGATGCATCAGCATCAGGCTGGATTACATTTTCTTGTGGTTTCACATCGTAGTTGTGTCTAGCTGAGGACTACTTTCATCTTGACTATTCATACGTAGGACTTCTCTTATTGTGCGTAACCAGCACGCATGGCAAACACGTTGTATAATGCTTGTAGGCCTTACACGGCTACCCATCGTGATATTCATGTACACACAATAAAGTCCAAAGTGAGGCAGAATCGGAACCCAGAGTCACAAGAAAATGCCGTCGTATAGGCAAACAATCAAAATCCTTAGGCAAGTCACACAGGGAACAGTAAATATATCAGAGTTCGAAGCAGAACTAGTCGATGAATTAGAAAATCACGGAGAATCGATGGAAAATAATATAATGAGATGCTCGTGCAGACTATGACAAGCTGTCAGTTCAGTACAGCTGACAATTGAATTATTGTCTTATAACTTACAAAGGTTTATTACATGCCAATATTAAAAGCATAGCTAAGTCAAAAGTTGTAAAGTCAAGTCAGATAAAAAAAAAAAATTAAGCTATGATTATATATTATCACCTGTAATCTAGTCAATTGAGCTCATAATTATGATGATTTTTAACCGACTTCCCAAAAAGGAGGAGGTTCTCAATTCGATCGGTATGTTTTTTTTTTCCAGCGTTTGATAGGCCTTAAGCTTGATTTGATAAAACTAAGTAAATTATTTCGTCGGTATCTATCACGGTGACTTAAGTTGACGCTTATTAATTCCATCAGCTATAATATCGCCACTGTTCTTTTCATTACTCATACTCTGAAAGTAGGTCAGAACATGCCTGCGGAGCGGGTTGAAAGTACTACTTTTCAGCCCTAGGGAGAATCGCTTTCTACTGACAGCTGTCAAATTATTTGTTGTAATAGGGAGCAAACCTATTGCCATCAACCAATGTAATTAAGAGCAAGCCTATTGCCACCAACCGATGTGATTAGGAGCAAGCCTATTACCATCAACAAATGTAATTAGGAGCAAGCCTATTGCCATCAACTGATGTAATTGGGACCAAGCCTATTGCCATCAAACAATGTAATTAGGAGCAAGCCTATTGCCATTAACTGATGTAATTGGAGGCAAGCCTATTGCCATCAACCGATGTAATTAGGAGCAAGACTATTGCCATCAACTAATCTAATTAGGAGCAAGCTTATTGCCATCAACCAAGCTAATTAGGAGCAAGCCTATTGCCATCAACCGATATAATTAGGAGCAATCCTATTGTCATCCACCGATTTGGGTAATTAGGAGCAAGCCTATTGCCATCAACTTATCTAAATAGGAGCAAGCCTATTGCCATTAACGAATGTAATTGGTGGCAAGCCTATTGACCCCAACCGATGTAATAAGAATCAAGCCTATTGCCATCAACTAATCTAATTAGAAGCTAGGAGCAAGCCTATTGCCATCAACCGATGTAATTAGGAGCAAAGCCTATTCACTGATTTAGGTAATTGGGGGCAAGACTATTCCCATCAACTTTCCTTGTATTCGTAATGAAAAGCACAGTGTTTACCTCGGGTTAAAGACTTATTTAGTCCCTCGAACTATTAGCGCCCTCGCTGCGCTCAGGCGCCAAACCCCGACTCGGGACTAAATAAGTTCCTTTCACCCCTAAGGTAACAATGTACTATTACGCCTACTGGGGAAGAACCGCGACTTTTATGTTTCATTCCGAAAGGTTATAGGCTCAGTTTGTTAAGGGTTTTCCACGACGCCTTATATGTTTGGCACATAAAAGAGGGTCCAGGGCTCCATCTCAGCCAATCCAGTCTTGGTCTAAGCCAGAAATTCCTTTTTCTGTTGTACATACCGATGTTCTTGGACCACTTCCAGAATCAAAATAAATGGTTTTAAATACGTTTTAATTGTAATTGATGCCTTTTCAAAGTTTTGTTTACTTCACTGTTTATATAGACAAGACGCTGATGAGTTAAAGCGTGTATTCTCTAACGCAGTATCGCTGTTTGGTACTGCATCTACGATAATATGTGACCGTGGTAGAATGTTTGACAGTGTTGCTTTTCAGAGTTGGGTCACTGATTTGGGATCTTCGATACATTTTATTACGCCGGGTATGCATCGCGAGAATGGTCAAGTTGAAAGATACTGCCGAACTGTTCTTAATATGTTGAGGATCGAGGTCGGTAATAAAGGATCGCAATGGTCTGATGTCCTCTGGAAGGTGCAGCTTACCCTCAACGTCTGCAAACAAGCCACTAATCAGACTTCACCTCTACAGCTGCTGGAGAAGCTTTGTTAACTCTAAGAAGACAACGGGCCTCGGAGCTTCTCACAGCCAATCAGCATTATCAAGACGCTTATGTAAATGAAAATCGAAGGCAGCCACGTACATTTGCTGATGGTAACTTCGTGTTTGTAAGCAAAGTGGCGCAGACTACTGGAAAACTGGACTCGCGGCCCTTATAAGGTGGTCCGAGCGCTGCCACACCACCGTTATGAGCTAGAGTTACTAGCTGGTTCTTATGGGAAAAAGACTCAAGCAGCCGCGGAACATATGGTGTTATGGCGTGGCGAGTGGACGCCGGATACATGCTCAGCGTTCTTTGAGAGTGGTAAGTTATTTACTGGGAGCATGGTAAGGCCCTCTGCTCTGTTCCGCGGTCATGGTATGGGCAGGCAGACTTTTGGGTCGCTGTCTCAATGACGCGTTGTGCTGTACTGCGGTCATGGTGGGGACATGCAGACTATTTAGGCCTCTGTCTCAATGACGCAGTGTGAAACAAGTTCATCATCATCCATCATCCATCATCCATGGTGAGCCTGGTAGTATTCATAGCAGGCCTTTGAGTCTCTATTTATGTATTCGTGAAACCGACACGCTAATATTAAGTCTTCTGTCGATAACAATGCATAGCGGGTGATGGAAATCCGGATTTTAGCATTAGCGATGCATTGGAATCTCTTTGGTTTGAAGCAGTTTCAACTTAAAAACAAAAACTTACATACTATTGGTTGTCTTTGTTACTTGCGCTTGAGTGCACGCTTGCGCCTGGAACATTGACTAAATTTATGAAACTACTTCAGTTTTAATAAGCTTCAAACCATAGTGGTCATGTTACTTAATTACTCATGTACTCTTATGTATTCACAGATAATGGTGAAGGGCTGGTTGAGAGAGATGAATCTGATGAGCTGTCAGGAACAGCCGTGTTAGATAATTCTTCTTCCAACCTCCTTGGTCCGAGCGGAGGTTTATGAAAAAAAAAGAAGCATGACGCGCGGTGGCAACGA
The DNA here is from genome assembly GCA_949775195.1 of Diarsia dahlii. Lineage (NCBI taxonomy): Eukaryota > Metazoa > Arthropoda > Insecta > Lepidoptera > Noctuidae > Diarsia > Diarsia dahlii. Next base: position 22,186,972 of record OX459199.1, read on the forward strand.
GGCATGAAGAGAAAAAGGCGGGAACGGGCGGTTGGTTTTTCGGAGGGGACGAATGCATTTTAGGATTTTAGCGACGATAATAGTGTTGATTAGGGTCGCGCTATTTAATTCTTGTATTCTTTCGTATTTATTTAAGTGTTTGTTGTCAATTAGACATAATTTGTAAGAAATATAACTTTATAGAGTACTTATTTAGTAGTTTACTTCTCTATTACATTCCACATCTGGTTTTTAAGAATGTCAGTACCTAAGTACTTATAGCTATGTTAGTATTTAAAACAGTTATTATTTTGGACATGAGTGAGCAATGCCTCAAGATTTGACTGTCTACTACTTATTGATTGTTTTATTGACTATTTTATTGATTATTTTATTGATTGTTTTATTGATAATTGATTATTTCAGTGAATTGATTATTCTTTCGTCATTTTCATTATGTTGTATTTATATCTCTTTTTGATCTCGTGTTTTGGCTGTTAAGGCGCATATTATGTTGCATTTAGTGCTCTTCTTTAAGTAATGGGGCACTTACACTTAAGTTTGAAATGTTTTTATGTAAATGTAACAGTGTACTCATTGTTGAGGAGCCAAATTAAATAAATAAATAAATAAAAATAAAATACTCTGCCGGACATGACGCTCAGAAGCGTGTTGGTTGGACCTCTGAGACCCCAGGAATGCCGTTCTTTTACGAAGCACCATCTGAAAGCCACCCGTGCTGTGGTCTGCGAACATACCAGAGGCATTGCACCGCCATGGAAGCCCCAACAAACTCCTGAACGCGTTGTTATGTTGGACGCCTTGTTTAATCAAGGTCTTATTACTACTGCGATGTTCTGTTACTTAGGAAAACTTACATTGATTGATACAAGTATATTGATTCTGTTTTTCAAAACTATAGGTACATTTTTAACATTTTACAAAAACGCCTGTACAAAGATTGTTAGCTATAAATCTGTTTGTGTATTTGCACATGGTTATACCTTGTCGTTAATAGTTAAATAATTTAAAAAAAAATGGTTATGTTTAAGATTTTAAACTGACGTGGTCACTAACACTATTATTTATACTTAAGTATACTGAAAACGGGATATTTACCATGTTTACTAATTGTTTCGAGTTCCCGATATTTCGGCGCTAAGAGGGTAGACCGATTTGTCTACTCATAAACATCCACCCGCAATGACTTCAGTTTATCGTGATCATGGTGCTTGTAACAGCGCCGAAATATCGGGAACTCGAAGCAAATAATAAACATGGTAAATATCCCGTTTTCAGTATAAATAATAGTGGTTATGTTTATGTATACACCTAAAGTTTAATCATCTACACTCTATACCATAACACTTATATTCATGACAAATGGCGCTCTCTGATTTAAATGTTAAAAATGTACGTATTGTTTTGAAAAAGAAAATCAATGAACGAAAGTCGGGGGGCACAGTCAGTACTTTAGTGAACCTTAGTGTGAATACTACAAGTTAATTTAAAACAGTTAAGTATTCTTGATTATTCTTGCCAGTCTGCATCTTGTGCCCTCTCGGAAAACCTCCTGAATCCGCCCTGAAGAAAGATTTCAAAATTTTTGATTTGTCGTACGCTTTTTTTTTTTTTTTGGTGGGTCGAAAATCATCGAATAACCTTAGCTTTTGGGCAGTGCGAAGGGGAGTGTCAGACTTCTACTGACTAAAAACCAAACCCATGTTCCTTCTTCGCCCTTGTGTCGGAGCCGCGTTATCCTTTCGATAATCCACAGCCCCGACGGGGTTTGTCGTACCCCTAAAAATGTTTACGGCTTATCCAATCTGATACCGTGATCGGTGGAGACCACAGAATAGATAAAAGGGGTTAGAAAGGAAATAGTTCCTGATTTGTATTAGAACGCGTGTCGCCGCTTGTCTCCCACTCTCTATATCCACTACATGCAAGACGCTAATAAGTACGCGAATTATGCACACAAATAAACCGCACTCACTTAGATCGCGAGCTTGCTACTGGTTGTCACACTAGCGCAAACATTGCGTTTGACGTACACTCACACTTGCGTATATTTCTCATACATGTTACGGTGACCAAAAGGTCGATAATGTATATCGATAAAATTACTTGAGTTTTGTCAAAACAAAGTTTTGCAGTTTTTGCTTTAGTTTCGCGACGGGACAGAAAGAAAGAAAATAAGAAAGCAAAAATATTCATTGGTCTCTCACACATAAAAAATTAAAGATAAAAAGTAAACATAAAAGATTTTTTTCAAATATTGAACATTAAGTGAAGTGAAGAAATTCAATTTCAATGCAGATTTTATTATTGTCTTTGAAATAAAACGTATTTATTAAGTAGCAATAGCATGCGCTTGCTATCTTTCAAATTCGAATTTTTCAGAATAAAATGCAATTGACTGAATTTTGACGTTCGAAAAGTGCTGATTATAAGCAGCACTTTTGTCTGTCTGTTAGTTTAGATGAACGAGACTATAAGTACGACGAGACAATAAGTAAGTTAATATTACGATTTACTACAGACACAAATCAATAACAAAAAATAAATCCTTCCTTATTCCTAGTCTACATTATAAAGGGAACCTCTGTGCAAAATTTCAGCTTTCTAGGTCCAAGGGTTTGGGCTGGGCGTTGATGAGTCAGTCAGTCAATCAGTCAGTCAGTCAGTCAGGACTTCTCTTTTTATTTATAAAAAAAAGATAATAATAAATAGAAGAATCGATAACTTTTCGATTTAGTCAATCACTAGCGTCGAAGTAAAACAAAATGTATTAAGTAAATTGTGCGGTGCATGGTAAATACACGCTGTGACTGAAGGGATAAGGTTTATAATTGATTGTGTAGTACGTAATGTTTTAAGAAATGCGGATGTGTTTGCGAATGCGTATATCTATTGTTTTTACTGCTCTGCGTGTGTGAACTGACGACACAGGTCCCCATACATTTTCGGCTAAAGGGCATATCTCCTGTTGTTTCTGTCATCTGTGACATATACTATTGTAATAATTACAAATATCACTTGTATTTTAAGGTTTTTAGACTTACCGATGAAAAGAAATCCCTTCTCGAGCCACACTACACACCTGGCTTCTTTTCCGACACGTAAAAATCGCGCAAGACGGCATAATTCTTTTTTTTTCGCGGAGCTCCGTTCGCTGTCACAGTGTCACAATATGAGCGCGATTGTTGGTCAGTATATCAAATTTTGTCATATGAGCGTCTGCTCATAAGAGCGGCGCGCTTGCCACGCCCACATGGCCCTTCTAACCTCTTTTATCTGTTCTGTGGTGGAGACAATCCCTTACGTGGGACTTGAACATCAATGGAGAAATGGGAGTGTAATGTGAGGTACAATCTCTGCCTAACTCAACGGGGAATCCAGGCGTGATGTTGTATGTCGACGGCGCGTTCGTGTTCCACGCGCGCCTCAAAGAAATGTTAGCAACATGGAAGGGGCCCACGCCCGTCGGGGCTGCGGGTTGCTCGAAAGAGATACCGCAGCCTCGGCACAAGGAACACTCCCTACCGCTCTGCCCAAGAGCGGAAGGAGTCATTTGATGATTTCCCACCACCCAAAAAAACAAAATGCGTGATGTTGTGATTCGTCATATTTTGAATGTGACTTTGCTGACTTGAAAAATGTGAAGCTCTTCTCAATTAAACATAAATATAATAATTATCTAAGTGACCAAAAGCGTATTACTGGAGAATGCTATTTTTCACAGATAGCTTCTTCAGTGTTCATCATATTACCCTATACTAACTGTTTCGTGGAGGTCAGATAGGCAGTCTTGCCACGTGAAACACTGGTATTCACCTACATCTGGTTAGACTGGAAGCTGGCCGGAACACCGTTGGGAAAATACTAGGCTGATGATGATAAGGATCTTAAGTAGGTAAGTATTCCAGAACAAACACATTTTATTTCAACAACAATCAATTTAATTACTCTTATTCAATAATTAATTAACATTTAACAATTCACCAGCCTACACTCCATCCCATACCACGCTCTCAATCCAGGGTATGTAAGGTGCTACCCTGTTGAAAAGTTTAGGGGACCCGCTGTGATTGGGGCAGGGGAAGCCGAGCGAGTGCAGTCCAATGACGGTGTAAACGCAGCGGGAGAATTGAGTATTGATCAGGAGTGGTTGTGCGGCATTAACCTGGAAAAAAATTGCAGAATAATAATTTCATTCAGGCTTTGTAGAGCGACGATGTTCGCAGGGTTTTTGGTAGCAACTGGATGAGAGTTGCCGAAAATCGAGCTGAGCGGTGTGTGATTGAAGAAGCCTCTATCAGATAGGGCATTGTAGGCTGATGATGATGATGGTGTATACATATAGACCCTTCACAAAATCATCAACCAAGCGTTCTGAGCATCAAACTAAGTTGAACGTGTATACGTTCAACGGTTTTCAAGATTTCGTGAGATGAAATTTGGCAGGGAGGTAGTTCATAGTTAGTAGACGTTCGCTAAGGACGGATTTTGCGACAGGGTTGGATTTAGGTGGTCTAAGGGATCTCACAAGTTTATATGAAAGTCCTAAATTTTTTATGCTACAATTTTACTATTTGGCAGGGGCTTAGTTTATAGTTAGTAGACGTCTGGTAAGAACATAATATGTAAGAACATATTTTATGACAGGACCCACAGGACCGGACTAGGGAGATCTAAGGGTTCTCGCAGGTTTGTATGAAAGTCCTTCATTTTTTGTGCTACAATCTTGATTTTGGCAGGGACGTAGTTTATAATTGTTTGACGTCTGCCAAGAACAGGTTTAGTGACAGAGCCGAATAAGAGAGGTTAAAGGGCTCTCGCAAGTTTGTTCAAAAGTCCGAAAGAGATACCATGGCCAGGGACACAAAAGAGCTAAGAAGGAACATGGGTGGTGTCTAATTAGTAGAAGTCTGAGAATCCCTTCCCCTCCAACCAGAGCGGGATAAGTCTTTTGATGATTTCCCTCAAGCAAAAGGGCTCCCTTGTTTTAAAGTTCTGATTTATTTTTTGTTGTACTACCGACCTGAAATTTAGTAAATCTAGAGTTTATGAGTAGGAGACATAAGCTAAGAAAAAAAAAGCTAAGCTAAGATAAAAATCCAGAGGCAGTCCCAATTCCAGACCAGAGACTCAAAATTTCCACGCGAAGTCGCGGGCAACAGCTATATAGTTTTAAGTTATTTTTTTATTTTTTTACTAGCTGACGCACGCAACTTCGTCTGCGTCACATAAATATAGCATAAAACCTTTCTCGATATATCGAATATCCGACATAAATTAAGCTAAATCGTAACAAACAAAAAATCTTATCTTTCATTTTATTATAATAGTTTAGATGGTTTAGATTAGCTCAGATTATATTAAAGTGTGAATTACTATAGGTATCTCTTACTGTTAAATAGATATACGATAACACTCTGTACTTATAAACATTATGATGCAGTAAATATTTTGAAATTGAATTTCCCGGAAAGAATCTCCCTACATTGCGACGCGCGAATTATTTTGCCGCGCGGATATTTTTACATTGCGATATCTTCTAAGATATTTGTTTAAACTGTTTAGAGTAAAGGGCACAAATATTCTATATTAAATTTCCCTTCTAACAAACACATTTATTTAGATATAGATTAATACCATATGGGTTAAATAAGCTTCGCAAAAAATAATTATTTTTAACCTATCAGTTTAATAGTAAAAAAAGGTTACAGTGAGTCAATCTTAAAAGATGGATAAATGCTGTCGGGGACTTTTTTTTAGAAATTTTAAAGAGGAACAATTCCTTCATACATGATATTTGCGTAACTTAAACCGTTTTCGCAGCGCACGCAGCGGAAGCTTTCAAAAAGGAAATACCTTTTCCCGTTTTAGTAACATTTTTCATTTATGCTCCGCTCCTATTAGCCGTAGCGTGATGTTATATAGCCTATAGCCTTCCTCAATAAATGGACTATCCAACACAAAAAGAATTTTAAAATTCCAACCAGCAGTTCCTGAGTTTACCGCGTTCAAACAAACAAACAAACAATCAAACAAACAAACAAACTCTTCAGCTTTATAATATTAGTATAGATATAGATTTAGCCGTTATTGTCCCACTCCTGAGCAAAGGCCTCCCCCCATTCTTTCCACTTCTTCCGATGGTGTGCTTCTTCTCGCCAGTTGGTCAGAAAGACATCCAAGGCGTCCCGCCATCTTCTCCTCGGTCTACCGCGACCCCGTCTAGCTGTGTCAGGGCTCCAGTCCTGCGATATTCGGGCCCACAGCTGCGGTGGCATCCGGTTGACATGGCCTGCCCAGTCCCATTTCAGTCTCGCAGCTTTATAAGCTACGTCGGCAATTTGAGTAAGTATAAGTAAGTATAAGTTATTTAAACTATAATATTATAAAGCTGAAGAATTTGTTTGTTTGAACGCGCTAATCTCAGAAACTACGGGTTGGAATTGAAAAAATCTTTTTTTAGAATATTAATGTGCCCTTCTCTCTACATAGTTTAATCAAATATCTTAGAATATATCGCAATGTAACACTATCCGCGCGACAAAATAATTACGCGCACAGCAGTCATTCGGTACGGCCAGCCCTCGCGTCAATGTACGTGCAATGGGGATTCTGGGCTCCGGGAAATTAAAATTCTAAATATTTATAGCACCATAATGTTACAAGTACAAGAGATACCTGTACTCATTCTCACTCTAATAATATTATAATCTAAGGTAATCTAAACAAATTTTATAGAGAAGAAAGATTGGATTTTTTGTTTGATACGATCTAACTCAAAAATTACTTACTTTGAAAATTATTTCAAAATTAGAAAGCTACACCTTTACCGAGTAACATAGGCCATATTATATTTTCAAAATACACGCGGACGAATAAAATTTTAAAGCTGAAGAGTTTGGTCGTTAGGTTGAACGCGCTAATCTCTAGTTGTGTTTAAAAAAAGATTTGTATGTTGGACAGTCGATTTATCGAGAAAGGTATAACTATATTGTGACGCAGACGAAGTTGCGTGGGTCAGCTAGTATACTGACATAAATGTGATAGGTATGTAAATTTTGTTTAAGTTATCTATCTATGGGTTTATGTTACCCGAAAATAAATTAACTATAATATTAGATTAAAATGGACTAAATTTACTAAGATGATTGAAGCAAACTAACAATAAACTATAAACTAAAGGATATCAAAATACTCCACCCCAACGCTGTCAGCTCAGCTGGGTATGTACCCAAAAGATTGGCGGCTTTAGCACGTTGTGTGGTATCGCTTTAAATATAAAAGCCAGCTCTTGGGTCAAGGGTAGCGTCAACCAGGCATTAATTATTATGTTAAGTGTTTTTTTACCTTACAAGTGTAATTAGGATGCGATCTGCTTCCATAGCACATTTGTGTGTCATAAATTTGTCCGTTATTTAATTTTTTTTTTTTTTTTTTTTCTCTACTGTTAACGTAAGCCTGCTTACATTCTTCTTCTGAAAATTTGTCTAAATTGATCTGAAAGTGAACAAATGTTTATTTGAAAATTCAGTAGTTTCGGCTCAACTAAGGATAAGAGAAAAAGCAGTTTGAGTTTTGTAACACAGGATACTGTGGCTTAAATTTCTTCTTATTTCACCATGATTTCGCAACAAGTACGAGGCACTTTCAGTAAAGTTCATCAGTTTCTGTACCTTATGTGCAAACAACTGCACAGGCAAAACATGAATTGTCAAAGTAGATAAACTTCCTAGTGAACCTCCATATAACCTGTTAAAGTTCCATTAACTTTCAATACTTTCCAGGTAGTAGGTACAGATGATAGCATAATTATCAAGCTACCCAAAATTGACAATTAATTTTCCCAATCAACCTTGCTTTAGCGATAAACCTGAAATTCTATTACAGTTTGACAGATTGTTGTACCTTGATGTGCTTGTGCCTGTACATAACTGCTGGACTAAAACTAAACGCACATAAAAACATTGCAAGTTAAATAAAATCTACTCGACCTAGTTGTACGGGACTACCGATTTTATCCACCCTGCAACAGGATGAATCTTGTCAAGAACAAGGCGTGACTTACCGTCTGGACTGTATTGATAGTTTGGTAAAACTCTGATTTCAGATTGCTCCAAGTTGGTGTGATAGCAGTCTCATCGGCAGCTGCTTCGACGGGCAAGCAAGCTGGTAGAACGTTATTTTTGAAAGTAATCCTGGAATCAAGAGTAGATCATTATTTTATTATTATTTTTATTGTTAAATGAGCCTGCTCTTGACCTCGATCACACCTGATAAAAAGCGATGGACGAGGTCTATTATGATGGATTGCGCGTGCCCAGAAGATGCTTGTTCACTATTGCTTTAACGGCAGACGGGTTAAATGTGCGAGGGAACACACCACAGAAATACTGTCTTTTGAGAATTATGCCTGTTTGAAACTGGTCGCCACAAGCCATATGGGCATGAGCCCTACACCAAAGCGGCCCGCGTCTTGTGTTTATTCATAGGTTTTGCATTTTTGCGTGAATAGGGTGCTTACTGAAAGTGTGCGTTTGTACGGTCAGCAGTGTAGAAATAGCATAACATTTTGGAATTTTAATTATTTGTTGTACCGGGCTCCAGCTATTATTTTAATGATTCAGAAGATTATCCTTTAAAATGTCCCTTGCTCTTCAATAACATCTAAGTAACAAGTAACATCAATTGTTTGTTAAATAAATATAAGTTTGAAAAACTAAAACCCGACTATAATAAAACCGCGGTCTTAAAAGTAGAAAACAAGAAAATAATTTATTCTTGTCTGATATTATGGGAAGTAATTAATTGCTTTAGCAATTATAAAATTTGTCGAGCCAAAAAAAACAAAATTTAAATAATTTGTTCGGCATACAAAGATTTTGTTTGCAAATAAAAAAATCAGGCAGCAATCCTTGTTCCGCAATTAATTTTGATAATGGTCAAAAACTAAATCTGTCTAATTATATGGGCAGCTTAAAATAATACGAGTTTCAGTCAGCAAAATAACCACTTGGTCAGCAAGATTTCATGATCAATCAGCAGAGAAAACATTCTTTATGCAGTTTGTTTGATTGGTATGCATACTTAAAACATGGTGAGCAAAATAACTAATTGGATTGCAAAAATCGGTAATTTACGTTAAAAGTGGGAGGTTAGGTTAGGCTAGAACTGTGACCGGGTGCGCCAAAGTTCACCTAAAATTTCAACTCCGATAATTGGAAATCCGAAAATGTTCTTCCTAACATTTTTCATTCTAACACTCGCAATTCCTAACTACTCTGTCTCTAATGTTTTAATTCCGAAGCATTCAACTTCATAATGTCAGTAGCAATAAACATTTAATACACTATTATAATATTTGTTTTCCTATATTTTCTCAACATAACCATCTTTTACACTATTAATCAAAGTCATATCTTTTGTTTTGTTTATAATATTACTTTTTATTCATAATAATCAGTAGGTATTATATAAGGTGCCATTAAAATAGGTGGACAAAATATTAGAAATCATTCAGACCGCTAAAATAAGGACAATAGTAAAAAAAATATAAGAAAAAGACATTAAAATACCTACTTTTATAGGATGAGTTTGTTCTAGAGTGCCGGCAATTTATTATTTTAAGTCAAAATAAAATCACTTTATATAGTGTTTTTTTTTGTTTAGATGTCTTTAGTTAGGCTTACTAAATGCTGTGTTGAAATTTGTCCACCTATTTTAATGGGGCCTTATATACTATGCAAAGATATCCATAGGTTAGGTTAGGTTAGAACTGTGACCAACTACGCGCGAGCCGAGCGAGCTAAGCGAGCGGTGCCGCGGCAGCGGCCGGCGAGCGCTACCTCGAAATTGGTCGCGAAATTTTTCTAAGTATTTTTTTCATAGTGCCCCCAAGACGACACTCTGACCTGAATTTCATTCATTTATTTTATTTCAAGACAAAAATCAGTGAAACGACCTGATAATATTATGTTTTTTTTTTATTATTATAAATGGGCTTGCTCTTGACTTCAATCTTGCCCTAAGGGCAGAGATGATGTTGACGATGGAACGAGCTTACCCAGAAGAATTGAGAAGAAGCCTGTTTACTCGCGACTTAAACAGGTTAGGGTTATATGAACTCGGAAAAACCGACGCAGGCAGGGAATTCCACTCCATGGCTGTGCGCATAATAAAGGACCCAGCAAAGCGCTTCGTTCGAATGTGTGGAATGTCGACTAGGAATCGGTGATACCCTGCAATGGTAATTATTTATTTATTTATTTATTTATTCACTATGGAAGACTTACAGCTAAGACAAATAGATTAAGAAATAGTATGTGAGACTGACAGCCAATTAAAAGTCCTCACTTCTAAATACAGACTACTATGAAAGAGTGTGAACAACACAATACAGCCACAGAAAAAAAAAATACAGAATAACATTCAAGCCTAAACTAAATACACATTTTATAATTCACATTCAGTACCTACAATAATAAAAACCTGAAAAAACAAAATTTTAATTAAAAAAGCTACGGCTCATGCACTTTCTGGCGGAGGACACACTTGTTGTGAAAGTGTCAAAATCATGCTGCTTGCACATGTTATTAAAGTTTCTACTTGCACGCACTATAAATGAATTATGGTAATTATGTTTAGGAATAAAAGCGTTATGATAAAAAACAGTAAGAGTTTAAATATATTTACAACTAGCGGACGTCCCGCGGTTTCACCCGCGTAGATTCCGTTGCCGTTGGAATACAGGGAAAAAAAGTAGCCTATGACACTCGGCAATAATGTGGCTTTCTATTGGTGAAAGAATTTTTAAAATTGGTTCAGTAGATCCCGAGATTACCCCTTACAATTTAACAAATATATACAAACACACAAACTTTACTTCTATAAAATATTATAGTATAGATAATGAAATTATGAATTACAATTTTCGGAAACATGAGTGTTATGAACATCGTCGGTAGCACTACAAATAGTATGAATGAAAACTTTAGGATGAAAAATTTTAAGAAGAGTGATCATTCGGATTACAAATCGTTAGGAAGAACAATTTCGGTTAAAGAACTTTAGGTGAGCCAATATGGACCCACTGTGACTACCTACGCGCGAGCCGAGCGAGCGGAGCGAGCGGTGCCGAGGCAGCGGCCGGCGAGTGCTACATCGAAATTGGTCGAAATATTACAGCATTCCGGTAGTTATAATTATGCTGCTTAAATTTTTTTTTTTTGCTTACCCTCTGAGTGCTTACCAAAGTTTTATTAAACAGGAGCAGCTTATTGCAACTTATTATAATTAATATGCTGTACAAAAATAATTACAGCCATCCAGAATGACATAAATTGCTGATTGATATTGAAATGTTTGCTGGCCATGAGTTGCTGACCAATTAGCTATTCCTGCTGACAGATTATATTTTTCTGCTGACCAAAATAAGAATACTATGCTAACCTAACCTAACCAGTTAAATAACACCCGTTTTCAAAACCTTTGACATTTTGTATGCCTTTTCGGCGGGACACAACAAGGAGCTCTTTTTTTTTAATAACTTCTAGTAACCCTGTGTTCACGAAATAAACGAATTTGAATTTGAAAGTTGTGCTACAAAAGTTATCGATAGAATCGCTGTAAAACTCTATTTTTATCGGATTATTAGACAATGGTGAAAACATTTCTGTAACTATTCTATCAAAATCAAATCAAATCAAAATTATTTATTTGCAAGAAAATACATAAAAATAACAAGGAAAGATCTTATGTCCCAAAAGTCAATGTATACTGCCTGCATGCAAGCGTGCAAATTATTTCCTTACAATTATTTGTGTCAAATTATCATGCAATTAGAATCATTATTAAATTATTATAACATCAATCATTCATTTTCAATTAACATTAACATTATTTTTTAAGTTCCATAAATTCCTTAATGCTATAGAAACAATAATTCTGTAGCCACTCTGTCAATTTTTTTTTAAATACATTACCCTGCAATAATTTCAATTCATTTGGAATGTTATTATAAATTACAATACACATGTTAAACACATTTTTTTTATAAATATCTTTATGACTAGGTGGCTGATACAATAAGTTGTGAAACTTAGCCCTTTTTTGTCTTGGTAGAACTTCACTACGTTGCTTAAAGTAATGCATGTGAGTTTTAGTAAAAATGCAAATATCTCTTATATACATGCAGGGAAGTGGAAGAATCTTACATTTTTGGAAGAGAGGTTTACAACTATCCAAAAACCAAGCCTTATTTATAACACGGATGCAACGTTTTTGAAGCTTGAATATTCTGTCGGCATCGGTCGAGTTGCCCCACATAATAAGTCCATAACTTAGGACAGATGACACATAGCCGTGATAAGCCGAAAGGGCTGCTTCTACTGATACATTTTGCCTTAACTTTTTCAATGCAAACACAAACCTATCAAGTTTCTGACAAATATATTCCACATGAGATTTCCAATTTAGATGTTTATCTACATTTAGTCCTAAAAACTTTAATTCATCTACTTGATTAAGTTTTTCTTCTAACTATTCTAGTAGGTCGCTGTCGTCTCGCGCACTCGCGCCAAATCTTGCAGTTGCTTTTTTCACGATAATTATTTGTATTATTTTAAATGCTAAGTTATATAAAATGATATTGTCTGTGGTCACTTGAATTGTATTTTTTTTTGTTGAAGCTATAAAACGTAAAATGGTGCCGAGATATAATGTACAAATAAGAAGAACTAGTTTCGATAATAATTGATGATCATTATTTGACGCTTTCTGTAAGATATTTAGTCGGCATTGTAAAAAAGACGAATTAGTTTATTAGAGACTATCTCATTTTCCCGTGGCTTAGTTATTAAATTAGATGTTTGGTCACGTGGCCAATACAAAAATCTGTGGCCCGATTTATTATTTCCCATATTTTATTAAAGAGTTATCCTCCAACTCCTAACCGTTAAGGACTTGAACCTTTGATCATCAGCTCACCAACATGAAGTGACGACTGCTAGATGCGAATACTTAAAAAGCTCGAAACACGTACTTAATGCATACGTGCCTATAAAATTTGAGGGTTGCCCTCGATTTCTCTGGGATGTCATCTTTGCTGGGAAACGACTTACTTTTTGTGGTTAAAAATCACATTTTACGGTAAAACTCAATGTAGCACTTTTAAAACATTGTGCTAGTGGATGCTTTGAATATTAAACGGGTCATGGAGGTATGTAAAGTTATAACCTGAAAAACTATTTTTTACCAAAACAGCTGTGAAAAATATCTCCGTAACTAAAACCATCCTCGAGAACTACTCTCTATCCATTGGTGGAAATAGCATGAAAATCGTTACAATAGTTTTTGAGTTTATCTCGAACAGATAGATAGACGCGGCGTAGGACTTTGTTTTAGAATAGGTATGTAGTGATGCGATATGATTAAATTTTGTGACAGGAGCTCAATGTTATGACGACAACAGCGCCATCTGGTATGTGTATTAAGATACTTACGTGTTCACAGTTTCAATGAGGCCAATGTTATTATAAACATAAGGATTCGTGAAGTTTGGGTGCACGAGGACTCTCTTCACCGAATGAGTTTCCCAGGCATTCAAAATATCGTAAGATTTAATACCTCCTACTGCGACGGATATGACGGAACCACTGCGAACAATTAGGAAGATGGTCATATTTACACACACCTGCAATTGCCGAAGGGTTAGGCAGATGGGCACCTTGTAGTTCACCCATAATTAGGTATTTCAACAGGTATCTTTAAATTCCATGTTATAGAAGGTGAGGCCATTGCCGTCAACGAAGCACAAATCCTGATTCCGTGATTCCGAAATCCACACCCGACAGCATTGGATCAGCAGTGGCACTTGCGACCACTAAAGCAGCAGCAGCAGCTGCATCCTCAAGTATTACCCTTGAGGATAAAGTACTGAACATTATCCCGTACGAAGAGATTTACAAACTTTACCTGTTAAGAAAACCATAGAAGGGTGTTTGGGGCAGCCCTCCGCAGGCAATAAAAGATATATGAAAAATACCGCTGGAAAATTATTAAAAATAAGGAGCTAAATGCACCCTGTCTTTTTGCGGAGGACGGTCCCTTACACTCTGTGAATGAGTCGTAAATTGTAGACTATTATGTTTGATTCCAATAATAACTCAAAATTAATTGAACGGGCTTACTTATTAATATTCTGCTGCAAAGCATAACCAGTGGTCAGGATGTACTTATTGCTGATGATGACGCCTCTAATGTACCATATAGCTGATGCCAACTCCTTGCCGTATCCCAACAATGCCTGGTTGTTACAAAACATTGAAGATTAACACCAGCGTCAGTCCCTCGAATCGATGTTTCAGACATTGCAATCCGGCGTCATTTCTAATTCAATTTAGATTCTGATGAATAATATTATATTAAAGTGCAACGTTTTTTAATCCTCGCACGTTGTGGTTCAGATAATTCAGTACTTATCACCGTGTTATGAGTGAGCAACTTCTCTAAAACAAACTTTAGTGTTGATTATTAATAAGGCCGAATCTCTCCTGCATAGTGCCTCTACAGCCAATTTCAGCTCAGCGTCGAATGATTCGTACGCAACTCGTGCCACGACGCGATTATTAGGGCTATGAATGCTCTAACGCCTCCAAAGACGGCGACATTGCCGCTGCGATCAACCGATGACCGCAGGGCGCTGACCGCATCGTCGCTACTTATCACTAACAGAGCAACAACATTGTTTAATAAATGACAATCGCGGAACTGAAGACGAGAAAAATGACAATGTCATCTTTCATTCGGAATTATAACCGTAGTCAATGGTCGCTGTGGTCTGTTATTGCTATGCGGTTGACGGAGCACTTTAATATATATTTTTTTAATTGTTGTCTCATGTATCGTGGATGTGTTTGCAAACATTTAAACTCACTAACACAAACATCCAAACACGGAACCACTATCTGTAGGCCATACAAATATTTGTACCTTGCGTCGATCGAACCCGCGACACGCAGCGCAGCAATAAATCACTCAGGAACTGCGCCAACTTTGCCGTTTTTTTTCTGAATTGAAACTACCTCAAAAATCAACAGCGGCGTGTGGCTGTGGAGCTGTTTCGAATGATGTTTCTTTTTCTATTCTGACAAATGAGCTCCATAACTGTTAAAGCAACGTGGCAAGTGCGAGTGGGACTCGCTTACGAAGGGTTCTGTACCATCGGAATAGGGGATAATTTCAAGTCAACTGTCTCGCTATTACGGATCATACGATACAGCCCACTAACAGACGGACGGATGGATGGACAGCGGTGGGGTTTAGTAATAGTATCCCATTAAAGGGTCTCGAATAAGGGTATAAAACCCAAAAAAGTAACCACAGGGATAGCAAGAAGTTTATGACGTGACAGCTCAGTAAAGACAGTGCTACACGCCAGGTCCGGTACTGTTTTTGTAGTACTTACCAAATAAGGATGATAAGCACTGGTCTCTCTTTCTTCAGTAGTGCCCTCCACTTCCCACTCACTGTACCTATAACATTTATTCTCGTCATCTATGTCTCTTGATATTCCCGCGTAGTAATTACTTTCTTTACACTTATAAGGGAGCTCTGCAATATACTGCAGACATTCTGGAAATATCGAAAAAAATTACCTCTCATTCGGTTCTGTATAATCGTAATAGGGAAACCCCCTTTAATTTGTATTACTTGTTCCATGTATTTTTTTTTTGTCTAACGACACCGACTAAATTTTAATTGCGTCGTCTAACTAGTTTCTGAATAAAGTGGCTGTGACATATGGATGGATGGACGGACAGACAGACAGACATGACAAATATATAAGGGTTTCGTTTTATGGCATTCGGCTACGAAACCCTAAAAAGAAGTTCAAAGAGGGAAATAAAGAAGGAAACAAATTAATTTGATGTGTAATAACTCACTGTCCCTTGCCTTCTGGCCATTTTTGAAGAAAACACCTCCTCGTATAAATATTGCGTTCCTGAAACAAAACCGTCTAGTTAGATCCGTAATAATAACCGACTTCCAAAAAGGAGGAGGTTCTCTATTCGTGTGTTTTTTTGTAAACCGATTTTTAAAATTGTTAAAGTGTTCAAACGGGTGTACTCCCGAGGTGGTCCCATTTTTACCAAGTCAGAATCTGAAGATGGATCCTAGGGAAATCGAGGGCAAGCCTCAAATTTTATAGGCACGAATTACGTGTTTCGTGAATTTTCTAAAGTTTTCAAGTATTCGCATCTAGTAGTTATCACTTGATGTTGGTGAGCTGATGAAGGTAAAACTCCTTAACTGTTAAGAGTTGAAAGCAATACTAGGGGAATTTTGAAGGCTAAGGGTTAGGATTCTTAGTTGAATGCATAAAAAATATTTGTAATGGATATTACAACTTCTTCTTGTTATCGTAAGGTCTAACGACCCCACACACCCTAGTGTCAGAGTTTCTAAACCGCCTCAAGGGCCACTGACACGGTTTGACGACCGCCATTTGGCGGCCGGGACCACCAGCTTATACGTGCCTTCCGAAGCACGGAATCATCTTTTTATTATCAATTTTTTCAACTAAAAATGGAAAATTAACAAACTTTTTTGCAAAAAAAAACCTAGCTAAAAAAACACTCGTGGCGAAAAATTACATGGAGCCAATAAATTATCTTTAATGAGTATTTCTATAAGTTTTACTGTAAATTGTACTGAATGTCCGTCAGGTAACAAAAACTATAATTAAAAATGATTTTTATTTTAAATGGATTACGCAACGACTCTTGCTTATACAAAATGCCGTCGTAATTCTGATTGGATTGAACTTCCGATAGCAAATAGCTGTCGGCAATCACAATCGAATCTATTACTCAGCTCCGGTTTTGTGAATAGTGATTTTCGATAGTACGATGGATCGAAATCGGACAAGCGGTTTTTGAAAAATCAACAAAACTCAAAAAAAAGCTACATTGTCCACATTATGACCCATAAACATGTGAACTTGCATTTGAACCACTAAAAAGTGAAAAATAAAAACTTTTTGACAAAAAATAAAACCGACTTCAAAAAAAAAACACAAAAAAGTGAAAAATAAACTTTAGAAGAAATATCAGTTTCTGAAGTCGGTGGCAAAAAAATGAAATCAAAGAAGCAAAAGTCACCGACTTCCGAAACTGATTTTTCTTCTAAAGTTGATTTTTCACTTTTTTGTGTTTTTTTTAAGTCGGTTTTATTTATTGTTAAAAAGTTTTTTATTAATTTTTTTGTTAAAAGTTTGTTGTTTGTTTATTATGTTCAAAAATATTCCAATAATGTCTTAGCAACGAAACAGTAAAGTATTAAACTTACTTGGTGCTATTAACGAGTTCGCAATCCGTACAGCATATGATTTTCTTTTCCGAATCTTTGTAACATACCTGAAAGATGATAAGAAATATACGTCATTGAAAAATACGGGGTCCAACCAAACAAGCTGGTGAACTGTGTTAATTTTTCATCCTAAATTTATTTTTAGTCACCTTTTGTAATTACTAGTACATTAGTCTCAATGTTGTTAAATAATTAAGGGAAAGAGCGAGATAGCCCCAACACAAGTGTTAACAATTACTTACTGGGGATGTCTCATTATAATCCATGTAACTGCTTTTTTGGGACAAATAAATATTTTTCATTTTTTCAACTGTCAAACATTTGACAGGGATCGATATAATTACACTTCTGTCAACACAAAACTAAAAAAAATGTACCAAGTTTGCCAGGGTCGTAGGAAAATTCTCTCTCTCCTCTCAATACATGATTGATATGAAAATAATAATAATACAATAGACAATCTATTTAATCGGTTAAATACATTTAAATAATAATGATTTATCTAGAAATCCTAATAAATCTGTATATTATTCAATTTAATCAATCCACAATTTAAAGTCAAGTAGTAAGTCTATGACCAGTGTGTGTTGCCAGTGATTACATACGGGACCGAAACGTGGTCGCTCACAATGGGCCTCATCAGAAAGCTCAAAGTCACCCAAAGGGCAATGGAGAGGGCTATGCTCGGAGTTTCCTTGCGTGATCGAATCAGAAATGAGGACATCCGCATGAGAACCAAGGTTACCGACGTAGCCCGAAGAATCGCCAGACTTAAGTGGCAATGGGCAGGGCACATTGCTCGCAGAACGGATGGCCGATGGGGCCGAAAAGTTCTGGAATGGCGACCGCGAACCGGAAGACGTTGCGTTGGAAGGCCTCCCACTAGGTGGACCGATGACATGGTCAAGGTTGCAGGAACCCGCTGGATGAGAGACGCACGGGACCGGTCAATGTGGCGATGTCTGGGGGAGGCCTATGTCCAGCAGTGGACGTCTTTTGGCTGAATTGATGAATCAATCCACAATCATCTTCAACTTCACAATTAAATAGTTGTGATCACGGACTGTGGTCTCGGTCCCAAAATCCCTACGACCAGTTTGACATAATATGGCTGAACGCCTATGTCAGACTTTTTGTGGGGCCAATTTCAAATTTGTTCGTAAAAACTCGATGACCGATTTTTTTTTTGGTCAGAAATAACGAACATAAATCGGCCTGACAAAAAGTCTGACGTGGGCTCCGAGCGCTTAATCGATACCTTCAAATATCTCGATAACGCGACACTTTGGGTTATCATCTAACATGACATTTTTTGTTCGTCTGGGTGTCCTCCGGGCTCTACCTATACATACCAATTTCCTCGTGGGCTATGATTTCTAAAAAAAAACAAAATGGCGGGCAGGTTGATATGCTACATCGGTTCTATCCCCTTTTGTGTGTACATATTAATGCTCGTGCCTGTACGTGACAGTGAAGCGGTAACTGTTACTATTTTGGGGTTATAATATGAGGAACAGGGTGTAAAGCTCCTCATCCCCCATAGAATAGAAACTTACTCTTAAATCTTCAAAAACGCTTGCAAAGTAGCTAAAGCCTTATTCATTAGCAACAAGATTAAATCCGCCGATAATAAAATAAAGACGGTTTGGAAAATTATCAATAGTGAAACGAATAGAAATAAAAAAAATAATAATGATATCACTCTAGAGACTTCACGTGGCCTTTTAAATTCTAAAAACGAAGTTGCTCAAGAATTTGTAGATTTCTTCACTAGTATCCCACTTAAAACTACTGAAACCTTAAATTCATCACCCTTGCTTTCTATTGAGTTACTAAGAGCGGACGTTTCAGCCTGCCCGGTTGAGTTTCAATTTAAACATATAAACCCCATATATAAATAAAATAAAATAAAATAAAAAAGCCTTATATTTCTTACTAAAAATACAAAAATAAACTTATTTCTAATTATCTGCTAGTATTATGCTTATACTTGTTCCTTAAATAATATTGATAGATACATGATTATCTATTTATGTAAGAACCCCTCGTTCTCGAAGGTGAAGGCCTCCTCTAGAGATTTCCAAGTGTCCCTGTTCTTCGCTGTCTCCATCCACTGTTTGCCGGCTACTTGTATGATATCGTCAGTCCACCGGGTCGCTGGTCTACCTCTCTTTCTGGTGCCTGATGGACCCTTCCAGGATGTTATCATGGCGGTCCATCTGTTATCTGTCATTCTGTCTATGTGTCCAGCCCAACGCCATTTAAGCTTTTTGCATTGTTTCAGAGCGTCTGTAACTTTTGTCTTCTTTCAAATTATACTATGGGATATTTTTTGAATTCTTTTGATTTTTAACATACTCCTTTCCATCGCTCTTTGACACGTTCTGATTTTTGCTTTCGCTTGATGTGTGAACTTCCAAGTTTGGCTAGCGTATGTTAGTGATGGCAATATACAGGTATTCATGACTTTTTGCTTAATTTTGATCGGCATGTCGCTTTTCATAACTTCTTTTAGACTCCAAAATTTTTTCCAAGCATTCGAAACTCTCCTTTCTATTTCTTGTTCATTTCTTTTCATCTCAAACGATAACTGTTTACCCAAGTATACATAGGTGTCGACGTACTCCAGCGCTTCATTGTTTAAGTATACATGGGATTTTTGAAAGTTTGTCATAATATTGGTTTTACTGCGGTTAATTTCTAATCCTACTTGTGGACTTGCGGCATGAAGATCGTTTAACATCGATTGCAGTTCCGCTCTACTCTCTGACAGCAACACGATGTCGTCGGCAAATCTCAAATGACTTATATATTTATTAAACTCAAACTCAAACTCAAAAACTCAAATCGTTTATTTCAATTAAGCCATTACAGGCACTTTTGAATGTCAGAAGGACGGAAGAACGAAACTACGAGTGCAATGCGCCATTCCGAAAGCCACCACGCCGAACCACACGCCACCGAATGCCCGCAACAACGAACACTGCGAGCACGAAAGCACCCAGCGACGCAAACCGCAACAACGAATGCTCGAGACCCCGAATCACGGAACAACGAATGCACGCCGCAACGTGCAACCGCCGCCCCGCGACCCGGAGCCCCGCACACCTACCGCCACGGCAAACGCCGCCGCGCGCCCCCGCACCCACACCACTCGCCGCCGGTAACATCCGGCGCCGCGCAGCCCGACGCAGCAACTCCCGAAACGACGCATTGCACTCCTACGCTACAGTCACAATCACAAGGCATAATAACTTGTGAAAGTACTGTAGTTGCCAGTTCCCTAACGTAGATCTCATGAAGAAGAACGGGCAAGAAACTCCATGGATACTCTTTTAAATTAGAATTTGTTACAAAATCTTGGTACATTATATCATTCATGTTGAGATGGTATATTATGTGAGAACTATGTAGCAAGACGTGCAAGTTAAGAGCGTCCAGAGTAAAAAGATTTATTAAACAAATCAAAAAGAAAAATATATATACACCATGGCAACTAAGGAATGACCAGTCTCCACTGACAGCGCCCGTTCACGAACATGACGCATGGATCAGCACCATTCAACTCAACCATTTTGAAGGGAACTAAATGATCCGACACACCCGCCACCATCAGCGAGACATTTGAGTGAGCATGACATTCTCTCAGCCACCAGGGCAACGTCACTAAAATATAACTAAATGTAAAAATGTAAAAAGGGGCTTTATAGTACATAGTACTCACACATGTGCCATGCAATTATACAATATTAAGATATTGAATCTATACAATGCAAAGATATTTTTACAATCTTCTGCAGCCTCTACAATAACTTCACATGATAATCGATGTAATTGCCCCTATGGTTGTGGAGCAGGACCAGCATGGAGCCAAGCATTTTTATCATCAATGTAATCCCCCAACTTATAGTATGCTTGCCTACATAGTGTGCGTTTTACACAAGTTTTAAATTTCGTCTCACTCAGTTGAAGAATGTGAGGGGGTATTTTATTGTAACATTTTAAACAGTACCCCATGAAAGATGAGTCTACTTTAGCTAGCCTGAAACCTGGCTGAACTAGTTGGTCCCTATTTCTCGTATTATAGTGGTGTCTATCACCTCTTTTGCTAAATAAATGCAGATTTTTCCTGACGTACATGATGTTTTCATAGATGTATTGACAAGGTACTGTCATGATGTTAATTTCCTTAAACAGCTCGCTCAGAGAATCGCGCCTTCGTAGACCATATATGGCTCTAATGGCTCTTTTCTGCAGAATAAATATAGACTCGACGTCTGCAGCCCGTCCCCATAGTAAAATACCGTATGACATAACACTATGAAAATAGCTAAAATAGACTAGTCTCGCGGTATCTACGTCAGTAAATTGACGGATTTTCCTAACAGCATATGCTGCTGAACTCAGCCGTCCTGCAAGAGATGTTAAATGCGGACCCCACTGTAGCCTTGAGTCAATCGTTATCCCCAAGAAAACAGTTTCATTGACAAATTCTAGTTTCTCTTGATTCAATACTATGTCACAATCAGTACTTTTGACATTTGGTAGAGCAAATCTTATGCACTTCGTTTTTTTCCCATTTAATACTAAATTATTAACGGTGAACCAATTATGAACCTGCAGTAAGGCGTTATTTACGTCATCAAGATTCGTGGCACGTCTGTTTACCTTAAATATTAAAGAAGTATCGTCGGCAAACAATACCATTTCAGGTTGGTTTTTAAATAAATGGGGTAGATCATTAATATAGACTAAAAAGAGAAAGGGACCTAATATCGAACCTTGTGGCACACCCATGCTTACTTTTAAGCCCATTGAATTGACACCATTTATTTGTACTTGCTGATGTCTATCGCTTAAATACGATTTCATTAAACTGAGCGCAAGATTCCCTAAACCGTAATGTTTGAGCTTTATGAGAAGGGTTTCGTGGTTGACGCAATCAAATGCTTTGGAGAGGTCACAGAAGATCCCTATGGCATCTTGTGACTCTTCCCACGCAGTAAATATATGTTTTAATAAGGTGACACCGGCGTCAGTCGTACAACGTCCTTTGGTGAAACCATACTGTTTCTCATGTAAGATTTTGTTGGTGTTAAAGTGAATGAGCATTTGATTAAGCATTACTTTTTCAAACACCTTGCTGAAAACTGGCAAAACGGATACGGGTCTATAATTATTGGTGTCTTTACTGTCACCGGATTTGAAAAGTGGTATTACCTTGCTGTATTTCATAAGGTCCGGGAAGACTCCCTGGTCCACACACAAATTAAATATTAAGGCTAAGTACGGAGCGACTGTCTCAATAATAGCTTGACAAACTTTAATCGACAGTCCCCATAGATCTTCGGTTAATTTGACTTTAATTTCCTTAAAAGCTTTAATGACTGCTATGGGGTTTATATGTTTAAATTGAAATTCAACCGGACAGGCTGAAACGTTCGCTCTTATTAACTCAATAGAAAGCAAGGGTGACGAATTTAAGGTTTCAGTAGTTTTATGTGGGATACCAGTGAAGAAATCTACAAATTCTTGAGCAACTTCGTTTTTAGAACTTAAAAGGCCACGTGAAGTCTCTAGAGTGATATCATTATTATATTTTTTATTTCTATTCGTTTCACTATTGATAATTTTCCAAACCGTTTTTATTTTGTTATCGGCGGATTTAATCTTGTTACTAATGAATAAGGCTTTAGCTACTTTGCAAGCGTTTTTAAAGATTTTAGAGTAACTTGCAACTTAATTATTGAAAGTTTCTGAGTTAATGTAGGGCTTGAGACCGTACAACTCAAACAATCGCTCCCTACTTTTCCTAATGCCCTTAGTTGCCCAGTCACTGAACATAAACTTAGGGCAAATAGATTTAGTTTTCGTTTTGTATTATTGAACTCCGTGTGAATCACCGAAAATAATTCTTCATAAAATAGATTTACATTGTCGATAATCTGGCTTGGAATGCCTAAATTACTAATTAAATTATCATTAAATTTATTTAAATTGCTGGGTGTTATCTGCCTAGATTTTATTTGGATTTTTGTACTGGTGTGAAGGATTCAAACACAACGACTTGACCGCTGTGGTCCGAAGGAAGGTAATTTACAATGAATTTATCCAAGTAGTCGCAGCAACAAAAAACATTATCCAGACATGTAGCAGTATTTGTAGTAATTCGGGTTGGATCCGAAAACACGTTTAATAAATTAAATGATTTAAAAAGATGCAAAAATCTACTGCTATTTGAATTTTTATCTAAAATATTAACATTAAAGTCGCCACATATAACCACTGATTTATTACCAGTTACAAGTTTTGCTAAAACATCTTCCATTACTGACTCAAATGTAGAGTAGTTTTGATAATTTGGGGGCCTTTATTTATATGAAGACCGACCCTTTCCCATTGAAGTTGTCCAATGACTCGTTGTAACACTGCTATAAATATAGTTGGAGAGATGGGATCGCCCTGTCTTACTCCTCTTCTTATGGGTATAGAAGGACCAGTCGTCTCCAGTCTAATTCTACTGTTACAGTTTCCATATAGATATTGTAATACCTTCAAATATCCTATTTCAATATTTTGCGATTCTAGAGACTCCCATATTGACCGATGATATAAAGTATCAAAAGCTTTTCGATAATCGATAAACAGAATGTAGAGTGGTCTTTGAAACTCTTGATATTTGTCTATTATCATTTCAATAGAGTGGATATGATCCACAGTAGAGAATCCTCTTCTAAATCCTGCCTGCTCTACGGGCTGTTGGTTTTCTATGGTACCTCTGATTTTCTAGAATTGATGAGAATAATTTGTATATTGAAGACAGTAGGCTTATTGGTCGGTAGTTGTTTATATCATTTGGGTCTCCTTTTTTGTATAATAAAATTATGTCTGACTCAGTCCATTGTTTTGGTGTTGTCGCCGTTTTCAGCACGAGGTTAAAGAGCAGTGTTAAAGGGCTCACTAAATAGGGAGCTCCCAGCTTTAGGGCTTCGTTAGATATTTTATCAGGTCCTGGGCTCTTTTCAGATTTTAATCTAGTTATTCCATTTAACACTTCAGCCTCCTCTATGTCTACAATATCGGACGATGTTTCTTTGGATAGAGTTGAAGTTGAAACCAACCCTCCGCCATATTCAGACCTGTACAGAGTTATAAAGAAGCTCGTTGCAACTTGGAGTATTTCATTCCTATTAGATGTAGTTTTATTTGAAGTCCCTCTATCCAAGTTTTATGCTGTTTGAGTTCTTTGTTTGCTTTCTTTAAACTTCCAGATTGTAGTACATATTTTTCAATGATCGTCTTACGATGGATGTTGTAGTCATGCCGGATGTATTTACTTATGAGTTTATAGAGAGCTTTAAGCTCATTTTTCATACTTCTAGTTTTTGGTTTTGTTTTTTGAAGAAGGTGCCGTCTTGACATTAATTTTCTTGTCTTATCTGATAGAACAGAAAACATGTTTTTGTGGTTTGAAGAGCTTTGTGCCTCTTTGAGACCATTTTCTATTACAACAACGATTTTATCGTGAAGTTCTTGCGCTGTTTGGCTTTGTTGCCAGGTCATTAAAGCTTTTAAGGAAATTAAAGTCAAATTAACCGAAGATCTATGGGGACTGTCGATTAAAGTTTGTCAAGCTATTATTGAGACTGTAGCTCCGTATTTAGCCTTAATATTTAATTTGTGTGTGGACCAGGGAGTCTTCCCGGACCTTATGAAATACAGCAAGGTAATACCACTTTTCAAATCCGGTGACAGTAAAGACACTAATAACTATAGACCCGTATCCGTTTTGCCTGTTTTCAGCAAGGTGTTTGAAAAGGTTATGCTTAATCAAATGCTCATCCACTTTAACACCAATAAAATCTTACATGAGAAACAGTATGGTTTCACCAAAGGACGTTGTACGACTGACGCCGGTGTCACCTTATTAAAACATATATTTACTGCGTGGGAAGAGTCACAAGATGCCATAGGGATTTTCTGTGACCTCTCGAAAGCATTTGATTGCGTCAACCACGAAACCCTTCTCAGAAAGCTTGAACATTACGGTTTAGGGAAAATTGCGCTCAGTTTAATGAAATCGTATTTAAACGATAGACATCAGCAAGTACAAATAAATGGTGTCAATTCAACGGGCTTAAAAGTAAGTATGGGTGTACCACAAGGTTCGATATTAGGTCCCTTTCTCTTTTTAGTTTATATTAATGATCTACCCCATTTATTTAAAAACCAACCTGAAATGGTATTGTTTGCCGACGATACTTCTTTAATATTTAAGGTAAACAGACGTGCCACAAATCTTGATGACGTAAATAACGCCCTACTGCAGGTTCATAATTAGTTCACCGTCAATAATTTAGTCTTAAATGGAAAAAAAACGATGTGCATAAGATTTGCTCTACCAAATGTCAAAAGTACTGATTGTGACATAGTATTGAATCAAGAGACACTAGAATTTGTCGATGAAACTGTTTTCTTGGGGATAACGATTGATTCGAGGCTACAGTGGGGTCCGCATTTAACATCTCTTGCAGGACGGCTGAGTTCAGCAGCATATGCTGTTAGGCAAATCCGCCAATTTACTGACGTAGATACCGCGAGACTAGTCTATTTTAGCTATTTTCATAGTGTTATGTCATACGGTATTTTACTATGGGGACGGGCTGCAGACATCGAGTCTATATTTATTCTGCAGAAAAGAGCCATTAGAGCCATATATGGTCTACGAAGGCGCGATTCTCTGAGAGAGCTGTTTAAGGAAATTAACATCATGACAGTACCTTGTCAATACATCTATGAAAACATCATTTACGTTAGGAAAAATCTGCATTTGTTAAGTAAAAGAGGTGATAGACACCACTATAATACGAGGAATAGGGACCAACTAGTACAGCCAGGTTTCAGGCTAGCTAAAGTAGACTCATCTTTCATGGGGTACTGTTTAAAATGTTACAATAAAATACCCCCTCACATTCTTCAACTGAGTGAGACGAAATTTAAAACTTGTGTAAAACGCACACTATGTAGGCAGGCATACTATAAGTTGGGGGATTACATTGATGATAAAAATGCTTGGCTCAATGCTGGTCCTGCTCCACAACCTTAGGGGCAAATAAATCGACTACCATGTGAAGTTAGTGTAGAGGCTACAGAAGATTGTAAAAATATCTTTGCATTGTATAGATTCAATGTCTTAATATTGTATAATTGCATGGCACATGTGTGAGTACTATGTACTATAAAGCCACTTTTTACATTTTACATTTAGTTTATTTTAGTGACGTTGCCCTGGTGGCTGGGAGAATGTCATGCTCACTCAAATGTCTCGCTAATGGTGGCGGGTGTGTCGGATCATTTGGTTCCCTTCAAAATGGTTGAGTTAGATGGTGCTGATCCATGCGTCATGTTCGTGAACGGGCGCTGTCAGTGGAGACTGGTCATCTCTTAGCTACCATGGTTTATATATTTTTCTTTGATTTGTTTTTTATATCTTTTTACTCTGGACGCTCTTAACTTGCACGTCTTGCTACATAGTTCTCACATAATATACCATCTCAACATGAATGATGTAATGTACCAAGATTTTGTAACAAATTCTGATTTAAAAGAGTGTCCATGGAGTTTCTTGCCCGTTCTTCTTCATGAGATCTACGTTAGGGAACTGGCAACTGCAGTACTTTCACAAGTTATTATGCCTTGTGATTGTGACTGTAGCGTAGGAGTGCAATGCGTCGTTTCGGGAGTTGCTGCGTCGGGCTGCGCGGCGCCGGATGTTACCGGCGGCGTTTTCTGTGGGTGCGGGGGCGCGCGGCGGCGTGTGCCGTGGCGGCGGGTGTGCGGGGCTCCGGGTCGCGGGGCGGCGGTTGCACGTTGCGGCGTGCATTCGTTGTTCCGTGATTCGGGGTCTCGAGCATTCGTTGTTGCGGTTTGCGTCGCTGCGTGCTTTCGTGCTCGCAGTGTTCGTTGTTGCGGGCATTCGGTGGCGTGTGGTTCGGCGTGGTGGCTTTCGGAATGACGTATTGCACTCGTAGTTTCGTTCTTCTTCCGTCCTTCTGACATTCAAAAGTGCCTGTAATGGCTTAATTGAAATAAAATATTTGAGTTTGAGTTTGAGTTTGAATAGGGAGGATCCTCCGACCAGACGGGTGTCGTGTCTGGTGGGCTAACTCATTTGTAAGTCGGGAACTCCTAATAGGCTTATGTCGCGGATAATGTTGATAGCGCGATGTAGGAATTTCTGTCTCTAGTTCGCAGGTCTTGCGATAGATGTCGCTAGTCGCCACACTATCGAAGAGTGGAAAACTTAACTACTAATACCAAAAATAAATTACAATGAATACATGATTCCAAAGCCCCCGGAAATATACCTTCGAATATTTAAAGTAGTCTGCTGTCCTACAAAATTGCAATATCTTTACGGCTAAAATGTATGGAACCGCTGATTTCTCTCCAGCTCAACGTGCTGAAAGGAAGCAAGTGAGTACTTACAGCATGCTTCGGGCTGTCGTCGTCAATGGTAGTGAGACACCTGGTCTCCTCCACACATTTCCCCTGCAGCCCTTCCCATTCACATTCGTCTCCTGAAAAAAGTATATAACATGTAGCAATCATTTTGTAATCAATAAAATTCTGACCGAATGGTGGCCAAGGTTGGGCGTGAGAAACCAGGGCCACCCTAAAACGCGTTGGGTGGACGATATCGCCAAGAGCTCGGGAAATGGATGGATGAGAGACGCACAAAACAGAGTAGACTGGCAGAAGCAAGGGGAGGCCTATACCCAACAGTGGGTGATTACGGGCTGAATAAATGATGATGATGAATCACTTAAATTAATATTACATAAATAATTCCAAATTCGATTTGATTTCGATATTTGATTTCGAACGCGTCTGACTCATGGAACGTTCCAACACCACAAAAAAAAAACACTTTTTTTTTTAATCCGACCGGCGTCGTCCGTGCGTAGACGATCGTTGCGGACGTAAAATGGGGCTCCCGTATTTTCACGTTAAGGTAGGTACAAGTTGGTAGCCGACTGCACGCAGCAGCAGCAGACGACATGTCGCAGCGACACTACTGGTTTCTACGTATTTCTACGTATTTCTCCGTAGTTAGCGACATGAAGCTAGCGACGCGTCGTCGAGCGGCAGACGGTAGTGTCGTCCGACCGCAGATCAGTAGTGCCCATAAATAACAGAAACAACAGGAGATATGCCCTTTAGTGAAACGACATGACGCAACGACGTGTCGTGACGACATGAAGCGACGACATGTCGTCTGCTGCTGCTGCGTGCAGTCGGCTACCAACTTGTACCTATAGACTCGAATCTGTTTTGGAGTATCTGCATCTAGCTTGCTCTTTGCCGTTAACATGAAATGGAGCCAACTAAAGGCAGCCCGGCTAAGAGATGCTTTGAAGTGTTTCTCGAAAGTGAGATGTTGGTCGAGAATTTTCTGGCTTGCTTTTCCGAAGAGATCGGCTTACCGTGCATAGTGATCGGACTTGGACAACACATTAATTAACATAAGACAATAGCGCTTTTATACCTAAACTAGTATTAGCGTGGCTGCGCGAGCTGCGCGCAGCTCGCGGATGGTGAAGATGGGGAGAGGGGGAGCTTTGAAAAATAATTTCGACTCACGCATTGCCCCTTTCAATGAATCTGAAAAAAAATGTTCCAAGTCTCTTATCTTCCGAGATCCGCCTGAAGGGGGGAGAAAGGGGGCAAGGGGGTCAAATTTGAAAGATGGGTTTTACTTCCCCGAGCCTCCTCTATACGAATCCGAAAACAAAACAGAACACGAGTTTAAAAAAAAAGGGGTGAAGAGGGGGGAGGGGGGGAGGGGGGAGGGGGGGGGAGGGGGGAGCTTTGAAAAATGATTTCGACTAACTCTATGCCCTTTTCAATGAATCTGAAAAAAAAAATCTTCCAAGTCTCTTAACTTCCGAGATCCGCCTAAAGGGGGGGTGAACGATTAAACGATTTTAAACGATTTTTCAAATTTGACCCCCTTGCCCCCCGCAAGGGGGTCAAATTTGAAAAATCGTTTTTACTTCTTCGAGCCTCCTCTATACGAATCCCTAAAAAAAACACGTGAAGTCTCTTTACTTCCGAGATACGATAGGGAGGGGGGAGAAGGGGGGGGGGAAGGGGGGGGGGGTTTGGCACTTTTCCCATACTCACGAGAGTTACTTGTTTACGAATCTATCAAAATATACCCACCTCCCCATCCACCATCTGGGAGAACAATTCTGTCAGTGAGTGAGTGAGTCAGTCAGTCAGTGGTAATTTAGCTTTATATAGTACTAGCGGACATCACGCGGTTTCACCCGCGTAGTTCCCGTTCCCGTGGAAATACAGATATAAAAAGTAGCCTATGTCACCCGGGATGAATGTAGCTTTCTAATGGTAAAAGAATTTTTAAAATCGGTTCAGTAGATCCCGAGATTACCCCTTACAATTTAACAAATATACAAACACACAAACTTTACTTCTTTATAATATTAGTATAGATAAATTATTTGTTGTTGATTGAGTTGTCACTACATAACTTAGCAAAAGTTCTTTGTTTACAAACATTATAGCTTCTCGAGGCGGGGAGTATAGATGGAACTTGCCTTAATAACCATCCTCGCCTTAATACTTAAAAATAATGAAAATAAATGTTGTATTTTCGGTCAATGGCTTAATTGCCAATAGCCTCGACCAACACCTAAGGAGGCTCTCAATATGCAGCTAACTCAAGCTTAATACAGAAAGCGGCACTCCTGGACACGGCTCGTATTGTTAGGAGGTTCCTTTCTCTCAACCCTTTTATTTTACTACTAAATTCCTTTTAGGATGTTTAAATTTTCATTCCCTTAAAGTTAGGCGGGCTGTTGACCGAATAACAACAGCGTATAAAATCATACATGGTCACACCGACGCCTCAGACTTACATGCGGAGCTGTGTCAATTATTTGTTACAAATAATTATAATCGCTAAAAAACATAAATTATTTAATGTCCCATTTTGTCGCACTGTAGCTCGGTCCACCTCCCCTATACCGCGTATGCTAACGATGCTCAACGCGCTCGTGGAGACCAAGCCTGAATTGGATTTGTTTGCTGATGAGTGGAAGACGATAATGTTAGAATGCTTGTGGTTTTGCGAGAAGACCGAATAAAAGGATTAGTTAATTTAGTGTTAATGGCTTTTGCTGTACTAAATGTAATAAATAAATTTTTAAATGTTATACATTGTTTGATGATTCCAACCTTTCGATCCTCAGAGTTCAGTTTTGTGAAGTGATGCCGCCAAGAAACGCATGAGTTAAAGCTCAATATGTCTAAATATTAAGACCAACTGAGCGGCTGTTATTGTTACAAAGGCTAGCCATGTACGAGGAAAATATAACTTCTAAACTTGTTTTTAATGATTAAAATTCAAGAAACTGGTTCTTTATGACTGACTGATATGATAATTTGACCGACCGGGTCACCGCAACCTTCACCAGGTCATCCTGGTGAAGGTTGCGCCGGATACGAGACGCACGGGACCGGTCAATGTGGCGAAACTTAGGGGAGGCCATGTCCAGCAGTGGACGTCTGTCGGCTGAAATGATGATGATATGATTTAACTAGCTGACCCACGCTACTTCGCTTGTGTTACATAATTTGAACAGTAGTTGAACAGTATCTAGTGAGATTAGCGCCTTCAATCAAACTAACACTCTTCAGATTTATAATATTAAGTACAGATTTACAATCGGCAATTTGGCTATTAGAGATTTTTACACAAATATACATGCCAGTCACATCGAATCGTATAACGTTAAACTTATCAACACAATCTTAATTGAACTTTATGCAGCTTCAAAAGTAAGTCAAATCAAATCAAAAATCAAAAGACATTTATAACAAAAGCACAAGCAGAGTCAGATTGGAGAAATCCGGGGAATCCATAAATATCAACAGAGGAGTAAGACAAGGTGACCCAATATCACCTAAACTATTTATAGCGGTACTGCAAAATATTATGAAGGATCTGCCTTGGTTAACACAAGGAATCAACTTGGATGGGAGGTGGTTGAGTCATTTGAGATTTGCAGATGATATCGTCCTGTTATCAGAAAATCCTGAAAAGTTAAACATCATGATCAACGAGTTAGAGGCTGCAAGCTACCGTGTAGGGCTAGAGATGAACTTCAGCAAGACAAAAATCATGACAAACGACAGAACGATACCAGTTTTGGTAGGGAATGAGCCACTGGAATATGTACAGAATTATGTCTACCTGGGAAAACAGATATCATTCACAACCAGACGAAACTTAGAAGAAATAGACAGACGTATAGCTTCAACGTGGAAGAAGTTTTGGGCACATAAAGAAATACTAAAATCTCAGCTCCCAATAAATCTGAAGAAAACCGTTTTAGACTCAGCTATACTACCATGTCTCACCTACGGCTGCCAGACATGGATATTCAATGTGCAAGCAAAGATGAAGATTCAAGCCACACAGAGAGCAATGGAGAGAAGTTGTCTGGGAATCACCTTGAGAGATAGAATAAAAGCCGCTGACATACGAAATAGAACCAAGGTAACTTACGCAATAATCTTCGCCCAGAGACTAAAATGGAAATGGGCTGGCCACGTAGCAAGGGTCACTGACGATAGATGGACACCAACAATAACAAAATGGAAGGGTCCCCAAGGAACCAGATGCAGGGGTCGACCATGTTCCAGGTGGCATGACGAAATAAAGGCAATTGCGGGCAAAAATTGGATTGAGAGAGCAAAAGACAGAGATATTTGGCACTCTTTGGAGGAGGTTTTTACCCGAGCATAAAAATTAATTATTTATTTGTTTTCAATGTACCTATTTATAACTAATTTTCGACTGACATTATTAATTCAATTTACTATAAATTACTAGATATCTAAGGCATGTGAAAACGATTTTATTATTATTATATTTTACGATTGATTGATTGATTATTTTAATTTCTTGAAAATAGATTTTATAATTTCATATTACAATTGATTGATTGATTATTTTAATTTCGAGAAAATGGATTTTTATAGTTTTATATTACAATTGATTGATTATGTTAATGTTCGTATTATATTCTTTTGATTTTTGTGATTATTTAAAGTTGATTATTTTCATTAGAAATTGTGATAACAATTGATTGATTATTATTTTTATTTTTATTTTTATTGTTAAATTTGACTTTTGTGATTATTTTAAGTAGAGTATTTTTAATTGAGATTTATTTGAAAATTTATAATTGATTGATTACAGTTACAGTTTATTTATTTAAATTTTTATATTTGACTGTTATTTAAAGTTGATTATTTAGAGTAAGGATTTATGTGATTTACAATTGATTGATTATAAATTCATTATTCGCGTTCGATTTTCGCTGAGAGCAGTTGTGTTGCATGCGATCGCGCGCGTACCACAGTGTAAAGTGCTTACGAATCAAAACAACGCCGTCAAGTCGGCTGCATCGTAATGACCTAGTTATTGCGTAATGCTAACGGCTGACGGCAAATATTATTGTTAAGGCCAAGTTAATACTGGCTTAATAAAAACTAACAATGGAATCGAAAAAGGACACAGTCGACCTAAAAACAGAGACGGAACATCTTCTGTATAAGTACTACTGTGAAGAAAAAAATGAGCGTTTAAAGCTCCAAAAAAACCTAAATGACTTAAAAAGTCAAATAGAAATCCTCCAGCAACAGCTGAAACTTCAAGCGGAAAACGCAGCTAAATCAGTAACAACCAGCACCGAGACCTCATCACCGCCTGTTGAATATGCAACGGACGAAGAAGAACTCGCTCGAGAGACAGGGTGGATACGGCAGAAGAGCAGGAAGAAAAGAAAATTGAACTCCTCTCCAGCCCAGCTCACTCAAAATGAGCACGTAAGAGACGTGACTAGAGGTAAGGAAAAAGTTATTAAAACTCCTCTGCCACCACCTATTGTTGTAGATGGTATTCAGGACTACCAAAAATTCTTTGATTTCCTATGTGAATCTCAATCAGATGACACGTTCACCATCAAAATGATGAATGGCGATACCGTAAAGGTGAATCCCAAAACCGAAGAATCGTATAGAGTAATCTCAAAAGCCCTTTCAGATAACAACTGTCTTTGGCACTCATACGAGAACAAGCAAGAAAGGCCAATAAGAGTAATGGCAAATAAATTGCATTTCACCTACATCCCAGAAAGAGTAGTCGAAGACTTACGCAGCAAAGGCTACAAAATTTTAGAAGCAGTCAACAAATTGAGCTGGAAAACTAAAGAGCCACTCAATATGTTCATGTTGTCATTCTCAAATGATGAGGATACCAACAAAATTTTCAATATTAAAAATATCTTAGGATGTAATGTGGAGATACAACCGGTAAAATCAACAAAACTGGTACCACAATGCAAAAGATGCCAGGCGTACGGCCATACTCAAAAGTACTGCTCTAAAGAACCGAGGTGCGTAAAATGCACAGGTAAACATCTCACCAAGGATTGCAGAAAACCGAAGGAAGAGAAGCCAAAGTGCGTCCACTACGGAGCCCCTCATCCGGCTAACTACAGAGGATGTATTGTAGCCAAAGAAATACAGCAGCTAAGACTGAAAAAAACGAA
This sequence comes from Diarsia dahlii, assembly GCA_949775195.1. Classification (NCBI taxonomy): domain Eukaryota; kingdom Metazoa; phylum Arthropoda; class Insecta; order Lepidoptera; family Noctuidae; genus Diarsia; species Diarsia dahlii. The sequence continues at coordinate 22,220,979 of OX459199.1, forward strand.
AGGAGGAAATATATGAATCCACAACAAAGTGCACCTGCCCCAAGAGATGACGCTAGCAAGTCCAAAGCACGACAAAGCGCGATGCAAACAACAAGTAAGGATATTTCTTACGCTCAAGCAACTTCAACTGGCATAGTAAAAGCACCCTTGGCTGATATGAACAGCAACAAAAAGTTGGATGAAATCTTAAAGTTAATGTCATCATTCGTTGAAAATAGCAACATAAATGCTACCTTTAGAGCCAAAAAATGAATTCTGTACTTAAATGTATGGCGTGGAACTCAAATGGGTTACAAAAACATCAGAATGAGTTGCAAGTCGTAATAGAAATTGAAAAAATTGATGTTTGCCTTGTATCAGAAACTCACTTCACAAGGCAATGTCATATTAAATTCAAAGGATACCAAGTATTCCATGCGCTACACCCAGACAATACTGCAAGAGGCGGAAGTGCCGTTATTGTTAAAGATAATTTGCATCACTATGAAATGTTTAAATACGAAGAGAAAGACATCCAAGCTGTGGCAATTTGTCTACAAACCAAAAAATACCCCTTAACCGTGTGTGCCATCTACTGTCCACCACGGTACACGATAAAAAAAGATCACTATACATCTTTTCTAGCCCGCCTTGGTAATAGATTTATCTTAGGAGGTGACTTCAATGCCAAAAATACGTATTGGGGTTCCAGACTAACAACTACTAAAGGCAAAGAACTACTGAGTGCCATAAAAGAGCTAAAATGTGACGTTATATCTACTGGAAAGCCCACTTACTGGCCAACAGATCCGAATAAGATCCCAGACTTAATAGATTTTTTCGTAACCAAAGACCTATCAAATAGTTATATAAAAACGGAGCAAAGCTATGATTTGAACTCAGATCACTCTGCAATCTATCTAGAAATTAGTGAGAGTTGTTTATATAAAGAAAACAGGCTCACTCTTGTTAATAAGTTTACGGACTAGGAGAGCTTTAAGGCCAGATTGAATGACCAAATAGACCTTAAAGTTCCATTAAAAACTCCAGAACATCTAAACATCGAAGTTGAGAAGTTTATTAATCACATTCAAGAAGTAGCGTGGGAAAATACACCGGACTTCAGCAAAAAAACGAAGGGGAACATGTTCCCCTTCAGAATCAAGCAGCTCATTATGGAGAAAAGAAAGCAGAGAAAAATGTGGCATCAAACTAGGTGTCCTGATGACAAAAGAAAACTAAACAAACTTACGAAAAAAGTAAGAAGACTAATCCAGGACTACAAAGACAACTCAACCAAAACCTACCTTCAGAAACTTAGTAACGACAAAAGGACAAATTACTCCCTTTGGAAGGCTACCAAGCATCTAAAGAGGCCGATAGCCCAAATCCCTCCCATCAAGTGTGAAAACGGGCAATGGGCACGTACTAATGAGCAAAAAGCTGTGAGGTTTGCAGAGCACCTAGAAAACATCTTTCAACCAAACGAGGGGGAAACCATTGAAGACCACACTATGGTTAATAATATAGTGATGCCAGATTATATTATAGATTCCATAAAACTAGTAACACCGAGAGAAGTTGCTCGAGAAATAAAGCAAAAAATAAGCCCAAGAAAAGCACCGGGTTACGATTTAATAACAGGGGAAATTCTTCATAACTTACCAAGAAAGGGTCTGGTTAAGTTAACAACCCTTATTAATGCCGCATTTAGGCTTAAATATGTACCAGACTTATGGAAAGTTGCTGAAGTAATAATGATAGCAAAGCCTGGGAAACCGGCTCACGAAACAACATCATACAGACCGATTTCCCTGCTACCAATAATGTCAAAGCTGTTTGAAAAGCTACTACTCAAACGCCTTAAACCAATAATTGATAACAGGAACATTATACCTGAGCACCAGTTTGGTTTTCGAGAAAAACACTCAACGATCGATCAAGTGCACAGAATCACAAACGTAATAGAAAACGCGTTGGAAAACAAGCAAGTTTGTTCTACCGTTTTTCTAGACGTAGCCCAAGCATTTGACAAAGTTTGGCATGAAGGCCTTATTCATAAACTGAAGAGCCTGCTTCCGAAACCGTTTGCAGATATATTGGAAAATTACATTTTAAACAGAGTCTTTAGAATAAGGCAAGAAGATTATTATTCTGAACTTAAACCAATAAAAGCTGGTGTACCGCAAGGAAGTGTATTAGGTCCGGTCCTGTACCTGCTATACACTTGTGATATACCTGAATCCGAAAACAATACCATTGGGACCTTCGCTGATGATACAGCCATAATGGCCGTTGGAAACAGCCACGAAGAAGTAGTAGAAAAGGTTCAAATGGCTGTTAATCAAGTTTATGACTGGACCAAAAAATGGAGGATTAAATTAAATGAATCCAAATCTGTACATATAGACTTTACCAACAAAAAGCCACAGTATTTTCCATTTTATATTAATAACAACCAAATACCTTATGAGAATACAGCCAAGTATCTCGGTATGACCCTTGATGCAAAGCTACGCTGGAAAACTCACGTGAAGAAGAAAAAAGATGAACTCGAGCTACGGTTCAAAAAAATGTATTGGCTGCTTGGAAGAAACTCCGTGTTGTCCGTACAGAACAAACTGTTACTATACAGACAAGTCCTGATGCCAGTTTGGACTTATGGTATTCAGCTGTGGGGCTGCACCAAACAGACAAATGCATTAATCATTCAACGATTCCAGAACAAAGTACTACGGGAAATTGTAAATGCACCCTGGTACGTACGAAATGATGACCTCCATCGGGACCTAAACATTGAGTTCATCGATAAAGTGATTCAAAAATCTGCAGAAGCTCACGACAAGAGACTTCATAAGCATGTGAACGTTGAGGCGAACCAGCTTCTCGATCACACAAACATAGTGAGAAGACTAAAAAGAACGAAACCGTTCGAGTTAGTGTTTAGTGCTAGTGTAAGTGAATAGTGTAATGTAGCACAAGTGTTACCAAAAAAACACAAGAAAAAGTGTATTCGCCTTAATAGAGACAATAAGAAAAGTGCCAATGGACACATTCTTAGTACGTAAAGACAATATTTTTAACAGTTTAAGTTAGAATTAAATTACTTATTAGCCTATATACAAGGCTAGATTGTAATAAGATTAGGGTCCATCATTTTGATGTACACTAGGATAAGGAAAAAAAAAAAAAAAAAAATATTTATTAATTTTTAAATTTAATTTTGTGATTACCTACTTAAAATTGAATATTCTTTATTAGAACTTTTTGATTATCATTAAAGTGATTTGATGATTGATAATTATTTTTTATTTTTTATTATGATTAAATGCACAATGTTGATATTTTTTTGTGATTATGCATGGAATTAATAAAGCTATTTTGATTTTTGATTTGATACTGAAATATACATACATACTGAAATCTGTCACTTTTCGTCTATAGATGTATCATGACATCATCCAGTGCGCCACATTCTTTACGATTTGGTGAATTAAAAATGAAAGAAATCTTAATGTTTTTATCAAAGAATGTACAAAGGAGGGGGGGTCATTAGTTTAATAATAAAATTACCTTCTTCCAGATTAAGGTATTCACTTAGCACGCCACTCAAACTGGCACACAGGCATAATACCATGAAATTCATATTGACGAAACACGCGTTTGTCTTGACCACTGAGAGTCTAATAAAGATATTTTGTATCAATATAAGGAAGTAAGCGTCGAAATATTAAAAACAGTAACCTGATTTGTGTATAATCGGCCTTTGTCAGTGTGAGTGGGCCGTAATCCACCGCCCGTTGTGTGGGTTAGTTTGACGTCTTCGTTTTTTAGGGTTCCGTAGCCAAATGGTAAAAAACAGAACTGTTATAGATTTGTCATGTCTGTCCGTCCGCATGTCGCAGCCACTTTATTTAGAAACTATTAAAACTACATATTTGAAACTTGGTACTTAAAGGTATTCTGTAAACCGCTTTACGACATTTATACAAAAACAAAATAAGATTAAAGGGGGGCAAAAAAATTTGCTTAGCAAACCTATTTGTGTTAGATGTCTATTGCTACCATTTTTTTGCAAAGTCAGTCGTTTGAAAGGTTCCCCCCTCTAACTTTTAAACTAAGAGAGTAAACATTCTAAAAATATAAATATAATGCTATATCTCGCAATGAAAACTTTCAACCAAAATTGGTTTGAACGAGATATAGTAAGAGCAGTTTTTGAGATAAAGCACATTAAAAAAAAACGCAAATATAACTTTGTCATTCATACAAACATTATAAAAAACAAACTTATCACAAACTGTATATTCTGTTTTCGCTATAACAACAACTAATACAAATTAAAGGGTGCTTCCCTACTACGTTGGCGTGAAACCCTTCATGTACGACTTCGACTCGCACTAGACCAGTTTTTTTTTGGTCTTCGGTAAGCCGGTTTCCTAATGATACGTGTTTCTTCACCGTCGTGGGAGCAATGGTGATGTCATTTAAAAATTAATACAAAACAAAATATAGTGTCTGCCTGGGTATAATACTCAAGGGCAGATTAAGTGCATGTCAAATTTTCGTGGCCGCCATCTTGGATTTTAATTTTGAGCTCATTTTCGTAATCAGCGACCCCAAAAACTATTAAAACGACACCCATGACGGAAAAACCTAAAATTTTCCTAGCCGCCATCTTGGATTTTAATTTTGAGCTCATTTTCGTAATCAGCGACCCCAAAAACCATGAAAACCACACCCATGACGGAAAAACCAAAAAAATTCCTGGCCACCATCTTGGATTTTAATTTTGAGCTCATTTTCATAATCAGCGACCCCGAAAACCATGAAAACGACACCCATGACGGAAAAACCAAAAATTTTCGTCGGCGCCATCTTGGATTTTCATTCACATTTTCGTAATCAGCGACCCCAAAAACACTACTGTAACAGCAATACCTAAAACTAGTCGGTTTGATTGAGAACGCCGCGTGCTACTACCCGCTTGAAAAGTCGCCGCGGGAGTCGCGGCAGCCGTCGCCGCGGGCGCCGCCGCGGGAACCGCCCCGCGTCTCTATGAACAACGTAGTACATTGCCATACGTTTGTGTTTGCGCGTGCGATGATATCTGCCGCTGCACGCATCGCGTGTCCGTAAACACAAAAATCGCACGTCGCGCCGCTCGTCGCGTCGCAGGTCGCGCCGCGCGACGCGATTGGCGATTAAATTCAAACGTATGGCGGTGTATGAGTGCGTTCACGGAAAAGCGATTTTATACGCGATTGTTTGAATTTGAGGCGGTGCCCGCGGCGGCGCCCGCGGCGATTATCGCGGCGACGCACGCAGCGGCAATTCTCGATGAAGCGATACCCGCGACGGAACTTTTTTTCTGATTCATGGTTTTCGGGGTCGCTGATTATGAAAATGAGTTCAAAATGAAAATCCAAGATGGCGCCGAAAAAATTTTTAGTTTTTCCATCATGGGTGTCGTAAGTCGTTTATATGGTTTTCGGGGTCGCTGATTACAAAAATGAGGTCAAAATGAAGACCAAGATGGCGGCCAGGAAAATTTTTGGTTTTACCGTCATGGGTGTGGTTTTCATGGTTTTTGGGGTCGCTGATTACGAAAATGAGGTCAAAATGAACATCCAAGATGGCGGCCAGGAAATTTTTGGTTTTTCCGTCATGGGTGTGGTTTTCATGGTTTTTGGGGTCGCTGATTACGAAAATGAGCTCAAAATTAAAATCCAAGATGGCGGCCAAGGAAATTTTTGGTTTTTCCGTCATGGTGTCGTTTTCATGGTTTTTGGGGTCGCTGATTGCGAAAATGAGCTCAAAATTTAAATCCAAGATGGCGGCCAGGAAAATTTTAGGTTTTTCCGTCATGGGTGTCGTTTTTATGGTTTTTGGGGTCGCTGATAACGAAAATGAGGTCAAAATTAAAATCCAAGATGGCTGCCAGGAAAATTTTAGGTTTTTCCGTCATGGGTGTGGTTTTCATGGTTTTTGGGGTCGCTGATTACGAAAATAAGCTCAAAATTAAAATCCAAGATGGCGGCCAGGAAAATTTAGAGATTTTCCGTCATGGGTGTGGTTTTCATGGTTTTTGGGGTCGCTGATTACGAAAATGATGTCAAAATGTAAATCCAAGATGGCAGCCAGGGAAATTTTTGGTTTTTCCGTAATGGGTGTCATTTTCAAGGTTTTCGGAGTCGCTGATTACAAAAATGAGCTCAAAATGAAAATCCAAGATGGCGGCCAGGATTTTTTTTGGTTTTTCCGTCATGGGTGTAGTTTTCATGGTTTTTGGGGTCGCTGAATACGAAAATGAGGTCAAAATGAACATCCAAGATGGCGGCCAGGAAATTTTTGGTTTTTCCGTCATGGGTGTGGTTTTCATGGTTTTTGGGGTCGCTGATTACGAAAATGAGCTCAAAATTAAAATCCAAGATGGCGGCCAAGGAAATTTTTGGTTTTTCCGTCATGGGTATCGTTTCATGGTTTTTGGGGTCGCTGATTACGAAAATAAGCTCAAAATTAAAATCCAAGATGGCAGCCAGCAAAATTTTAGTTTTTCCGTCATGGGTGTCTTTTTCATGGTTTTTGGGGTCGCTGATTACGAAAATGAGGTCAAAATGAAAATCCAAGATGTCAGCCAGGAAATTTTTTGGTTTTTCCGTCATGGGTGTGGTTTTCAAGGTTTTCGGAGTAGCTGATTGTATAAATGAGCTGATTACAAGAATGACGGAAAAACCTAAAATTTTCCTAGCCACCATCTTGGATTTTAATTTTGAGCTCATTTTCGTACCTATCAGCGACCCCAAAAACCATTAAAACGACACTCATGACGGAAAAACCAAAAATTTCCCTGGCCGCCATTTTGAATTTTCATTTTGACCTCATTTTCGTAATCAGCGACCCCAAAAACCATGAAAACGACACCCATGACAGAAAAACTAAAATTTATCGAGCCGCCATCTTGGATTTTAATTTTGAGCTTATTTTCGTAATCAGCGACCCCAAAAACCATGAAAACCACACCCATGACGGAAAAACCTAAAATTTCCATGGCCGCCATCTTGGATTTTCATTTCGACCTCATTTTCGTAATCAGCGACCCCAAAAACCATGAAAACGACACCCATGACGGAAAAAATTAAATTTTTGTTGGCCGCCGTCTTGGATTTTAATTTTGAGCTTATTTTCGTAATCAGCGACCCCAAAAACCATGAAAACCACACCCATGACGGAAAAACCCAAAATTTCCATGGCCGCCATCTTGGATTTAAATTTTGAGCTCATTTTCGCAATCAGCAACCCCAAAAACCATGAAAACGACACCCATGACCGAAAAACCTAAAATTTTCCTGGCCGCCATCTTGGATTTAAATTTTGAGTACATTTTCGCAATCAGCGACCCCAAAAACCATGAAAACGACACCCGTGACGGCAAAACCAATAATTTCCTTGGCCGCCATCTTGGATTTTAATTTTGAGCTCATTTTCGTAATCAGCGACCCCAAAAACCATGAAAACCACACCCATGACGGAAAAACCAAAAATTTCCATGGCCGCCATCTCGGATTTTTCATTTTGACCTCATTTTCGTAATCAGCGACCCCAAAAACCATGAAAACAACACCCATGACGGAAAAACCTAAAATTTTCCTGGCCGCCATCTTGGATTAAGTTTTGAGCTCATTTTCGCAATCAGCGACCCCAAAAACCATGAAAATGACACCCATGACGGAAATACCAAAAATTTCCTTGGCCGCCATCTTGGATTTTAATTTTGACCTCATTTTCGTAATCAGCGACCCCAAAAACCATGAAAACGACAAACATGACGGAAAAACCTAAAATTTTCCTGGCAGCCATCTTGGATTTTAATTTTGAGCTCATTTTCGCAATCAGCGACCCCAAAAACCATGAAAACGACACCCATGACGGAAAAACCAAAAATTTCCTTGGCCGCTATCTTGGATTTTATTTTTGAGCTCATTTTCGTAATCAGCGACCCCAAAAACCATGAAAACCACACCCATGACGGAAAAACCAAAAGTTTCCTGGCCGCCATCTTGGATGTTCATTTTGACCTCATTTACGTAATCAGCGACCCCAAAAACCACGAAAACCACACCCATGATGATAAAACTAAAAATTTTCTTCGGCGCCATCTTGGATTTTCATTTTGAATTCATTTTCATAATCAGCGACCCCGAAAACCATTAAAACGACACCCATGACGGAAAAACCAAAAATTTTCGTCGGCGCCATCTTGGATTTTCATTCTCATTTTTGTAATCAGCGACCCCAAAAACACTTCTTTATCAGCAATACCTAAAACTAGTCGGTTTGATTGAGAACGCCGCGTGCTTTGCTACCCGCTTGAAAAGTCGCCGCGATAATCGCGGCGGCCGTCGCCGCGGGCACCGCCCCGCGTCTGTATGAACAGCGTAGTACATTGCCGCTGCACGCATCGCGTGTCCGTAAACACAAAAATCGCACGACGCGCCGCTCGTCGCGTCGCACGACGCGCCGCTCGTCGCGTCGCAGGTCGCGCCGCGCGTCGCGTCGCGCGTACGTAAACATGCACTAAAGCTGTCTTACAACGCTGATTGCTTAAAGAGTTTGCGTATTGGCTACGAATCGCAACATGTCATAAAGTTGACACTCTTTCGAACAAGCTCATGTTTGTTTTGACGAAAACACTAATTTCAAATATATATAATGATGGCAAGGTGAGTATTTTGAGCGATTTAAAGAATGGTACACAGCTATCATCAGTTCTAAGACCACACATCGATCTTATGCATCTTTTTTGTGCCTTAAAAACAATATCCCTATCAGTAGAATTGCCCCAAAAAACAATACCATATCGCAATATTGAGGCTACTAGGCCGTGATATGCAACTAGTAGCGCATCCATATTTATTTTTCTAGCAATTTGGAAAAGTGCGTAAGCTGATTTATTTATTTTTTTACTTAGGTCATTTAAGTGGGCCTTCCAGTTAAGTTGATTATCAAGAAGTAAACCTAAGAATTTTACTACTTTAACTTCTTCAATGTCACAGTTACTATGTCTAATATTTAATTTTGGTACTTCAGTTCTTTGGTGAAAGTGCATGATTTTCGTTTTCTTTAAGTTAATAACTAAATTATTTTTGTCAAGCCAATTAATTATGTCCGAAAGTGTATTATTTATGTCAACTTGATAAGTATTGCGATCAATACATTTCACTATGGCAGTACTGCCATCTGCAAACATCACCATTTGATGTTGAGTCACCTTTGGTAGATAATTTATATAGATCAAGAAAAGAGGTGGTCCAAGGACGCTACCGTGTGGGACACCAAACTTTATTAATCTAGAATGCGATGAAAAACTCTTTTCAAAGTTTGTTTTTTCACATAATCTTGCAATCTCTGTACACTGCACTCTGTTGGAGAGATAGGATTCGAGTAGTTTTAAAATGTTACCTCTGATACCGTGGCTACGCAATTTGTCCAACAAGTCGTCGTGCTTTACGTAATCGAAGGCTTTGGTCATATCTGTGTATAAGGCACAAATAGGAGCTTTTTGGTCTACTGCTAACATAGTGCCACGAAAAAAATCAAAAATAGCCATATTGTTCGTGGTGTTTTTTCTAAAGCCATACTGTTCCTTGCATAATAAGTTAAATTTATTAAGGTAACCCTATAGAGACTTATAAATATTTTTTTCGAAAACCTTGGTAAATACAGATATTTTTGCTATTGGCCTATAGTTCTTCATATCAGTTTTATTATCATTTTTATGAAGTGGTTTAATAATAACTTTCTTCAAGTCCTCAGGATAAACTCTGTCAACAATGCCAAGGTTCATAATATGCGCTAATACGGGTGCTATAGGTTCATTTACGAATTTTATCACCTTTGTTGACATATCGTCAAATCCTACAGTACTAGTATTCTTATGTGATCTTATTGCCGAAATCACGTCATTTGGTAGAATAAATAAAATAAAATAAAATAAAAATAGCTTTATTTTTCCTTCTACAAGTTTGACATAGGTTAGTGGTTAGTATTACAAGTTTGACTTATTTAATGTTAGTATTATTATTTTTCTTGATTTCGATTAACAGTTATGTGGTATTTTATGTACAAGGACCGCTAGCAAGAGCGGTGAAAGCCTCCTCCATTTGTTTCCATGCTATTCTGTCTCTAGCTGCTCTACTCCAAATTTTGCCCACTACTTTTATAATATCGTCGCTCCATCTCATTTGTGGTCGACCTTGTCTGCGCTTTTTGTTCAGTGGGTACCAATTAGTGGTGATTTTCGTCCACCTTTCATCTGGTACTCGTTGGAAATGTCCAGCCCATTTCCATTTCAATCCAAGTACCTTTATAGCCACGTCCTTAGCTTTGGTTTTACTTCTAATTGTTGTGTTCTTTACTTTGTCTTTAAGTCTGTGGTTCATGTAGCTCCTTTCTATTCCTCTTTGGCACACTTTGATTTTTTCCAAGTTTCGTTTAGTCAGGGGCCATGTTTGACAGGCATATGTGAGTGTGGGAAGTAGGCAAGTTTCCATGGTTTTTGTTTTTATTTTGGTTGGCATCTTACTCTTAAATATTTCTTTTAGAGTCCAGTATTTATTCCAGGTAGATTTAATTCTTCTTTCTATTTCTTTTTCCGTGCAGTTTTTAAAACTAATTAGGTGTCCTAGGTAGATGTACTCTTCAACGTATTCTAGGTTGGTAGATGAAATTGACATTGGTACTTTGTGTCTGTTTGTCATAAGTTTTGTTTTTGTTTGGTTTACTTCTAAGCCCACTTTTTTGCTCTCATCAAATAGTGACTCTAACATAGACTGCATTTCAAATGGGTCTTCTGACATCAGCACGATATCGTCAGCGAATCTTAAGTGTGACAGGTATTTTCCGTGTAGGTTTAGGCCCTTGTTTTCCCAGTTCATTGCTCTGAATATTTGCTCTAACACCGATATGAATATTTTAGGAGAGAGTGGGTCACCTTGTTTAACGCCTCTTTCAATTTTAAAACTATTTCCTGGTTTCTCGAGCATAATCCTAGAGTTACTATTTTTGTAAATTACCTTTATTAAATCGATGTACTTTTTGTTAATTCCTTGCATTGATAGAGCTTGCCATATAGAGTTGTGAGAAATTGAGTCGAACGCTTTGCTGTAGTCGATGAAGCACAGGTATAGAGCTTTGTCATACTCGTTGTATTTTTCCAGAACCATTTTCAGGGAGTGTATGTGGTCTATGGTAGAGTAACCACTAACAAATCCTGCTTGTTCTACTGGTTGATTTTCTTCTATTTGTTTTGTCAATCTTCTTAGTAGAGTTGCCGAGAATAGTTTGTAGAGATTTGACATGAGACTAATGGGTCTGTAGTTTGATATTTGTTTCGGATTTCCTTTTTTAAACAAAAGTACGATGTTTGAGCATGTCCATTGTCTGGGTATTTCCTTTTGATCTAGTATTAGATTGAATAGTGACGTTAGTGGTTTAGTTAGGGTGTTTCTTCCAGATATTATCATTTCATTTGTTATGCCGTCTGGGCCTGGGCTTTTTTCGTACTTGAGTTTGTCGATTGAGTGTTCAATTTCCCATGTACAGAATTTTGGTACGTTGTCTGTATTTACCGGATTAGTTTGTGCTTCTTCTGTGGAATCGCTGTCTTTTTTGTAAAGACTTTTATAGAAATTTGTTGCTACTTTTATTAGATCTTTTCTATTTGTTATAAGGTGGCCAGATTTGTTCTGTAGTTGACTCATAAGTGGTTTGGTTTTCGTTAGGTATTTATATGCTTTTTTGACAGCGCCAGCTTTTTCCAGGTAGTTCTGTAGGACTTTTTGTCTATATTTTTTGGAGTTATTTTTTATCTTTCTATGTATCACTTTGTAGAGTTTGCTTAGCTGTATATATGCATTTGGTAGAATAGGCTGCATAAACATTGATTGGCTTGTCAGATTATCAAATTTTCTGTTGAATTCCATGTCAGTTTTAATATTATTCTCAATATCATCTATAAAATAATTATTAAATTTATTTGCAATGTCAATAGGTTTTGAGAAGGTCTGGTCAGATTTATTAATGGTCATTATTTTTTAGGAGTTCTTTAGGAGAGTTATTTTTAGGTCTATTGACAATTTGCCATACAGCTTTTGACGTATTCTTTGAGGTTTTTATAAAGCAGTCATTTTGAGCTTTTTGTGGAAGTTTTATAATTTTCTTATATTACGAGGAGTATTTTTTAAATCTAGTTTTCTTTTTTAATACGGGATTTAGTCTGTATGTCCACAATAATTTTCTTTGCATTTTACTACAGCTTTTTATACCGCTCGATACCCATTTTACGTTTTTTGTTAGTATTAATTTTTATTATTTTATCAGGGGAGCAAAGTTTGTAGAATAGGGAGAACGTTTCATAAAATCTTTTGTAAGATAAATTTGCATCGTTACTTGCATATTTTATATATCCGTAAAGGTTAAACTTTGTATGCATTCGCGGAATTTTTTGGTTCTCATTCATAGCAGGCCTTTGAGTCTCTATTTATGTATTCATGAAACCGACACGCGAATATTAAGTCCTCTGTCGATAACAATGCATAGCGGGTGATGGAAATCCGGATTTTAGCATTAGCGATGCATTGGAATCTCTTTGGTTTGAAGCAGTTTCAACTTAAAAACAAAAACTTACATACTATTGGTGGTCTTTGTTACTTGCGCTTGAGTGCACGCTTGCGCCTGGAACATTGACTAAATTTATGAAACTACTTCAGTTTGAATAAGCTTCAAACCTTAGTGGTCATGTTACTTAATTACTCATGTACTCTTATGTATTCACAGATAATGGTGAAGGGCTGGTTGAGAGAGATGAATCTGATGTAAATGATGCTGCGGACGGGGACGCCGAGCTGTCAGGAACAGCCGTGTTAGATAATTCTTCTTCCAACCTCCTTGGTCCGAGCGGAGGTTTATGAAAAAAAAAGAAGCATGACGCGCGGTGGCAACGAGGCATGAAGAGAAAAAGGCTGGAACGGGCGGTTGGTTTTTCGGAGGGGACGAATGCATTTTAGGGACGATAGTGTTGATTAGGGTCGCGCTATTTAATTCTTGTGTTCTTGCGTATTTATTCAAGTGTTTGTTGTCAATTTTTTGTTGACTGGCCTGTTGGTCTAGTGGTTAGTGGCCCTAACTGCTATGCCGGAGGTCGTGTGTTCGATTCCCACCCAGGACAAATGTTTGTGTGATGAGCACGATCATTTGTTCTGTGTCTGGGTGTAATTTATCTATAATATGTATGTATTTAGAAATATATAAGTATGTTTATCAGTTGTCTAGTACCCATAACACAAGCTCTGCTTAGCTTGGGGGCTTAGCTTAGATGGCGTTGTGTGATAGTTGTGGAATATTATTATCTGTCTATATCTATATCTATACATACAATAAATCTGTAGAGAGGTCAATTCTGTACATGATATATATTTTCAAAATAACTATCAGGGGGTAATTAGTGATCGATACTGATGCCAAAAATGCAATCAGTAAAATTTTTGTCTGTCTGTCTGTCTGTATGTTCCTTATAGAAACAAAAACTACTCGACGGATTTTAACGAAACTTGATACAATTATTCTTCATACTCCTGGGGAGATTATAGTATACTTTTCATCACGCTACAATCAATAGGAGCAGAGCAGTGAAGGGAAATATTGGGAAAACGGGAGAAGTTGCTCCATTTTTTTAAGCTTCCGTCGCGTGTGCAGTAATGGTTAAAGCTACCTAAAAATCATTTATGACGGAAATGTTCTACATAAAATTATCTAAAAAATATCCCACAACAGCATATGTCTATCTTTTATGGTTGACTCACAATAACACGTGTAACTCCCGATAGCTTAGCAGTTCGGAGCTTTCTGATTATATTTGTTTACTCTTACGTTTATAATACTCTCACTCATCCCTAATTAAAAGAAGTTAATATTATTACCTATTCAATAAAAAAATAATCATAGTAATCGGTATAGAAACACCAAACTTATACATGAAATACGCTAATAAGCCGTCGCGCGTGATACTGAATCATGCCATGGATTATTTTTGTGTAACGGTTGCCGCGCTCGACACGGGTCGTGGCTGTTGATGCGTTCAGAGCGTTCGACCTTATTGACGGACAATAATTGATTTTAACAAACAATGCTTATCAGCGCGACTTTTAGTCTTTAAATAGTTTATTTGAATTTCTTTTGTTGTTATTTTCTAAAATAGGTATTAGTTGTTTTGGTAGTGTTTAAATATTCGTTCAAATTACAAATTATTAATAGTTTGCATTTTATTTCCTTTTAGGTGAAGGTAGTAGAAGTAGAAGTAGTACGCATAGTTTTTTAGATACCGATAGGTAAGTTTTGGCTAATTTATGTTCAATTTTAGTTTTGTATTATGTAGGTAAAAGCGTAGATACTTTTATGAATTATAGTAGTTATAGGTATTTATTTGTAAGTGAAGTACAGTGCGATCAAATTATCTTGGCAGCTCCGAACTTCGTGCAGGTCATTTTGTTACAACGAATGTATAAAAGTGTTATGATATTTATTTTATTTGTATTTCTCACTGTTTAAATTAGATATTTTCTGAACGTTTAAGTATTGGTTTATCTGGCAATAACAGTTTTATTCCCAAGTTTACATGCGTAAAATTTCGCAAAGCCTATGTTCAGAGCTGCCAAGATAATTTGATCGCACTGTAGGTATAAGTAGATGGTATTGCACAGGCGTTTCAGCTTTATTTTCATTTCTTTTTTTGTTGTAAGTTGTACATATTTCTGGGTATAATTCTATTAGAATATTTTAGTTTAAATTGGCACTTAGATTTTAAGTGTTAGGTAGCTATAGTTAGGACCTCTATCGTAGGTTATTTTGTTACCTAGGTAACTGACAGCCTTTCCGTTACCGTTGATTAAAAATAAAATACCCAATGCCACCTAAAAAACGCCACTGAACCGTGAGAAAGGACATAATTATGGTACTTTTTTACGAAAAACGACGGAAACGCGGACGAAGTCGCGGGCAAAAGCTAGTTTATTATATTATTATAATTAGACATAATTTTTAAAAAATATAACTTTATAGAGTACTTATTTAGTAGTTTACTTCTCTATTACATTCCACTTCTGGTTTTAAGAATGTCAGTACCTAAGTACTTATAGCTATGTTAGTATTTAAAACAGTTATTATTTTGGACATGAGTGAGCAATGCCTCAAGATTTGACTGTCTACTCTGCCTGACATGACGCTCAGAAGCGTGTTGGTTGGACCTCTGAGACCACAGGAATGCCGTTCTTTTACGAAGCACCATCTGGAAGCCACCCGTGCTGTGGTCTGCGAACATACCAGAGGCATTGCACCGCCATGGAAGCCCCAACAAACCCCTGAACGCGTTGTTATGTTGGACGCCTTGTATAATCAAGGTCTTATTACTACTGCGATGTTCTGTTACTTAGGAAAACTTACATTGATTGATACAAGTATATTGATTCTGTTTTTCAAAACTATAGGTACATTTTTAACATTTTACAAAAACGCCTGTACAAAGATTGTTAGCTATAAATCTGTTTGTGTATTTGCACATGGTTATACCTTGTCGTTAATAGTTAAATAATTTAAAAAAAATGGTTATGTTTAAGATTTTAAACCGACGTGGTCACTAACACTATTATTTATACTTTACTGAAAACGGGATATTAGTCAAAGTCAAAGTCAAAGTCAACCATGTTTACTAATTGTTTCGAGTTCCCGATATTTCGGCCGCTAAGAGGGTAGACCGATTTGTCTACTCATAAACATCCACCCGCAATGACTTCAGTTTATCGTGATCATGGTGCTTGTAACAGCGCCGAAATATCGGGAACTCGAAGCAAATAATAAACATGGTAAATATCCCGTTTTCAGTATAAATAATAGTGGTTATGTTTATGTATACACCTAAAGTTTAATCATCTACACTCTATACCATAACACTTATATTCATGACAAATGGCGCTCTCTGATTTAAATGATAAAAATGTACGTATTGTTTTGAAAAAGAAAATCAATGAACGAAAGTCGGGGGGCACAGTCAGTACTTTAGTGAACCTTAGTGTGAATACTACAAGTTAATTTAAAACAGTTAAGTATTCTTGATTATTCTTGCCAGTCTGCATCTTGTGCCCTCTCGGAAAACCTCCTGAATCCGCCCTGAAGAAAGATTTCAAAATTTTTGATTTGCCGTACGCTTTTTTTTTTTTTTTGGTGGGTCGAAAATCATCGAATAACCTTAGCTTTTGGGCAGAGCGAAGGGGAGTGTCAGACTTCTACTGACTAAAAACCAAACCCATGTTCCTTCTTCGCCCTTGTGTCGGAGCCGCGTTATCCTTTCGATAATCCACAGCCCCGACGGGGTTTGTCGTACCCCTAAAAATGTTTACGGCTTATCCAATCTGATACCGTGATCGGTGGAGACCACAGAATAGATAAAAGAGGTTAGAAAGGAAATAGTTCCTGATTTGTATTAGAACGCGTGTCGCCGCGCGCGCCGCTTGTCTCCCACTCTCTATATCCACTACATGCAAGACGCTAATAAGTACGCGAAATATGCACACAAATAAACCGCACTCACTTAGATCGCGAGCTTGCTACTGGTTGTCACACTAGCGCAAACATTGCGTTTGACGTACACTCACACTTGCGTATATTTCTCATACATGTTACGGTGACCAAAAGGTCGATAGTGTATATCGATAAAATTACTTGAGTTTTGTCAAAACAAAGTTTTGCAGTTTTTGCTTTAGTTTCGCGACGGGACAGAAAGAAAGAAAATAAGAAATCAAAAATATTCATTGGTCTCTCACACATAAAAAATTAAAGATAAAAAGTAAACATAAAAGATTTTTTTCAAATATTGAACATTAAGTGAAGTGAAGAAATTCAATTTCAATGCAGATTTTATTATTGTCTTTGAAATAAAACGTATTTATTAAGTAGCAATAGCATGCGCTTGCTATCTTTCAAATTCGAATTTTTCAGAATAAAATGCAATCTCACACTAATATTTTTCTATAATAGCTTTAATCAGGTCTGTAACATATCTGGATCTGTTGGAAACCTAAAAGTAAAATTTAAAATGTATGTTTCGATTTATAAATGCCTAACCTCAAAATAAATTTTAGATGAAAATCAATCAATAAACAATAATAAGGTATTGATAGTATGGGATAAACAAAAGTTATTTTAATCATTACATAATAATCATTTGAATACATTCACACATATGTAACGACAGTGGTAAAAAATAAACAGGAACTGATTTATAACTTTATTCGGGCAGAGCTTCCCCTTACAACTTATTACAATCGAGTGCGACAAGACCGCGAAAATGAGCTTGCAGGGCATTATAAAGCTTTATCCCCACCGGAGGCGTCCGGTAGTTATGGCTGTTAGTGGCTTGGCTATGGTTGGCATGGCTATCGTTGGCTTGTCGCTGGACTGGCTTGCTGTCAGGTGGCTGTCAGATGGCTGTCAGATGACTGTCAGTGGGCTGTTGTAACATTCGGCCGTCCTGAAACAATTGCTCCCGCAATGGGAACCACAAAACAACGATTACAAGTCAACTCAAAAAAACCAAGTTAAAATGGGGCAATAAACTTTGATCTCTCAAGAAGATTTATGAAATCTTCGGTGTTCAATTGTTCATCCACACTACTGGTGCTATCAGACATTTAAGCATCGCTACGATATAGTCATAGGGAATCAACGGATACTAAGCCTGTAAACCCGTTGTATCATAATTATTTTATGACCTTTTGTACTTCTTAGTTTATGTCAATCATTACCTAACTCCTCAATATCACTTAATGTGGACCAGAATATAAATCCTCTAACATACAAGAATTAACTTGGCAACAGGCTCGCCCCCTATTGCATGGGACTTAAACTTTACTGTATACTACTATGTGTGTGTACTCATGGGTACACCTCTACCTAACCCTTCGGGCATTACAAGCGTGATGTTATCAGCATTGACCTTGTTGCTGCTGGTAGTCAGCGCCTGGCGCCAATGTGCGTAATCACTATTATCAGCTATTATTATTTTTCGCCTTGTATCTAATTAGTTACGTCTCATTTTCTTTCCAGCTTTTCTAATTCGAGTAGTAGATAACCCTATCGCTTCTAAATTGCACTGGATCAGAAACCCGGTCTAGGATAAATCGTAAGGCTCATAGGTTTATAGGTACCCTGTTGTATTATTAACAGTATTATTAAAACTCCAAATTATGTTTGGTGACCTATTGTCCCCATAATGAGATGCTTCCATATGTTCCGTGAATTGTGCGATTAGTGCCTTCCACACTTCGACCTACTCATTTAACGTAGAATCAGAGACATTAAAAACATGAAACACTTTTCATATAAGAAAAGATAACTAAAAAAACTAAGTTTGCCAAACTATCGTATAAAGAAACTGAAGAAACAATTTAAGTTAACTATAAACCTGGATACCAATATGACACACGCACACACACATGTAGGTACTAACACACATGCTTCTTAGCGTGTCGATGGCAAAACTTCATTACTTTTACACACAACACCATTTAACCCCATCAACACCATGAATACTTTTTTTTTTTTTTAAAGCTATTAACACTAATGCTAAGATAATGATACTCGGGCCCCCAAGATACCTACAGGCGTAGTCTAATTTCGAGACCTCGGTTCTATCACCATATTCAAATTAAAATTTAACTTGCTACATGTATTATTAGCGCTAAGTTATAATTTAACAAAAATGATTGTAAATAGACTTAATTAATATTATTCTTCTTAGCAAACCTATGACACGCAATAGCTGTTAACAGTTAACGTATTTTTAAACTGCTGTTCCGTTACAAACTTCTTGAAATATCTACTCGTAAAGACCTTGCCATGGTCGGAAACAATGTGACCTGAAAAAATAATTGCGATCTAAACTAATTGTCACCACAGAATTATTGACAGTACGCGTTGGTTCAGAAACAACGAATTTAGTGAAAGCATGTATCAATATAAACATGTACCCACTGGTACTCCTTTTTTTGTTTAGCCAGAAGGGCTCAAACTATCGATATTTACCATTTTCATTGGTTCAGTAGATTTAGGAATTGAATGTCATTGACCCTCTTTCCTACCGTATCCGCTTTCCCGTAAGCACAATGTAAACATGACGTCACTTATTAATGTTTACGTAGGTATAAATCGGGTAATATATAAATGGAAACCAGAAATTTTGTTCTTATATATAAGTTCAGAACTTCGTTCTTTACGAACTTTACGCCTTGGCCAACATCGTCATGATGCATTTTGTAATATTTTCCATCGCGCGAAGTTTGACACAACTAATCGGGTACCGTAAAGATTTGTTTACGTTATAGACTACTATCAATACTACAATTATTCACTATAGGTATAACTATCTGTACATCCACTTTGCAGCAAAACAATACAACTTTTTGGCTTTTCATCTTGTCATTGCACTGTACTGAACTAATCGTTAACCTCTAAATGGTACACATTAAACGGCATTCATCAAACGATCTACTTACCTAAGGCTGAAGCAAAGGCAGGCATAGGCATAGAATTTAACTTTAGCTTCGGTTTTGGCTTGCTGGATTTTGCTTGGCTTTTGTTTGTAATATCGAGCAATGCATGGCATAAGATCACGTTTAGTCATTGTATCGCGCACTGCAGTACAGTCCGAAATTACATGGACATTTTTACATAACACATATATACGATAATATCTTCGCAACAACTTCATTACTGCAAGGGATTAAAGCCCAAAATCATGATTAACACTCTTTCCGACTGGTAACGCGACTAAACTAAAGGACAGGGTGCAACTACCGTCAATCTGCTTTTATAAAAGATACCTTGCTGCATACGTGTGAATTTCTGTTGGGAATCTCCATATAAGATTTATGTGACTTGCCTCTTATTCATACCCTCATCGTATTATTTTTTTTGTTAGTTTGTTATACAATCGAGCTATTATTGCAAAGTTATGAATGGACTTTCCTAAGAGCCTATACTACCTCAAATTAGCAACTGTATTTGTGGTGGTTCAAACTTCGTTTGAAATACTGTTAGAATAAAGTTCTAATCAGCTTGCACTACAAAGCGGTTGTTACGTCTTTCGCTGCGGGCGAATAGTGCGAAATTAGTGATATTTTGCGATTTACAACTAAACTATTGATTGAACTAAAAAAGTAAAACACTATGATTTTAGTATGTTGCTTGTAGAATTATTTGGCAAAAAAAACTATCGAGCAAAGTTGTAGTATGTTTTCACAACACTATGTTACTAGCATATCAAGTTACAAGAATATCATATTTTTCTGATTTTGTTTGCTGCAGTGAATCATATACTTTTACGCATTATAAAACTCGCGTTTTACTCCTGTTGGCCTCATAAATAACTACATAGAATAAATTGACGCACTTTGTTTACATTACTCGAGACGGGAAATAAAGACACATGTATCAACTTAGATTCAACCGGTTGAATGCCATCACATGATATTTTACCTAAATTAGAAATATGTAAAAATTAACGGTTTCTCATAATTAATTTTAAGTTCCTCGTTTGCAATTTGTCAAGAACTTTATCCAATAAGTTTATACATACCTGTTTGAATATCGACTGACGGTAGCAAGAGATCGCCAAGGAATGCTATATACCACTGACAATAGTTTGATGAAATAATTGTAGTTATTTATATCTAAATGACTTACATATCGGGCCTACCAAATTACCTAATTTTGTCTACGATTGGCATAACATGGGGCACTTCATGGTAAAACACATTTGGCTAATATATTTGGCTAATGGCATTTGGCTAATATTTTGCAAATATTGGCATGTTAACTGACCTTGTTATTTATGCATGGTTCCTGGCAGCTCTCAGCGTGAAGTAGGACGGTTACTCCCTTCCATGTCCTTGGGCCCGCTGTTGACGACCTTGAGGTAGCCTTCATTTACCGTAGAAGCGTTACTGGCAGAGAAATGGATACTTCTTGTAACTCGAAGTGTCTCACAGGTGGTTATTGGCCGCAGTCTTCGTTTTCAGGGTCAAATTATGGAATTAATGATGCGGTACTGAGGGCAGGCGCTTAGTGTTCCATCCAGATCGTCGACTGCTTCTTCAATTTGTACCTTGTGATTCTGGGATGGGCGATTCTTCAATATTTTCCTTGCAGGCGGTGTGCTTCAACGTTCTTCGTTTGAATTTTCAGACCTCGTCCTTTGTACTAGGTGACCGTTGACTTTTAAATGTATCAGAGCGTCGTTTAATCGTAGGTTTTTTGTTTTCGATACCACTTCTGAGTGTAACGACAGTGGTAAAAAATAAACAGGAACTGATTTATAACTTTATTCGGGCAGAGCTTCCCCTTACAACTTATTACAATCGAGTGCGACAAGACCGCGAAAATGAGCTTGCAGGGCATTATAAAGCTTTATCCCCACCGGAGGCGTCCGGTAGTTATGGCTGTTAGTGGCTTGGCTATGGTTGGCATGGCTATCGTTGGCTTGTCGCTAGAGTGGCTTGCTGTCAGGTGGCTGTCAGATGGCTGTCAGATGACTGTCAGTGGGCTGTTGTAACACATATTAAATATCGACATTATTTACAACTTGGTACAACACTATCGAAACGCAAAGAGTAGGCAGAATTTAAGCTTTGGCTCGTCGCACGCGACGTTCGCAGTGAACGAAATGCATTGCGCAATCGCCCACGTAGTACAAGATGGTACCCACGTATTGCAAGCAATGTACATAATTTCGTTTTTGGTTGCGAATGTATCATTTTTGTCTGCGAACTACATATACTATTGTAATAATTACAAATATCACTTGTATTTTAAGGTTTTTAGACTTACCGATGAAAAGAAATCCCTTCTCGAGCCACACTACACACCTGGCTTCTTTTCCGACACGTAAAAATCGCGCAAGACGGCATAATTCTTTTTTTTTCGCGGAGCTCCGTTCGCTGTCACAGTGTCACAATATGAGCGCGATTGTTGGTCAGTATATCAAATTTTGTCGTCATATGAGCGTCTGCTCATAAGAGCGGCGCGCTTGCCACGCCCACATGGCCCTTCTAACCTCTTTTATCTGTTCTGTGGTGGAGACAATCCCTTACGTGGGACTTGAACATCAATGGAGAAATGGGAGTGTAATGTGAGGTACAATCTCTGCCTAACTCAACGGGGAATCCAGGCGTGATGTTGTATGTCGACGGCGCGTTCGTGTTCCACGCGCGCCTCAAAGAAATGTTAGCAACATGGAAGGGGCCCACGCCCGTCGGGGCTGCGGGTTGCTCGAAAGAGATACCGCAGCCTCGGCACAAGGAACACTCCCTACCGCTCTGCCCAAGAGCGGAAGGAGTCATTTGATGATTTCCCACCACCCAAAAAAACAAAATGCGTGATGTTGTGATTCGTCATATTTTGAATGTGACTTTGCTGACTTGAAAAATGTGAAGCTCTTCTCAATTAAACATAAATATAATAATTATCTAAGTGACCAAAAGCGTATTACTGGAGAATGCTATTTTTCACAGATAGCTTCTTCAGTGTTCATCATATTACCCTATACTAACTGTTTCGTGGAGGTCAGATAGGCAGTCTTGCCACGTGAAACACTGGTATTCACCTACATCTGGTTAGACTGGAAGCTGGCTGGAACACCGTTGGGAAAATACTAGGCTGATGATGATAAGGATCTTAAGTAGGTAAGTATTCCAGAACAAACACATTTTATTTCAACAACAATCAATTTAATTACTCTTATTCAATAATTAATTAACATTTAACAATTCACCAGCCTACACTCCATCCCATACCACGCTCTCAATCCAGGGTATGTAAGGTGCTACCCTGTTGAAAAGTTTAGGGGACCCGCTGTGATTGGGGCAGGGGAAGCCGAGCGAGTGCAGTCCAATGACGGTGTAAACGCAGCGGGAGAATTGAGTATTGATCAGGAGTGGTTGTGCGGCATTAACCTGGAAAAAAATTGCAGATTAATAATTTCATTCAGGCTTTGTAGAGCGACGATGTTCGCAGGGTTTTTGGTAGCAACTGGATGAGAGTTGCCGAAAATCGAGCTGAGCGGTGTGTGATTGAAGAAGCCTCTATCAGATAGGGCATTGTAGGCTGATGATGATGATGGTGTATACATATAGACCCTTCACAAAATCATCAACCAAGCGTTCTGAGCATCAAACTAAGTTGAACGTGTATACGTTCAACGGTTTTCAAGATTTCGTGAGATGAAATTTGGCAGGGAGGTAGTTCATAGTTAGTAGACGTTCGCTAAGGACGGATTTTGCGACAGGGTTGGATTTAGGTGGTCTAAGGGATCTCACAAGTTTATATGAAAGTCCTAAATTTTTTATGCTACAATTTTACTATTTGGCAGGGGCTTAGTTTATAGTTAGTAGACGTCTGGTAAGAACATAATAATATAATAATAATTCTTTATTTCTCAGACAACGTGATCCATATTGTTAGTAAACAGTAAAATAACTTATATCTAGTGTTAGTAATTGAATAGAACAGAGAACACAGACTAAATAGTATTGTGAAAAGGACAACCCCAAACTAATGTTCAGTGATTGTCCTTCTCACAAAACTTTTAATAATCGAAGAGTCGACACTCTCCGCCACAGTTTTTAAGATGCCGTTGCCACTCGCCCGCAACCTTGACAACAACGACGCGGTTTTCTTGCGAATGACGGCGTGGAAGCCGTCAGTTCGGTTTTGTACAAACATAGTAGAAGCACTGCACCATCGCGGCAGTCCCAACAGCATCCTAAAAATGTTATTATATTGTACGCGTAGGTCATCCAGCGTTCTTTTGGTATAGCTGATCCAAAGATTCCCCGTGTAAAAGCACTGGCAATATGCCTTAAACAGTGTTATTTTCACTAAAGTGCTACACCGGGCGAATCTTCGGGCCAACATGTTACCTCGGACCGCCAGAGCCCTACGCTCCCTTTCAATATCAACATTGTCCTTAAGGTCGTCAGTGAGAATATGCCCTAGATATTTAAATGTTGTCACTCTTTTGACGTTCAAGCCGTTTAGGGTAATGTTAGGTGTAGTATCTGGGCATTCACTGCCGGCCTTAAAGACAATGTATTCACATTTCTTAATATTATAGATAAGCCCGTGTGAGGCAGCATACGTCTGACAAACCCGCAGCATTTTATTTATCGCACCTGCCGTCGGCGCCAACAACGCCATGTCATCAGCGTAGCTGATGCTATTTATTTTTACACCATGGACGCTACAACCCACCCGCATATTGCCGAGGTCCACGATTAGGCCATTTATATATGCGCTAAAAAGCCTTGGAGATGTCAGACCACCCTGCCTCACACCGCACTCCAATCTATATGTATCAGAGAGTGCATTGGACCACCTTACAACATTCTGTTGGTTCCCATACCAGTACTGAAGAATCCTGAGCACTCCTGCCGATACACCCCTGTCCTCAAGCTCCCTCCAGAGTATATCATAATTTACCATATCAAAAGCTCTGGAGAGATCCAGAAAACAGGCGTATACCGGCGTTTTACGATCAGTGTAATACTGGACGGTATGTTTGAGACTTACTATGGCACTTTCTGTTGACAGTCCAGGTTGAAACCCGAACTGTGAGTCATGCACGGATAGACACTCTTTCAAGCTAGAATCAATCATACCGTCCAGCAATTTTGCCATTGTGGTTGCGAGAGATATAGGGCGATAGTTTGACTTATCGGATATGTCGCCCGTCCTATTCTTAATTATGGGAACCACCAGTGTTTTCATGAGTTCAGCCGGTAAGTAAGAGTGACTAAGGCACATAGTATAAAACAACGACAAAACCCTAGGCAGATGCACCCCAGCAAACTTGAAATGCTCAATACTGAGCCCGTCATGTCCGGGAGACTTGCCTCTGCTCATATTTTTAATTACTGTGGCAACTTGTCTGGCCGAAAAGAACATTAAAGACTTATCTCCCTGACTTCCAGGCCCAGCACTAATCACATCTACCGAGGGACCAAGAGGAGATTGCACTGTAAAATGTTCCTTGAACATATTCGCAATCCCCCCCGGATCACTCCTCCCACCGACACTCACCGATAGGCCAGGCTTAATATCAAGCTTACCCGTGGACTTCCAAAACTTAGCGAAATTATTTGTTGCTCTCGCTTTCGCTATCATGTCCATTTTGATCTGCTCCTGGTTATTTTGACACCATTTTAACCGAGCCTTGAATGTGTTACGAGCTACTCGCATTTGGTCAAAAATAACTCCAGAGGTTGGCCGATTGTGTAAAACCCACATTTGAAATTTAAACCTGGCCTCTCGGTGTGCATCCCTTACATGGTAGTTCCACCCGCACAATGTCTTGTGGTTCCTACCCCTACCAACAGTCCCTGCCTTTTCGTGAGTTTGCTCGGCTGCACCACATAAAGCATGTGTTATCCTATTATATAATTCATCTAAAATAGTTCTGTGCTCGCTTAAATTACAAAAACTATGGCTACACTCTTGAAATTCTAGAGGGAAATCAATTTCTCGCAGTTCACTGTTACATAGCTCACGATACCTGGCAATTTGGGATTCATTTCGTTCCCCCCAAATAACTTTATTGCAAGGAGTACGAGTTGTTACCACCTTAGGTCTTACTACATTTAAGTCGCACTCAATGCAAAGTGGTAAATGATCTGACGTATATACGTCCTCTTTTATGGTAACCTTGTTCACCGCAGCCCAAGCTGACAGAGACACTATACAGTGATCAAGCCACCTAGTACATCCATGGGCCTCACTAATAAAAGTATAGCTACTAGAATCCATTCCCAACTTTTCAATATCAGCACAAACAAACGAATGATCTGTGCAAAAACTTATCAGTTCCCTAAAGAACAATTCGTTTGGATGTGCATTAAAATCGCCCAGTATAAACAAACTCTCGACCCCACCGCCCGCACCCACTGCGCTGATCTCACCTAACACTTCCGTAAACATAGGCAAGTTATCGGGCGAATTAGTCGGCATGTACACACAAACTACAATAATCGAGCGCTCGCCAATACTAACTTTAACGGCCGCCAAGCGACTGCTGTTACATTCTAACACAGTGACTGTATCAAATACACCTTTTCTCCACAGAATGGCTACTCCCCCATACGGCCTTCCACTCAGTAATCCGGCAGTTGTATCAACGGCCGACTTACCCGTGTATTCAAATTCATCTGATATGGTACTTAAGATAGGAATATCATGGGGTAGAAGCCATGTTTCTTGGAGGCATATAATATCACACACATTACACAACTTTCTAACACTTTCGATCGATCGCTTAACAGACTTACAGTTAAAAGTAATGATCTTACAATGGTCGATATTATTACAATGGTTGATACTATTATTATTTTGGTTCATAAAGAAAGGTTTTATCAAGCTATAACTTCTTCCTGTTGTTTACGGTACATAAACCGAACAAAACGCCTAAATGTTATGCCGTCTGGCCACAACTCGTCATTTAAAAATAATTCCAACTTATTCTTAGAAACAAATAACTTAAAGGCATTATATTTTCTAGACGTTTTCAAATTAATCATTTTTAATGACACAACTTCGTTAGTTTTTTCCTTAATGTAACTAATAATATCGTGCTCACTAGCTTCAACACTAACATTTGATATAAATAACGGTATTTTTACGTCTGCCGCCTTAAACTTGCCACCAGGGGACGTAACTGCGCGACCTCTTTGGCCGAATAGTTTATATTGTTTTGACGCTTTTCGTTGCACTAACGTCCACTCTGAATTTCTCGTTTGCTCACTACTTAACTCGGGCTCCGGCGTAGTCATACCCTTCGCAATCAATTGCGGACATGTTGGCACGTTCGAGTTAAACGTATCACGATGTCTCGCTGCTGTGGTTTCTGGCGCACTGTCGATGATGGGTGGGGATCGTTCTACCGCGGCCCGCACGTCACCGTCGTCGCCGCGCTGCTCAGAGACCGCGATGGCAGCCTCGTCCTCTGCGCGCCCTTCATGTTGCCTCTCGCTCATTGCCGTACATTTGCGTTGTCCTTGAGTCGGCGCAAAACCGTTCTCGCTCGCACTATTTGAAGCTCGCAACTCCGCCGCCGCCTGCGCCTTCACGTATCCTCGTCTATCTGTCGCATCTTTTAGTTTCTGCGAGAAAGAGATAGCACGTTCCTCGCAAGTTCTTGTCATCGGGGAATGACTTGCCGATTTCGTGCGGTCGTTAACCTCATCAGCTGTTTGTGTAGGCACATAATTAAGACCTAAAGGTCCACTGTCAGCTGGGCTATTTTGTAAACATGCCCCACGTCTCTTATTCACATAATTGCTCGATGGCCAATTATCACGCATTGACGCGTGCTTCATGTTCTCAATTTCTTGATTAAGCACGTCAAACCTTTCTGCAGTCACAAATTTCTTCTCCAGCACACTGAGTTGATTTTGTAGTCTCAATATATCTTTCAGGAGCCTGGTCACATCCACATGATCAAAGGTTACTGGGGGTAGTTTATGCAGTTCCTTTGCCACGAATATTGGAATCAACTCTTCGTCCGTGGTAGTCATTAGTCTAATGATGTCATCGAGATCTCGTGAAATCTTTTTCTTCCCGTCTTTTCTTCTGAGTGGCATCTTCTTCGCATTCGGAAGCGATTCGAAAATCAATGATTTGGCTTTCACTATATCGTCAGCCGTAAAAGACGTTGTACAAAGTTGATGTATGCTTTGCTCATCCATAAAGCCCAACACATTTCGTAAAAACGCTAAAAGTTCGTTAATGACAATATTACAATTAACACATTTCACTGTACTAGAAGTCATTGTCATCTGCGTGAGTCACCGACCGGTTAAAACAGTAACGCGTCCGATCGATATCGTGCGCGCATGCAGACGAATAATAAAATAATAATAATAATAATAATAGAATAATATGTAAGAACATATTTTATGACAGGACCCACAGGACCGGACTAGGGAGATCTAAGGGTTCTCGCAGGTTTGTATGAAAGTCCTTCATTTTTTGTGCTACAATCTTGATTTTGGCAGGGACGTAGTTTATAATTGTTTGACGTCTGCCAAGAACAGGTTTAGTGACAGAGCCGAATAAGAGAGGTTAAAGGGCTCTCGCAAGTTTGTTCAAAAGTCCGAAAGAGATACCATGGCCAGGGACACAAAAGAGCTAAGAAGGAACATGGGTGGTGTCTAATTAGTAGAAGTCTGAGAATCCCTTCCGCTCCAACCAGAGCGGGATAAGTCTTTTGATGATTTCCCTCAAGCAAAAGGGCTCCCTTGTATTAAAGTTCTGATTTATTTTTTGTTGTACTACCGACCTGAAATTTAGTAAATCTAGAGTTTATGAGTAGGAGACATAAGCTAAGAAAAAAAAAAGCTAAGCTAAGATAAAAATCCAGAGGCAGTCCCAATTCCAGACCAGAGACTCAAAATTTCCACGCGAAGTCGCGGGCAACAGCTATATAGTTTTAAGTTATTTTTTTTTTATTTTTTTTTTATTTAGCCGTTATTGTCCCACTCCTGAGCAAAGACTTCCCCCCATTCTTTCCACTTCTTCCGATGGTGTGCTTCTTCTCGCCAGTTGGTCAGAAAGACATCCAAGGCGTCCCGCCATCTTCTCCTCGGTCTACCGCGACCCCGTCTAGCTGTGTCAGGGCTCCAGTCCTGCGATATTCGGGCCCACAGCTGCGGTGGCATCCGGTTGACATGGCCTGCCCAGTCCCATTTCAGTCTCGCAGCTTTATAAGCTACGTCGGCAATTTGAGTAAGTATAAGTAAGTATAAGTTATTTAAACTATAATATTATAAAGCTGAAGAATTGTTTGTTTGAACGCGCTAATCTCAGAAACTACGGGTTGGAATTGAAAAAATCTTTTTGTGTAAAAAAAAACTTGATAGAACGGAAATTTTATTTAGAATATTAATGTGCCCTTCTCTCTACATAGTTTAATCAAATATCTTAGAATATATCGCAATGTAACACTATCCGCGCGACAAAATAATTACGCGCACAGCAGTCATTCGGCACGGCCAGCCCTCGCGTCAATGTACGTGCAATGGTGATTCTGGGCTCCGGGAAATTAAAATTCTAAATATTTATAGCACCATAATGTTTACAAGTACAAGAGATACCTGTACTCATTCTCACTCTAATAATATTATAATCTAAGGTAATCTAAACAAATTTTATAGAGAAGAAAGATTGGATTTTTTGTTTGATACGATCTAACTCAAAAATTACTTACTTTGAAAATTATTTCAAAATAGGGGATCGGACAAAAAAAAACTAATTAGTCCGTCAGATAGATTTCCAAAAATTATTGGACACGTTTTTTTATTTATTCACGTAAACTTAAAATGAAGACGATACAGTGCTTCGAAAACTCGTGTGACGTCATATGATAGTACATTTTGACGACACAAGTGACGTTTCAAGCCCCACTCCAAGATCTTTGACGCGATTTATCTTCGTCATTTTTTATTGATTTGATAAAACAAAAAACACGTATTCAATATTTTTCGATAATCTAACTTACGGACTAAACAGAATCATATTATTTTGACCCAGTCCGATCCCCTATTAGAAAGCTACACCTTTACCGAGTAACATAGGCCATATTATATTTTCAAAATACACGCGGACGAATAAAATTTTAAAGCTGAAGAGTTTGGTCGTTTGGTTGAACGCGCTAATCTCTAGTTGTGTTAAAAAAAAGATTTGTATGTTGGACAGTCGATTTATCGAGAAAGGTATAACTATATTGTGACGCAGACGAAGTTGCGTGGGTCAGCTAGTATACTGACATAAATGTGATAGGTATGTAAATTTTGTTTAAGTTATCTATCTATGGGTTTATGTTACCCGAAAATAAATTAACTATAATATTAGATTAAAATGGACTAAATTTACTAAGATGATTGAAGCAAACTAACAATAAACTATAAACTAAAGGATATCAAAATACTCCACCCCAACGCTGTCAGCTCAGCTGGTTATGTACCCAAAAGATTGGCGGCTTTAGCACGTTGTGTGGTATCGCTTTAAATATAAAAGCCAGCTCTTGGGTCAAGGGTAGCGTCAACCAGGCATTAATTATTATGTTATGTGTTTTTTTACCTTACAAGTGTAATTAGGATGCGATCTGCTTCCATAGCACATTTGTGTGTCATAAATTTGTCCGTTATTTAAATTGCCTCTACTGTTAACGTAAGCCTGCTTACATTCTTCTTCTGAAAATTTGTCTAAATTGATCTGAAAGTGAACAAATGTTTATTTGAAAATTCAGTAGTTTCGGCTCAACTAAGGATAAGAGAAAAAACAGTTTGAGTTTTGTAACACAGGATACTGTGGCTTAAATTTCTACTTATTTCACCATGATTTCGCAACAAGTACATACAAGGCACTATCAGTAAAGTGCATCAGTTTCTGTACCTTTTGTGCAAACAACTGCACAGGCAAAACATGAATTGTCAAAGTAGATAAACTTCCTAGTGAACCTCCATATAACCTGTTAAAGTTCCATTAACTTTCAATACTTTCCAGGTAGTAGGTACAGATGATAGCATAATTATCAGCTACCCAAAATTGACAATTAATTTTCCCAATCAACCTTGCTTTAGCGATAAACCTGAAATTCTATTACAGTTTGACAGATTGTTGTACCTTGATGTGCTTGTGCCTGTACATAACTGCTGGACTAAAACCAAACGCACATAAAAACATTGCAAGTTAAATAAAATCTACTCGACCTAATTGTACGGGACTACCGATTTTATCCACCCTGCAACAGGATGAATCTTGTCAAGAACAAGGCGTGACTTACCGTCTGGACTATAGAGACAGTTTGGTAAGACTCTGATTTCAGATTGCTCCAAGTTGGTGTGATAGCAGTCTCATCGGCAGCTGCTTCGACGGGCAAGCAAGCTGGTAGAACGTTATTTTTGAAAGTAATCCTGGAATCAAGAGTAGATCATTATTTTATTATTATTTTTATTGTTAAATGAGCCTGCTCTTGACCTCGATCACACCTGATAAAAAGCGATGGACGAGGTCTATTATGATGGATTGCGCGTGCCCAGAAGATGCTTGTTCACTATTGCTTTAACGGCAGACGGGTTAAATGTGCGAGGGAAGACACCACAGAAATACTGTCTTTTGAGAATTATGCCTGTTTGAACTGGTCGCCACAAGCCATATGGGCATGAGCCCTACACCAAAGCGGCCCGCGTCTTGTGTTCATTCATAAGTTTTGCATTTTTGCGTGAATAGGGTGCTTACTGAAAGTGTGCGTTTGTACGGTCAGCAGTGTAGAAATAGCATAACATTTTGGAATTTTAATTATTTGATGTACCGGACTCCAGCTATTATTTTAATGATTCAGAAGATTATCCTTTAAAATGTCCCTTGCTCTTCAATAACATCTAAGTAACATCAATCTATATCTATAAAAGCGAAAGGTCACTCACTGATTCATCACGAAATCTCGAAAACCGCTGGACGTACAAAGATGATTTTTGGCAGGGAGGTAGTTTATGGTTAGTAGACGTCCGCTAAGAACGGATTTTGCGAAAGGGCCGGATTAGGGTGGTCTAAGGGCCCTCGCAAGTTTGTATGAAACTCCTTCATTTTTTGTGCTACAATCTAGATTTTTGGCAGAGACGTAGTTTATAGTCATTGGGCGTTTGCTATGAATTAATTTTGCGACAGGGCCAGATTAGGGTGGTCTAAGGGCCCTCACAAGTTTGTATGAAAGTCCTTAATTTTTCGTGCTACAATCTTGATTTTTGGCAGAGACGTAGTTTATAGTCAGTGGGCGTCTGATATGAATTAATTTTGCGACAGGGCCGGATTAGGATGGTCTAAGGGCCCTCACAAGTTTGTATGAAAGTCCTTCATTTTTTGTGCCACAATCTTCATTTTTGGCAGGGACGTAGTTTACAGTTAGTAGACGCCTGGTAAGAACAGATTTTGTGGCAGGGCCAGATTAGGGAGGTCTAAGGGCTCTCGCCAGTTTGTATGAAAGTTCTGATTTTTTTGTGCTGCAATCTAGATTTTTGGCAGAGACGTAGTTTATAGTCAGTAGACATCCGCTATAAATTAGTTTTGCGACAGGGCCGGATTAGGGTCGTCTATGAGCCCTCACAAGTTTGTATGACCGTCCTTCATTTTTTGGGCTACAATCTTGATTTTTGGCAGGGACGTAGTATGTAGTTAGTAGACGTCTGCTATGAACGGATTTTGTGACAGGGCCGGATCAGGGTGGTCTAAGGGCCCTCGCAAGTTTGTATGAAAGTCCTTCATTTTTCGTGCTACACTCTTGATTTTTGGCAGAGACGTAGTTTATAGGCAGTAGACGTCTGCTATAAAATAATTTTGTGACAGGGCCGGATTAGGGTGGTCTAAGGGCCCTCACAAGTTTGTATGAAAGTCCTTCATTTTTCGTGCTACAATCTTGATTTTTGGAAGAGACGTAGTTTATAGTCAGTAGACATCTTCTATGAATTAGTTTTGCGACAGGGCCTGATTAGGGTGGTTTATGAGCCCTCGCAAGTTTGTATGAAAGTCCTTACTCTCCTGATTTTTTTCAGGGACGGAGTTCATGGTGAGTAGAGGTTTGCTAAGAACAGATTTTGCATTAGGGTCGGATTAGGGAGCTCTAAAGGCTCTCGCGAGTTTGTATGTAAGTTTGATTTAGTACTGAAATTTAGCAAGTGTATTATCTAACAAATTTTTTTGTGACGATCTGGACTAAGGGCTACCGCAAGTATATAAATGAAATCCTTGGCGTTTTGGAGCTGAAAATTGGTATAGAGATAGAATATAGATAAGACATATGTATTTGTATGTGTGGGAACAGATTTTATAACAGGGCCAGTTTAAGGGAATATAATCGCTTCGATTGGCATTAATTGTCATTCGCTTTGGCATAGAACATCCAGAGGCAGTCCCACACATACATACACGTGAAAATTTCCTCGCGAACGAAGTCGCGGGCAACTGCTAGTCTATATCTATAAAAGCAAAAGGTCACTCACTCACTCACTGATTCATCACGAAATCTCGAAAACCGCTGGACGTACAAATATGATTTTTGGCAGGGAGGTAGTTTATGGTTAGTAGACGTCCGCTAAGAACGGATTTTGCGACAGGGCCGGATTAGGGTGGTCTAAGGGCCCTCGCAAGTTTGTATGAAACTCCTTCATTTTTTGTGCTATAATCTTGATTTTTGGCAGAGACGTAGTTCATAGTCAGTAGGCATCCGCTATAAATTAGTTTTGCGACAGGGCCGGATTAGGGTGGTCTAAAGGCCCTCGCAAGTTTGTGTGAAAGTCCTTCATTTTTTGTGCTGCAATCTTGATTTTTGGAAAAGACGTAGTTTATAGGCAGTAGACGTCTGCTTAGAACCGATTTTGTGACAGGGCCGGATTAGGGAGGTCTAAGGGCTCTCGCCAGTTCGTATGAAAGTCTTTCATTTTTTGTGCCACAATCTTCATTTTTGGCAGGAACGTAGTTTAAAGTTAGTAGACGTCTGCTTAGAACCGATTTTGAGACAGGGCCGGATTAGGGAGGTCTAAGGGTTCTCGCCAGTTTGTATGAAAGTCCTTCATTTTTTGAGCTACAAACTTGATTTTTGAGACGGACGTAGTTTATAGTTAGTAGACGTCTGGTAAGAACAGATTTTGTGACAGGGCCGGATTAGGGAGGTCTAAGGGTTCATGCAAGTTCGTAAGAAAATCCTTAATTTTTTGTGCTACAAACTTGATTTTTGGCAGGCACGTAGTTTATAGTTAGTTGAAGTCTGCTAAGTACAGGTTTTGTGGCAGGGCCGGATTAGAGAGGTTTAAGGGCGCTCGCAAGTTTGTTTAAAAGTCCATCATTTTGTGTGCTGCTATCTTGAATTTTGGCAGGGACGTAGTAGGTGAGTAGAAGTTTGTTAAGAACCGATTTTGCGACAGGGCCGGACTAGGGAGGTCTAAGGGCTCACGCGAGTTTGTATGACAGTCCTTCCTTTTTTGTGGTACAATTTTGGCAGGAAGGTACTTTATAGTTAGTAACTGACTAAGAACAGATTTAGCGAGTTTAGCAACATGGCCAGAATAAGGAGGTCTGAGGGCTTCCACATCTTTGTAAAAATGTACTGTTTTTTTTTGTACTAACAACCTGAAATTTAACAAATCTAGAGTTTAGGAGTAGGAATTCTAAGCTAAGAAATTTGTAAGGAAGACCTGGACTAAGGGCTCCCGTAAGTGCATAATGAAATCCTTGGCTTTTTGTACCTGAAAATTGGCAGAGAGAATATAGTTAAGACATTTCAGGTAGGAATAGATTTTACGACAGGGCTGGTTTAAGGGAATATAATCGCTTCGATTGGCATTTGGCATTCGATTTGACATAGTAACATCCACAGGCAGTCCAGACAAGAGAGTAAAAATTTCTACGCGAACGAAGTCGCGGGCAACTGCTAGTTGTTTGTTAAATAAATATAAGTTTGAAAAACTAAAACCCGACTATAAAAAAACCGCGGTCTTAAAAGTAGAAAACAAGAAAATAATTTATTCTTGTCTGATATTATGGGAAGTAATTAATTGCTTTAGCAATTATAAAATTTGTCGAGCCAAAAAAAACAAAATTTAAATAATTTGTTCGGCATACAAAGATTTTGTTTGCAAATAAAAAAATCAGGCAGCAATCCTTGTTCCGCAATTAATTTTGATAATGGTCAAAAACTAAATCTGTCTAATTATATAGGCAGCTTAAAATAATACGAGTTTCAGTCAGCAAAATAACCACTTGGTCAGCAAGATTTCATGATCGATCAGCAGAGAAAACATTCTTTATGCAGTTTGTTTGATTGGTATGCATACTTAAAACATGGTGAGAAAAATAACTAATTGGATTGCAAAAATCGGTAATTTACGTTAAAAGTGGGAGGTTAGGTTAGGCTAGAACTGTGACCGGGTGCGCCAAAGTTCACCTAAAATTTCAACTCCGATAATTGGAAATCCGAAAATGTTCTTCCTAACATTTTTCATTCTAACAATCGCAATTCCTAACTACTCTGTCTCTAATGTTTTAATTCCGAAGCATTCAACTTCATAATGTCAGTAGCAATAAACATTTAATACACTAATATTTGTTTTCCTATATTTTCTCAACATAACCATCTTTTACACTATTAATCAAAGTCATATCTTTTGTTTTGTTTATAATATTACTTTTTATCTATATCTATAAAAGCGAAAGGTCACTCACTGATTCATCACGAAATCTCGAAAACCGCTGGACGTACAAAGATGATTTTTGGCAGGGAGGTAGTTTATGGTTAGTAGACGTCCGCTAAGAACGGATTTTGCGACAGGGCCGGATTAGGGTGGTCTAAGGGCCCTCGCAAGTTTGTATGAAACTCCTTAATTTTTTGTGCTACAATCTAGATTTTTGGCAGATACGTAGTTTATAGTCAGTGGGCGTCTGCTATGAATTAATTTTGCGACAGGGCCGGATTAGGGTGATCTAAGGGCCCTCACAAGTTTGTATGAAAGTCCTTAATTTTTCGTGCTATAATCTTGATTTTTGGCAGAGACGTAGTTTATAGTCAGTAGGCATCCGCTATAAATTAGTTTTGCAACAGGGCCGGATTAGGGTGGTCTAAGGGCCCTCGCAAGTTTGTTTGAAAGTCCTTAATTTTTTGTGCTACAATCTTGATTTTTGGCAGAGACGTAGTTAATAGGCAGTAGACGTCTGCTTAGAACCGATTTTGTGACAGGGCCGGATTAGGGAGGTCTAAGGGCTCTCGCCAGTTTGTATGAAAGTCTTTCATTTTTTGTGTCACAATCTTCATTTTTGGCAGGGACGTAGTTTAAAGTTAGTAGACGTCTGCTTAGAACAGATTTTGAGACAGGGCCGGATTAGGGAGGTCTAAGGGCTCTCGCCAGTTTGTATGAAAGTCCTTCATTTTTTGAGCTACAAAGTTGATTTTTGAGACGGACGTAGTTTATAGTTAGTAGACGTCTGGTAAGAACAGATTTTGTGACAGGGCCGGATTAGGGAGGTCTAAGGGTTCTTGCAAGTTCGTAAGAAAATCCTTAATTTTTTGTGCTACAAACTTGATTTTTGGCAGGCACGTAGTTTATAGTTAGAAGAACTCTGCTAAGTACAGGTTTTGTGGCAGGGCCAGATTAGAGAGGTTTAAGGGCGCTCGCAAGTTTGTTTAAAAGTCCATCATTTTGTGTGCTACTAACTTGAATTTTGGCAGGGACGTAGTAGGTGAGTAGAAGTTTGCTAAGAACCGATTTTGCGACAGGGCCGGACTAGGGAGGTCTAAGGGCTCACGCGAGTTTGTATGACAGTCCTTCCTTTTTTGTGCTACAATTTTGGCAGGAAGGTACTTTATAGTTAGTAGACGTTGACTAAGAACGGATTATCGAGTTTAGCAACATGGTCAGAATAAGGAGGTCTGAGGGCTTTTACATGTTTGTAAAAATGTACTGTTTTTTTTTTTGTACTAACAACCTGAAATTTAACAAGTCTAGAGTTTAGGAGTAGGAGATCTAAGCTAAGTTTGTAAGGAAGACCTGGACTAAGGGCTCCCGTAAGTCCATATGAAATCCTTGGCTTTTTGTACCTGAAAATTGGCAGAGAGATAGAATATAGTTAAGACATTTCAGGTAGGAATAGATTTTACGACAGGGCTGGTTTAAGGGAATATAATCGCTTTGATTGGCATTTGGCATTCGATTTGACATAGTAGGTACCATCCACAGGCAGTCCAGACAAGAGAGTCAAAATTTCTACGCGAACGAAGTCGCGGGCAACTGCTAGTTCATAATAATCAGTAGGTATTATAATAATATAAGGTGCCATTAAAATAGGTGGACAAAATATTAGAAATCATTCAGACCGCTAAAATAAGGACATTAGTAAAAAAAATATAAGAAAAAGACATTAAAATACCTACTTTTATAGGATGAGTTTGTTCTAGAGTGCCGGCAATTTATTATTTTAAGTCAAAATAAAATCACTTTATATTTAGTGTTTTTTTTTTGTTTAGATGTCTTTAGTTAGGCTTACTAAACACTGTGTTAAAATTTGTCCACCTATTTTAATGGGACCTTATATACTATGCAAAGATATCCATAGGTTAGGTTAGGTTAGAACTGTGACCAACTACGCGCGAGCCGAGCGAGCTAAGCGAGCGGTGCCGCGGCAGCGGCCGGCGAGCGCTACCTCGAGATTGGTCGCGAAATTTTTCTAAGTATTTTTTTCATAGTGCCCCCAAGACGACACTCTGACCTGGATTTCATTCATTTATTTCATTTCAAGACAAAAGTCAGTGAAACGACCTGAAAATATTATGTTTTTTTTTTTTTATTATAAATGGGCTTGCTCTTGACTTCAATCTTGCCCTAAGGGCAGAGATGATGTTGACGATGGAACGAGCTTACCCAGAAGAATTGAGAAGAAGCCTGTTTACTCGCGACTTAAACAGATTAGGGTTATATGAACTCGGAAAAACCGACGCAGGCAGGGAATTCCACTCCTTGGCTGTGCGCATAATAAAGGACCCAGCAAAGCGCTTCGTTCGAATGTGTGGAATGTCGACTAGGTATCGGTGATACCATGCAATGGTAATTATGGTAATTATGTTTAGGAATAAAAGCGTTATGATAAAAAACAGTAAGAGTTTAAATATATTTACAACTAGCGGACGTCCCGCGGTTTCACCCGCGTAGATTCCGTTCCCGTGGGAATACAGGGATAAAAAGTAGCCTATGACACTCGGCAATAATGTGGCTTTCTATTGGTGAAACAATTTTTAAAATCGGTTCAGTAGATCCCGAGATTACCCCTTACAATTTAACAAATATATACAAACACACAAACTTTACTTCTTTATAATATTAGTATAGATAATGATATTATGAATTACAATTTTCGGAAACATGAGTGTTATGAACATCGTCGGTAGCACTACAAATAGTATGAATGAAAACATTAGGATGAAAAATTTTAAGAAGAGTGATCATTCGGATTACAAATCGTTAGGAAGAACAATTTCGGTTAAAGAACTTTAGGTGAGCCAATATGGACCCACTGTGACTACCTACGCGCGAGCCGAGCGAGCGGAGCGAGCGGTGCCGAGGCAGCGGCCGGCGAGTGCTACATCGAAATTGGTCGAAATATTACAGTATTATGGTAGTTATAATTATGTTGCTTAAATTTTTTTTTTGCTTACCCTCTGAGTGCTTACCAAAGTTTTATTAAACAGGAGCAGCTTATTGCAACTTATTATAATTAATATGCTGTACAAAAATAATTACAGCCATCCAGAATGACATAAATTGCTGATTGATATTGAAATGTTTGCTGGCCATGAGTTGCTGACCAATTAGCTATTCCTGCTGACAGATTATATTTTTCTGCTGACCAAAATACGAATACTATGCTAACCTAACCTAACCAGTTAAATAACACCCGTTTTCAAAACCTTTGACATTTTGTATGCCTTTTCGGCGGGACACAACAAGGAGCTCATTTTTTTTTTAATAACTTCTATAAGTAACCCTGTGTTCACGAAATAAACGAATTTGAATTTGAATGTTGTGCTACAAAAGTTATCGATAGAATCGCTGTAAAACTTTATTTTTATCGGATTATTAGACAATGGTGAAAACATTTCTGTAACTAGTCTAGTAGGTCGTTGTCGTCTCGCTCACTCGCGCCATTTCTTGCAGTTGCTTTTTTCACGATAATTATTTGTATTATTTTAAATGCTAAGTTATATAAAATGATATTGTCTGTGGTCACTTGAATTGTATTTTTTTTTTGTTGAAGCTATAAAACGTAAAATGGTGCCGAGATATAATGTACAAATAAGAAGAACTAGTTTCGATAATAATTGATGATCATTATTTGACGCTTTCTGTAAGATATTTAGTCGGCATTGTAAAAAAGACGAATTAGTTTATTAGAGACTATCTCATTTTCCCGTGGCTTAGTTATTAAATTAGATGTTTGGTCACGTGGCCAATACAAAAATCTGTGGCCCGATTTATTATTTCCCATATTTTATTAAAGAGTTATCCTCCAACTCCTAACCTTTAAGGACTTGTACCTTTGATCATCAGCTCACCAACATGAAGTGACGACTGCTAGATGCGAATACTTGAAAAGCTCGAAACACGTACTTAATGCATACGTGCCTATAAAATTTGAGGGTTGCCCTCGATTTCTCTGGGATGTCATCTTTGCTGGGAAACGACTTACTTTTTGTGGTTAAAAATCACATTTTACGGTAAAACTCAATGTAGCACTTTTAAAACATTGTGCTAGTGGATGCTTTGAATATTAAACGGGTCATGGAGGTATGTAAAGTTATAACCTGAAAAACTATTTTTTACCAAAACAGCTGTGAAAAATATCTCCGTAACTAAAACCATCCTCGAGAACTACTCTCTATCCATTGGTGGAAATAGCATGAAAATCGTTACAATAGTTTTTGAGTTTATCTCGAACAGATAGATAGACGCGGCGTAGGACTTTGTTTTAGAATAGGTATGTAGTGATGCGATATGATTAAATTTTGTGACAGGAGCTCAATGTTATGACGACAACAGCGCCATCTGGTATGTGTATTAAGATACTTACGTGTTCACAGTTTCAATGAGGCCAATGTTATTATAAACATAAGGATTCGTGAAGTTTGGGTGCACGAGGACTCTCTTCACCGAATGAGTTTCCCAGGCATTCAAAATATCGTAAGATTTAATACCTCCTACTGCGACGGATATGACGGAACCACTGCGAACAATTAGGAAGATGGTCATATTTACACACACCTGCAATTGCCGAAGGGTTAGGCAGATGGGCACCTTGTAGTTCACCCATAATTAGGTATTTCAACAGGTATCTTTAAATTCCATGTTATAGAAGGTGAGGCCATTGCCGTCAACGAAGCACAAATCCTGATTCCGTGATTCCGAAATCCACACCCGACAGCATTGGATCAGCAGTGGCACTTGCGACCACTAAAGCAGCAGCAGCAGCTGCATCCTCAAGTATTACCCTTGAGGATAAAGTACTGAACATTATCCCGTACGAAGAGATTTACAAACTTTACCTGTTAAGAAAACCATAGAAGGGTGTTAGGGGCAGCCCTCTGCAGGCAATAAAAGATTATATACAAGAAAAATACCGCTGGAAAATGATTAAAAATAAGGAGCTAAATGCACCCTGTCTTTTTGCGGAGGACGGTCCCTTACACTCTGTGAATGAGTCGTAAATTGTAGACTATTATGTTTGATACCAATAATAACTCAAAATTAATTGAACGGGCTTACTTATTAATATTCTGCTGCAAAGCATAACCAGTGGTCAGGATGTACTTATTGCTGATGATGACGCCTCTAATGTACCATATAGCTGATGCCAACTCCTTGCCGTATCCCAACAATGCCTGGTTGTTAGAAAACATTGAAGATTAACACCAGCGTCAGTCCCTCGAATCGATGTTTCAGACATTGCAATCCGGCGTCATTTCTAATTCAATTTAGATTCTGATGAATAATATTATATTAAAGTGCAACGTTTTTTAATCCTCGCACGTTGTGGTTCAGATAATTCAGTACTTATCACCGTGTTATGAGTGAGCAACTTCTCTAAAACAAACTTTAGTGTTGATTATTAATAAGGCCGAATCTCTCCTGCATAGTGCCTCTATAGCCAATTTCAGCTCAGCGTCGAATGATTCGTACGCAACTCGTGCCACGACGCGATTATTAGGGCTATGAATGCTCTAACGCCTCCAAAGACGGCGACATTGCCGCTGCGTTCAACCGATGACCGCAGGGCGCTGACCGTATCGTCGCTACTTATCACTAACAGAGCAACAAGTAGGTATTCCATTGTTTAATAAATGACAATCGCGGAACTGAAGACGAGAAAAATGACAATGTCATCTTTCATTCGGAATTATAACCGTAGTCAATGGTCGCTGTGGTCTGTTATTGCTATGCGGTTGACGGAGCACTTTAATATATATTTTTTTAATTGTTGTCTCATGTATCGTGGATGTGTTTGCAAACATTTAAACTCACTAACACAAACATCCAAACACGGAACCACTATCTGTAGGCCATACAAATATTTGTACCTTGCGTCGATCGAACCCGCGACACGCAGCGCAGCAATAAATCAGTCAGTAACTGCGCCAACTTTGCCGTTTTTTTTCTGAATTGAAACTACCTCAAAAATCAACAGCGGCGTGTGGCTGTGGAGCTGTTTCGAATGATGTTTCTTTTCTATTCTGACAAATGAGCTCCATAACTGTTAAAGCAACGTGGCAAGTGCGAGTGGGACTCGCTTACGAAGGGTTCTGTACCATCGGAATAGGGGATAATTTCAAGTCAACTGTCTCGCTATTACGGATCATACGATACAGCCCACTAACAGACGGACGGATGGATGGACAGCGGTGGGGTTTAGTAATAGTATCCCATTAAAGGGTCTCGAATAAGGGTATAAAACCCAAAAAAGTAACCACAGGGATAGCAAGAAGTTTATGACGTGACAGCTCAGTAAAGACAGTGCTACACGCCAGGTCCGGTACTGTTTTTGTAGTACTTACCAAATAAGGATGATATGCACTGGTCTCTCTTTCTTCAGTAGTGCCCTCAACTTCCCACTCACTGTACCTATAACATTTATTCTCGTCATCTATGTCTCTCGATATTCCCGCGTAGTAATTACTTTCTTTACACTTATAAGGGAGCTCTGCAATATACTGCAGACATTCTGGAAATATCGAAAAAAATTACCTCTCTTTCGGTTCTGTATAATCGTAATAGGGAAACCCCCTTTAATTTGTATTATTTGTTCCATGTATTTTTTTTTTGTCTAACGACACCGACTAAATTTTAATTGCGTCGTCTAACTAGTTTCTGAATAAAGTGGCTGTGACATATGGATGGATGGACGGACAGACAGACAGACATGACAAATCTATAAGGGTTTCGTTTTATGGCATTCGGCTACGAAACCCTAAAAAGAAGTTCAAAGAGGGAAATAAAGAAGGAAACAAATTAATTTGATGTGTAATAACTCACTGTCCCTTGCCTTCTGGCCATTTTTGAAGAAAACACCTCCTCGTATAAATATTGCGTTCCTGAAACAAAACCGTCTGGTTAGATCCGTAATAATAACCGACTACCAAAAAGGAGGAGGTTCTCTATTCGTGTGTTTTTTTGTAAACCGATTTTTAAAATTGTTAAAGTGTTCTCCCGAGGTGGTCCCATTTTTACCAAGTCAGAATCTGAAGATGGATCCTAGGGAAATCGAGGGCAAGCCTCAAATTTTATAGGCACTTATTACGTGTTTCGTGATTTTTCTAAAGTTTTCAAGTATTCGCATTTAGTAGTCATCACTTCATGTTGGTGAGCTGATGAAGGTAAAACTCCTTAACGGTTAGGAGTTGAAAGCAAAAATAAGGGAATTTTGAAGGCTAAGGGTTAGGTTTCTTAGTTGAATGCATAAAAAATATTTGTAATGGATATTACAACTTCTTCTTGTCGTAAGGTCTAACGACCCCACACACCCTAGTGTCAGAGTTTCTAAACCGCCTCAAGGGCCACTGGCACGGTTAGACGACCGCCATTTGGCGGCCGGGACCACCAGCTTATACGTGCCTTCCAAAGCACGGAATCATCTTTTTATCAGACAATCAGGTGATTCAAGCCTGCAATGTCCTAGCCAAACTGGAAACAGCTTCACAGAGTTTTCTTTCCGTGGAAATCGAGCCCACGACCACTGGGTCAAAAGGCAAACGCCTAAAACACTCGACCACGGAGGCAGTTTATACTATATAATTTTTCAACTAAAAATGGAAAATTAACAAACTTTTTTGCAAAAAAAAACCTAGCTAAAAAAACACTCGTGGCGAAAAATTACATGGAGCCAATAAATTATCTTTAATGAGTATTTCTATAAGTTTTACTGTAAATTGTACTGAATGTCCGTCAGGTAACAAAAACTATGATTAAAAATGATTTTTATTTTAAATGGATACGCAACGACTCTTGCTTATACAAAATGCCGTCGTAATTCTGATTGGATTGAACTTCCGATAGCAAATAATAATATAATAATATTCCACAACTATCACACAACGCCATCTAGTCCCAAGCTAAGCAGAGCTTGTGTTATGGGTACTAGACAACTGATAAACATACTTATATATTTCTAAATACATACATATTATAGATAAATTACACCCAGACACAGAACAAATGATCGTGCTCATCACACAAACATTTGTCCTGGGTGGGAATCGAACCCACGACCTCCGGCATAGCAGTTAGGGTCACTAACCACTAGACCAACAGGCCAGTCGAAATAGCTGTCGGCAATCACAATCGAATCTATTACTCAGCTCCGGTTTTGTGAATAGTGATTCTCGATAGTACGATGGATCGATTGGCAATCGAATGGTTGTGAATAGCTATGCAGGAGCCAGGAGCTAATTGTTCTGTTGACGTTTCTTTTTATTTATTTTTTTGTTAAAAGTTTGTCGTTTGTTATATTATGTTCAAAA
This sequence comes from Diarsia dahlii, assembly GCA_949775195.1. Taxonomy (NCBI): domain Eukaryota; kingdom Metazoa; phylum Arthropoda; class Insecta; order Lepidoptera; family Noctuidae; genus Diarsia; species Diarsia dahlii. The sequence continues at coordinate 22,264,660 of OX459199.1, forward strand.
ATATTAAAATAATGTCTTAGCAACGAAACAGTAACTTATAAAACTTACTTGGTGCTATTAACGAGTTCGCAATCCGTACAGCATATGATTTTCTTTTCCGAATCTTTGTAACATACCTGAAAGATGTTAAGAAATATACGTCATTGATAAATACGGGGTCCAACCAAACAAGCTGGTGAACTGTCAAACATTTGACAGACTTCTGTCAACTTATTACTTTTATAGGCTGGAACACAAAACTAAAAAAAATGTACCAAGTTTGTTAGGGTCGTGGGAAAATTCTCTCTCTCCTCTCATATAAATGATTGATATGAAAATAATAATAATACAATAGACAATCTATTTAATCGGTTAAATAAAAATAATTTATCTAGAAATCTTATTAAATATGTATAATATTCAATTTAATCAATCCACAATCATCTTCAACTTCACAATAGTTGTGATCAGGGACTGTGGTCCCGGTCCCAAAATCGCTACGACCCGTTTGACATAATATCGCTGAACGCCTATGTCAGACTTTTTGTCGGGCCGATTTCAAATTTGTTCGTAAAAAATCGATGACCGATTTTTTTTGGTCAGAAATAACGAACTTAAAACGGCCCGACAAAAAGTCTAACGTGTGGGCGCGAGTGCCTAATCGATACCTTCAAATATCACGATAACGCGACACTTTGGGGTACCATGTTACATGACATTTTTTGTTCGTCTGGGTGTCCTCTACCCATAATTATACCAATTTCATCGTGGGCTATGATTTCTAAAAAAACTAAAATGGCGGGCAGGTTGATATGCCACATCGGTTCTATCCCCTTTTGTGTGTACATATTAACCTTTTGACCGCCACAGTCAAGTGTAATGATTTTGTAAAATATTGGCAAACTTCTTTCCACTAGCGATAGGTGGCGCTAGTGAGTGTATGAATTAAATACTTCCGTGTTAGTTGTTAGTTAGTAAAATATAAGTATTTAAGTTTGTTTACATTTTATAATTACTAAATCATTATTATTTCGATTATTATAATTTATTTACTGTTAATAATAAGTGTTTAATGTATTCTAGTCGCTCAATTGAACATACTGCTGTGTACTTCGCTCTGATTGGTCGAATAGTTTGTTGAGTGTTGACCTACTGTAAGAGTGGGGAATATTCAGCTTGTGGCCGACATTGTAGACAGAGGCATTCGCTCTTGAGCGGTTGAACTGTAAACATATCTTCTAAGCCAATTACCTGTGCTATTTATAAGTATATTTGTAATTATGTTGAATGGATTAAAATAATTTACTCTTATACTTGAGGTGTTTTTGATTTCTTGACACAAGTATTGACGACAAGCCGAACAAGCTGGAGCCAAGAACTGGCTTGTCGTCTTACTTGACTGTGGCGGTCAAAAGGATAATGCTCGTGCCTGTACGTAACAGAGGATCGGGTAAGTGTTACTATCGTAGAGTGGAATACTTAACTACTAATACCAAAAATAAGTTACAATGAATACATGATTCCAAAGCCCCCGGAAATATACCTTCGAGTATTTAAAGTAGTCTGCTGTCCTACAAAACTGCAATATCTTTAAGGTCAAAATTTATAAAACCGCTAATTCCTCTCCAGCTCAACGTGCTGAAAGGAAGATTTTTTGGAAGCAAGTAATCACTTACAGCATGCTTCGGGCTGTCGTCATCAATGGTGGTGAGACATCTGGTCTCCTCCACACATTTCCCCTGCAGCCCTTCCCATTCACATTCGTCTCCTGAAAAAAGTATTTAAAATGTAGAAATCATTTAAAAAAATAAATATTACATAAATAATTCTAAATTCGATTTGATTGCGATATTATAGGGCTATCGTCTGTTGTTTTGTGGCACTGGAACGCGTCTGACTCATGGAACGTTCCAACACAACAAAAAAAAAAACACTTTTTTTAACCCGACGCGCGACGCCTACGCGTAGACGATCGTTGTGGACGAAAAATGGGGCTCCTTATTTCCACTTAAGACTCGAATCTGTTTTGGAGTATCTGTAAATAAAACGAGGCTTGGTGTGTGCAAACACAACACAAGCGTACCTACGTCATGATTCGAGCTCATGATGGTACGAATCACCGAGGTCAAGAGCTAGCTAGCTAGCTTGCCGTTAACATGAAATGGAGCCAACTAAAGGCAGCCCGGCTAAGAGATGCTTTGATGACTGTGTTTCTCGAAAGTGAGATGTTGGTCGAGAATTTTCTGGCTTGCTTTTCCGAAGAGATCGGCTTACCATGCATAGTGATCAGACTAGGACAACATAATAACATAAGACAAAAGCGATTTTATACCTAAATTATTTGTTATTGAATGAGTTGTTACTTGGCATAAGTTATTTGTTTACAAACATTATAGCTTCTCGAGGCGGGGAGTTTATATGGAACTTGCCTTAATAACCATCCTCGCCTTAATACTTAAAAATAATGAATGGCTCAATGGTCAATGGCTTAATTGCCAATAGCCTCGACCAACACCTAAGGAGGCTCTCATTATGCAGCTAAATCAAGCTTAATACAGAAAGCGGCATTCCTGGACACGGCTCGTATTGTTAGGAGGTTCCTTTCTCTCAGGCTTTTATTTTTAAGTGTTGTAGGTACATTGTTTGATAATTCCAACCTTTCAATCCTCAGAGTTCAGTTTTGTGAAGTGATGCCGCCAAGTAACGCATGAGTTATAGCTCAATATCTATCTATCTATATAAATAAAAAGAGAAGTCCTGACTGACTGACTGATTGACTGATTGACTGACTGACTGACTCATCAACGCCCAGCCCAAACCCTTGGACCTAGAAAGCTGTAATTTTGCACAGAGGTTCCTTTTATAACGTATAGACAAGGAATAAGGAAGGATTTTTCGAAATTCAAACCCTGAGGGATTTAAATAGGGGATGAAAGTTTGGATGGAAAATCGTCAATCTCTCGCGGGCGAAGCCGCTGGCAAAAGCTAGTGTCTAAATAATTAAGATCAACTGAGCGGCTGTTACTGTTACAAAGGCTAGCCATGTACGAGGAAAATATAACTTCTAAACTTGTTTTGAATGATTAAAATTCAAGAAACTGGTTCTTTATGACTGACTGATATGATAATTTGACCGATACACCGCAACCTTCACCAGGTCTTCCTGGTGAAGGTTGCGGTGTCGCGCCGGATGCGAGAGGCACGGGACCGGTCAATGTGGCGCAACTTAGGGGAGTCCATGTCCAGCAGTGGACGTCTGTCGGCTGAAATGATGATGATATGATTTAACTAGCTGACCCACGCTACTTCGCCTGTGTTACATAATTTGAACAGTAGTTGAACAGTACCTAGTGAGATTAGCGCCTTCAATCAAACTAACACTCTTCGGATTTATAATATTAAGTACAGATTTACAATCGGCAATTTGACTATTAGGGATGTTTATACAAATATACATGCCAGTCAGATCGAATAACAACACAATCTTAATTGAACTTCATGCAGCTTCAAAAGTAAGTGTCGATAAGATAATGATAAAACATACAAACATCATACATTTATTCTCTCTTGCATCAATGATTATTAGATCATCTCAAATCTGTCACATTTAGTCTATAGAATGTATCATGACATCATCCAGTGCGCCACATTCTTTACGATTTGGTGAATTAAAAATGAAATAAATCTTAATGTTTTTATCAAAGAATGTGCAAAGGGGGGTCATAAGTTTAATAATAAAATTACCTTCTTCCAGATTAAGGTATTCACTTAACACGCCACTCAAACTGGCACACAGACATAATACCATGAAATTCATGTTGACGAAACACGCGTTTTTCTTGACCACTGAGAGTCTAATAAAGATATTTTGTATCAATATAAGGAAGTAAGCGTCGAAATATTAAAACAGTAACCTGATTTGTGTATAATCAGCCTTTGTCAGTGTGAGTGGGATCCACCGCCCGTTGTGTGGGTTAGTTGACGTCTTCGTTTTTTAGGGTTCCGTAGCCAAATGGAAAAAACAGAACTGTTATAGATTTGTCATGTCTCTCTGCCCGTCCGCATGTCGCGGCCACTTTATTTAGAAACTATTAAAACTACATATTTGAAACTTGGTACGTAGAGGTATTCTGTAAACCGCTTTACGACATTTATACAAAACAAAAAAAAAATAAGATTTATGCCGCCTTTTCACTATGGGATGTAATATTCCTTCAAATGACCTCTAAATATCGCTCGCATACATTTTGTACGTGACCGTTCACACTGTGCTATAATCCCAAACTATAAAATGTTGTTTTCGACCGACTGAGCGATATTTAGAGGTCATTTGAAGGAATATTACATCCCATAGTGAAAAGGCGGCTTAAAGGGGGGCAAAAAAATTTGCTCCGCAAACCATTTGTGTTACATGTATATTGCTACCATTTTTTTTGCAAAGTCAGTCGTTTGAAAGGTTCCCCCCTCTAACTTTTAAACTAAGAGAGTAAACATTCTAAAAATATAAATATAATGCTATACCTCGCAATGAAAACTTTCAACCAAAATTGGTTTGAACGAGATATAGTAAGAGCAGTTTTTGAGATAAAGCACATTAAAAAAAAACGCAAATATAGTGTTTGTCATTCATACAAACACTATAAAAAAACAAACTTATCACAAACTGTATTTATTCTTTTTTTTTTATTATTCTATTTTCGCTATAACAACAAAGGGTGCTTCCCTACTACGTTGGTATGAAACCCTTCAAGTACGACTCCGACTCGCACTAGACTAGTTTTTTTTGGTCTTCGGTAAGCCGGTTTCCTAATGATACGTGTTTCTGCAAAGTCGTGGGAGCAATGGTGATGTCATTTAAAAAATAATATAAAACAAAATATAACGTCTGCCTGGTAATAATACTCAAGGGCAGATTAAGGGGGGGTACATGCCCCCTCCAGACGGTTGTGCTGTTTCAATCACATACATACCTACTTATGGTTCAAGCAAATTGTCAGACTTGATGATTTAAACAAATAAATAATATCGAAGTTTCTGTTTGCAATATCAAAATAACAGCTTTTTACTGAATAGCGTACATAATTATGAGACTAAGTACTATTACTTATAACATAACCGTATCCGTCTATCCGTCCTGTCAAAATAAATATGTTTTCTTTCTTTCTTTCTTTCTTCTGTCTGTCTGACCAGACTATAGCTCAAAGACTCTAAAGCAGTAATTTTAGTCCAATCAAGTTAGACCAAAAAATAGCGGTGAGGTTACAATAATTCCCACAGAGCTAAAAATTGTTCAAAACATCGTTAAAAATGAAATAAGAAAAGTCCCGACTGGCTGACCCATCAACGCCCAGCCCAAACGCTTGGACCGAGAAAGCTGAAATGCACAAAGGTTCCCTTTACAATGTAGACAAAAAAAGTAGTTAAAAAACTAAAATACCCGACTGAAAAAACCGAAAAGCAAAAAACAAGCACATTTTAAATTAAACAAAACTTGGAACCAGGCGGGGTTCTATTTTAGTTCTATGTTTTTCATTTAATAATTTAATATTCAAATGAACCCCGCCTGGTTCCAAGGTTTGTTTAATTTAAAATGTGCTTGTTTTTTGCTTTTCGGTTTTTTCAGTCGGGTATTTTAGTTTTTTAACTACTTTTTTTATTTCCAACTTTTTAGTTCTTTTGTGTTTGTTCTTTCGTTGGTCGCGTAAAATTCTTTGCAAATGATTTAACTTTTGTGCTTGTTTATAGGATTTGTCACTTTGAATTTCTTTTAAACATATAAGTGTCATATATTTTTGTAATCTCCTTTTAAAACCCTTTATTTTGATACCCTACTCGATGGTATTGGAAAAAAAAATTTTTTTGAACTCCGCGATTTGGCCCCCAAATTCCGCAATTTTTCTTTGTTTTTTAATTTTAATGTAACCAATAACACTCGCGCCATCAAGACAAATCTAACGATGTATATTTCATTCAAATCCCTTTATCCGTTTAGGAGTTATGAGGGAACAAAGAAACGGACATACATACATACATACATACACGTCAAACACATAACCCTCCTTTTGGGCTTCGCCGCAGTCGGGTAAAAAACAAGGAAGGACTTCTCTTAATATTTTTTTTAAATACTTTGCCCCACACTAGGAATTTCTCCTGTATCGTGGGTGCGTTTATAAACATTTAAACTCACATACACAAACACCCAGACCCGGAGCAACTATATTATTTATTTATTTAAACTTCATGTACAAGAGTGGTACATAGGCGGACTTAATACCACAAGGCATTCTCTACCAGTCAACCTTAGGGTTAAATAGGACAGTACTGTGGTAGAGTACAAAAATAAAAAATTATAATAAGGATAATACCATTTTGCAAACATATTATATTTTGGCAATACTAATATTTGATCCGTGCGGGGATCAAACCCACGGCACGCAGCGCAGCACTCTAATCGCTCAGCCACTGCACCAAATGTCTCGTCAATTCAACCCCTGAAGGAGTTAAATAGGGGATGAAAGTATATAATTTTGTAAATTCGATATTTTTGTAGTTTAACCAACATGCACGCATGCAAAAACTGGGCAAGTGCAAGTCGAACTTGCACATGAAGGGTTCCGTACCATAACTTCTTAAAGGTTTTCCTGTAATCTATACGTGTTGAACTAATTTCTGTTTTTTTTTTCAGAATTAATTTGGCAAGACGAAAAATAACGGAAATATTCAATTCTGAGTATATTTTTACTATCATTAGATGTTCCTAAAACTGAGAAAAATATTTAAAAATACTAGTATATCTAGATTTTTTGAAATTGCATGTCCAGTATACTGGACATTGCCAAATAATTAAGGGTTGAGTTTTTTTTATTTTTTTTATTTGGTTTTTATGAAAATATAGAGTACAATGTATAAGGCGTGATGAGTCCTGGCTTGCTAAGCCAGCCCAGATCCACCCAGAAGCACAAACACGCCCTGGGGGCTCAACTTCACGAAGTCAGCTCTTTGTCCCCACGATTTTTCTTGCTAGAAATGTTGGGAAGCATTCCAGGATGACGTGGACCTGTTATGTAGTTCTGTTGATCTTTGGCGAAGAGGGCGAGGAGCAGATACAGGCCTTACACTATCACAGAACGTCTTCTTTGGGCTACACTCTGAAACACTCGATATAAATTGAATGCTATACTCGTAGTGCCGTATTCTCAATGGCATTATGGCTGTTGCAGCTGATGTAAGAGCGATGTTTTCGCTTAGGAAGGCCAAAATGTGTGTGCCTAAAGGTAGACCGCATGTCAAAGATAATTTTTGAGGACAAGAGAGTGTTAAGACAATCTTTTTATCTGTACTCTATCACAATGTCACCCTATTTTGCCTGGGATATAATCATACCTCTACAGATTGTCCATGAAGTTAAATATCTGACCTATATATTATGACTGTATAGTATATACCATAGTTAGATATCACGGCTTATAAAAATAGTAGTATAAAGAACTCCATCAAATAATTTTAAATAATACCGACACACAGTACAAATATGTCATGTCTAATGAATCGACTCGCAGTCGTATTAGATAATGCTACAACACAGCGTAGCTGATTGCATAGCGTAGCGTTCTCTCATAACGAGCTACGCCGTAGAGGTCTCTCGTAGCGAGCTACGCCGTAGCAAGCGCATGCCCCACTTTACTTAATCTATATACATATAATAAAATGGTAGGAAAGTCAAAACTGTACATTGAATATTTTTTTAAATGAATACTTGGGGTGTCCGTATGGTGTCGGACGCAAAGAATAGCACCATCCCATATCTTCCCGTGGGTGTCGTAAGAGGCGACTAAGGGATGTACCAGAGAATGGGCAGCAGCGTTCTCTGTGCTTTTTGTATCGACCGTACTGCGATCGCCAACCCGCCTGCCAAGCGTGGCGATTATGGCAAACCCCCCCTAAGCAAAAATTACACTTAGGGGAGGCCTATGTCCAGCAGTGGACGTCTTTCGGCTGAAATGATGATGATAATGACTTGGGGTGTGATCTATCGATATCGATACCGAAGCCAAAATTATAGTTTTTAGAATTTCTGTCTGTTTGTCTGTTTGTATGTCCGGGATAAACTCGAATTCCCATCAATTTAGAAAGCGCCGAAACGCCTGTTTGTGGTGTGTCTCGTAACAGTGATAAGGGACACGTGCTCAATGATTGCTCTCTGATCGTATGGGATGAGTGTACGATGGCAAACAGGAAGGCAGTTGAGGCCGAGGACAGTGCAGGACATCCACAAGAACGAACATTTGATGGGTGATGTCACAGTTCTGTTCAGTGGCGATTTCCGACACACGCTTCCCCTGGTGACGCGGGGATCGAAGGCTGACGAAGTGAATGCTTCGTTGAAATGATCTTCGTTGTGGTCACGAGTTCGTACACTGCGCTTGACCATTAATATGAGAGCTCGGCACGGCGGCAATGCACGTGCTCAAGAATTCTCCGATGTCCCTCTAAGGCTTGGCGACGGCGAGGAGAGAGGTGGACAGGTGGCGCTTCCAGAGTCTCTCGGTAGAGTTGTATCCAGCTTAGAAGAACTCATTCGCTATGTGTACGGGGACATCAGTCGTATACCGCACCAGCAGAATTCTTGGGTGTGCGAGCGGGCCATTTTAACGACCAAAAATGATCAGACTGCGGCAATTAACGAATGCATTCTCTCGGAAATTGAGGGGAATGAAGTGGTCTACACCTCTATAAACACTGTCGTTAAGCAAGATGACGCCACACATTATCCAGTGGAATTTCTGAACTCCCTGTCAGCAAGTAGACTTCCAGCGCTTACCATCAAGCTGAAGGTCGGTGTCCCAATTATGTTTCTTCTGAACCTATCTCCTTCGAAGCTGTGTAACGGGTCCTGCCTTAAAGTCATCTCGCTCCACAGACACACCATTGAGGCGAAAATTCTCACGGGTTGTGGAGTCGGCAAGGCAGTATTCGTATTCCACTCATACCTCATAACTTCCCGATCCAGTTTAAGCGCGTGCAACTCCCCGTGAGTGTTTGCTTCACGATGACCATCAATAAGTCGCAGGGGCAAACACTGAGGGCAGCGGGTGTTGACCTCAGGACGAGCTGCTTCTCACACGGGCAGCTGTACGTCGCTTGCTCCCGCGTCACCAGTCCTGACTCTCTTTACATTTTGGCTGCGGATAGCCAACCCACTATTGTTGTTTATCGAAAATTCCTGTAAGTATGTTATTTTTTCCCTATTTTATATTCCTTAATCATTGTTTTCTCCACCTGCTTCAGTCACAACTTATGACTTAATTCAGGAGAATCACCATAAAGTCATTTATTCAAAGCAGGCTGAAAATCAGCACTTTTTGAAGGTCAATTTTACAAAAGACCTTCTCACTCTGTTACTGCACTTTCTGTAGATATGAAAAATGTTAAGAAGAAACGGGTAAAAGAGTGAACGGGTATTTTTTTTTAAAGTGTAGTGTAGGTATTTTTGGTGCTGTATAGCGTTCACGCAGACGACGTCGCGGGCAGCAGCTAGTTAACTAATAAACTCATTCTGTTATGGATTCCAAGATGAAATATGAGTCATCATAACAAGCTCTCTGGTCGATATTTCTTATCTAAAAGGAGTTAAATTGTCTTCTTGTTGTTGTAGTGATCGTAAGCGCAGAGCAGGAGGTCTGTAGTTCGATTTCCTAGATGTGAAAAGTTCTCGTATTATCAGGATCGCTATCTACACTCGGGACTTTAACATAACTTGCAAAATAGACACTTAACACACCTCTCTCTCCTTTACCCTTTGGGGTTATAGGAATAATGCTGTGATGATATTAAACTGAGAATGGGCAGCCTTATATGAAGGTTTGCCCAACCCTTGTAGCAATATAGGCTATATGGTTATATGTTGTATGGGTATATGTTTTTTTTTCTCTCAGCGACGTCAAAGTAATAAAAATCGAATTGTAAAAAATGCATCTTTGGCAAATAATTAACTTAGTTTATACGGTTATTGTCTAATATACTATTTTTTACGAATATTTACATACATTAAATCACGCCCTTTTCCCATGGGGGTAGGCAGTATAACAGAACGCCACCTACTACAATCCGTAGGTACTCCTTTAGTCTCGTTTATTTTCATTATCTTAATATTATATTATGTACTAAGTATGGAGCCTACTGCTGCCTGCAATTTTTGTTTTAAAAGTAAGGTAACGTGAGTGAAGTTCAAAAGGGGACAACAAAAAACAAACATGTGCATTAATCGTCATTATTTGAAATAACAATATATTAGAAAAAACAACTAAGATCAATATTAAGACTTTCTTTTTTACCATATATACAATAGCAATCATCAACATTTCAACCAAAAGCCGTCCAATGCTGGATAAAGGCCTCCCCCAGGTGTCGCCATATTGACCGGACCCGAGTGTCTCGAATCTAGCGGGTACCCGCAACCTTCATCAGGTCATCGATCCACCTAGTGGGAGGCCTTCCAACGTAACGTCTTCCGTCACTCCAGAACTTTTCGACCCCATCGGCCATTCGTTCTGCAAGCAATGTGCCCTGCCCACTGTCACTTAAGTTTGGCAATTCTTCGGACTACGTCGGTAACCTAGGTTCTCTTGCAAATGTCTTCATTTCTGATGGAATCCAGCAAGGAAACTCCGAGCATAGTCCTCTCCATTGCCCTTTGGGATATCGGAGAATACGGTATTCTTCATGATGATAATGATAAGACAGGATGGATTATCTCAAAATAACACTCAGTGGTTCTTCAGTACAACGGTCTACGTTGGTAATCATCACGATCAAGTCAACCACATGGAATGCAGTGAGGTTAGTAGGAAATACGACCACGACCAACAGCAGCGCCATCCGGGGCTTTGAGCTTTTTGATGAGTCCCATTGTAAGCGACCACGTATTGATCCCGTATGTAATCACCCAGCAACACACACTGTAAGATAGACTTTCGTCTTGAGACAATTGAGAACTTACCGCAGTAAGTTGAACGAGAAGATATCGCGCAACTTCCTGAACGCTGCCCAGCCGAGTCGGATTCGACTCTTTCTCGAAGTTAGACCTACCTAACTAGACCGTTTATCCCAGGTAGACATAATCGTACACAACTTCGAGTGTAGAGTCTCCGATCTTGATAGGAGTAGGTGTTACATGGGCATTCAAAATGAACGGGGATTTTGATATTCATATTATGATTCTCTCTTTCGGAAGAGAGCTGCCGAAAGAGTTAGCGCTTGCTTTAACACCTAAAATACAACACTTATAGCATTATGTTTAAACGTCATTTAATATAATATGGTCTAGAAAAATAGCTGGACTTTGAAAATTATTTTGATGTCTACGAACTAGAACTCTAGAACCAAACTATACTCATAATGTGAGCACAAGTTCCGATAGTACGACTACCAGTTAAGCACGAACAATAAAGGTGCGGTAAAGCCTCTCTACCTGTCATGTTGGTCTTGACTGAGATATACGAGTAATATGTTTTTCTCGACGTATGTCGTAATTGGATCTGGCCTCGTAATGACACACAATTAGTTGCGTCTTTTTCATAATAGCTTAAGTTTGGACTTATTTCGTGGCACACTTCTATATTATATATACCACCCCTCAAATGTTCACCGATATGCGATTTGGCTAGTTTTATTTGATAAGTTCCTATCGCCATCTTCCAGCTCCATGATCAAACCTTGGATACCATCTAGCTAGAGACAAAGTACTCGTCAAGACGAATCATTCGAGCCCAAACTCGATTGGAATATATCGTTTTACACCGGAGTTCCTATGGCCACCTTCCAGATCCATCATCAGATCCTGAATACCACCTAGAGACAAAGTACTCGTCAAGACGAATCATACGAGACCAAACTCGATGGAGTTATGTCGCTTTATACCAGAGTTCCTATAGCAACCTTCCAGATTCATCATCAGATCAGCTCCATGTCAAAAGAACTATCATAATTATCTATTCATGATTTGCTAAGTTCTTTTAGAATTGCTGACAAATACGTTATATATACATTAACACTTTGATGTGATGTAAAGGACCTTTAAGCTCGTGTAACTTTTTTCTGACGTGGATTTCAGCATCACCGTCATACAATTAATTGATTGTCTTAATTGACTGGCCTGTTGGTCTAGTGGTTAGTGACCCTAACTGCTATGCCGGAGGTCGTGGGTTCGATTCCCACCCAGGACAAATGTTTGTGTGATGAGCACGATCATTTGTTCTGTGTCTGGGTGTAATTTATCTATAATATGTATGTATTTAGAAATATATAAGTATGTTTATCAGTTGTCTAGTACCCATAACACGAGCTCTGCTTAGCTTGGGACTAGATGGCGTTGTGTGATAGTTGTGGAATATTATTATTATTATTAATTATACCTTTCTAATGATATATTACTCATAGCTTTGGAGATGTGGTGCTGGAGACGCCTCCTAAAGATCCCGTGGACTGCGTTTCGCACCAATGTTTCTATCCTCAAAGAGCTTCATATTAAGGACCGGCTTTCGTCTACTGTGCAGCTACGAATTTTAAAGTTTTTCGGTCACATTACTCGTAATGAAGACTCGATGGAGAGACTGGTAGTTCAGGGCCAAGTGGAGGGCAAAAGATCTCGCGGCCGATCACCGACTCGCTGGACAGACTTGATCAAAAAGGCTACTAAGTCTACCATGGTCCAGTGTACTCGCAACGTCTCCAACCGGCAGAAATGGAAGCACATCGCTGAAAGAGCAGTCCTCGGGGAAGTCAACGACCCAACAAACATCTCGCCGTGTACCTCGTCTGCGCAACCACGACCACTCTGACAAGAGTGTATCGACTAAGAAGAAGAGAGAAGAGAGATTACTCATAGTGCTACAACACTTGGGCAAATCAGCCCATTCTCCTTTCAGAAACTTGGCCTCTAATCTAACCGGATGCAGCCGAAAACCAGTAATTTGCGTGGAAGGAATGCCTATTTGACTTCCACAACCCTGTGAGTACTGGGAAATATTATAACCCTTTGTAAAACTAGCTGTCACTTTCGATTCACTCACTAACTAACTGTTAGGACTGTCAGAAACTCGGTATGTAATGGATGGTCACTATAGCTGTTATAATCTAGCCAAGAAGTCCTCTTATGCATATTCCAATAATTGAATACTATACACAGATATGTGTTAAACGACTTGTCTCAAACTAGTTAAGGGTTGAAGTGGACCGCGTTGTATCATGCAAGCAGTATGTGTCCGCAACTATTAATGCAATAAACCCGTATCGACATAGATGGGCGCCTGCTAAACTGTTTTGAAGTTTATGGCGGGTGGTCTTAGAGACTTAAATTGTTCGCACTATAAGGCCCTAAGAGTTATATTGAGTAGAAGAAGTCTTCCATGAGTGTAACGCTATTTGTTTCTACTTTCTAGAATTATCTGTACTGTTTTTTTAGAAGCTTTTATTTGCTTTAAATGTTTGTTTAGGTTTCATCTTGTTTTTGATATTTTGAAAAAAATATTCCAAACCGATTGAACTGGTATTGCACACACGTTTAGTTTGAATTAAAACGCTAAAGTGGTGTCATTTTAAATCCAACATGGAGGCTCTCAAAGGTGGTGGCCTTGATATTTGGTATGTACATGTACTCCAATAATAATTTTGTTGTCGGATCAGTTCGGTCGGTGGAGAAAAAAAAGTGTTTGCAGAGAGGAATAAGATACTTGTTTTTAATTTATATTTACTATACAATTATTATACTTCTCGTAATAGGTAGTCTTTTCTCATACTCGAGAAGTCCTAAACTCTAACAAACAAGGGTAAATTGGTTTAAGAGGTCAGATACAGTTGCTCCATGTAAAATACTGGAGTTCAGCAGCATTCGGTTGGACTGGAAGGTGACCTCAACATAATTTAGCAAAATGACGGCAAATGTATATATAAATATATATATAAATGGATATAACACTCTGTTCAAATAATAAAAAAAAAACGTGTGGCACTCGGAGACTGCCGCGGTAAATCTATTGCATAGCATTTTTTATCAACTGCAATAATAGGTATAAATAATTAGGTATTAATAGTGTAATTACACACCAAAATAATTATTCATTCAAAAAATTTGAACAAAAATAACGATATTAAGAGTTCGAATCTTCGAATTTCGCGCGATGTACATTATATAAATCAAAACTACCCTTCATAGACTAACTAAGCTAGTAAGAAACTCTATGACAGAAAATTTAAAAGAAAAAGTATTGACAGCCTGACGTAAGTGTCTTATCATTGAAAAATATGAAAATTATTTATTTTATTTTAGATATTTTATAAGAAAACGAATCGTTTTAGACCGATTCGCAGAATAGTAATGCAAAAACCAATAAAACTTATGATAGATGCGTACTAATAATAAAATGAATGTTTATAGAGTACTCACTCCTCACTCTAAAGTCACGAAAAAATAGTGAAAGAAAATTCTTTCACTATTTTTTCGTGACTTTCTTCATTAATATTTTTTTAAATGCACTTTGTTTATTCATATTTAAAACACTTTGTACACTAATTATACGAGTAAGAATATTTTAGGAGAAAGCAGAGAGACAAACAATTATTTAATTTGACAACCTCAGTTGACAACCTTGTTATTTTCCGTAACCATCCAACCTGGTTGAATACTGAATCCTGAATATTTTTGTTAGGAAATCTCTGGATTCGCTCTCCACGCTCAACTCAAGGCCCGCGATAGAATCTATGCAATAGATTAATAAAGTGTTTTTTAACATGTTGAGAGCTGACTGTATAATGTTTACATTATACTGACGCATGTAAGCTGTAGTTGCGTTGGAATCTCTGATATTTTTTCGTAAAATCAGCGGTAGGGAGTGTCAGACTACTACTGACTAAAAACCACCTATGTTCTTTCTTATCCCTATGTGTCGAGGCCGCGATATCTCTTAGGAACAATATGCAGCCCCGACGGGTTCATCGAAATCCTCAATTCCTAACACAACCACAGCATAAAACCGACACTAACAATCAATACAAGTATACAAAGTAAAAAGTGACAATATTATTTCAGGAGCCGTCCGGTTGCCGTCCGTGCGCCGTCCGGCGTCCGGCCGAGGCGCGGTTAATCCCATGAATATTCACCTCGCCGCTGATCCCGGTAAACCGGACCGCGCGCCCGGTTCGTGTATAATAGACCTTAAGTTGTGCGACTCGAGGGTCTTGATACTTGATATCGAGAAGTATTTATTTGACGTGTGGTTTTTGGTAAGAAATAAAGTTACTCAGAGATACTTAATGATTACTTAAGCCCTCACTTAAGTAAAGATTTGACATTCAAATCCCTCAATAAAATCTTTACTAAGTGCTGGCTTAAGTAATCATTAAACGTCTTTGAGTGCGGCAGTTAGTCTGTTGCTGTTAAAGGCAATTAAAGGCTGTTATAATATAGAGAAAGAAAAGGAAGTTTGAGAAATATCATTGGTATCTTAATGTTATCTGTTTTGGTTAATAATACGTACGGATTAAAATTTTGTCACAATGTACCATGTTTAAATTTTTTTAATAAATGAGTTAATTTTGTGGTCATTCCATATTTCCAAATAGAGTCAACCAAATTCTTTAACAAGTAGAGTTATATTAACTCTACATTAGTTATAAAACTGACGTAATGAACGAGCAAGTGGGGAGATTTTGAGATTGTATGCACCTCTAGTTTATCCATGGTCATGGTGCTTGCAACAGCGCCGAAATATCGGGCACTCGAAACAAACGGTAGACAACATGGTAAACTTCCCATTTCCAGTCTTAACGATTCTGTTGACTCTATCTATATTTCTAGTTATTATAAGGGGCCTTTATCTATAATAGTCTAGTATAGTCGTTATTCGACCTCAGACTCTGTGAAGAAGTAAGGTTCTTGTATACTACAAAGAAGAAAACTACTCCGTCAACAGCAAAAAAGGTCTATGAGTGTCCATCTTTTTTAATGCACCTTTTCTTTGTAAACGTTTTATAAATGCCTCGTTGGTCTAGTGGTCGCAAGCGCGACTGCAGAGCGTGAGGTCCTGGGTTCGATTCCCGGGTCAGCCAAAAAGTGCTATTGGGTTTTTCATTAGAAATTTCCCAGTAGTAGCCCGGAGTTTGGAAGTTGGCGGTATAATACCCCCGTGCCTCGGAAAGCACGTTAAGCCGTTGGTCCTGAGCCTGATCTCTCTCCGGTCGTGTCGGATTGCCGTCCCATCGGACTATGAGAGAAAAAGAACAGTGAGTGCACCTGTGCCTGCGCACACACTTGTGCACTTTAATATCTCCCGCGCAGTTGGCTAATCTCTGCTAAGATTGGCCGCTGTGGCCGAAAAACGGTCAGGAGGACTATTATAAGTGTTTTTTTTTATGTGAAACAAAATATTTTGACTTTGACATATGGTGCAGCGGGGCAATCTCGACAGTGGAAAATATCAACTTTCAAAGTAAAATGTAGAAGTTATTAAGATTAATTGAAATTTCCCGCTGTCGAGATTGCCCCGCTGCACCTTACAAATACAAAGGACTGTAAATCATTATGTCAAGTATCAAAACCACTCAACCGCACTATATTTAAATGTAACCGCGGCTCTAATATATACGTGCTATGATGATAATTGATACGCGGCAAATTTTCAGCCTGCGCCGAATATAAGCGCCGCCTAAATTAAGCGCTGCCTAATGTAAAGCTACAATATTTTATGACATTGTTTCATTAACTAGCTGTGGTTTACCGAGGCTGGTTTATAAATCAATTACAGGCAAACTAGCTGGTTTTGGGATCATGAAATTAGGTAGGTAATTATTTAAAGCTGAAAATTGTTAGAGATAGCTCTATTAACCAAGTTGAGTTGATACGCAGTATATTATGGATTAATTTCGCCGTGTTTGTATAGATGGTTGCTACTGGGTATAGTCGTTAAATTTCAGATACCTAGAATTTAGTCTAGATTACAGGCTTAGGCTGAAATCCTTATGATAATACCCACTTAATATTATATGATTAACAATCTCTCACACACATATGCAAGCGTTGTCAAAATTTTAATGATTCTATTTCACAAGTTTATCTATTCGAGTATTATCAGACTTTAGAAAAGTAGTAGATAACCTTTTTTCAAGTCTTATGTGTGACCACCGTGGGGCGGCAAAGGGGTCTATCGGATTCTTACTGACTAGAACCACACGGTCTTCACCCCAGCCAGAAGTAATGAATAGGGAGACCCCACTAATGAGTACCCACGGACTCATTCACAATCTTCAGAATCACCCCATCAGTAACCTCGCACTACCTTAAATCTCCTCCATGGGAGTTCCAAAGGAAATTTAGTCTATGTGAAAGATATTATTACTATATTAAAAAAATTGAATTTTCGTACCATTAGTCCTTTAGTTAAAAATAATAAAAAATATCCAAGAAGAGCGATCAATTTTACAGAAACTATCCTTGAAAAAGTTCGGATGGTTTGGATTGGGTTTGTTTGAGAAAGGTGCCAAATCACATAAAATAACATAGATATGGCGATGTTATTTTATGTTATGAACATTTTTTTTATTAGCCTAAAATTATTGTCCCACTGCTGGGCAAAGGCCTCCACTATAGTCATCCACTCTTCTCTCCATGCGGCTTTCTCCGGCCAATCTCTCCTCCCTCAGCGACGACGCCCGTCCTCTGGCACCCACTGCGTGACGACTCTAGCCCATCGGTCCTGATGCATTCTGCAGACATGGCTATGAACATTATGTTCTCAATTTTTTATCAAGTTTCCACCGAACTTTACCCAGGTCCACATTCAAGATCCTCAGTCCACCGTGAGAATTAAACTGATCTTTGACTTTATAGCCCGGTCCTTAACTCCAGCCATTACAAAAGGCATTCTCTAATTCGGCATCAACACCGACTTTACGACTATGGCGCCAATTCCACAATGTTTAGTACGGCCATTGACATCACTTCTCCTAATTCCATTAACTATTGCGAGACCTCTTTTTATTGCTATTGCTATGATAAGTAATTGAGTAGTGACTTTCTTTGATTGTGAATTTTAGTACCTTCTTTTACCTGCGTGTGTTAGACCAAAAATATAATTGCCCTTTAGATATTACTGAAGTACCGACTTAGCTCGAATAATTCTATAAATAACGTGGCAATGGACAGGGCACATTATTATACGTGTCGTGCCGACCCCAAATGTCATGGGATAAGTGCAGGAAGATGATGATGATGGTCAGGGCACATACCTTGCAGAACGGCATCAGTAGTCCGGCCAAAGAAGTGGTAAAGACGTACCGGAAAGCACAGCGTTGGAAGACTTACTACAAGGTGGATCGAAGACTTGGTGAAAGTTTCGGGGAACTGTTGATAGATATATGCAAAACCGGTCTCCGTGGTATATGTAACATCAAATCACGCTTTTTTCCCATGGGAGTAAGCAGAAAATACAGAACGCCACCTGCTACGATCTTTACATACTTGTTTTGCCTCGTCCACATCTATCTATCTATATCTATAAAAGCGAAAGGTCACTCACTGATTCATCACGAAATCTCGAAAACCGCTGGACGTACAAAGATGATTTTTGGCAGGGAGGTAGTTTATGGTTAGTAGACGTCCGCTAAGAACGGATTTTGCGACAGGGCCGGATTAGGGTGGTCTAAGGGCCCTCGCAAGTTTGTATGAAACTCCTTCATTTTTTGTGCTACAATCTAGATTTTTGGCAGAGACGTAGTTTATAGTCAGTGGGCGTCTGCTATGAATTAATTTTGCGACAGGGCCGGATTAGGGTGGTCTAAGGGCCCTCACAAGTTTTTATGAAAGTCCTTAATTTTTCGTGCTATAATCTTGATTTTTAGCAGAGACGTAGTTTATAGTCAGTAAGCATGCGCTATAAATTAGTTTTGCGACAGGGCCGGATTAGGGTGGTCTAAGGGCCCTCGCAAGTTTGTATGAAAGTCCTTCATTTTTTGTGCCACAATCTTCATTTTTGGCAGGGACGTAGTTTAAAGTTAGTAGACGTCTGCTTAGAACCGATTTTGAGACAGGGCCGGATTAGGGAGGTCTAAGGGCTCTCGCCAGTTTGTATGAAAGTCCTTCATTTTTAACAGACTTCAAAAAAAGGAGGAGGTTATCAATTCGAATTATTGTTCGCTCATAACTTGCGACTGGGTGAACTGATTTTCATGATTCTTTTTTCATTTGAAAGCTGGTGCTTCCCGTGTGGTCCCATTGTCACCATTTCAATATCTGATGATGGGATCTTGTAGAAATCGGGGGAACTCTTCAATAAATAACAGCAGATTAACCGCGATTGTTGCTATAGCATATCTAAGCATTGTTTACGCCATCACACAACATAATATCACGCCTGTACTCACTACAAAGGTTATAAAAACTATTTGGTGAAGATCTGATGAAGAACTTCGGAGATAGGCAACGGAACTCCTCAATTAATGATAGCAAATGGACTGGGATTGCTGAAATCTCATGACTGTCTATTGTTTACACCAGTTCATAACATAACATCACGCCGGTACGTTGTGAAGGGGTAAGCACATGTGAACCACTAAAAAGTGAAAAATAAAAACTTTTTTACAAAAAATAAAACCGACTTCGACAAAAATAAAACACAAAAAAGTGAAAAATAAAAAATCAGCTTCAGAAGTCGGTGGCAAAAACATGAAATCAAACAAACAAAAGTCATCGACTTCAGAAGCTAATTTTTTATTTTTCACTTTTTTGTGTTTTATTTTTGTCGAAGTCGGTTTTATTTTTTGTAAAAAAGTTTTTTTGAGCTACAAAGTTGATTTTTGAGACGGACGTAGTTTATAGTTAGTAGACGTCTGGTAAGAACAGATTTTGTGACAGGGCCGGGTTAGGGAGGTATAAGGGCTCTCGCCAGTTCGTATGAAAGTCTTTCATTTTTTGTGCCACAATCTTCATTTTTGGCAGGGACGTAGTTTAAAGTTAGTAGACGTCTGCTTAGAACCGATTTTGAGACAGGGCCGGATTAGGGTGGTCTAAGGGCTCTTGCCAGTTTGTATGAAAGTCCTTCATTTTTTGAGCTGCAAACTTGATTTTTGAGACGGACGTAGTTTATGAGTATTTCTCAAAATAAGTGTACATCTGTTGAAAAAAAAGTGTGCCTCGAAATAGTAACAAAGTTTCAATGTTTTTATTTAACCATACATACAAAAAATAACATATTTGTGAAGAAAAACTATTAAACTTTAAAGTTGTGAAGAATAAATGGTAAAACCATAGTATTCAATCAATTTTAGAAAGCTTTTTTAAAAAGATGTTTTTTGCGTTTCATACAAAAATCAAATTGCCACCCTACGACTTCATACATGTAACACTTCATAAAATTCGATATGTCGCGTTAATATTGTGCATTTTTTGTATTACAGACCTTGATTAAATGTAGTTTCTTTATTAAAGTGATTTTCTATGGGGTTTCATAGTAAAATATAAAAAAAAATGCGAAAAACAAAATGAGTCGTGCCCATTTACTGTTTAGTAACTTACTCTTTAGTTACGTTTTATTTCTACTTCCACGTAATTTCTGAACGCATCCGTTACCTTTTAACACGGGCAACACTAGCAGCATTCTGATTGGCTGTAGGTCTGACGTCTCCGCCATAACTTTTAATGTGAAAATCAGTTTTGAACGTGTTGTCCAAGGGAGATTACTTTTTCGTAATAAGAAATACTTTTTCACTTTTTCACATTAAGATAAGTCTTGATTTATATATATGTTATTGTAATACGTGTCGTACGAACATTTAAGCGTATTATATTATTTGCAGTTTCAGGTTTTATCGAACCATCGACTTATTATGATCTTAATTTGTGCAATTTTCGTTGCTTTTTCAAAAGTACAGGTTTTGTGGCAGGGCCGGATTAGAGAGGTTTAAGGGCGCTCGCAAGTTTGTTTAAAAGTCCATCATTTTGTGTGCTACTAGCTTGAATTTTGGCAGGGACGTAGTAGGTGAGTAGAAGTTTGCTAAGAACCGATTTTGCGACAGGGCCGGACTAGGGAGGTCTAAGGGCTCACGCGAGTTTGTATGACAGTCCTTCCTTTTTTGTGCTACAATTTTGGCAAGAAGGTACTTTATAGTTAGTAGACGTTGACTAAGAACAGATTTAGCGAGTTTAGCAACATGGCCAGAATAAGGAGGTCTGAGGGCTTTCACATGTTTGTAAAAATGTACTGTTTTTTTTTTGTACTAACAACCTGAAATTTAACAAGTCTAGAGTTTAGGAGTAGGAGATCTAAGCTAAGAAATTTGTAAGGAAGACCTGGACTAAGGGCTCCCGTAAGTCCATATGAAATACTTGGCTTTTTGTACCTGAAAATTGGCAGAGAGATAGAATATAGTTAAGACATTTCAGGTAGGAATAGATTTTACGACAGGACTGGTTTAAGGGAATATAATCGCTTCGATTGGCATTTGCCACAGGCAGTCCAGACAAGAGAGTCAAAATTTCTACGCGAACGAAGTCGCGGGCAACTGCTAGTCTATCTATATAAATGAAACTAGTATGTGCGTGGGTGCGCGAGCTGCGCGCAGCTCGCGGTACTACCTACCTACACCTACCTACTACCTACTTACTACCTACCTACTACCTACCTATACCTACCTACTACCTACCTACCTACACTTATTACCTACCTACTACCTACCTACTACCTGAAGGGGGAGATGGGGGAGTTTCGAAAAATGATTTCGACTAACGCAATTCTAGGGGAATTGCGTTAGTCGAAATCATTTTTCGTTTTTTTTTTTTTTTTAATTAATGAATCTGAAAAAGAAATCGCTCCAAGTCTCTTAACTTTCGAGATCCGCCTAAAAAGGGGGAGAAGGGGGGCAAGGGGGGCCACTTTGAAAAATAATTTTTACTTTACCGAGCCTCCTCTATACGAATCCGTAAAAAAAAAATACGGGTCTCTTAGTTTCCGAGATACGATAGGGAGGGGGAGGAGGGGGGGCAAAAAGGGGGGGTTTGGCACTTTTTCCATACTCACGAGAGTTATTTGTTTACGAATCTGTCAAAATATACCCACCGCCCGCCCCATCCACCATCTGGGATAACAATTCTGTCAGTGAGTCAGTCAGTGAGTCAGTTGTAATTTAGCTTTTTAAATAGTTTAAAGAGAAGTCCTGACTGACTCATCAACGCCCAGCCCAAACCCTTGGACCTAGAAAGCTGAAATTTTGCACAGAGATTCCCTTTATTATGTAGACAAGGAATGAGGAAGGATTTTTCGAAATTCAACCCCTAGGGGAGTTAAATAGGGGATGAAAGTTTGTATGAAAAGTCGTCTTTTCACGCGGGTGAAGCCGCTGGCAAAAGCTAGTTCATACATAATATGACCATAAACACGCCCCGGTTCGTAGATTTGGATATAGTTTTTTTATGTTATTTGGCGAATTTAGAGGTTGACATCATCGTTACAAACTAAAAACAATATTAATTTAACAAAATTCATCTTATTTTAGCAGTAGGTAAGTAGATAATTTTCACACCAAAACCATGACACACCAAAAATTCATTCATACTTTTCACTCAAAAAAACCAAAAAAAAACCATTCACCACTTAGTAAAGAAACAGTTTCCTTCACAAATCCTACATTTTCATAATAAGATTAATGTCCTATTCACGTAATATCGGCGTCAATAGGCGTCCATTGATTTACCAATTAACGCCTCCATTTGATATTCGTAAAGGATTTCTTGTGAAAGAATATAAAGCTTTGAAAGCGTTTAATGAATCATCTGCCGATACTAATTGCTGCCTTTTGGACGGAGGCTGTAGTGAAGAGAATGTAGGTTGTTTGTTTGTTTGTTTAAAGACGTTTTGAATAAGATTGGGAGCTTCTAAAGTTATGTTCGTGAGAACTCAAATCAATAGTAGACGAAGCCTGTGTGTCTATGCTGTCTTGTGAAAAGACATGAGTTTGTGTAGTAGAGGGACGTTGTATATTGATAGATACTTAGTAGCTCATTGCTCCTTAGAAAGTTTATTTAAGTGATTAGAAAACATACAGATTATATTTTAAATGGAAAACCGTAGTGTGCGAGTGAGACACGAAGTCCGTCCAATTTAGGACACTGTCGCTGAGTGGTAATGAATAATAAATGAACTGCATCCTACATACAGTTATAATTATATCACATACAGATAACGACTAATAGACAATGAAGAAAACTTGCTGCTCTGACCCCAAATAAATGATGATAATATTATGCTAAACAACCAAAGAAAATGCAAACAGCTCAAAACACTCTATTTTATAATATCTTTAAGTTACTTATGTAACGTGTTTTTTGCTATTTGCATTCGACCCCACATAAAAAACTCGACGCGTTATCTCTTACATCCTGATCCGCCGTTTACCAGATAAACCCTAAGTATTGCCTGAATAAAGAGCCTCTCCTCACTAATCTCTTTATCAAAAGGGGGATGCGAGCCGAGTCTTTAGCTTCAGCCGTTTAAAGGTTGTTTTTCTTCAAGATAAGGGTGTTTTTTGGAATACGATTTTGAATCGGCTGGGTTTCAATAAACGTGTAATATGTTGATGTGGTCCTTTAAAGTTTTTCATTTGGAAAACCATAGTACAGTTGTGGTAGTGCATGGATATTTTGGCCTGTGGCCAAAATCGGAACTAAAGTCACCGTTTTATATTTCCACACCAATTTCACGAATGTTTACCAACAACTCTCCCTCATTAACGCGCAACCAGAAACTCGTATCATTGCATTGTACTCGTAGATGATTAGAGCACTGTAAAGTTACTGCAGGACCAATTTCACGTGTTTCATCTGCAAACTTGTTGTAAGCATACACGCAGCAATATTAAGACCCGACTTTCTCGTGAAACCCGATTTTTCCGTTTATGGGGGGCTGCGGGTTGTTTGAAAGAGATACCGCGGCAACGGACACAAGTAGCTAATAAGGAACATGGGTGGTTTTTAGTCAGTAGAAGTCTGACACTCGGGAGGAGTCATTAATTGAGAATTTCCTACCACGCAAAAAAAAAACTGAAACAACAGTTTCTATTTTTAATAAGACCTATTTTGTAATAGTATGAGTTCAAAAATGCTATGCTATGCTAAGATAATAATCAATACAGTAGGACAAAATCACTTTTAAAAGTTGCTGCGTGTGTACATAATATTATATTACTTATGATTGTACATTTTCAGCACCAAGCCTAAATATACACGTGTACAACGGCCGTCCACTGAAATTCCGATCCTAGTTTACAGCCACTGAAAACGCTTTCGAACATTTCGAAAATACCTTCACAATTTTACACTTCCAAAACACGAATGAAACACGTAACTCCTAAAATACTGCGTAATGATTAACTCAAAAGTAATAAAAACGGAGCCATTTTAAAGCGCTCTTTTACGATTCTACCCTCATCTCTTGCGTAAAGTCAGTGCGCTTATAAAAATAAATCGACAAGTCTTTGAGGCCTTCCAAGTGTATCGCTGTAACGGTATACGTGAGCAGAATGCTGACGAACTGTTCGCTTGTAAATTACTTTCCAAATGTAGTATAGGCAGGACCCGTGGGTGGGTTTGGAAAAATCTACTTGGCTATGTCTGTTTTTTTTTATTTTTATTTTAAAAACGAGTACATCTTTTTAATCTATAAAAACGTAAATAAAAATTGAGTTTGTTTAGTCGAAAACAGAGGAGTCTCTATATTTAGAGCCTTAATTTAAAAATGTTATTAGTTTAAAAAGGATATCTCTATTTGGGGGTAATGTATATCTCGTATGAGTAATAAATCTCTAATTTTAACTAACTGACTTACAGTATAACAGTTATTAGAAGTTTCTCTATCCAATAAACATCTTTCGATAGTCATGTCATTGCCCTCAACATTATTTTCTAGTTAACCGATGTACCTGGTAGGGCTTCATTCCTGTACAGGTACGCCTCTGTTTTTAACAATAAGAAATCTTCTTAAAATAACTACACACCCATGTCCAACTTCCAATAATCTCTGAGACACGTGACATTTTAGCATCTACAACCTAATTCTTAAAGCAAACAAACACACACACACATACACATCTCTACACACACACACACACACACACAAACACACCGTACATATAAATTATTCACGTACACTAGAGGCACCGCAACATCAGTCACACGTCGACCCGACTCAGCCCTTAAATATCCGCACGCACGCTCATATCCGCAAATATTCGGACATATCCGCGACACACGGACTTTGGAATTAGGTTGCGGTTACGCCTCCATTCCGTGATTCGTCCTTCATTACAGTCCTTTCGGAACTACGTTAGATATTTGGAGTGTTTCGGCTAGGTAAATGTATGTATAGTAGTGTGGTGTAATTTAATGGGACTGTTTGTCAATTTTGACTAGGTGGTATTTATGCGTAGATGAAAAAAAAACAGAGGGAGAGGAAGGCAAAAGAAAAGGTGGATGGATTGTGTGAGGAATGATATGAAAGAGAAAGGAGTAAATGCCACCGTGACGTCTAACAGGGAAGAATGGGAAAAGAGAACGTGTTGCGCCGACCCCAATTAGAATGGGATAGGGGCAGGAAAATGATCATGGTATTCGTGTGAAAGACGGATAAAGTAGAGATGAAAAGAAAAATGAAAATTAAAGAAAACTCTGTTTACTACTCCGTCCTTAGTCAATGTGGTGACACTTTGGAAAGGCCTACGTCCAGCAGTGGACGTCTTTCGGATGAAATGATGATGATGCTGATGACTCTGTCCTCCATAGAACAGAACCTAAAGAGGGCAGAGTATTTGTGTACAAGTCTGACCGTTCGGACCGGGGCCTGGCCCTGCAGTCTCTACACTAATAACGACGCTACGAATGTCGTTAAGTCGAGAAATCGTAAACTTTCTGTAATAGATTTTCAGCTTTATTTCAACAGTATAAGGTTCAAAATCTATTAAAGAAAGTTTACGATTTTACGACTTAGCGACAGATTTTTTCGTTATTTAGTGTAGAGACTGCAGACCCTGTACGGACAAAATTTGTAGCGGATGCGGCTATAAAACCTAGTTTCTGACTACTAATATGTCAGTGTATATCCGTATAACCGTATCCGCATTCTATGCATTATGTCTGTTCTCTCTCTATGCGACCAAAACTACAGACGTCTTCGAACACGCTTCTTTTAGGAAGTCCACGACTTTCAGTCACCGTGCCCAACAGATCCCGGCGCAGTCATTAATCTAGCGGAATTGGACTGTCCTAAACACAATTGCCTTTTACAGTCAAAGCATTGAATTTCTCAATAAAAACTCTTTTGTTTGTTTAGGCAAGAGGTTTTTATTTGCAGTGATCCCAGACATGTCTTTCTATAATTGCTAGAAATTTATTAGAAGGCGGGCATAATTATACTAATCTTTCTACATCTACTTTATTTATCATGTAGTTAGTTGCCTAACTGATGATAGAGTTATTGTTCCGCCTATGGATGGACGCATTGACTTTCGTGTACAGTTTACCTAGCGCTGGTAAACTGTACACGAATTATTTACATTAATTGTAAACTGACGGGAGCAAGTTTCCCAAAGATCAGAGCTATCGTGATCTGTCTAGGTGAAGATAACAATCTAAATCTTCTATGTTGGCACGAGCTTAAACCGAGGTGAAGAGATTATAGCCAGTAAGTAATTCAGTACCGCCAACACAAGTTGTGGAGTTAGCCAATTTATAGACGAATAGCAAAAATGTTTAGTTTTCTATTACACGTTTTATTTCTATAACTTTACGATGATATAGCTTTATTGTACTTAAGAGAATTATGCAATTGATACCTTAATATCCCTAGCCTGCATAATATTGTCATGAATGATTGTGAAATGTGCATAATATTGATGTACCTATTTTAAATAAATAAATTGTGTTTAACGTGTTTTTCTGTATTTACCAAAATGGTAAGGGTAGGTAAACCCTTTTTTTTTGGGTGGTTGGGAAATCAACAAATAACCCCTCCCGCTCTTTGACAGCAAAAAGGAGTGTCAGACTTCTACTGACTAAAAACCCCCCATGTTCCTTCTTAGCCCTTTATGTCGAGGCCACGGTATCTTGCATCGGTTGTACTTCTCTTACTAACTTAGTATTCTGAATACGGTAGTCCGTAGTTTATAATGTGTAAATGCATTTCTATCAATGATATTTAAAGGGTAAGTAGGGTGATTAGTCCGTTGTTTGTACGACATAACCTCTAAAACTTTAAACAGGAATATCTTTAATTCTGGCGTAGCAGAGCAAGCTCATTTTTACTCGTTTCCGCTCGACTCTTTGTTGGTGTTTTTTTGGTGTTGGTGGAAACACACACGTAAGCAGTTTACTATTGCGAGGTAGGAAAAGAAGTCATTAATGGGTCCGCTCAGCTTGCGACCGACACCGGGCTTTAACATTCTGATAACGTCCGTAGTTTATTTTGTATTTATAAAGTTGTTTTTCGATTAGTCCATTGTTAATACAACATAACCTCTAAAACTTTAAACAGGAATATCTTTAATTCTGGCGTACTATAAAAGTATAACAGAAGACAAAATTGTTCAGGAATTCAAACTCTAAACAAATATATTTTTTCCATGCTACCGCAAAAAAAAAAATGTCAACAAAAATTTGTTCGAGCGTTCGCCACTATTCTTTGTAAAACAATAAATCGTTTTTTATTATATACCTCGATTGGTCTAATTGCCCTTCCCTCAATTTAGACATTAACTCCTGAGTCTCCGCGTCAGCGGTATGAGCTATCATTGCCCAGTTGTTCGGATTTCGGATATGAGAGACATTATCGATAAGAGGAGGAGGATTACGGCTTAAAAAATCCGCGTGCTGCATTAATGTACCCTTCCTATAGTCGAGAGTGAACGTGAAGTCCTGCAAGTAGACCCACCAGCGCGCAACCCGGGGTAGCAAATCTTTCTTTCGCTCCGTTAACTTTAAGGAATAGGGGATCGGACTGACTCAAAAAAATAGAATTCTGTTTAGTCCGTCAGTTAGATTATCGCAAATATTGGTGTTTTTTGTTTTATCAAATCAATAAAAATTGACGAAGATAAAGCGCGTCGAAGATCCCAGAGTGGGGCTTGAAACGTCACTTGAAGGTACAAAATGTACTATCATATGACGTCACACGAGTTTTCGAAGCACTGTATCGTCTTCATGTTTTGTTTACGTGAAAAAAGAAAAAATATGTGGTCGATATTATTTGGAAAACTATCTGACGGACTAATTAGTTTTTTTTTGTCCGATCCCCTATTGCAATCCGTCACTATTTTAAAGTGAATGCCAATGATGAGATAGTGGCGAAAGTGCTGGAGCGCACGTACAACAGCTAATGTTTCTAATTCGTAACTGTGGTACCGTGATTCCGCACCCTGAGTGAACCTACTAAAGTACCCGACAACCCTCTTTCTCCGACCGCTATGCTCTTGGTGTAAAATAGCACCAAATCCGATTGCACTAGCGTCTGTATGAAGTTCTGTAATCAACTGGGGGTCAAATATCGCTAAAACCGGTTCATTGGTTAAACAATTGATGATGTAATCACGAGCAGCTTCCTGCTCAAAGCCCCACGAAAAAGGTTCACCCTTCCTCAACAGCCTTGCTATGCTTGCTGTCTTACAGGCATAACTAGCAATATAACGGCGAAAATACCCTGCAAGTCCCAGAAACTGGCGAACCTCTTTCACATTTCTAGGTTTTGGGGAACGTACAAGTGCATCTACCTTACCTGGACTCGGCCGTACCTGACCATATCCAATCAGTCGCCCTAGATACGCAATCTCAACGTCTAGAAAAGTACACTTTTTTAAGTTTATAGAAAATCCCGCAATTTTAAGTATCAGTAAAACTTGCAGCCCGAGCTATGCTCAGGGAGGGATTCTCCGGCAGCGCCGGTACCCTCCTGGGGTAGATTATCTTGAAGTCTTGCTTTTTCCATTTATTTTTCCCTTTTGGGTTGTTGGGAATCGAACCCAACAGTAACACGCAGACGGCACACGCAGGCGGCGTGACCAACATGCGCGCGCGCGTGGCAACCGAGCTGAGGTGCGGGGCGCTGCGCGACTGCCGGACACTCGCTTCTTCGGACCCTCCCAAGACGGACGACTCTCTAAAACGTTTATATTTTTTAATTTTTTTTCTGGCCTGTTGGTCTAGTGGTTAGTGACCCTAACTGCTATGCCGGAGGTCGTGGGTTCGATTCCCACCCAGGACAAATGTTTGTGTGATGAGCACGATCATTTGTTCTGTGTCTGGGTGTAATTTATCTATAATATGTATGTATTTAGAAATATATAAGTATGTTTATCAGTTGTCTAGTACCCATAACACAAGCTCTGCTTAGCTTGGGACTAGATGGCGTTGTGTGATAGTTGTGGAATATTATTATTATTATATTATTATATGTTTGTCCGGGCAGTTATAATTGTAATTGTAATCGGCAATATACCGAGCCTTTTTATACAGTCCACTATCTTTCATTTACCACCACGAGCAAGTCGAACAGGGTTGTCTTCCCTTTCCTTTGCCAGGTAATTCCGTTATGGCGCCGAAGACTCGCCTTCGTCCTTCATACTCAGCTGCTGCGATCACGAGGTAGGTGATATGTGCGGGGCTCGTTGTAGACTGCAGCATTGCCCGGAGGGGACGACCCACAATGATAGTATGTGGGTCCATCACTAAACCGCGTCGGCAGTTTAGAGATGGCGGGGACGTGTATGAAGGACTTGTCGATGCGCGCCTGATAGCCTAGCTCCGTACACCTAGGCGTACGCTACTGGCATACTTAGCATTTTTTTTAGAAGCGTGTTCCCTGGCAAAGAAAGGAACACGCCCCACTAAGGCCTACACCAACCAACCCCCCCGAAACAACATATAAATCAATTTCTAGTGATATCTCTGGGAATAGGGTTGTTGACTCATATTACAAATTCATATAAATTTATGTTGTAAAAATCAATGATAGTTTTTAGAATCCTAAATTATTAATTTACGGAACTAATTTTTTGTCTTTAATTAATTAAAATTATTTTTAATTGCGTTATTTCATACTCACTATCACGTGACTCCAAACACCAATCAGAGCGCGATGACGTCACGAGCCGCGAGACTAGCTGATTTATCTGTCATAACGAAGGCAAAAGTATCAGCTGTGAACGATTTTATTCAATAACTTATTAAAATTACTTTATTTATCACAATGGAGACTGGATTTATGAAACGAAATGGTTCTAACTTACCGGAAATTAATTATTTGATGGTTCTTTGCTACAAACACGATTTTTTGTGCGTCGGAGTTTTGAAGTACTTACAATATGACCAACTTAATTGTGAAGTACAAGGTGGCGCTACTTGTCAAGCAAAATTACATCTATACGTCAAACTTGGTACATTTATTTTAGTTCCGTTTTTTGCCACCTACATAGATAAGTTGGTTTAAGTGTAAGTAGTACCTAGTCTTTGTAAGTATTTTTAAAGTGATATAGTGATATAGTAGTGATAAAGAGACTTACTAACTTACTCGTTTTATACACATATTTAGAACTTTAAACTTGTCATCTAACATCAACAAAATAAAAAGTTACGATATGTGCAAATTTTTAGTAGGTATGTTGTGATACAAACCACGGCAAAAACAAAAAAAAAAGCTTTGTAGGTAAACAACTCAGGTAAACAACCAGGTCTCATCATTATTCGAGATACTTACTACACCCATTGTAGTATATTGTATATAATTTTCCATCATTTTAAAGCTGAAATTAGATTTAAATTAAACAATAGTTAAGTACCAAAAAGTGGACCAGTAAACAAACAATAACATTAACAAACAAGTATTAAACGACAATTTAGGAACATACGCACATACATTGATTCAATTTTGATATTTATAGTTTATTTAGAACTTACATCGAAGTGATCTTCACAAAAATAACTGGTACCTACTTGTTGTTGACAATGATGATGGATGTCTTCTAGCCATTGTTAACCATTTTCTCCTTATTTCTGCCCTTTTTGGAACGTTTATGAAAAGGTTTTGTGGCATACTCATTGACGTACTTTTGCACATCGGCACTGTACAACATTTGTAAATCGTCGTGTTCATTTTAGAGTTTTTTTAAAGTATATTCATAAGAACTGAATCAAGATCAGTGCAATTTGACAGATCGTAAAGTTTTCAAAACGGCCCGTGACGTCATCACAGCCATTTGACAGTTTAGAGCGTTTTAGCCGGAATTTTTAAAACTATTTTTATTTACGTTTTTTCTTATAAAAATATGTCTTATTTTTTCAGATAATATTTTTTTTTGTGTATTTATAGGGTCTATCTATAAAATAAAAGCGATTCCAAAAATTTGTCAACAACCCTATTCTACGACTGTTGTAATCACAGACGTTGATTCAATTACCTGACTTCCTATCCCGCGCATCAAGCGATAAGCTGGCATTCTATTAAAATTGAAATGTTTCAGCACTTTTTCTGAGATTAAAGAAATATCTCTGATATTATTCTTTCGTAATGTAATTTCAGCTGTTGGACAGAAGGTGCCTGTTGATACAGGCACCTTCTGTCCAACAGCCAAGAATTTACTAAATTCGTTTTTTTATCATTTCTCTCAGAACGCTGTTTTTGAAAACATACTTCGATTGAATGACCATCACGTTTGCAAAAAGTACAGCGTGGAACGGATTTATTAGTTTTATTATCTGTGGTTTTATCGCTTGATGTCGGTGGAGCCTACTTAGAGGTACTGGGAAAAACCTAAAATTTTCGTGGCCGCCATCTTGGATTTTAATTTTGAGCTCAATTTCGTAATCAGCGACCCCAAAAACCATGAAAACGACACCCATGACGGAAAAACCTAAAATTTTCGTGGCCGCCATCTTGGATTTTCATTTTGAGCTCATTTTCGTAATCAGCAATCCCAAAAACCATTAAAACGACACCCATGACGGATAAACCTAAAATTTTCCTAGCCGCCATCTTGGACTTTAATTTTGACCTCATTTTCGTAATCAGCGACCCCAAAAACCATGAAAACGACACCCATGACGGAAAAACCAAAAATTTTCCTGGCCGCCATCTTGGATTTTAATTTTGAGCTTATTTTCGTAATCAGCGATCCCAAAAACAATTAAAACGACACCCATGACGGAAAAACCTAAAATTTTCCTAGCCGCCATCTTGGACTTTAACTTTGACCTCATTTTCGTAATCAGCGACCCCAAAAACCATGAATCAGAAAAAAAGTTCCGTCGCGGGTATCGCTTCATCGAGAATTGCCGCTGCGTGCGTCGCCGCGGGCATCGCCGCGATAATCGCCGCGATAATCGCCGCGGGCATCGCCGCGGGCGCCGCCGCAGCACCGCCTCAAATTCAAACAATCGCGTATAAAATCGCTTCTCCGTGAACGCACTCATACACCGCCATATGTTTGAATTTAGTGCGGGCCGAGACGCCGGTCGCGCCGCGCATCGCGTCGCGCGTACGTAAACATGCACTTAATCTGCCCTTGAGTATTATACCCAGGCAGACACTATATTTTGTTTTGTATTAATTTTTAAATGACATCACCATTGCTCCCACGACGGTGAAGAAACACGTATCATTAGGAAACCGGCTTACCGAAGACCAAAAAAAAACTAGTCTAGTGCGAGTCGAAGTCGTACATGAAGGGTTTCATACCAACGTAGTAGGGAAGCACCCTTTAATTTGTATTAGTTGTTGCTAAAGCGAAAACAGAATATACAGTTTGTGTTATGTTTGTTTTTTATAGTGTTTGTATGAATGACAAAGTTATATTTGCGTTTTTTTTAATGTGCTTTATCTCAAAAACTGCTCTTACTATATCTCGTTCAAACCAATTTTGGTTGAAAGTTTTCATTGCGAGATATAGCATTATATTTATATTTTTAGAATGTTTACTCTCTTAGTTTAAAAGTTAGAGGGGGGTACCTTTCAAACGACTGACTTTGCAAAAAAATGGTAGTAACAGACATCTAACACAAATAGGTTTGCTAAGCAAATTTTTTTGCCCCCCTTTAATCTTATTTTTTTTTTGTATAAATGTCGTAAAGCGGTTTACAGAATACCTCTACGTACCAAGTTTCAAATATGTAGTTTTAATAGTTTCTAAATAAAGTGGCTGCGACATGCGGACGGACACACATGACAAATCTATAACAGTTCTGTTTTTTCCATTTGGCTACGGAACCCTAAAAAACGAAAACGTCAACTAACCCACACAACGGGCGGTGGATTACGGCCCACTCACACTGACAAAGGCCGATTGTACACAAATCAGGTTACTGTTTTTAATATTTCGACGCTTACTTCCTTAAATTGATACAAAATATCTTTATTAGACTCTCAGTGGTCAAGACAAACGCGTGTTTCGTCAATATGAATTTCATGGTATTATGCCTGTGTGCCAGTTTGAGTGGCGTGCTAAGTGAATACCTTAATCTGGAAGAAGGTAATTTTATTATTAAACTAATGACCTCCCCTCCTTTGTACAGTCGAACAAGCTAATAAGTATACAGCCAGCTAACTCGTATTTACTTTTAAGATTATACAGATACATTTAGAGACTGATATCAAACGATATAGCGTTTGACTTGAGACGCTTATCGCAAAACCCTATAAAAAACAAAATTGCAATCAATATTTCTAGTGTTCTAGAACTATAAAGAACTATACCCTGTATACTTATTAGCTTGTTCGACTGTACATTCTTTGATAAAAACATTAAGATTTCTTTCATTTTTAATTCACCAAATCGTAAAGAATGTGGCGCACTGGATGATGTCATGATACATCTATAGACGAAACGTGACAGATTTCAGTATGCAAGAGAGGATCTACTTAGACATAAATAAATGTATGATGTTTGTATGTTTTATCATTATCTATCTTCCTTCCTTACATAGTATAAAACAAAGTCGCTATTTTTGTCTGTTTGTTTGTCTGTATGCTTAAATCTTTAAAATTACGCAACGGATTTTAATGCAGTTTTTTTTAATAGATAGAGTGATTCAAGAGGAAGGTTTTAGTATATAATTTGAACGACATCCACGCGGGTGAAGCCGCGGGCATCAGCTAGTAATATTATAAATCTGAAGAGTGTTAGTTTGATTGAAGGCGCTAATCTCACTTCTGTTCAAATTATGTAACACAGGCGAAGTAGCGTGGGTCAGCTAGTTAAATCATTTCATCATCATTTCAGCCGACAGACGTCCACTGCTGGACATGGCCTCCCCTAAGTTTCGCCACATTGACCGGTCCCGTGCGTCTCGCATCCGGCGGATCACCGCAACCTTCACCAGGATAATCTGGTGAAGGTTGCGGTGACCCGGTCGGTCAAATTATCATATCAGTCAGTCATAAAGAACCAGTTTCTTGAATTTTAATCATTCAAAATAAGTTTAGAAGTTATATTTTCCTCGTACATGGCTAGCCTTTGCATCAATAACAGCCGCTCATTTGATCTTAATATTTAGACATATTGAGCTTTAACTCATGCGTTTCTCGGCGGCATCACTTCACAAAACTGAACTCTGAGGATTGAAAGGTTGGAATCATCAAACAATGCAACATTTAAAAATAAAAGGCTGTAGAGAAAGGAACCTCCTAACAATACGAGCCATGTCCAGGAGTGCCGCTTTCTGTATTAAGCTTGATTTAGCTACATAATGAGAGCCTCCTTAGGTGTTGGTCGAGGCTATTGGCAATTAAGCCATTGACCGAAAATACATTTATTTTCATTATTTTTAAGTATTAAGGCGAGGATGGTTATTAAGGCAAGTTCCATCTATACTCCCTGCCTCGAGAAGCTATAATGTTATCAACAACAAATAATTTAGGTATAAAAGCACTTTTGTCTTATGTTAATCAAATCAAATCAAATCAAATCAATTTATTTCTTTGCAAACATGGGTAATGTACATAGATGTTATTTTTTATAATAAAGTTCTCCATATTTTACCTTCACATAGGCATGCAAATATTAGGTTTACAAGTTATATAATATTGGAAATAAGTGGCATGGTAATGGAATTCATACAATAAAAATATAAAAATGTCAATTTGGCCAAAGTAAAACAGAATTAAAATATTATCAATAATGTCACGGAAACGGATATAAAATATGCCAATGAAACAATAAGTAATTCAATGAGTCAGTAGTCAGTTAAATACAAAAAAAATAAAAAACAATAATTAGACAATGTCAATCTGGTCAAAGTAATAAAAATTTAAAATATTTCATGTCAAATGGAATAAAATGTGCCAACTAGAATAACAATAATTATGTCAATTAGAGTAACTACTGAAGATTTATAAATCAGTCAACAACAATGGCGTAACAGTAAGTATAACAAACAGTCAGTCAACATCAAACCACATCAGTAAAATCTTTTTCAGCTAGAAATTCTGAGACACTATAATAAGTTTTTTGCAAAAGAAAATTATTAAGATGCCGCTTGAATGCCTTACTGTCCAGCTCCTTCCAAGATTTTGGTATTTTATTAAATATAGTCGGCGCCATACAGACGATACTTTTGCGCATGACGTAACGCATGTTAATGTGTTGTCCTAGTCCGATCACTATGCACGGTAAGCCGATCTCTTCGGAAAAGCAAGCCAGAAAATTCTCGACCAACATTAGCCGGGCCACAGTATAAATATCGTACAGTAGTGTGACTCGGCCGTGTCCTTGAAATAAATGCCTACAGCCGCGCGGTACGTAAACATGCGAAAGGGCTGCCCGCCTCCAGTATTTTAATTACATGTGCCTACTTTGTGTTTCCATTTAGTTTTGTGATCGTAAATATACTTTTTAAAACACATAAAATACTTTGTGAATTGAATAGAAAGTGTTCAATAAACATGCGTGTTGTTTTTTGATTGATAGATTTAATTGAAAAACCATGTTTTTTTTCGGGACATATAAATAAATACTTATCCATTAAAAAGACACACATTATAAGCCTACCTACTAGTAAGTGAAATTATTCTATAGTCTTATCTTTCAAAGTTTTCAGGTAATTAAAAAAAAGTTATCTCTGGATACGTTATTAACGAATTCATAAAACCAAAAACAACACAATATATCCCACTCGTCATATTAAATGTACTTGTCTTATTTTTAGAGAAAACATCGCGCATTTATTGTTAAAAAACAACACATCGTCCGTTCGTCGCTGCGGCACAGTCGCGACTGTCTGCATACCAGGCGCATACCATAATCGAGGCGCGTGTCTCATAGCTCGCGCTTCGTCCGTTTGTATGAAGTCGAACTACTGTATGATAATATTACCGTGGCCGGGCTGCCTAGTTGGTTCCATTTCATGTTAACGGCAAAGAGCAAGCTAGCTAGCTAGCCTCGTTTTATTTACAGGATGCAGATACTCCAAAACAGAGTCGAGTCTTAAGGTACAAGTTGGTAGCCGACTGCACGCAGCAGCAGCAGACGACATGTCGTCGCTTCATGTCGTCACGACACGTCGTTGCGTCATGTCGTTTCACTAAAGGGTATATCTCCTGTTGTTTCTGTTATTTATGGGCACTACTGATCTGCGGTCGGACGACACTACCGTCTGCCGCTCGACGAGGCGTCGCTAACTACGGAGAGAATTTCATAGAAATACGTAGAAACCAGTAGTGTCGCTGCGACATGTCGTCTGCTGCTGCTGCGTGCAGTCGGCTACCAACTTGTACCTTTACGTGGAAATACGGGAGCCCCATTTTACGTCCGCAACGATCATCTACGCGCAGACGTCGCCGGTCGGATTAAAAAAAAAGTGTTTTTTTTTTGTGGTGTTGGAACGTTCCATGAGTCAGACGCGTTCGAAATCGAATACCGAAATCAAATCGAATTTGGAATTATTTATTTGTAATATTAATTTAAATGATTCATCATCATCATTTCAGCCCGTAATGTTGGGTATAGGCCTCCCCTTGCTTCTGCCAGTCTTCTCTGTTTTGTGCGTCTCTCATCCATCCATTTCCCGAGCTCCTGACGATATCGTCCACCCAACGCGCTTTAGGGTGGCCCTGGTTTCTCACGCCCAACCTTGGCCACCATTCGGTCAGAATTTTATTGATTACAAAATGATTGCTACATGTTATATACTTTTTTCAGGAGACGAATGTGAATGGGAAGGGCTGCAGGGGAAATGTGTGGAGGAGACCAGATGTCTCACCACTATTGACGACGACAGCCCGAAGCATGCTGTAAGTACTCACTTGCTTCCTTTCAGCACGTTGAGCTGAAGAGAAATCAGCGGTTCCATACATTTTGACCGTAAAGATATTGCAGTTTTGTAGGACAGCAGACTACTTTAAATACTCGAAGGTATATTTCCGGGGGCTTTGGAATCATGTGTTCATTGTAATTTATTTTTGGTATTAGTAGTCAAGTTTTCCACTCTTCGATAGTGTGGCGACTAGCGACATCAGTCTATCGCAAGACCTGCGAACTAGCGACAGAAATTCCATCGCGCTATCAACATTATCCGCGACATAAGCCTATTAGGAGTTCCCGACTTAGTCGGAGGATCCTCCCTTTTCTATGGGGGATGAGGAGCTTTACACCCTGTTACTCATATTATAAACCCAAAATAGTAACAGTTACCGCTTCACTGTCACGTACAGGCACGAGCATTAATATGTACACACAAAAGGGGATAGAACCGATGTAGCATATCAACCTGCCCGCCATTTTGATTTTTTTTAGAAATCATACCCCACGATGAAATTGGTATGTAATAGGTAGAGGACACCCAGACGAACAAAAAATGTCATGTTAGATGATAACCCAGTGTCGCGTTATCGAGATATTTGAAGGTATCGATTAAGCGCTCGGAGCCCACGTCAGACTTTTTGTCGGGCCGATTTATGTTCGTTATTTCTAACCAAAAAAAAAATCGGTCATCGAGTTTTTACGAACAAATTTGAAATCGGCCCGACAAAAAGTCTGACATAGGCGTTCAGCCATATTATGTCAAACTGGTCGTAGGGATTTTGGGACCGGGACCACAGTCCCTGATCACAATTACTATTGTGTAGTTGAAGATGTTTGTGGATTGATTAAATTGAATATTATACAGATTTATTAAGATTTCTAGATAAATTATTATTATAAGTTTTTAAACTGACATGGTCACTGACACTACTATTAATATCATAAACGGGATATTTACCATGTTTGATTGTTGTTTCGAGTTCCCGATATTTCGGCGCTGTTACAAGCACCATGATCACGGATAAACTGAAGTCATTGCGGGTGGATGTTTATGAGCAGACAAATCGGTCTACCCTCTTTCTAGTTCGTTTTTTGCGTTCGGCACCACTACCATTGTCACTCACTACACGATTCTGTTCCCGACACACGAAACTCACTGTGTACACTCGCGAACTTTTTTCGACACTTAATTATTATTATTTAAATGTATTTAACCGATTAAATAGATTGTCTATTGTATTATTATTATTTTCATATCAATCGTGTATATGAGAGGAGAGAGAGAATTTTCCTACGACCCTGGCAAACTTGGTACATTTTTTTTAGTTTTGTGTTTTTCCAGCCTATACAAATAAGTTGACAGAAGTGTAATTATAGCGATACCTGTCAAATGTTTGACAGTTGAAAAAATGAAAAATATATAATTGTCCCAAAAAAGCAGTTACATGGATTATAATGAGACATCCCCAGTAAGTAATTGTTAACACTTGTGTTGTGGCTATCTCGCTCTTTCCTTTAATTATTTAACAACATTGAGACTATTGTACTAGTAATTACAAAAGGTGACTAAAAATAAATTTAGGATGAAAAATTAACACAGTTCACCAGCTTGTTTGGTTGGACCCCGTATTTTTCAATGACGTATATTTCTTATCATCTTTCAGGTATGTTACAAAGATTCGGAAAAGAAAATCATATGCTGTACGGATTGCGAACTCGTTAATAGCACCAAGTAAGTTTTATACGGTACTGTTTCGTTGCTAAGATAATATTGGAATATTTTTGAACATAATATAACAAACGACAAACTTTTAACAAAAAAATAAATAAAAAGAAACGTCAACAGAAAAATTAGCTCCTGGCTCCTGCATAGCTATTCACAACCATTCGATTGCCAATCGATCCATCGTACTATCGAGAATCACTATTCACAAAACCGGAGCTGAGTAATAGATTCGATTGTGAATGCCGACAGCTATTTGCTTTCGGAAGTTCAATCCAATCAGAATTACGACGGCATTTTGTTTAAGCAAGAGTCGTTGCGTATCAATTTAAAATAAAAATCATTTTTAATTATATTTTTTGTTACTCGACGCATATTCAGTACAATCTGCAGTAAAACTTATATAAATACTCATTAAAGATAATTTATTGGCTCCATGTAATTTTTCGCCACGAGTGTTTATGTACTAGGTATAATATCGATCGAATCTGTGAATAGCATTTGCCAATCGTTCGATGTAGAAATCTGATACTCGATAAAGTGTCAAGGTCGACTCAGTTTCGATTCGATTGTTTCAATTGTTTGTGAATAGCTATGTTGAAGTCGCTGACATTGTTTGATTTAATAATATTTTTTTCAACACACTTGCTCATAAAGTGGCTATAATTTCACCGCAATTAGGCACATAATGACACCTATAATCAAACTGTGACTTTTTCATTGCTATTATTCACTAGTGAGTTATAAGGTTTTTTTTTTTAAATTTTGTTGGTTGAGTTGCTACGTTCATAAAAAAGTTTCAATACAAAAAAGATCGTGTTCAATAGTAAAAATAAATTATTGTACTTAGTGCTTGCTCATTTCGTGCAAAGGGGTTTGAACTTTTTTGTATGGGAGCTGGCATATCGACCCACCGCCATTTTGATTTTTTTTCGAAATCGCGGCCCTCGATGAAAGTGGTATGTTTGGATAGAGGACATAAAGACGAACAAAAAATGTCCAGTAACACGGTACCCAAAGTGTCACGTTACCGAGATATTTGAAGGTAAAAATGTACATTTTCACAGATAAGTTGTTAGAACTGTAGATGCGCGCGCATAGAAAAACCGATTAATTTTTGCCGCTATTGTGAAAAAAAATCAGAACTCGTTTTAGCTGTTTAGATGACTTTTTAGTATTATTTTCTTCACAGGTGTGTTGAAAAACGTCGTATGATACACGTGTGTATTGATGATTACCGTCCTCGGCTTTCTTAAGACCCTCACCTGACGGCTCAGGTCTCAATGGCGCCTCAGCGGTAATCACCAACGTTACACACTTGTACCATAATGTACTATTTTCTTTTTTACTGTTTTGTTTTAGCTAGGTTTTTTTTTTGCAAAAAAGTCTTTTTATTTTTCCATTTTTAGTTGAAATATATAGTAGGTATAAACTGCCTCCGTGGTCGAGTGTTTTAGGCGTTTGCCTTTTGACCCGGTGGTCGTGGGCTCGATTTCCACGGAAAGAAAACTTTGTGAATCACCTGATTGTCTGATAAAAAGATGATTCCGTGCTTCGGAAGGCACGTATAAGCTGGTGGTCCCGGCCGCCAAATGGCGGTCGTCAAACCGTGTCAGTGGCCCTTGAGGCGGTTTAGAAACTCTGACACTAGGGTGTGTGGGGTCGTTAGACAAGAAGAAGTTGTAATATCCATTACAAATATTTTTTATGCATTCAACTAAGAAACCTAACCCTTAGCCTTCAAAATTCCCTTATTTTTGCTTTCAACTTTGCTCACCAACATGAAGTGATGACTACTAAATGCGAATACTAAAAAAACAAAATACTTGAAAACTTTCGAAAAATCACGAAACACGTAATACGTGCCTATAAAATTTGAGGCTTGCCCTCGATTTCCCTAGGATCCCATCTTCAGATTCTGACTTGGTAAAAATGGGACCACCACGGGAGTACACCCGTTTGAACACTTTAACAATTTAAAAAATCGGTTTACAAAAAAAAACACACGAATAGAGAACCTCCTCCTTTTTGGAAGTCGGTTATTATTACGGATCTAACCAGACGGTTTTGTTTCAGGAACGCAATATTTATACGAGGAGGTGTTTTCTTCAAAAATGGCCAGAAGGCAAGGGACAGTGAGTTATTACACATCAAATTAATTTGTTTCCTTCTTTATTTCCCTCTTTGAACTTCTTTTTAGGGTTTCGTAGCCGAATGCCGTAAAACGAAACCCTTATAGATTCGTCATGTCTGTCTGTCTGTCCGTCCATCCATCCATATGTCACAGCCACTTTATTCAGAAACTAGTTAGACGACGCAATTAAAATTTTGTCGGTGTCGTTAGACAAAAAAAAATACATGGAACAAATAATACAAATTAAAGGGGGTTTCCCTATTACGATTATACAGAACCGAAAGAGAGGTAATTTTTTTCTATATTTCCAGAATGTCTGCAGTATATTGCAGAGCTCCCTTATAAGTGTAAAGAAAGTAATTACTACGCGGGAATATCAAGAGACATAGATGACGAGAATAAATGTTATAGGTACAGTGAGTGGGAAGTGGAGGGCACTACTGAAGAAAGAGAGACCAGTGCTTATCATCCTTATTTGGTAAGTACTACAAAAACAGTACCGGACCTGGAGTGTAGCACTGTTTGTACCCAAAGGATTATCCTTATTCGAGACCTTTTAATGGGATACTATTACTAAACAGCATCCACTGTCCATCCATCCGTCCGTCCGTTAGTGGGCTGTATAGTATGATCCGTAATAGTGAGACAGTTGACTTTAATTTTTCCCCTACTGCGATGTTACCCTTCGTGAACCCTTCGTAAGCGAGTTCCACTCGTACTAAAGTCCTGAGAATGACGTATTATCGTATTATAATATTATTTTTTAAGTTGCAACCTTATTCGATTTGTATGGTCCTGTAAGCGTTATAAAGAGCTAAACTATAAAACTAAAACTAAACTAAACTTAAATGCTCTTTAATCTTATAGAACCAAACTGCTCTGTTAAAAACTTTAATAGTACAAGCAGTTACAATGGTTACAATTATAGGCCTGTAATATCACTCTTTGGTGATAAAACACCTACATATTTATGACTTCCTTACTTTAGGTTATTGCTAAATAAATAAAAAATAATAAATTCATTTATTCAGGTAATTTTTTAAAAAGAATTTAAATTATATAAGTAAATCAAAAGTAACCTTCATAGACTAAGCTAGTAAGAAACTCTATGACAGAAAATTTAAAAGAAAAAGTATTGACAGCTTGTCAGCCTGACGTAAGTGTCATAACATTGAAAAATATGAAAATTATTTATTTTATTTTAGATATTTTATAAGAAAACGAATCGTCTTCTAAGACCGATTCGCAGAATAGTAATGCAAAAACCAATAAAACGTATGATAGATGCGTAATAATAATAAAATGAATGTATATAGAGTACTCGAGGAGTATTCACTCATTATCTTTCACTATTTTTTCGTGACTTTCTTCATTAATAAATGCACTTTGTTTATTCATATTTAAAACACTTTGTACACAAATTATACGAGTAAGAATATTTTAGAAGGAGAAAGCAGAGAGACAAAACAGAAAAACTTTACACATTTACAACGTGAGGTTATAAATTATTTAATTTGACAACCTCAGTTGCCAACCTTGTTATTTTCCGTAACCATAGCAACCTGGTTGAGTACTGAATCTTAATTTTTTTGTTAGGAAATTTTTGGATTCGCTCTCCACGCTCAAGGCCCGCGATAGAAGCTATGCAATAGCTTAAAAAACAGTATTTTGTACTACTCAGTACTAAAGACGTCCTAACAAGCACTTATTTATCTATTATGTACTAATAATGCGTCAAAATAAGTTTTACAGTACAAGTACTGTAACAGTATTGAAAATACTATTAAAAGGCCAATCTGCACTGTAAAAGTACCTTACACAACCACTATGTAACCTTT
Organism: Diarsia dahlii; assembly: GCA_949775195.1. Taxonomy (NCBI): domain Eukaryota; kingdom Metazoa; phylum Arthropoda; class Insecta; order Lepidoptera; family Noctuidae; genus Diarsia; species Diarsia dahlii. The sequence continues at coordinate 22,307,648 of OX459199.1, forward strand.
TAACTTCTTAAAAGTTCCCTCAACGTTGCTATGGGGCTAGTTCTGTAAAACTCATAACAACTCTTCTAGAGTACCAAATAGCACAACTCTTTTAGAGTACTAAATAGGACTCACGGTGCAGCTGCTATATAACTTAATAGCTCTATACGTGAGTTTGTGTTACTGCTATGAGACAAGCGGCGATCTAATTCGTTTTCGGTGAAAATATGGCTGCTATTTTCTGCCATGATAGCACATTGGCAACACGGTAGGAGCCAATGTGTACTATAGCAGCCATAGTCGGGACAAGTTTTATTTTATTTTCATTTCATTATCTTAAATGTAATTAAAACATCTACCAATCCGCACTGGGCCCGCGTGGTAGATTATAGCTCATTCCCTCTCTAAGAGAGGAGGCCTGTGTCCCAGCAGTGGGAACATTAATAGGCTGTTGATGATGATGATGAATTAAAACATAAAAAATTATGAAGGCGCACTGTCAAATTTGAAATCAGCATAATGATTTAATCGATACAAATTCTTCCGCAAGTGCAAGTTATGACAGAGTAACGGTCCATGAATTTTTTGTGTTTTATTCTTTTCAATGCAAATGTTACGTTTAGCAACAATGGGAAATGACATAAACATAAGTTACCGATATTGTTTTTCCTAAGGAACACTCACGACAAGTGTGATAAAACACATCACTGGAATTGTTTACAGAAATACAAACATATTTGGTTGCTTTTATAGTACAAGTCACCATGAGGGCCTATTTGGGGTTTTGTAAACGTTTACAACATCACTTTATATAATACAAAGCATGAACACTAATGAGTACGCTAATACATTCTCATGACTTTTATAAGTAGTACCGTTTGTTACTTGGGTAATTATCACAAAGTGTCATCCAGAATTATTTGTATTTTAATTACTTAATTAATTATTGCAGCAAACTCTAAACATCTACCTATGTCAATAATAATTATTTGAAGATCACCACGAAATAAAATTGGGAATCAAACGAGCTTACCTGTTAAGCGAAGTCTTGATTCTAATTTTATGAGTTGAAAAATAATTATTACCCACCCACCACTACTAACAACCCCAATAAAGCTGCAATAATTAGTTTGCCTAATTCAATGTTAACCTTTCAGGAAAACAAAGTGAATGTAGGCATTTGGAACTACTCTGTATAGGAAACAGAGTTTGTTCCTAATGTTATGATCTCTAAAATAAGTGACGTTTCATGTGACAAGACGGGAAAGTAAGATGCAAATGTTGCAATTCTTAAAAAATATTCATTTTCTTTAATCTAAAATCGCGGTGTAGTACGTCGTAAAGGGAATAACTACCTATGTCAATAATAATTATTTTTCAGATCACCACTCATACAATTAGAATCAAGACAGGGAAGCTCGTTTGATTCCCAATTATTCATCAGAATCTAAATTGAATTAGAAATGATTGCAATGTCTGAAACATCGATTCGGGGGACTTTGACGCTGGTGTTAATCTTTAATTTTTTCTAACAACTAGGCATTGTTGGGATACGGCAAGGAGTTGGCATCAGCTAAATGGTACACTAAAGGCGTCATCATCAGCAATAAGTACATCCTGACCACTGGTTATGCTTTGCAGCAGAAGTAAGCCCGTTCAATTAATTTTGAGTTATTATTGGAATCAAACATGATAAAAGTTTTTAAACTGACATGGTCAGTAACATTACTATTAATATTGAAAACGGGATATTTTATTATTTCCGAGTTCCCGATATTTCGGCGCTGTTACAAGCACCATGATCACGGATAAACTGAAGTCATTGCGGGTGGATGTTTATGAGCAGACAAAACGGTGAGTTTTGTGTGTCGGGAACAGAATCGTGCAGTGAGTGACAATGGTAGTGGTGCCGAGCGCAAAAAACGAACAAGAAAGAGGGTAGACCGTTTTGTCTGCTCATAAACATCCACTTGCAATGACTTCAGTTCATCCGTGATCATGGTGCTTGTAACAGCGCCGAAATATCGGGAACTCGGAAATAAAACTTGGTAAATATCCCGTTTTCAATATTAATAATCAAACATAATAGTCTACAATTTACGACTCATATACAAGGTGTAAGGGACCGTCCTCCGCAAAAAGACAGGGTGCAAGCTCCTTATTTTCAATAATTTTCCAGCGGTATTTTTCTAATATATAATCTTTTTTTGCCTGCGGAGGGCTGCCCCTTACACCCTTCTATGGTTTTCTTAACAGGTAAAGTTTGTAAATCTCTTCGTACGGGATAATGTTCAGTACTTTATCCTCAAGGGTAATACTTGAGGATGCAGCTGCTGCTACTGCTTTAGTGGTCGCAAGTGCCACTGTTGATCATAGGTTCAATTCCTAGGTCAGGCCAAGTGTCGGTGTGGATTTCGTTCAAGAGTTTCTTTGCAGTATTCACGGAATCGGGATTTGTGCTCCGTTTTCGGCAATGGCCTCACCTTCTATAACATGGAATTTAAAGATACCTGTTGAAATATGGGTGCCCATCTGCCTAACCCTTCGGGAATCGCAGGTGTGTGTAATATGACCATCTTCCTAATTGTTCGCAGTGATTCCAAAATATTCGTCGCAGTAGGAGGTATTAAATCTTACGATATTTTGAATGCCTGGGAAACACATTCGGTGAAGAGAGTCCTCGTGCACCCAAACTTCACGAATCCTTATTTTTACAATAACATTGGCCTCATTGAAACTGTGAACACGTAAGTATCTTATACACATACCAGATGGCGCTGTTGTCGTCATAACATTGAGCTCCTGTCAGAAAATTTAATCATATCGCATCACTACATACCTATTCTAAAACAAAGTCCTACGCCGCGTCTGTCTATCTGTTCGAGATAAACTCAAAAACTATTGTAACGATTTTCATGCTATTTTCACCAATGGATAGAGAGTAGTTCTCGAGGATTGTTTACTTACGGAGATATTTTTCACAGCTGTTTTTGTAAATACTAGTTTTTCAGGTTATAACAGAACTTTACTTATTAATTTACCTCCATGGCCCGTTTAATATTCAAAGCATCCACTAGCACAATGTTTTAAGAGTGCTACTTTGAGTTTTACCGTAATTTTTGACCATAAAATATTTTTTTTGTGGTCAAAAGTCGTTTCCTAGCAAAATAATTGTGTAGGGAGATGGCATCCCAGAGAAATCGAGGGCAACCCTCAAATTTTATAGGCACGGATTAGGTAAGTGTTTCGTGCTTTTTCTAAAGCTTTTCAAGTATTCGCATCTAGCAGTCGTCACTTCATGTTGATGAGCTGATGATGGAAGGTACAACTCCTTAACGGTTAGGAGTTGGAGGATAATTCTTTAATAAAATATGGGAAATAATAAATCGAGCCACAGATTTTTTTATTGGCTACGTAATCAAACTTCTAATTTAATAACTAAGCCACGAAAAAATAAGATAGCCTCTAATAAACTAATTCGTCTTTTTACAATGCCAACTAAATATCTTACAGAAAGCGTCAAGTAGTGATCATCAATTATTATCGTAACTAACTTGTTCTTCTTATTTGTACATTTACATCTCAGCACCATTGTACGTTTGTAGCGTCAACATTAAGTCCTCCAAAAATACAATTCAAGTGACCATAAACAATAGACTAACTTAATGATTTATATTTGAGTTTTATATTTTTTTTTGCGTGTGGAATTTTTAATGTGTATTATTTTTTATGTTTTTCACTATTTGCAGTTGTGAACGTTACAATTATTATTTTGTTGGTAATGTTATAATATTTTTTTAAAAGTCAAAAGTCAAAAATATTTATTTCAAGTAGGCCAGTAACAGGCACTTTTGAATAGTCGAATTAAATTAACTGCAGCACTCAGAGACATCCAACGATTACTCAAGCCGCCACCCAGCAAAGGCCTGACATAGTTTTGTATGACAAAACCGCCAAAAGCCCTTACCAAGCGACGGCCCAAGCAACCACTGAAGCTCTCCGAGTGCGGCAGTAAACTACTGAACTACTGAAGCTAAATAAACTAAGCTACAGTCCCAGTCACAAGGCATAATAAATAACTCGTGAGTGTACTGTAGTTGCCAATTCCAAAGCATTGGTCTCATGAGAAGAATGGCAAGAAACTTCATGGACACTCTTTTAGAATCGTTTGGGTTTACAATATGTTCAAGGTACAAACATAATCTTGGTATAATACACACATGAAGACTATGCAGATTAGTGTTTGGGATGGTCTTTTGAAGAAAGCACCATACAGATTTGAGTGGACCCGTCCAGTCAGTGCAAGCATTTGTCAGTTATCGTGGAGCTCGACTTATAACTCAAGGAGCTTAACGTCACGACGATCAATACCAAAGAAAGGACATTTGGGTGGGTCGCTTAAAGTACTGAAACTGCCAAACAATCGTTAAAATTAAATAAAAACCCACACGGTCCTCACATTCACAATATGAAAATAATAAAATACATGAAGATCATGCAGATTAGTTTTTATTATATATTTTTTTATATACATTCTAGGATTTTGTATTTTATTTAGTGTGAAATTTCGATACGATGTAAAAATTGTTACTGAATAAATGAAATGAATTAGTATTTATTATAACCATTTCAAATAATACAAATAACACTAGGCAACAAAAAATACTTTATTTTTTTCCCAGAGATCTGATTGTGTGATTCGAAATGGCCATACTAGAGAGAACTTAGAACAGTTAATAAAACATCTCAGTCACGTATAGATTTTTAGAGAAATAAATTTAATAAAAAAAAAACAAAAAACTTTTTGAAAGAAAACATTAAATATTACTTAAAAATAAACAAGTTTTTGTTCCTTTGGTCTGTTTGCTGAAGAAGAGGTTGGAGTTTTTCTTATCAAAAACCAACAGTGATCTGCTGAAAAAAATCCATGACCAAAAATAAATCTGGAAAATTAACACAAAACTTCACAAAAGAGGCATAGTGAAAGGACTGAATGTATTCTAACCACGGAACAGAAAGAACGTTCTAACATTACATAATATTACTATGACCGTTTCTAAAAAAAAATTCAACCTGGGGCCATTCTGTAACTTAGAGATAAGCAACACGTCATTGACACTCTATCGACACACTACAGACATTATTATGCAATAGGGAAAAGAGGTGTCGTTGTTCGATGGCTTCACAATGGCAGTTCGATAGCCAAACACGATAGACACAACTGTCAGATTTCACTTGAAATATATTTACAGACTACCCTAAAGTCCTACTATGGCGTTTCAATGTCACTACAGTGGCAAGTCAATGACCATCAATAATTTGTAGAATACCAAATGTCAATGACTATTCTATTGAGACACTGCTTACACACTATTCACAAATTGATTATTTTATAGAATATTGAGCCCCTGTCCTCCTCAATTTATCAAAAAAAAAAAAAAAATAAATCTCCTTTTTCTATACGTGACTGAAGTAAATTATTATTTTTCTGGTATCAGATGCATGATTATCTACGAAATACGTTATGAATTTTCCCCGGGAAATTTTGAGTGTTGCCTAGTGTAATTATCGTGAAAAAAGCAACTGCAAGATTTGGCACGAGCGCGCGAGACGACAGCGACTGGCCATTTACACCAATCAGAGAGTGCCATTCACTCAGTCACGTGTATTTATTTTTGTCGATCGCGCGTTCGTATTGTAATTGTTTCGGGTAGGACATATTTGAATGTCAAGCATGAAAATACCAAAAATTGTTATACTCAAGTTCAAAATGTGAACTTTTATACACTTTTGATTAATTATTATATTACAGAAATGTTTTCACCATTGTCTATTACAATAGCCAACAAAAAAAAAAAAAAAATTTTTCCCGGAATTCATTTTTCGTGATTCGGGTTCTATGTGATGTACCTAAATAACGTTGAATGTAAAATGAGGCCTATGTCCAGCAGTGGACGTCTATTGGCTGAAATGATGATGATGATGATGATGTAAAATAAAACTTTCCTATCACGTCGTAATTTTATGATATATTTCTGTTTACATATTTTTCAAGAAAAAATTGTTAATTTAATTTATTTTGGTATGAAAACTGCGGATTTCTTTTTTTTTGTGCTGGTCGATAGTTTCTTGTAGTTGGGGTTTCCCTAATTAACATCCAGTAGTGGTCTACCAGCATCGCAGGGTTCCATTTTCCATGATATTGTTTTGCAATTCTCCAGATTTTAAACATAATAATAATAATATAATAATAATATTCCACAACTATCACACAACGCCATCTAGTCCCAAGCTAAGCAGAGCTAAACATGAGTTACACGAGTCAATAAAGAATCGCCAATCATTTGGTATATGCTTATATTGCTCATGAGCCATCTGAACCATCAGCCCGTCGACATCAGAACATCAGACCAAGTCTCCATTGGTTAAATAAAATTCTATGAAGGGAATACGACACTTGCTATAAGCAGTAACATTAACGTCCGGCTGAAGGAGATTTCTTCAATCTTGAAGTTAATAGTTCATATTTCTTTAGGTAAATCTACATCTCTGATTAGATTGTTGAGCTCTGATTGACTGATCAAATGTGGCAGTTTTGAGGTACTCCGAACTGGAAATTCCTCCTCTTTATCTTCCTCTTCACAGTTTTTTTCAAAGCCATTTCAAATCGGTTCAGTATAAGGTGGCTTAGGTATTGGAAGATCATCTCAATGTAGCAATGGATATTTTATTTTATTCTTGTATTTTCATGTTAATCCTTTTATATTAGTGATGTAATCACTGATATGGTCCTTAGGTTCGCTCTATATTGCAAGTTGACTATAAAAGGCATTCCTTTAGATATTCCTCTAATCCAACACGTCAGTTATGCATGCCAGGTGAAACAACAGATACATAAGTGGCACCCAGTATTTATCATGATGACGAACATACAAGATGAAATCTGCACAATAGCACTACTTAGTCAATGGAGTAGTTGCCTTTTTTGACTGTTTGGTGTGTTTAAACCACAAATATAGCAAAACTGTCAGGAAAATTTGTACAAACGCGATACATGGTGCTAGGTATATGATCAACTAATTTTGTAACACTATTAGTGCTAGAATAAATGCTGAAAATTTACATCTACTCGCAAGATTAGTTCAAACATGCTTGTTTTTTTAATTTAAATAATTATGGCAGTTTTAGACGTGATACAACAAAATTAATATTTTCCGGTAAACTCTCATTACCGGAAAATACTTATTCATTTTGTTATACCTATGATATGTACCTACTGCATCACTTTTGCGGCAATTTTTTAGTGTTGACTAGTGTTATCCGATAAAAATAAAGTTTTGCAGCGATTCTGTCGATAAAATTTGTAGCACAACATTCAAATTCAAATTCGTTTATTTCGTGAACACAGGGGTACATACAGAAGTTATTAAAATAAAACTGGCCAAGTGCGAGTCCGACTCGCACATGAAGGGTTCCGTACCAAAACGGTATGCAATAATTCATACAATTATTTCTTCTGCGGTCCAATGAAACTTGACCTCTGGATTGTATAGGCGCTCATACGATTCAGGGACCAAATTATATTGGTTGACTGCTGTTTCCATCTGTTGTTTCCATCCAAGTTCAAAATGATTTTCCTAGAAAGTCCTAATAAAGTTCTACTTTTCAGATTTTTTTCATATTTTTTAAACTTATGGTTCAAAAGTTAGAGGGGACACACACATTGTTTTTTACTTTTGGAGCGATTAATTCCGAAATTATTGACATTATCAAAAAATTATTTTAGTAAACCCCTACTCATTTTTAAATACATTTCCAACAATATTTCACACGTTAGGGTTGAAATTAAAAAAAAATCATAAGTTCCCACTTTACATATTAGGGCTACCCTTTTTTTTTTTTTTTTGGTGGGTGGAAAATCATCAAATGACCCCCCCCCCCCCGCTCTTGGGCAGAGCGAAGGGGAGTGTCAGACTTCTACTAACTGAAAACCGAACCCATGTTCCTTCTTTGCCCTTGCGCCGAGGCCACGTCATCTAGTACAAAAATCTTGCGGGCCCCTCCTTGCTGACATCTCTTTGAGGCGCGCGTGGAACACGAACGCGCCGCCGACACGGTCTGTTGCCGTCATGACGACGGCCGGACGGTGAGCTAGCCCATTACTCACCGTCCACAGGCCCGCGTCTACGGTGGCCGGAAGCCATCACGTGGCCCCCGACGCCCGGAGCGCCTTCCGCGCCTTCCGCGGCGGCTGGGACGTTGAGAGGTTCTCTCCCTCTCTCGTTCCGCCACCTTCTTCGCTAGCATCACTGCTTCGCAGTAGGAGGCGACGGCGTCCCATTCCTCCTCGCCCCGGACCATGGCTTGCACCAGGGCCGGACGCGAGAGGTCGCCGCCGCCGATCGCCGCTACTAAAACACGGCGGGGCTCCGCCCAAGCAGGGCACACCTCCACAGTGTGCTTCACCGTGTCCTCCGGTCGATCCTCGCAATGGAAGCATCCGGGCGTTTCCTCCCGCCTGATTCGGTGCAGGTACCTCTCGAAACATCCGTGTCCGGTGAGGACCTGCGTCAGACGGAAGGTGAGGGCGCTGTGGCTCCTCTCTAGCCACTCCTCAAAGAGGGGACTTACCGCCACTATCGTGGCGTGCCCTGCACGGGGTTGCGACAGTCGCTGTCTCCATGCCACCATGAGATCGCACCGGAGGTCTGTCCGCCGCGCAGCAATGTGCCGCGGCAGCAGAGTGACCCCCCGGTGAAGCGCCTCCGCGCGCCACTCATGTAAGCGCGCGAGGACTATCGCCTCCAGATCCCACGGCGGCAATCCGGCTAGGAGATTCGCCGCCTCGCGGGAGATCGTACGGTACCCGCGGACTAGCCTTACGGCCATGACCTTTTGGGGCGCGTTCAAGTAGTGGACGGCCCGCTTCTTCACGGCACGCGCCCACACCAGGGCCCCGTAAAGGGCCATGGACCGCACGATCCCCGCATACAGCCTACGGCAGGAGGCGTTTGGCCCCCCCAGATTGGGCAAGAGCCACCTAAAGGCAGCCGCGGCCCGCTCCAGTCTGGGAGCCAAACGTCGGAAGTGCTCCACGAAGTTCCACCGGCTGTCGAGGACGAGTCCGAGGTACTTTATAGTAAACTCGACGCCGATGGGAACCCCTCCCACCGTTAGCTGGGATAGGGGGGCTACCCTAATATAACATTTTTTTCCAATTTTTATTTTACCACTTTGTCGGCGTAATTGATTCACATATTAGTACCAAATTTCAGCTTTCTAGTGCTAACGGTCACAGAGATTAAGCGAGGACGGACGGACCGACGGACAGACAGACATGGCGAAACTATAAGGGTTCCTAGTTGACTACGGAACCCTAAAAATGAGGTCCTTGTTGTGTCCCGCTAAAAGGCATACAAAATATCAAAGGTTTTAAAAACGGGTGTTATTTAACAGGTTAGCATAGTATTCGTATTTTGGTCAGCAGAAAAATATTATCTGCCAGCAGAAATAGCTAATTGGTTTGGTTGGTTGGTGGTTTGGCTTGGTTGGTAATTGGTTTAATTTTTTGCCAATGCGTTCAAGTCCTGTTGTGAAATCAATAAATACTTTTTCTTTCTTTCTTTCTTTCAACTCATGGCCGCAAACATTTCAATATCAATCAGCAATTTATGTCATTCTCATCATCATTCATCATCATTTTAGCCAAAAGACGTCCACTGCTGGACATAGGCCTCCCCCAGGCGTCGCCACATTGACCGGTCCCGTGCGTCTCTCATCCAGCGGGTTCCTGCAACCTTGACCAGGTCATCGGTCCACCTAGTGGGAGGCCTTCCAACGCAACGTCTTCCGGTTCGCGGTCGCCATTCCAGAACTTTTCGGCCCCATCGGCCATCCGTTCTGCGAGCAATGTGCCCTGCCCATTGCCACTTAAGTATGTCATTCTGGATGGCTGTAATTATTTTTGTACAGCATATCTATCTATATAAATAAAAAGAGAAGTCCTGACTGACTGACTGACTCATCAACGTCCAGCCCAAACCCTTGGACCTAGAAAGTTGAAATTTTGCACAGAGGTTTCCTTTATAATGTAGACAAATAAAAAAATTTTGAGCGGCATATAACTACTGGAATGCTGTAATATTGCGACCAATTTCGATGTAGCACTCGCCGGCCGCTGCTGCGGCACCGCTCGCTTCGCTCGCTCCCCTCACAGTTCGGCTCATAGCTACTCACAGTTCAAACCTAACCTAACCTCTACAGATTTTCACAATCCAATTAGTTATTTTGCTCACCATGTTTTAAATATGCATACCGATCAAACAAACTACTTATATAATGTTTTCTCTGCAGATCGATCGTGAAATCTTGCTGACCAAGTAGTTATATTGCGGACTCAATATTTATTATGTAAACTCATGTTATTTTAAGCTGCCTATTTATGATTTAATTTTTGACCAGTATCAAAATTATTTGCGGAACAAGTATTGCTACCTGATTTTTTTATTGGAAACAAAATCTTTGTATGCCGAACAAATTATTTAAATGCTGTTTTTTGGCTCACCAAATTTCATAATTGCTAAAGCAAATAATTAGGTACTTCGCATAATATCAGACAAATATTATTTTCTTGATTTCTGTTTTTCAAACTTATATTTATTTAACAAATATTGTTAGATGTTACTCGATAATTAGAAGTTATTGAAGAGCAAGGGACATTTTAAAGGATAATCTTCTGAATCATTAAAATTAGCTGGACTCCCGTACATCAAATAATTAAAATTCCAAAAAGTTGAGCTACTTCTTCCGCTGACCGTACAAACGCACACTTTCAGTAAGCACCCTATTCACGCAAAAGTGCGAAACCTATGAATGGACACAAGACACGGGCCGCTTTAGTGTGGGGCTCATGACCATATGGCTTGTGGCGACCAGTTCAAACAGGCATAATTCCCAAAAGACAGTGTTTCTGTGTTGTGTTCCCTCGCACATTTAACCCGTCTGCCGTCAAAGCAATAGTGAAGTGGCATCTTCTGGGCACGCTTAATCCACCAAAGACCTCGTCCATCGCTTTATATCGGGTGTGATCGAGGTCAAGATACGGCTCATTTAGCAATAAAATATACCTAATAATAAAATAATGATCTACTCTTGATTCCAGGATTACTTTCAAAAATAACGTTCTACCAGCTTGCTTGCCCGTCGAAGCAGCTGCCGATGAGACTGCTATCACACCAACTTGGAGCAATCTGAAATCAGAGTTTTACCAAACTATCAATACAGTCCAGACGGTAAGTCACGCCTTGTTCTTGACAAGATTCATCCTGTTGCAGGGTGGATAAAATCGGTAGTCCCGTACAATTAGGTCGAGTAGATTTTATTTAACTTGCAATGTTTTATGTGCGTTTGGTTTTAGTCCAGCAGTTATGTACAGACACAAGCACATCAAGGTACAACAATCTGTCAAACTGTAATAGATTTTCAGGTTTATCACTAAAGCAAGGTTGATTTTGGGTATCTTGATAATTATGCTATCATCTGTACCTACTACCTGGAAAGTATTGAAAGTTAATGGAACTTTAACAGGTTATATGGAGGTTCACTAGGAAGTTTATCCTGAGTTTTCGAGCTCGTAAACTATGTGCTATTTCATGTCTGAAATCTACTTTGACAATTCATGTTTTGCCTGTGCAGTTGTTTGCACATAAGGTACAGAAACTGATGCACTTTACTGATAGTGCCTTGTATGTACTTGTTGCGAAATCATGGTGAAATAAGAAGAAATTTAAGACACAGGATCTTGTGTCACAAAACTCAAACTTCTTTTTCTCTTCTCCTTAGTTGAGCCGGAACTACTGATTTTTTAAATAAGTCTTTGTTCACTTTCAGATCAATTTAGACAAATTTTCAGAAGAAGAATGTAAGCAGGCTTACGTTAACAGTAGAGACTTTTTAAAAAACGGAGAAATCTATGACACACAAATGTGCTATGGAAGCAGATCGCATCCCACTTATAATCATTGTAAGGTAAAAAACACTTAACATCATTATTAATGCCTGGTTGACGCTGCCATTGACCCAAGAGCTGGCTTTTATCTTTAAAGCGATACCATCCAACGTGCTAAAGCCGCTAATCTCTTGGGTACATAACCAGCTGAGCTGACAGCGTTAGGGTGGAGTTTTTTGATGTCCTTTAGCTTAATTATAGTTTATTGTTAGTTTGCTTCAGTCATCTTAGTAAGTCGATTTTAATCTTTATAATAGAACTAGCTGATGCCCGCGACTTCGTTCACGTGGAAAAATGTGTGTCTGTCTCGTTGATTGAGTGGCCCTAAACGCGACTACTGAGCATGAAGTCCGGGATTTGATTCCCGATACGGGCAAAGAGTTTTCTCAGTAGAGGCCACGGAGTCTCGTTATGTGCCCGGTTGATGGCAATAGCCCATAGTGCATCAATGTATAAACGTCAAGCGTCCCCATTTATCACTGCGAAATATTGGTGTACGATTAGGTACACCACTACCTAACCCTTTCGGAATTACAGGCGTGACCATATCTATGGATGTGCATACTTTTGAACTGCCAAATCTTGTCTAAGTTGTTTTATTGTGATCATCCACACGTTCCTTGGTGACAGCAAATGCCCTCACTAAAAATCGCTATTCTTATTTTATTTACCTATATTAACCTCAAAAATAGGTAAAACGTGCTTATTAAGTTCATCCTCTGTTGGCACTGGATGAAAAAAATATTTAGAAAATAGAATATTCCCATCTGTCTCTAGATTCTAGACGATTCTCTCCTATTTGAATCAGTTTATTTGCACAGACGCTTGCTTCGTGGTCGTTGTACAGTTGACATATGACGCCGATTTTTGATCTTGGACCACAGCGACGACGCCTTGAGACATGTGTTTATTTCATGCCACAATGACTGGCAGGGTCTGCCTACAGTCGCCCGTAAACAACACAACAACGCTGTTCATTAGCGCGTGGTTGTCACGTGTGTCCTGCAATCTGCGGTTCAACGCCTCTAATGCATGCTAGTGCGATATTGTGTACTCGTCCCATATTATTACTGTTGGCACTGGAGGGAAAAATTATTCGGAAAACAGAATTGGCCCATCTGTGTCCGATTCCAGACGACTCTCTCCTGTTTTGTCAGTTTATCTGCAAAGACGCAGTTTTATTTTATTTTCGTACTGTGTGTATTCGTAAATTTTTGATTCAGAAAATCCAAAATTTTATTCGTCAAAATATGTACAACGCCATCTATCGTAGACGAAGTCAAAATTTAATGCATAGAAAGCGAACACACTTAAAAGTTTATATTATAGGGTAGATTCTCAAAACAGTTAATAATTAAACACATTTATTATTTAGTACCAATTTGGTGTGTGTCGTCGCATGTATGTATCTTTCGTTAGGACGATAAGTTCTTCTTTTTTAGTTAATATATTTTGATAGAGAGCACCGATTACAATGAAAACTAAAACCCTTATTAAATTGGCTTTATAATTTACACCTGATACTATAACAAATGAGGACAGGGAGACGTCATATCTCCGAAACTGCACTGGAAAATATCTGGATTGGATAGGACTTGAAATCAACTTCAATGGCGATTGCATCACTCACCTTCGGTTTGCCGACGACATAGTGGTTATGGCTGGGACCATGGAGGAACTCAGTACAATGAACGATGACCTCAGTGGAGCTTCCGAAATAGTGGGTCTTAAAATGAACATGGACAAAACCAAGGTTACGTTGAATGTCCATGTATCACCCACTCCTATCACGATCGGAGACTGTACACTCGAAGTTGTGGACGATTATGCCTACCTGGGACAAACGGTCCAGTTGGGTAGGTCTACCTTCGAGAAAGATGTCAATCGACGAATCCTACTCGGCTGGGCAGCGTTCGGGAAGTTGCGCGGTATCTTCTCGTCCAACTTACCACAGTGTCTCAAAAGTCCATGACCAGTATGTGTTGCCAGTGATTAGATATGGGACCGAAAAGTGGTCACTCACAATGGGCCTCATCGGAAATCTCAAAGTCACGCAAAGGGCAATGGAGAGGCCTATGCTCGGAGTTCCCTTGCGTGATCGAATCAGAAATATGAAGACATCCGCATGAGAACCAGGGTTACCGACTTAGCCCGAAGAATCGCCAGACTTAAGTGGCAATGGGCACATTGCTCGCAGAACGGATGGCCGATAGGCCGAAAAGTTGTGGAGTGGGGACCGCGAAATGGATGACGTTGCGTTGGATGTCCTGACAGACTTCAGACAAGCACTAAAACGAATGAACACGCCAATAGAAAACATTCTTTTTTCTACATAATATGTTCAATGTACAGAAACTCCACGTCTACACGTTTATTATAAATTATGTATTTAGATTTATTATCACTTTTTGTTGTTTTTGTAATAATTTTTAAATCATAAAGCATCAAAATGATGATGATGATATGGCTAGAAAGGAGGTGACTGCTGAGATGACGAAAAATAGGGAAGTATGGAAGAAGAAGACATGTTGCGCCGACCCCAAATGAATTGGGATAAGGGCAGGAGAATGATGATGAAAGCATCAAAATAAAAACAAACACCAAAAAATTACAAAAAGTGAAAACCGATTGGGGATCGAACTTGCGAACATGTTTAACAGTTTTGGAAATCTTACAGCATTATAAAAAACACAAAAAGAAGGCACTGACTGAGATTTGATATATAGATATATATTGATAGAATAGAATATATGTTATTACATTATTTTTTATTTTTATTTTATTTATTAAGAATAACAAACAGCAGTATATTAACAATCACACACATTGCAGTACAGAATAAAAGTAACAAATATACTACTCACGGCGTTATTCACAGATTAAAATAAAAAATAGCTAGCTGTTGATTATCACTAAAATAAAACTAAATTACATATTTTAATATTTAACAAGAAAAAGAAAATTGAGTTTATATCTGTATCTAAAATATAACAATGAAGGTTCAAGGTCCATCTCTTAAACTAGTTGTAATTTCTTTTTTGAATACATTCCTGGCAAGAAGCATTATGTCGATTGAACAGAACTGTTTATTATAAGTGTCAACAAGTCGGTGCAGTGGTGAGCGCGCACCAGAGTTGGTACGACAGAAATTTGTTGCGAATAAACATTTCGAGCGAGTTTCACGACCGTGCACAGTACGAGGGACCAGATAACACAAATTGTTCACAAGTTCGACACAGTCAAACTGATTACGACAAATACTATAGAGAGTCATCATCTCAAGAAGAATGCGTCTAGATTGTAGGGTAATAAGGTTATATTTATGCATTAAGGATTCACATTCACGGATTTAAGGATTCCCAGGACAAATGTTTGTGTGATGAGCACGATCATTTGTTCTGTGTCTGGGTGTAATTTATCTATAATATGTATGTATTTAGAAATATATAAGTATGTTTATCAGTTGTCTAGTACCCATAACACAAGCTCTGCTTAGCTTGGGACTAGATGGCGTTGTGTGATAGTTGTGGAATATTATTATTATTATTATTATAGCACGTAGATATTTTCGTTGCACCATCTCTAAGATGTCTTTATATTTATTATAAAATGGATTCCAAATGGCAACGGCGTATTCCAATTGAGGCCGGATTATACTCTTGTATAAAGATAAGTAAGTAGAGGGACAGCGGAATTCCCTGGTTGCTCTCATCACGAAGCCATACAGCTTGTAAGCTCTATTAACAATATTATCCACGTGAGCATCAAGACGTAGTTTCGAATCCAACAAAACACCCAGATCACGAAGGCAGGAAACACTGTCAATAGAGCTAGGACCAAAGCAGTATCTGAATTTGGTGACAATTATCTTTTTAGTAAAGGTGATGGTATGGCATTTGGAAAAATTAAGGTGAAGTTTATTAGTAATGCAATAATTTAAAAAGCGGTCAAGGTCATTCTGGAAATCAATGCAATCAGAAATACTGGAAACATTTTTAAAAATCTTTAAATCGTCGGCGTAAAGAAGAAACTTAGAAGTGTGGAAGCAGTTTTTAATGTCATTAATGAAAAGGATGAATAGTAGTGGACCTAAAATTGAGCCTTGAGGGACTCCTGAAGTAACATTAATGGAGCTGGATTCATAGCCGTTGATCACCACTTTCTGTGTTCTTCCAGTAACATAGGATATAAACCACCGCAGGAGGTCTCCCCTTATGCCATTGTAAGCTATTTTTTGAAGTAAGAGCTCGTGATCAACCTTATCGAATGCCTTTTGAAAATCCGTGTATACGACATCAATTTGTTGTTTATTGTCCATTAGGGTAGGTCACTTATGTATGGGGAAAAAAAAAAGTTTAGTTTTTAAATGGGCACAGCGATAAAACGGTGCTAAATGATGAGTGTAAACAGATTATGAAGTTTCATTGCAATCGGAATTTATCTTCTGCCTCCGGAGTCATGTGGAAATTGTCAACAAATATGGTAAAAAAGGCTTAACAGCATTATATACAAAGAACACTCTATTTATAAATAAAAGTCTATAATCGATAGTAAATAAAGGTTTTTTAATGAGCAAACAAATTTTACATCAATAGGACGTCCTCTTGTTTTGGAATTCTGTTAAAAAATATAAAATAAGAATATAGATAAGATTTTTTTTTTTTTGTGTAAACGTCTTATAAATGCGTAAATACCCAGGATAATTGTTTTCCTGATAAATAATAAAGATTTCGGTAACAAAACATCACCGGTAACCTAAAAACAACAGCTGATGTTCTAGCTACGGAGTGTTAAATTGGTGTTTATCGGATAATTCAGGGGAAGTATTGTTAACTTTTATATAATATCAGCCCACAATCGTAACTTTTAACTTTATAATACATCTATGACAATTTCTTGTCCATTTTTTTGCTGATTTACTACTCTAGACGGGTTCTAAATCGCTTTGTTGACAACCGTTCGTATGAAACAAAACTGAGAATAAATCCATAGTTCTGTTTGTTTGATCGGTCTTTACTGTATTAATTCTTTTTATTAGTTTTTATGATCATTATTGTGCATTATTTATTGGTTTAAAGTACCTAGTAAGTTTAAGTAATTTTCTTTTTTTTCTCAAGCAAGCTACCCTCTTGTCAAAGTAAAGCAAATTGAATATTCAATTAGATACTTAAATTGAATTTGTAGATAATCTTTTAAACCTAGTTCAGCAGCCTACCTCAATTCTTTCATAACTGAAGGCTTTTCCCTGTTTTAGTTTAATTTCATGTATTTTTCCCCACTCATCCCTAACTTTTCTTTATAAGTCTATTCTATTAGTTCTCACCGTTTCTTTACTTCTAATTTCAGTTACCATTCCGGAGACCATGCCTGTTATGACTCGTAAGATGGATATGGAGCTAAAATTGAGAACGGCCCTCCAAGAACTCAAACAATCAAATCTCCAAGTCCAACAACTGTTACTAGAGAGAGAAGAGAGTGAGGTGGAAGTCGTTGAGATTAATGCCAAAAATTCCAGCTTAAAAAGGGAGTTAGTAGACCTACATCAGCAATACTTGGACGTTGTTGATGAACGGGATCAATTGAAGGTGGTCACGGATGGTTTTAATAATTGTAGTAACCTGTATGAGGAGGCTTTATATAAAATTAGGGACTTAGAAGATGAGTTAATTAATGCCAATAGTCTTATTTTAAAATTACAACGAGAAAA
Organism: Diarsia dahlii; assembly: GCA_949775195.1. Classification (NCBI taxonomy): domain Eukaryota; kingdom Metazoa; phylum Arthropoda; class Insecta; order Lepidoptera; family Noctuidae; genus Diarsia; species Diarsia dahlii. The sequence continues at coordinate 22,325,341 of OX459199.1, forward strand.
TGAATGTTCTCAGGTTAAACAAACAAATCTCTTTTATAACGAATTAGTAAATAATAATAGAAACCCCTCTTCCTTAATAACTATTGATCTGACTGAAGATTCCTTAGTAAAACATAATTATAAAGTTAGCAATAAGAAACTTAAAAAATATGCTAAACTGAATAGATTAATTAAAAAATGTAATCAATTTAAGAAACAGCATAAACTCTTTTCTAAATATATTCCACTAAGGAAAGAGCGTGTTGAATTAGTTAAAAAAGTAAATAATTATCAAATAAAATTAGAAGATAGCATAAAAATTTATGAAATTGATACTCAGCATTTGCAGTCTGAAATACAGGTTCTTAAGGACAAACTCAGTACCCTTTCCAGTAGGTATCTGAATTCTCAGAACCAAATTAGGGAGCATATCCTTGCTGCGAATGAGTTGGTAATGAGTCAATGTCGTTGTCAGTCAGATCCCCTATATGAAACTGTCCAGCCTGAGGTAATGGAGGACCCATCCCAGGCCGTGAATTCATTTCAGGACAGTACACTCAAACAAGTAACAGCTGATATTACACAAGAATATTTAGAAGTGGTACAGCCGGAGATTTATAATAGTCATGATTCTTACTCAATACTGTTCTCAGATAGTATAGGAAGAGGTGTAGGTAAATTAATAAGTAATAACCTGAGTTTTTCCCATCAAAATCATTGTATGCCAGGGTCAACATACCAACAAATAGTGGCCTCAGTAACTAAAAATGTTTATAATATAAATACTGATATAACTATATTTGTAGGAAATAGCTCAAAAATTAAAATAGAAGACATCACAAATTATGTAACAGAGTTGTTAAAGTTGAAGTGTCGGAAAATAATTTTGTGTGCTTTTCCATACCTCAAAAAATTGTCAAACAGGAAAAATAATTATATACACATGCTAAACAGGCATGTTCATTTCTTAGTTGGTCACTTTAGTGACAGACTTATATACTTTGATACCAACAGTTTTGTTGATAGACTTAAGTTGACACGGGGTAATGTGTATCTACCTATTAGTTGTAGACACAAAATAGCTAGGCTATTAGTTTATAATATTAACTCAGACATAGGTAGTATGTCGATGCATAGTTCTATAATTAACACGGCCAATATTAGTAATTATACTAATAATTCTTTTTACAATGTTTTCAATCCTTGTGTAACGTTAGACAATTCTCGAGTGGGGTCCAATATTAGTGGGATTTCATTGCCTGTTAGCATGGGAGTCTTGGGACCCACTCCGGATGATTTAAACTAGTCAGTAAGACAACAGAAGATACCAGTACTATTAATGTTATACCAAAACATAAAAATGTACCTTCTGGCTCTCAAAGACCTAAATGTAAAAAAGGGGCTAAGCAGAATGACTTGCAATTGTTTCATCAAAATATTCAAGGTTTCTCTTCAAAGCAACTTGAAATTGAATTGTTTTTAGAAAGAACAAAGTTTGAAATTGTTTGTTTCACTGAGCATTGGTTAAGAGACTATGAAATGCTAATTAATTACGCAAATTACAGTGTGGGCAGTTGCTTTAACCGTAAATCTAAGATTCGTGGGGGTTCATTAATCTTAATTAAAAATTGTATTAAATTTAAAACTCGTAGTGACATTGTTAATCTATCTGTTGAATATAATATTGAGCTGTCTTGTGTTGAGCTCGATAAGCATATAATAGTGTGCGTTTACAGACCCCCAAATTATCAAAACTACTCTATATTTGAGTCAGTAATGGAAGATGCTTTAGCTAAACTTGCAACTAGTCCTAAATCTCTGGTTATCTGTGGTGATTTTAACGTTAATATTTTAGACAAAAATTCGAATACCAGTAGATTTTTACATCTTTTTAAATCATTCAATCTGTTAAACGTGTTTTCAGAACCAACCCGAATTACTACAAATTCTGCTACATGTATTGATAATGTTTTTTGTTGTTGTGAATACTTGAATAAATCCATTGTAAATTACCTACCTTCTGATCACAGCGGTCAATCCGTGGTTTTCGAGTCCTACACACCAGTACAAAAAATCCAAATAAAATCTAGACAAATAACACCCAGCAATTTAAATAGGTTTAATGATAATTTAATTAGTTATTTAGGCATTCCAAGCCAGATTATTGACAATGTAAATCTATTCTATGAGGAATTCTTTTCGGTGATTCACACAGAGTTCAATAAAACAATAAAAACGAAAACTAAATCTATTTGCCCTAAGTTTATGTTTAGTGACTGGGCAACTAAGGGCATTAGGAAAAGTAGGGAGCGATTGTTTGAGCTGTACGGTCTTAAGCCTTACATTAACTCAGAAACTTTTAATAAATATGTTGCAACTTACTCGAAAATCTTCAAAAACGCTTGCAAAGTAGCTAAAGCCTTATTCATTAGCAACAAGATTAAATCCGCCGATAATAAAATAAAGACGGTTTGGAAAATTATCAATACTGAAACGAATAGAAATAAAAAAAATAATAATGATATCACTCTAGAGACTTCACGTGGCCTTTTAAGTGCTAAAAACGAAGTTGCTCAAGAATTTGTAGATTTCTTCACTGGTATCCCACTTAAAACTACTGAAACCTTAAATTCGTCACCCTTGCTTTCTATTGAGTTATTAAGAGCAAACGTTTCAGCCTGTCCGGTTGAGTTTCAATTTAAACATATAAACCCCGTAGCAGTCATTAAAGCTTTTAAGAAAATTAAAGTCAAATTAACCGAAGATCTATGGGGACTGTCGATTAAAGTTTGCCAAGCTATTATTGAGACTGTAGCTCCGTACTTAGCCTTAATATTTAATTTGTGTGTGGACCAGGGAGTCTTCCCGGACCTTATGAAATACAGCAAGGTTATACCTCTTTTCAAATCCGGTGATAGTAAAGACACCAATAACTATAGACCCGTATCCGTTTTGCCAGTTTTTAGCAAGGTGTTTGAAAAGGTAATGCTTAATCAAATGCTCATCCACTTTAACACCAATAAAATCTTACATGAGAAACAGTATGGTTTCACCAAAGGACGTTGTACGACTGACGCCGGTGTCACCTTATTAAAACATATATTTACTGCGTGGGAAGAGTCACAAGACGCCATAGGGATCTTCTGTGACCTCTCGAAAGCATTTGATTGCGTCAACCACGAAACCCTTCTCATAAAGCTCGAACATTACGGTTTAGGGAAACTTGCGCTCAGTTTAATGAAGTCGTATTTAAGCGATAGACATCAGCAAGTACAAATAAATGGTGTCAATTCAATGGGCTTAAAAGTAAGCATGGGTGTGCCACAAGGTTCGATATTAGGTCCTTTTCTCTTTTTGGTCTATATTAATGATCTACCCCATTTATTTAAAAATCAACCTGAAATGGTATTGTTTGCCGACGATACTTCTTTAATATTTAAGGTAAACAGACGTGCCACAAGTCTTGATGACGTAAATAACGCCTTACTGCAGGTTCATAATTGGTTCACCGTCAATAATTTAGTATTAAATGGGAAAAAAACGAAGTGCATAAAATTTGCTCTACCAAATGTCAAAAGTACAGATTGTGACATAGTATTGAATCAAGAGAAACTAGAATTTGTCGATGAAACTGTTTTCTTGGGGATAACGATTGACTCAAGGCTACAGTGGGGTCCGCATTTAACATCTCTTGCAGGACGGCTGAGTTCAGCAGCATATGCTGTTAGGAAGATCCGTCAATTTACTGACGTAGATACCGCGAGACTAGTCTATTTTAGCTATTTTCATAGTGTTATGTCATACGGTATTTTACTATGGGGACGGGCTGCAGACATCGAGTCTATATTTATTCTGCAGAAAAGAGCCATTAGAGCCATATATGGTCTACGAAGGCGCGAATCTCTGAGAGAGCTGTTCAAGGAAATTAACATCATGACAGTACCTTGTCAATACATCTATGAAAACATCATGTACGTTAGGAAAAATCTGCATTTATTTAGCAAAAGAGGGGATAGACACCACTATAATACGAGAAATAGGGACCAACTGGTTCAACCAGGTTTCAGGCTAGCTAAAGTAGACTCATCTTTCATGGGGTACTGTTTAAAATGTTACAATAAAATACCCCCTCACATTCTTCAACTGAATGAGACGAAATTTAAATCTTGTATAAAACGCACACTATGTAGGCAAGCATACTACAAGTTGGGGGATTACATTGATGATAAAAATGCTTGGCTCAATGCTGGTCCTGCTCCACAACCATAGGGGCAAATAAATCGATTATCATGTGAAGTTATTGTAGAGGCTGCAGAAGATTGTAAAAATATCTTTGCATTGTATAGATTCAATGTCTTAATATTGTATAATTGCATGGCACATGTGTGAGTACTATGTACTATAAAGCCACTTTTTACTTTTTTACATTTAGTTATATTTTAGTGACGTTGCCCTGGTGGCTGAGAGAATGTCATGCTCACTCAAATGTCTCGCTGATGGTGGCGGGTGTGTCGGATCATTTAGTTCCCTTCAAAATGGTTGAGTTAGATGGTGCTGATCCATGCGTCATGTTCGTGAACGGGCGCTGTCAGTGGAGACTGGTCATTCCTTAGTTGCCATGGTGTATATATATATTTTTCTTTGATTTATTATATCTTTTTACTCTGGACGCTCTTAACTTGCACGTCTTGCTACATAGTTCTCACATAATACCATCTCAACATGAATGATATAATGTACCAAGATTTTGTAACAAATTCTGATTTAAAAGAGTGTCCATGGAGTTTCTTGCCCGTTCTTCTTCATGAGATCTACGTTAGGGAACTGGCAACTACAGTACTTTCACAAGTTATTATGCCTTGTGATTGTGACTGTAGCGTAGGAGTGCAATGCGTCGTTTCGGGAGTTGCTGCGTCGGGCTGCGCGGCGCCGGATGTTACCGGCGGCGAGTGGTGTGGGTGCGGGGGCGCGCGGCGGCGTGTGCCGTGGCGGCGGGTGTGCGGGGCTCCGGGTCGCGGGGCGGCGGTTGCGCGTTGCGGCGTGCATTCGTTGTTCCGTGATTCGGGGTCTCGAGCATTCGTTGTTGCGGTTGCGTCGCTGCGTGCTTTCGTGCTCGCAGTGTTCGTTGTTGCGGGCATTCGGTGGCGTGTGGTTCGGCGTGGTGGCTTTCGGAATGACGTATTGCACTCGTAGTTTCGTTCTTCTTCCGTCCTTCTGACATTCAAAAGTGCCTGTAATGGCTTAATTGAAATAAAATATTTGAGTTTGAGTTTTGAGTTTGAAAATAATAATTATTAAAATTAAGGGTTATATTGTGGCGAAATCTTTTTTGCTGTCGAATTTCGGCATTGCTTTTCTCGAGTCTATCTGAGCTTTGATAAAACCTTCTGCCGTTCTTTTATTACATAGGGTGGCTGATGCTTCGGTCACAGCTTTAACTGCTCTTTCTACTGCTTGTGTGTGACACGGAAGGCGTAATAAATCCAAGTCTCCTTCTCTTTTTTGTTGAATAAACAAACGGAGATTTTCTTCGGTTACAGATTTTAAATATTTTAATTAAAAAAAGGTGGTTCAGTAATATTTTCTTGCCAATTTAAAAGGTCATAATATGTTAAAGCGTCAAAGTTTATCTTTGGTAACTGTAACATACGCAATTTTTTTGGTGTTTCTGATCTAGCTTTCAAAATTCGCCGTGCAGCTAATTCACGAACGTTTGGCTGGGGATCTGTCAACATTGCAAGCAATAAGTTTTCCGGGTGTGCGAAATAGCTGTTTCTTTGAATTACTGGGTCGATAACGGCTTTTAAAGTTGTTGGTAAATATCTGGTTAGCTCGATGAGTTTATACAAGTGTCGCGATCCATCTTTACAGCTAGAGTGAGTTTTTATGGAAAACCAAATCGGAGCATAAACCTTGACGATATACGCTGCAAGAGTCTTTAGATTTTCAGAGGCAGTCTCTACTGACACATACAGACGGAGAATCCTATTGGCACGAGTAAGCCATCGGGCATGGGACATTTTGCCTGGTGATTTGTTAGCTAAATCACTAGGAAATATGCCAGATGAAATTGCTTCGACTATCCTGTATAAATATTTTTGGTCTGTACTAATATCTTTAGCGGAAAGCTCCGGTAAGTTCGCTGGAATACGTTGAAACTGAGCTAGAGGTCTTGTTTCACAGTTCTCAAGTTCTTTTCCAATTGTACCTGAAAATGTTTGTGGCCCGGACGTACTGCCATCAATGTGTTGAAAGAGATGTGATGTTTTGTTGTGCCAACGTCTATGCCACCTATCATCATTTGCCTAACAGTTCGTTGGTCTATTATAAAGTTGTGCTCTCTTGTAGGTATTTTTTTGTTGACACTTGCAAGCCGAAATATCAAACAAAACTTTACTTCCAAGACGAAACTCTTCCAACTTGTTTTTAGGTATTTTCGGGTGAGACATAAGAAGGTTTTTGCATTTTTAAAGGTTACCTTTGAATCATTACCTTCATTCGTTTTGGTTCTACTGTGGGAATAGAAGATTTTGCCCATATTTGTATCAGTTTTGAAACTAAAACGGCTTCTATTTCTTTATATGTCGGCTCTTTTTTCGTTTCCCTCTCAAATTTTAACTTGTGTCGGGTCCACTCATAACATTTCATCATATCTTCGTAAGTTGGCAATAGGTTGTCTTTTAAATCTTATATATCACCAAATAAGGGGCACTTCCAACTATTTCGAGTACGTTCCATTTTTCTAATGACATAAAACAAGTAACTGCATTGTATTACGCAACGCGCGACACTGATTGTTTTACCAATGAATCGCGCGTCACTTGTCTCAAATTTCCACGCCCCCCTCCCCTCCTTACTCCTTTGTTCTTGAACTCAACAAAACAATTATGTATTTATCATTACTAAAAAAGTATTAGGCATGGAATCAGATATCAAAAAGATGAGTTAAATATTAGTAAAGTAACATCAAAAATCTACTTTTTTTTAATAGTTCGATGACAGTCCGGAGGCAGTAAACCTTAAAATAATTCAATAAAACTTTACATATGAAGTAATGATACCATTTAGCACCTTTTTAAAGCTGAGCACATTTGAAAAACGAAAAAAAAAAAAATTGACCCACCCTATTGTCCATACCTTCAAATAGCTGAGTTGTAAAAATAAGGAGGTTACTAACACAAGACCTATCCTTCACAAACCCATGCTGTATGTTATTATGTTGTTATTAGTTTATGTTATTATATAGGATAGATATGCTATGTTAGGTTAGTAGCACTTCACTTGCACGATGCTTTGTGCGTTCTTGTAAAAATCTCCACGAGCCGTTAACTATTTAAAGCATCCATCAGCATGTTTTGAGTGCGTTTACCGTAAAACGTAATTTTTCGTTTTTTAACCGACTTCCCAAAAAGGAGGAGGTTCTCAAATCGATTTGTATAATATTTTTAACAATAACTTTTGCGCAGAGTTACTTACTTTGATGCTCGGAACGCTTGGTTGATGATTCTGTGAAGGGTTTATATTTACACCATCATCATCATCAGCCTATAGTAGCGCCCTATCTGATAGAGGCCTCTTCAATCACACACCGCTCAGCTCGATTTTCGGCACCTCTCATCCAGTTCCTACCAAACACCCTGCGAACATCGTCGCTCTACAAAGCCTGAGTGAAATTGTTATTCTGCAATTTTTTTCCAGATGAATGACGCACAACCACTCCTGATCAATACTCAATTCTCCCGCTGCGTTTACACCGTCATTGGAGTGAACTCGCTTGGGTTCCCCTGCCCCACTCCCGACCCTAATCTATTCAACAGGGTAGCACCTTACATACCCTGGATTGAGAGCGTGGTATGGGATGGAGTGTAGGCTGGTGAATTGTTAAATGTTAATTAATTATTGAATAAGAGTAATTAAATTGATTGTTGTTGAAATAAAATGTGTTTGTTCTGGAATACTTACCTACTTAGGATCCTTATCATCATCAGCCTAGTATTTTCCCAACGGTGTTCCGGCCAGCTTCCAGTCTAACCAGATGTAGGTGAATACCAGTGTTTCACGTGGCAAGACTGCCTGTCTGACCTCCACGAAACAGTTAGTTTAGGGTAATATGGATACACCATCCCACTTTTCTGTCACTGAAGAACCTATCTGTGAAAAAAAAAAAACACAAAAAAGTGAAAAATAACTTTAGAAGAAAATCAGCTTCTGAAACTTCAGAAACTGAATTTCTTCTCAAGTTATTTTTTTTTGAAGTCGTTTTTATTTTTTGTTAAAAAGTTTTTATTTTTCACTTTTTAGTGGTTCACATGTAAGTTCACATGTTCATGAGTCATAATGTGGACAATGTAGTCTTTTAATTTTTTTTGAGATTTGATGATTTTTCAAAAACCGCTTGTCCGATTTCGATAAAAAAATTATGAGTCCATTTGGGAAGTATTCCCTTTCCAACAAAAAAATATGTTTTCAAATCGGTTAGCAAGTGTTACGGAGTTATGCCCGAACAAACATAAAAAAACATCCTAATTGAGAACCTCCTTCTTTTTTTAGAAGTCGGTTAAAAATAGCATTCTCGAGTAGTAGCTTTTGGTCACTTAGATAATTATGATATTTATTTCTAATTGAGAAGAGCTTCACATTTTTCAAGTCAGCAAAGTCACATTCAAAATATGACGAATCACAACATTTTGTTTTTTTGGGTGGTGGGAAATCATCAAATGACTCCTTCCGATCTTGGGCAGAGACTTCTACTGACTAAAAACCACCCATGTTCCTTTTGCAGTGGTGGCTCAGTGGTAGCGGCTCCGACTTACGAACAGTGAGTCGTGGGTTCGAACCCAGTCAGGCGCATTACTTTGTGTAATTTATTTCATCACCACTGCTCTCAAAACGGTGAAGGAAAACATCGTGAGGAATGTCTTAGAACCAAAAATTCGAAGACATTTGTGGCATCTACCAATCCGCACTGGGCCCGCGTGGTAGATTATAGCCCATCCCTCTCCTAGAGAGGAGGCCTGATTCCCTGCAGTGGGAACATTATAGGCTGATGATGATGATGTTCCTTCTTAGCTCTTTGTGCCGAGGCTGCAGTATCTCTTTCGAGCAACCCGCAGCCCCGACGGGCGTGGGCCCCTTCCATGTTGCTAACATTTCTTTGAGGCGCGCGTGGAACACGAACGCGCCGTCGACATACAACATCACGCCTGGATTCCCCGTTGAGTTAGGCAGAGATTGTACCTCACTTTACACTCATTCCTCCAGTTATGTTCAAGTCCCACGTAAGGATTGTCTCCACTGATCACGGTATCAGATTGGATAAGCCGTAAACATTTTTAGGCCGTACGAAAAATCAAAAAAAAAAAATCTTTCTTCAGGGCGGATTCAGGAGTTTTTCCAAGAGGGGCATAAGATGCAGACTGGCAAGAATAATCAAGAATACTTAACTGTTTTAAATTAACTTGTAGTATTCACACTAAGGTTCACTAAAGTGCTGGCTGTGCCCCCGACTTTCGTTCGTTGATTTTCTTTTTCAAAACAATACGTACATTTTTAACATTTAAATCAGAGAGCGCCATTTGTCATGAATGTAAGTGTTATGGTAAAGATTGTCGATGATTAAACTTTAGGTAAATACATAAACTTAACCATTTTTTTTAAATTATATTTTAATTCATTCTTCATCGATCATTTGTTCTGTGTCTGGGTGTAATTTATCTATAATATGTATGTATTTAGAAATATATAAGTATGTTTATCAGTTGTCTAGTACCCATAACACAAGCTCTGCTTAGCTTGGGACTAGATGGCGTTGTGTGATAGTTGTGGAATATTATTATATTATTATTATTATTAATTAACGACAAAGTACCATGTGCAGTTACACAAACAGATTTATAGCTAACAATCTTTGTACAGGCGTTTTTGTAAAATGTTAAAAAATTTACCTATAGCTTGAAAAACAGAATCAATATACTGTAATAATACAACAAATAATAACACCAACAACATCTTGGCCGAACAACATCAAAAAGGATGTAGAAAGTTTAGCCAAGGCTGCAAAGAACAATTAATAATAGACTCTGTTGTTTTAAAAAAAGTCCAGAAGTCTAAGTCTGATTTATTTACCATGTACATAGACTACAAAAAAGCTTATGATTCAGTTCCACATTCATTTGGCTCGTACACGTACTAGAACTATACAAAATACACCCATCACTAATAGCATTCCTTAAGACTGTTATGACAACTTGGTCTACTGTACTTAGACTCACGACTCCAACCGAAACAAAAGACACCAGCCCAATTAAAATACAGAGAGGCATCTTCCAGGGAGACGCACTAAGTCCGTTGTGGTTCTGCCTTGCTCTTAACCCATTATCAAAAATATTAAACGCAACCTCACTAGGAATCCCTTTAAATTCTACTGCTGATGGGCAGGAGGAGACCGATGGTAGTATTTTGAACCATTTGATGTATATGGATGACATTAAACTTTTCGCAAAATCGGAAAATGACCTTTATGCATTAGCTAACCTGACAGAGAAATTCACAAACGATATTAAAATGGAATTTGGTATAGACAAATGCAAAATAAATTCAGTAAAAGCAGGACAGAACTACCAACACCAATACACCTTAGCAACGGGCGAACAAATAGAACCATTGAATGAACAGGATACTTACAAATACTTAGGCTACATACAATCAAGTCAAATACACCACAAAGAAATCAAACAGAAACTAAAACAACAATTCCAACATAGATTAAATACAATTCTAAAAACACAACTCTGCTCTCGAAACACAATTAAAGCCATTAACAGTTTTGCTATCCCTGTCCTGACTTATTCGTTTGGGATAATTAATTGGACGAAAACAGACTTGAAAAACATACAGCGCAAAATTAACAGTACAATGACTAAATTCCGTAAGCACCACCCAAGATCATGCGTGCAAAGGCTGACATTACCGCGAAAAGAGGGAGGCAGGGGACTTATTGATATTTTAAATCTTCACAATCGACAGTTATCAACCCTCAGAAAATACTTTTTCGGTAAAGCTGAAACTTTAGCACTTCACAAAGCAATAGCTCAAAACGACCAACACTTGACACCTCTTAATCTTAAAGACACAACATAACAGAAAAACGAAAGAGTGACTGATGACAAAACGAAATGTTTAGAATGGACCCAGAAGTCTCTCCATGGAAGACACCGCCAAGATTTATGCCAACCAAATGTCGACAAAGAAGCGTCGAACGCATGGCTCAATCGAGGTGAACTCTTCCCAGAGACTGAAGGGTTCATGTTAGCAATACAAGACCAAATAATAGAAACCAAAAATTATAGAAAACACATCATAAAGAATCTACCGAACGACACATGTAGAAAATGCAATAGCTCCTCCGAAACGATTCAACACATAACTGGTGCCTGCAAATCAATAGCTCAAACTGACTACAAACATAGACACGACCAAGTAGCCAACGTAATCCACCAGAAACTAGCTCATCAGTACAAACTTATAGACACGGTGTTACCTTATTATAAATACAACCCAGAATTAACACTAGAGAATACCACAACAAAGCTGTACTTTGACCGAGGTCTCTTCACTGACCGCACAATTCACTGCAATAGACCAGACATCACATTGATTAACAAAATAGACAACACTGGATTCCTTATAGATATAGCCGTGCCAAACACCCACAATTTACAGACAACAATAGCCGAAAAACTATCGAAATACACAGAGTTAAAAGACGAAATAACTCGACTTTGGCGCCTACAAAAAGTAATAATAGTCCTCATAGTTATTTCTTCAACAGGAGTAATCCCAAAACAGCTTCATCAGTCTCTTAGTTCCCTAAACTTACCAGCCAGCACCTATCACCTACTGCAGAAAGCAGTGATTCTAAACACATGCAGGCTAGTAAGAAAGTTTCTGCAGTGTGAGTCAGACAATATTGTTATACAGTCTGCACACAATCGAGTGGAACCTAATTTGTCTACACTTAACCCAACTGATGAACACTTGGCTTAGGCCCGTGCCATCAGAAATTCCCGGCTTAAGAGCCGGAGGAACAAAAATGTCAAAACAAAAATAATAATAATACAATATACTGTATATTGTAATTTTTCCTAAGTAACAGAACATCGCAGTAGTAATAAAACCTTGATTAAACAACTCGTCCAATATAACAACGCGTTCAGTGGTTTGTTGGGGTTCCATAACGGTGCAATGCCTCTGGTATGTTCGCAGACCACAGCACGGATGGCTTGCAGATGGTGCTTCGTAAAGGAACGGCATTCCTGTGGTCTCAGAGGTCCAACCAACACGCTTCTGAGCGTTATGTCAGGCAGAGTAGACAGTCAAATATTGAGGCATTGGTCGCTCACTCATGTCCAAAATAATAACTGTTTTAAATACTAACATAGCTATAAGTACTTTCTAACATATTATTATGTCATGTCCTATTAATAACTGTTTAAAATATACTAACATACCTATAGGTACCTACTAATATGATGTGGACCTGTGTCATGTATGTCTGAAATAAATAATTTCATTTCATTGTAGACGATTTAATTCCCTACAACTTTTGTTTTAAATGCAGGTTTTTCTACGATGAATTGTATTCGAGATAGAGGGAAGCGAGCTCGTGGTTAGAGCATCAGTTAAGGTCAACCGGTACTCGGTCAAAACACGCCATATGAAGTTTATTAATAAAAAACGTGTGGCACTCGGAGACTGCCGCGGTAAATCTATTGCATAGCATTTTTTATCAACTTATGCAATAATAGGTATAAATAATTAGGTATTAATAGTGTAATTACACACCAAAATAATTATTCATTCAAAAAATTTGAACAAAAATAACGATATTAAGAGTTTGATCTTCGAATAAATCAAAACTAACCTTCATTAGACTAACTAAGCTAGTAAGAAACTCTATGACAGAAAATTTAAAAGAAAAAGTATTGACAGCCTGACGTAAGTGTCATAACATTGAAAAATATGAAAATTATTTATTTTATTTTAGATATTTTATAAGAAAACGAATCGTTTTAGACCGATTCGCAGAATAGTAATGCAAAAACCAATAAAACTTATGATAGATGCGTACTAATAATAAAATGAATGTTTATAGAGTAGTCACTCCTCACTCATTTTCTTTCACTATTTTTTCGTGACTTTCTTTTAATAAATGCACTTTGTTTATTCATATTTAAAACACTTTGTACACAAATTATACGAGTAAGAATATTTTAGAAGGAGAAAGCAGAGAGACAAACAATTAAGTATTTAATTTGACAACCTCAGTTGACAACCTTGTTATTTTCCGTAATCATAGCAACCTGGTTGAATACTGAATCCTGAATATTTTCGTTAGGAAATCTCTGGATTCGCTCTCCACGCTCAACTCAAGGCCCGCGATAGAATCTATGCAATAGATTAAAAAAAAATACTTTCATCCCCTATTTAACTCGTTCAGGGGTTGAATTGACGAGACATTTGGCGCAGTGGCTGAGCGATCAGAGTGCTGCACTGCGTGCCGCCGCCGCCGGTTCGATCCCCGCACGGAACAAATATTAATATGGCCTACAGATAGTTGTTCCGGGTCTGCGTGTTTGTGTATGTGAGTTTAAATGTTTGTAAACGCACCCACGAATTCCACGATACAGGAAATAATCCAATTATCGTTGCCAATGGTCCGGCAAGAAAGAAGAGCTGCTGGTCGGTCGTTATTCAATCTTCAGGTTTAGGTATTCAGCTGCATCCGGTTAGAAAGGAAAGCGACCCAAATATAGCGCAATAGAAGTTTCACGAAATATTTTGCAGCTTCAAAAACGAAACCCCCTAAAAATAAACTAACAGAAAAAATAACCGAAAAAACAGAGTCCATACAAATCGAGTTTGACAAGGCTGTAACAGCTATATTCATGCTTGTTCCCACAAAACATGGGTGGCAGAAAAAATCCCAATCTATAGTAATAAAATGCGATAGATTCGGACAATAAACGTCGGCCGAACAAAGGGTCTAATGGAACCGTCTGTCAACGCGCCGTGACCGGCCTTCGGACCACAACGACGCTTTCACACAGCGGGGGTGGGCAGCGGTCTAACGCTGTAGGCGAGAAGTTTGTTTGAAGAGTCGTGTTGGAGAAAATGGATAGGTAAGTTTAAATGAATCTTTTGGTACAGAGAATCAGTTTTTTGTTAGTTTAGTCGTCCAAAATAAATTATGTGGAGAACTGAATAAGGTGAGGTTGATATTTCCTACCTGACTACTAAAGTAGAAACAAAAGCTAAAAACTTCACAATATTTTTCTTTTCATCAGCATGTCGATGGCAATTTAATTTTCAATCGGCCCAGAATTTGGCGATGAGTTATTAAACTTACAACTTTCTGAAAGAACGTCATCGAGAGTAATAAGAGTAGGTTAGTGATTGAACATAGCATACCGTTTATCTACCAATCCGCACTGGGCCCGCGTGGTAGATTATAGCCCATCCCCTCAAAGAGAGGAGGCCTGCGAGTCCCTGCAGTGGGAACATTAATAGGCTGATGATGATGATGATGATACCGTTCATTAATTTTCAGAAAACTGCATGCATAGCTTACAGGATAAAAAAACGTAGGTACTGGAGAAAACACAAAACAAACACACATCATCTGGAGTGAAGACTCTAGAGTCTAAACCATGATGAATTGTTGACTGATTCCCGCATTGTGAATCCAAAGCTTGGAAGTATATATTAGTCTTACTGAGTACCCCTAACTGGTTATATCAACTAATATTGAAACGAAGTTGGAGCCCTTTCAGTTTTCATTCCTTACAAAAGTTTCTGATAGGCTCTTAGAGTTTTTTCAAAGGACCAGTTAGGCGTTTCTAAACTCCGCGAGTGGTAAGTAAAATGGCCAATTTGAGGCAACGACAAATTTGCTATTACCCCTTGTTTTAAATTCATGGGGTTTTAAGACTTTGAAAATTGCCTAACACCCTTCGTAATCAAAATTATTATTTCAGCCTATACTGCACTACCGCTGTGAAAACATTTCTCATAGCTGTTGGTAGTAGTGGTACTCACTCGTGACAGCGTCATGTGGTTTCTATTCTCAGCAATCGTCTGTAACTTATATGCGCGGCCCGTCCAGTCCCATTTCATAACAATGTTTTTTTCTCATACAACGACAACGTTTTTTTCTGTTTCTTATGTGTAATCTAAATTGAATCCCATTATATTACTATTCTTCGTTTCATGCGTTCTTGTCGAAATATATTTTGAAATAAAGCTTATATTTTGAACATCAACTTACGGCACCGGAATCACAATTAATTTCTTAAAAGTTATCCAATTCCTACCTCTCTCATAATTTAGATGTATCGCTGTTGCAAATCGAATATAAAATGCACCCCACAAGCCGCATACATCGGAACAAGACTCCATAGCGTACTTCATTAGAAATTTGTCCGAAGTCAACTTTAAAATTACTTTAGGGAGCCAGCAAGTTTTTCTTTGACTTGTGTGCAAGTTGCCAACTAATCTGCATGCGTAATGCATGTAAATAAGATTGGACCTAGTGTACAACGTACAAGGAGTTTAAGCGAAAAGTTTCGTTTGCAGCGATTCGATTTGCCTCGGTAACGAGGATATTATTAGTGTTGCCAGCAATGGCACAAGTTCCTAGTGTGGAGTTTTTGATAGAGTTTCTAAGTGAATGTCGGCTCCTTTTGAGATGTCGGAAATTATTTTCTTGCGTTTAATATTAGTTTGGAGTTTTCTAGAACGAAGAAGTTCAATTGAAATAATGTATTTAGGTTGTACCGTGGATGGAAAGAAATACGCTACGTCTTGGATTGAAATGAAAAGATTTAAAAATAACGTCGTTTCTGACTCCGGGTTTATATCAGTCTAGCAGCTATACCAACAAGATAAATCAGAGACAAATAAAGACATAGATGAAAATGAAGAGGTTCATTATTATTTTATCTTATGATTGAGTGGGAGAGTGATTCAGTAGACATACTTCATAGTCTAGTCAACAAGTGCTTTTTTGATCAACTTTTTTCAGCAGTCTCCGAAAATTATGATTGAGGCGTCATTCGATTTGGAATGGCATCCATATGATTTTTGAAAAAATTGAAGTTCCGCTTGCAAAAATTGCAAAAGTTATTAACATTTAACTAAAAAATTTAAAATGGGTTTAGTGTTTTGCAAATATCTCAAAACCTAATTAAAATAAAATTCAAAAAAAGATTCAGAAAGAGGAGGAAATTTCCTAACGAATGTTCTAATTTTCGGAATTCTAGGACTAATATTAATAACTTTTCCATCGGGTTGAAAATACACCCGAAAACTGGTACTCTGTCTTGCGCAAGCTATGCTCCATTCGGACTTTTCATGAATAAATATAATTTAAACTTATTAAATATGAAAATTCAAAGTTGAAAAAATTCAGGTGCCTGCAGAATGAATCAATAAACAATAATACGTGGTTCAAAAGTTTTTATCGCGAATTTTCAATAAGTTATCCATTAGTTAATTAACAGTTTTTTATAGCACGAACATTGACATAGCAAGTGCGATAATTATTAAACTATTAATCTGAGATTTTTTCCTTTCGTGAACCTATTTCTCAAAAGTTTTAAAATAGGCTCTCGTTGGAAAAATTAAAAAAATGTTAATTTTCGTTTTTCTATTAACAATTTACTGAGATGAAAAATTTCAAAGCTTCATTAGACATTCAAAAATTCTTTTTTTTTATTATATTATTATTGAACCGTTTTTGTATGATCAGAAGCTACTTAAAAATGATTTTTAATATTTTTTATCTCTTTTTGTTTAAACAATTATTATAAACAAATGCGTTGTTTATGAGATAATTTAATTTTCTCTATAATGACAATCTTTGATGATAACTATGATTCTTTTTAAAAAATCGTTTCGTGTGGTGTTTAACAAATTGTTTATTACATAAACAATGAAAAATTTAAAAAAACAATATTTTTTAACCGACTTCAAAAAAAGGAGGAGGTTATCAATTCGACTGTATTTTTTTTTTTTTTTTTTTTTTTTATGTTTGTTCACTCATAACTTGCGACTGGGTGAACTGATTTTCATGATTCTTTTTTCATTTGAAAGCTGGTGCTTCCCGTGTGGTCCCATTGTCACCATTTCAATATCTGATGATGGGATCTTGTAGAAATCGGGGGAACTCTTCAATAAATAACAGCAGATTAACCGCGATTGTTGCTATAGCATATCTAAGCATTGTTTACGCCATCACACAACATTTTATCACGCATGTACTCAATATAAAGGTTATAAAAACTATTTGGTGAACATCTGATGAAGAACTTCGGAGATAGACAACGGAACTCCTCATTATATGATAGCAAATGGACTGGCATTGCTGAAATCTCATGTCTGTCTATTGTTTACACCAGTTCATAACATAACATCACGCCGGTACGTTGTAAAGGGGTAAGCACATGTGAAACACTAAAAAGTGAAAAATAAAAACTTTTTACAAAAAATAAAACCGACTTCGACAAAAATAAAACACAAAAAAGTGAAAAATAAAAATCAGCTTCTGAAGTCGGTGGCAAAAACATGAAATCAAACAAACAAAAGTCACCGACTTTAGAAGCTGATTTTTATTTTTCACTTTTTTGTGTTTTATTTTTGTCGAAGTCGGTTTTATTTTTTGTAAAAAGTTTTTTTTTCTAAAAATACAGTCGAATGTAAAAACTGCATTACAAAAATGTTTAAGAATATCATGAATTTCAGTGCATAGCCAATCAGATTATTAGTCCTCTGCTAAAATGAAGATGATCTCAATCGAATCTGTATCCTCAGCTAGTTTCCAATCGTGTTTAATGGCGGTCGATCGCCCGGCGACCAAACAAGCAGGCTCGTTTTATATTGTATGATGTTGCGAGGACGGCGCATCGCTTTATCCACCATATTAGATTGTTGTGACGTAATTGGTGCACGAATTAGGTGATGAGAATGTGTGTCAAGCATGATATGATGGAGAACATTCAGATAAGTGTGTGGCGACTAGCGACATCTATCGCAACACCTGCGTACTAACAACGATCGACAGAAAATCCTACATCGCGTTATGAACATTATCCGCGCGCGACATAAGCCTATATAGGAGTTCCCGACTTACAACTGTCGGGCAGTTAGCCCACCGGACACAACACCCGTCCGGTCGGAGGATCCTCCCTTTTCAATAGGGGATGAGGAACTTTACACCCTGTTCCTCATACCCCTCAAAAGTGTCATCATCTACCTAGACTTTTTCCAACTATGTTGGGTTCGGCCTTTAGTGAAACTGGATGCAGCTGAATACTTGTATTTTACATGGGCTGCCTACCTGATTTACACAACACAGTTAGAACTGAGTACCACGATACCCTTTGGTAATACTGGTTGTCTGATTTTCGGGACAATGACTACCTGTTACGACTGTCATAGATCCACGAGGGAAAGTCAGAACCAACGGGTGAACGTGTTTTAACCAGTTGGTTCCAGCTCGTGCTTTGCGTAGAAATAGAAACTGAAGATGAATGTGTTCGCAATGTTCGTATACAGTAACCTGGACTCCTAGCACTCCTTGTAGATGGCTAATAAAATGTAAAAACTTTTTAGATTTATTTGCTTAGGCCAAAAATCGATTGAAACCTATTTACATTGCAAAGACTAGATCTAATGAGATCATGTGTTGAGTTTGCTTACTACAGTGACAGTGCAGTGCAGTGTGTGATTGTAACTTTTTTTTGATGTGATCGAGATGGGAATCTCGATCACATCAAAAAGAAACTTGAAAGCACCATTTTTATTTCCCTTTTTGCCATTAGCACCTCCAAACCCAATCCTTGCGAACAGCAACAGTGTTTGCAAAACAAATCGATGTTTGTACGTTCAACCCACAGCTTTAGCCTTTGATGCTGGCATGCCATAATTATTGGCAACGCCATTCAGCTTGCTGGCAATCTGGCAATTATTCGAACGAATTTGGCACTCATTAGTGTACTAGAGTGTAGGTTAGTTGAGACATTCAATTTGGTTGTTATGAGATGATTCTGTATTAATTGTTTAGAGTTTACAACAAATTACAACATTAATGGTTCATAGAGCTTTATGTGATGCTGGAATATGTGGGACGTTGTGTCTGTTATTGGGTCAAATATTTGTAGCTTATGCAAATGTTTGTCATAGTGCTATTATGCCAGCTATCAAAGCTCTCGATATTGAATTCTACTCTTCGTCGTTATTATATGTGATAATTAATAGTAGAATGTTAACCTAATCGGCGTTGGTAATATCGAATTGTCTTATCACTACTCGAGATATAGACAAGTGATATTCAATCAAGACGAATTATGTTAAAGAAGAGAAGAATTGAATTGACACAAACTGCTGGAACGCTATTTGTTTTAACCCGGTTAAAGTCGTGATGAAAAAAATACGCAGCAATTGCAATTTCTCTGAAGCCTCTGGATAAACGAGAATTTACAATTAATGTTTTTTTTTTATAAAATGCCATACGATCGATACAGTCATTATGTATTGATGAAATCAATACATAATAAAGAGTAAACTGCTTCATTGTCGCAAATGTTTAAGTGCATATTTGTTATGTAACGTATACTAGTAACCTTTATTTTCATCAATGCATCAGTTGTTCTTCCAAATATTTATTTATTTGGTATTTTTCATTTTCATATCGGGACTACTCTGTCAATCTATCCAAAATCGTTATAACAAAGTATATTTTAATGCTTGTATCTCAACTGGCGGTAATCCGACGTAATCTGTCGCATGCGACACGGGCGTCGGTGACGTCACTAATCTGTCGCATGCTACACAGGCGACGGTGACGTCACTAATCTCCAATATACACGAGATTATACGCATAATTAATCGCTGAGACACTTTAATCACTCGCATTTTTGGTTTACTTTAGTTATATTGTGGGAAAGGGACACCTGATCACTCACCGTTGTGTTCCAACAAATCCCGGACCTCTAACGTAATGATTGAAAAAGGTGCCGTAAAATTTTTGGCGTCTCGTTTCTAATTATAAATACGGCGATCGCTTTTGAAGAAATTTGCGGTACAAAAATTACCAATAAATTATGACCATGAAATTCTCCATTGACAAAATATTTGCCAATACAATTTAACACTTCACGTTTCTTGAGAAAATAAGCACGTACAGCCTACAGTAGAACACTTTCAATAAAAGTACGATAACAAATCGCAACAAGCCTAGAAGGAGATAGCGGGACTTACTCGTCGAGTTCGCTGAATAGGGAGAAGTAAAAAAAGAGTAGACAGGACTTTGCCCTGCAGTGGGACACAAATAACTAATATTACAAAATAAAAATAATAAACGATTTACAACAAAAAACAGTAACTTTGTGTTAGTTTTCCATAACTACTACTTAATATTTCTACACCACAAAGTAACTATATATTTTTCACTTCTCTCGCTCTAAAATTCGTCTTTATGTCGTGCGTAGGCGACATAAAGTCGCGTTTTATGCTCTAGAGCATAAAGTAAAATCTTCGTCGAAGACCAAGGTAATCGGCACAGGTAATCGGCCCAACAGCCACAGGAACAACTCAACTTCGTATAATAACCTCTTTAATTCGCTTCGGTAATATTCTAGAACAAGGGATTACTGCTTTTCATTACGAATACAAGGAAAGTTGATGGGAATAGGCTTCCCCCAATTACCTAAATCGCTTGATGGCAATAGGCTTGCTCTTAATTAGGTTGTTTGATGGCAATAGGCTTGCTCCTAATTACATCATTTGATGGGAATAGGCTTACTCTTAATTACATTGATTGATGGCAATTGGCTTGCTTCTAATAAGATTGGTTGATGGCAATAGGCTTGCTCCTAATTACATCAGTTGATGGCAATAGGCTTGCTTCTAATAAAATTGGTTGATGGCAATAGGCTTTTCCTAATTACATCAGTTGATGGCAATAGGTTTGCTCCTAATTACATTGGTTGATGGCAATAGGCTTGCTCCTAATTACATTGGTTGATGGCAATAGGCTTGCTCCTAATTACATTGGTTGATGGCAATAGGCTTGCTCAAAATGTTTTTATAACTGAGCAGTATGAGTAACGACATAAGTCAGGTGTTATGTCAAGTTTCCTACTGAAAAAAAAAGTTAATTGGCGGGAACCATAATTATTTTTACAATATTTACAAGTTGCTGTTTCATTTCCTCGCAATCGAAGTGAAAAGTAGAGTGTAAAACTCGTCCATAAAACCCATTTTGCTCTCTACTTTATATCCATCCTCGCTCGCAAGCTCGCATCGGATGGATAAACGTCTCGCGCAAAATGGTGCGTTTTATGCACTTGGTGTACAATCTACTATTTCAACACACTTGCTCATAAAGTGGCTATAATTTCACCGCAATTAGGCTCATAATGACACCTATAATCAAACTGTGACTTTTTCATTATTATTATTCACTAGTGAGTTATAAGGTTTTTTTTTAAATTTTATTGGTTGAGTTGCTACGCTCATAAAAAAGTTTCGATGCAAAAAAGATCGTGTTCAATAGTAAAAATAAATTAATGTACTTAGTGCTTGCTCATTTCATGCAAATTTGAATTTAAATAGATAATTTCAACTTGTACGTTTTTATTACTTAAATGAAACTTTCACTCAAATAATAAAACTTAATTTTTTTCTGTAATAAAGAAAACTTTTTCCTCATTTTATACGTGGCTAAAACTCTATCGCGCTCATTCATTTAGTCTATGGTCGATCGTGAATTTCATGGTGGCGCCACTGGTCAAGAAAAAATGCATCGCTACGTCAAACTTAGTACATTTATTTTATTAGTTCCGTGTTTTCCCGCATGCACAGATAAGTTGGTAGAACTGTAGATGCGCGCGCATAGGAAAACCGATTAATTTTTCCCGCTATTGTGAAAAAAAAATCAGAACTCGTTTTAACTGTTGAAGATGACTTTTTAGTATTATTCTCTTCACAAGTATGTTGAAAAACGTCGTATGATACACGTGTGCATTGATGATTACCGTCCTCGGCTTTCTTAAGACCCTCACCACCTGACGGCTCGGGTCTCAATGGCGCCTCAGCGATAATCACCAACGTTACACACTTGTAACCAAATAATGTACTATGAAAGTACTCTCAATAATCAGAATCGGGAAAATATAATTTTCCACAACCATATTATTCATTCCAGTCTTACTAACCTCAGCTACTGAAATATCAGTTTTACCTCAATACAACTGGAAATTCTATTCATTTCGAATTGTAAAATTAATTGAACGAGGAAGGTAATATGAAATCGGTTAACGAAAGCATACAATCTGGCTATATTATTAAAATGGCCTCAAAGCCGCTTAGAATATTAAACGTATTTTGTAAATAAAATAAAAATCTGCTATATACATGCGAATCGGACTCGCGCATAATGGGTTCCGTACCACTGACCGATGTTAGAGCAAAAAACGTCAAAGGTGTTTATTTTATGGTCATCAATTATTCATCATCATCATACACAGCTCGACTTCATTTACTGCTGGGTACATGTAACTCTTTGCTTGTGCCAAGGTCGATGCTCTTGTCCCAGCCTCGCCACCAGACTACTAGCACTTCTCTTTTAACTTCATGTTATTTTTAACCGACTTCAAAAAAAGGAGGAGGATATCAATTCGACTGTATTTTTTTATTTTTTTTATTTTATTTTTTAATGTTTGTTCGCTCATAACTTGCGACTGGGTGAACTGATTTTAATGATTCTTTTTTCATTTGAAAGCTGGTGCTTCCCGTGTGGTCCCATTGTCACCATTTCAATATCTGATGATGGGATCTTGTAGAAATCGGGGGAACTCTTCAATAAATAACAGCAGATTAACCGCGATTGTTGCTATAGCATATCTAAGCATTGTTTACGCCATCACACAACATAATATCACGCCTGTACTCACTACAAAGGTTGGTGAACATATTCTGATGAAGTACTTCGGAGATAGACAACGGAACTCCTCAATAAATGATAGCAAATGGACTGGGATTGCTGAAATCTCATGTCTGTCTATTGTTTACACCAGTTCATAACATAACATCACGCCGGTACGTTGTGAAGGGGTAAGCACATGTGAACCACTAAAAAGTGAAAAATAAAAACTTTTTTACAAAAAATAAAACCGACTTCGACAAAAATAAAACACAAAAAAGTGAAAAATAAAAATCAGCTTCAGAAGTCGGTGGCAAAAACATGAAATCAAACAAACAAAAGTCACCGACTTCAGAAGCTGATTTTTATTTTTCACTTTTTTGTGTTTTATTTTTGTCGAAGTCGGTTTTATTTTTTTTATAATAGCGGCCTTATTATGTACTTTTCACTCTACGATAGTAAAATGTCTGTGTTTTTCTGTTACCGTTTAAAATACGAACTCTTTACTAAGACACTGGAGTCTTAGTGAAGAGTTCCGTTGGCTCTTTGGGACGGTACCCTGAAAAGCAATTTTGCCCTAATATTTACTGCTTTTACAATTTTAAATGTTTAATTTGTTTGTCTGTACAATCAAATTGGTATTGAATTGGTGAGCCGTGTTTACGTAATCTGACGAAGATTTATTGGTTTAAGAGGAGTTTTCAAGATTTTTGTTTATTTGTGTACTCGTAAGTGCTCTTGAGTACTCGTAACACGCAATGCACAAGAGGCATTGCTCATTATTTCTGTGTGAGAAGAAACCTTTGTGCTTTGCAGTAACGAAAACAGGATATAGGCCCTTTCATATTAATTATCATCCAAAACGAAACATCCTCAATCATCAATTCCTCAATTATTATTTAAAAAAACAGAAATATAAGCTATTATTTTGACAATAATAGTAGGTTTTACAATTTAAAAACTTGTGGCGCGATGAAAAAAAGGTACCGTATAAGGGACACTGTCTTTTTTATTAACGAGGCCAGGTTATCAGGGCACTTTTAACTTAAATTACAAAGAAAACACTAAAAGTCTTGCCTAAAACAAAATCCAAAGTTTAGTTAGCTTATCAAAAAAATCATATAATCATTTTTAATCCCTTTGCGACGCCTGCGCCGTCCTCCAGTCCCGTGACACGTGTATAGGATTAAGGATTAGTCATACTGTAATTTCGGACTAAATTACGGGCTAGCCGGACACCGGACACTGCCAGAAACATCAAAGTAATGGTATAATGTTATGCTGGTGTCTTCACGCTGTTTTCCTACACTGAAATAAACGATAATAATTATTTAATAGAAACATGAATCCGAAAAAAATCAGAGATGTTTGTCTTGGGTTCGACCCCGACGTGATGCTGCATATTAGATCCAGTGAGTCGGAGTGATGCAGAGCTTGCACGAAGGCTGCGCTGACGTTCATGCTCGGGGTCACCAGTTTGGGGGGTAATGAGGAACAGGGTGTAAAGCTCCTCATCCCCCATTGAAAAGGGAGGATTTTCCGACCGGACGGGCAGTTAGCCCGCCCGACACAACACCCGTCCGGTCGGAGGATCCTCCCTTTTCAATGGGGGATGAGGAGTCTTACACCCTGTTCCTCATTACCCCCCAAAGACCTATGCAGTTCGATGCACCACTAGGCTATCATTTGCTGCAAAATTAAATCAATTAATAAATAAGTAGGTTTTGTGACCCAGCTTTGATCGGTTATTTTTTAACCGACTTCTAAAAAAAGAAGGAGGTTCTCAATTCGGATGTTTATATATATATTTTTTTTTATGTTTGTTCGGGCATAACTCCGTCACTTGCTAACCGATTTGAAAAATTCTTTTTTTGTTGGATAGGGTATACTTTCCAAATGGTCCCATATTTTTTTTATCGAAATCGGACAAGCGGTTTTTGAAAAATCAACAAAACTCTAAAAAAGAATTACATTGTCCACATTATGACTCATGAACATGTTGTGAACTTACGTGTGAACCACTAAAAAGTGAAAAATAAAAACTTTTTAACAAAAAATAAAACCGACTTCAGAAACTGATTTTTCTTCTAAAGTTTATTTTTCACCTTATTTGTGTTTTTTTTTTGAAGTCGGTTTTATTTTTTGATAAAAAGTTTTTATTGGTAAACGACGTTTTCTAAAAATGAAACCTAGCCAGATCGATTTATCGCCCACGAAGCCCTCTGAATACTCTATTCAGGAAAATTATTGGAGCCTTTTCCGAGATTAAGATTATTTATATATAAACACTAGCTGATGCCCGTGCATCATCCACTCTCGTGAGACTCTCGAGAACCACTCTATCCATTGGTGAAAACAGCATGAAAATCGGTGCAGTAGTTTTGTTTATCGCGAACAGACAGACAGATAGACATGGTGGAGGACTTTGTTTTATAATTAGTGATGTGGTGATGATAGAGATAATATACAAGAATTGTTCGTTTAAAGTTATTCCGCACCAGATTGAACAAACCTTAAAAAACTAATCCCCCATTCTATGGACAGCATTTTAAAACATCAGCCGGTCAATCAGCCGACCAATAGGAAGGCTTTACCTGTATTTTATGATGATCCCCGTCTCTAAAGCTTGTCAATTGATACACAAAGCCCTGATTTGTTTTTTGACACTTCATAAAAATGGATTTTATTTCTTCGCGTTTCAGTTTTTTTTCGGTCACGTAACTGTTTTTCGTGCTGAATCTTGTTTGACATTTTTTGGGATTCTGAATGTTAGTCTGGTGGTAGCTAGCGCGACTGTTGAGCATTAGGTCTTGGATCGATGCCCGGGTCGGGCAAAGTGTTTCTGGAATTTTTATCATGATTTTCTCAGTAGCAGAAACGGAGCCTGAACGTGTGAAACTCGCCCCCTAATATGTGGGACTTACACATATAAACTGGCGAAATGTGGGTTTACTATTAAGTACACCTCTGCCTAACACTTTGGGGATTACAGGCGTGATGTATTGCTGTATGTATGTATGTATTGTATGTATGGATTTTGAGCTTATTCAATTGCAATACAATGTTAAGGAAACCTTTCACCACGGCTGCTTCATCACTCAAGAAGTACCTTCTTCAATATTCTTCAACTTGACCCTTTTCCAGCCCATTGTATTCAATTTAGATAATTCTTCCTCTCAACAATACACTGTGTGAACCTTGAACTTTCCCGTAGGTAATGATTTTAAATATTCTCATTGTTACAAATTCCGAGTGGTTTCTTTTGTTCGCGAAATACAATTAAATTTGCGAGTACATAAGCTTTTATAATAGCAAAGATATCTCGAAACTCGATTTTTTCGGGCTTTGCTAGCAGAGTTTTTATTGAGGTTACTTTAATAATGAATTACCTACATTTTTCGAGGCGACAAGAAGATTTTAAATATGCTGCCTCTAGTAGATACTCAGTTTAAATGGTCAGTAGCAGTAACTAAATTAAAATGCTTTTAAAATACCATACTCCTCGTAATCAAATTGTCTCATCCACCACACACGATAGTTAATTACATCATTCCATCTCACCAGCTATTAGTAAGCATTATCACTCAGGACACGAGCCTGCCAATCCAATTTCAGCCAGCCCGGTCTTGAAGCATTGATCTAAGTGTGTCCGGCGTGCATTAACAGGCTCCATGACACGGAAAAGCGAATCAAACGGAGTGCCTTAAGGCAAATGAGGATACAGTTGTAGACAACAGACTATCAAAAAAATGTTAAAATGAGTAATTTCAATACGAGTAACGTGATCATAATCTGCCTAGCCTTTTCCCAACATGTTGGGGTCGGCTTCCAGACTAACCAGATGCAGCTAAATACCATTATTTTACATGGAGCAACTGCTTATCTGACCTTACCAACCCAGTTAATACTAGGTAATGCGATACTCTTTGGTAAGACTGGTTGTCAGACTTTCAGTAACGGGATAAGTCCACCAATTCAAACTGGGTCCGCGTGGGGTCTGAGGCTCACTTCCTCTCAAATTTTCCCTTGACTGCAAGCCCTTAAGCAACCATTAAAATAATCCACCTGTGGGACGGAACTGCTATGTGATACGCTACTGGTACGATGGGCGTTTCTAGTGCCACAACCATCCCTGTTTGCAACAACGACCGGTTCTGTGCTTTCGTTTTTTTTTAACACTAATAAATAATTAATATCTTAGCCTACACATTATTACAGTTTTAAAATTTCATTCTCGACGCTAAGGCAGCGCTTGTTTTAAAGGTATCACCTAGTGTTAATGCACCTAAGATATGAAATGCAATTATCGTGGCGTCGCAGAATTTTTTACCCTCTTACAAAGTTTTTCTCATCTTAAAGTAAATGACTGCAGTAAAAGTAGAGACAATTTTGTTATATAAACCGATCATATAAGTTAAACTGTAAATTAGGAGCAATTCTTACGAGTCGTTATATTTCAGCATCTTATTTTACGCACAAATTATTCTTACAGGAATAATAAACTAATTTAAGTCCTGTTTATTTATTTCTTAAAATAAAGGTAGAGGCCTATCTTGTTGATAAATAATGTTTTTTATAAATACTCCAAATTGAATTTTTGAGCTTACTCTTATTCGGAAAAACATTAAAACACACTTCTTACGAATAAAGTAAATTAAAAACCATTTCCGTGTTTAACTCCCTACCCTTATAACTCCCAAGCTATACTCGTATAATGTAGGTACTGAAATGAAGCTTTAACTGAGTTTTCTTTTATATTTATACATTTTTTTGGGGTGGGTGGTAAATCATCAATTAATGACTCATGCCGCTCTGAGCAGAGCGGTAGGGAGTGTCAGACTTCTACTGACTAAAAACTACCCATGGTCCTTCTTAGCCCTTGTGCCGAGACCGCGGTATCTCTTTCGAACAATCCGCAGCCCCGAAGGGCTTATATTTATACTTTGAGTTGATAACTAGGTTACACTTTGTAGTTAAAACTGCACGGGGATGTTAATGTAATATGTATACTTACATAGAAGTTTTCAACTTTAACTTTCCTCCAGTCCCGGACGTAAAAAAAGTATTCGATGGATCAACTAATTAAAATAGCTATAGCTAATAAATATAAAATTGAGAGGGAATTGATATTATTAAATTGAGGGTTTACAATTGGTTTTCAATTGAGGCTTTCAGTTAGGTACTTTTGAAAACACCAATTAGCCCATTGCTGCTTGTCAATTTACATTGTTAAAAACTTAACCTGACTTCATGGCCACGTTTTTACGAAATACATTGAAATGTAATAGATGTAAGTTATTTATTAAAGATTTTATATGTTGAATACATAAAAATTTCAGATGAGACTACCTCTTTTTCCATATTTTATATGAAAGTGATTTTATAATATTTGGACACTTTTTCTCTTCGAACGGAACGAAAGCAGAGAATACATAGAAAACATTCAACACATGACGCTCAGTTGTTTTCAAACCCGGGATTAAAATGTATGAGTTCGAAGAATTTTTAATTTCACCCTCAAGTCCCGAACACCACCGGACATATCCGGACACGGTCGCTGTCCGATGTCCGCGTCGTCTTCTTATATATTACGAACGGGATTGCGTCTCATTTGTTTGTTTTGGATTTATGTAAAGCTGGCTGTGAGATATAGGTCTAGGTTATTGAGAAATACAACTGCTTTTACGGACAAGTAGGATAGACTAGGTATTTTTGTAGCCGAACACATAAATATGATTGTGCCATTAATTCCCGACATGTAAGGCAGAGCTGTATCGTACTCGTCGCGCCTACGTACGTACACCTACATTTTCTAGTCTCAATTCATACTAAATTCCATTTGTGTGAATTAATGACCCCCCAAGGAAAACTTTTGTGTTTATAATTGTGTGATTGTTATAAGCGAAGCTCTACTAACATTGTAATAAAGGGACATAAAAAATGAAAATTCATACTTAAAATTGGCTGATGATTAATCTAAAAAACTGAAACCTAGTATGAATACGAGTCTCATAGTTTTTTTGTATTGCAGGCCCAAAGCACTCTACTAATTTATAGGTACTCTAGTATGTATAAAATTCAAACGAAGTTCATTGCCCTCTGTCTCAAATCACAAACAAAAACACAACAAGAATAGGGAAAAATCCACTTTGTAGACACCAGAAATAAACCACTCTCTCGCAATTTAGCGTGGCAAGAGGATGTCAGGGGGTGACAGCCGTCATGCCCTAATCCACTGTCCATCACCTCGGTTCACGCTAGGCACAGGGTACAAGCTATGCCCAGCTGTATATAGATTATGGACGCATTAAGCATTCATGATGGACGCGAATAAAAGGAAGGTATACGAAAATTTGACGGTTGAAAGGGTCAATTAGAATTGACCGGGTTAGCTTTCATGAGTGGTGTACGAGTAACAGTTAATAGGTGATTTTTGTGGTAATATTATCCCCAAAGGGGTAGGCAGAGGTGTACGACCTAATAGTACACACACCTTTTGCCTTTATCTGGGAATATTTATCAAATTATCAAATTTAAATTTAAACCAAGTCATACATACAGATAGCATACCAGAAATGTTTGGTAAATATTAGGTCTTTACCTATGAAATTGCCGATTTGTATGAGAATTTTAAAATATAAAAATTTTGGTATATTTTTTATTTCAGCGAATCAAAGTACTGGCCCAAATGATCTATACAATTTTGCCATTTTGATGGCAGTTTGTTTATCCCTTTACTGTAGAAGTCTGCCGGACGGGAGGCGATGAAGTCAGCGAAAGCGTTTTGTACTGCCTCTCGGGTGTCGAATTTTTTACCACTTAAAAAAATGTCTAAATTTTGAAAAAAGTAGAAATCTGTTGGGGCAAGGTCCGGTGAGTACGGTGGGTGACGGAGAGCTTCCAGCTGTAACACTTGCAGCTTTGCGATGGTCTTTCGTGAAGTGTGAGCTCGCGCGTTGTCGTGGAGAAGCAATGGGGAAGAACGATTGACTAGTCTTGGTTGTTGAATTGCGAGCTTCTCCATCATTGTTTGCAATTCTTTGCAATAGACATCTGCCGTCACTGTTGTGCCATTCGGTAAGAAGCTGTGATGTACAAATCCGGCACTGGTCCACCAGACAGTCACCATCATCTTCCTATGAGTAATCTTTTTTGTAGCGCACTGATTAGGTGATGTACCCGGGTCCACCCACTGAGACGAACGCTTACGGTTGTCGTACAGGATCCACTTTTCATCGCAGGTAACAATTTGATAAGAATTTCATCGTTTCTATGCCGATTCAGTAGTGCTATCCATGCTTCGACGTGTAAATCTCGCTGTTGGTCGCTTAGTTCGCGTGGCACGGACTTATCTAGCTTTTTTATCTTTCCAATTTGACGCAAGTGCCTCAATGTTGTTTTGACACTAACTCCAAGGCCTGCAGTAAGCTCAGCCTTAGATTGAGTTGGATCCGCTTCCACTATCGCCTTCAATTCGTCGTTGTCGACAATGTTAACCGGCCAACCGCGAGGCTCGTTCTTCGACTCAAAATTTCCAGATTGAAAACGATTGAACCATTAATGGACCGTGTTTATGCAAGCAGTGTTAAGTCCGTACACGTCGTTAATGTTTCGTGTTGTTTGCGCAGCGGTATTTCCACGTATGAACTGATATTCGAAAATTGTACGAATTTGTAGTTTATCCATGGCGCCAAAAACTACCAAAAAGTCACAAAAAACTATCAAAAAACAAATGACTAAATTTGAAATTAAATTAACACGTCTTTCGAATAAAATTTACTTGAATTTCGAATTACGCGCCAATCCACAGATAATTAAATCTGAAAATGCCGGTTGTAGAATCTGCAATTGCATAGGTAAAGACCATAATAAATAATATAATCATAATAGATCAAATTATTGTAAAAATTAATGTTACGTTACCATTAATGTTACCTTACAATAATTTGATCTACACGTAACATTAATGTATATTCAACCTGCTTAGGTTGTAGGTTGTAACAATTATTGTAACGTAACATTAATGTATATTCAACCTACTTAGGTTGAATATACATTAATGTTACGTTACAATAATTTGACCTGTTATAAACATTCGCATGAGTAAGTACTCATGCGAATGTTTTGATTAAATTTGATACAACGGAAAACTTTACAGTAACACTTTGGCTAACCAAGATCCTCCAAGATCCTCTAGATCGCCATGATTTTACCAAATTTTTATGGTGCCTTGGATCGGGATCAGCTGACGAGACTTAAGAATTATGAATGAAGTTTCATGCAGAAGGAAAGCTCGAATAAGATGCAGAACCTATACGGTTGCATAAAGTTTAACATTTCAACAGACACGTGTTACTAGGCACTTGTAAAGAAAATGGGTGTTTGTTTCAATCCTGATGCACTAAAATTAGTTTTGAGCCTGACAATCTCATAACCCACCCACTTGCTGTTTGCCAAATTAGTGGAAAGTATGAGCTTTAATTATATTGTAGTAAAGTTCTTATTAGAACAAGATAATTATGGTGACATCGATAACATCATAAGAACTCAAAAGTTCTCATGGCCATGCCATTAA
This sequence comes from Diarsia dahlii, assembly GCA_949775195.1. NCBI lineage: Eukaryota > Metazoa > Arthropoda > Insecta > Lepidoptera > Noctuidae > Diarsia > Diarsia dahlii. The sequence continues at coordinate 22,356,876 of OX459199.1, forward strand.
GTTCGAAAAGACTGCACTTGACTCTTCTGAAATAACGAGTTTCAGGCGCTTTATCGGTAATAACTTAGCTGGTATAAAAGCACGGTAAGCTTAACAGTCAATAATTTTCTCACTTCTGGGATACAGTCCTCCTGTCTAAGAGAGGGAAATTAATCCACCACGCGGACCCGTGCGGGTTGGTAGATGTCACTTTTCTTTGAATTTTGGAACATCACAAAACATCGATGTTTTCTTTTATGGTTTTGAGAGCAGTGGCGATGAAATACCACTGTGGCGTCTAACAGGGAAGAATGGAAAAACAAAACATGTTTTGCCGACCTCAAATAGAATGGGATAATTAAGGGTCGGAAGATGATGATGAGACCAGTACGATGAAATAAATTGAAGAAAGTAATGCGCCTGCCTGGGTTCAAACCCATACACGTGCTTAAGCACGGTTTGTCACGAAAAAAGTAAGAAGCGTGTGCTAGGAAAAGCTGGTACCTACTTACCTGGATATTATTATTATGCTTATGAAACTCATTGCTTATCATCATCTAAGATAACCGCTTACTATCTAGATTCTTTAACAGACCTGCTCCATGTATCGTGTACCAAGCCTTTGCCAGGACGTTTTAATAAAAAAACCATTTTGTAGTGATAGTGATCCCACCTCACGCCGAAAAATAAACAGATGAAAGAAATTGCTTACAGCATTCTACGAGTGACCGCAACTCACCGCGATACCCACGCGAAGGAACAAAGTGAAAAACGCGTGTTGCTGGACAAGTCGCATTGTTTGAGTTGTTGTGAACAGGCTTTCTATATGCGTGTTATTTAGACAAAGTAGCCACACAGGATGGTCTTTTGCAAACGTTGGCTACACACGTTTTTATAAACGAATTTTTTGTCGGCTTTGGTCGGGCTGCTCTAATTTTTTTGTAACCGCAAAAAAATATTGTTTAATAGGTACGGTAATGTCTGTTCTTTTGACCTTTGAAAATATGCGTATCTTAAAATGGTGCAGTTATTTCATGTACTGTTTGTTTAGGGCCAGGCTTCACACGCACTTACCTCTACGTGTTTGTTAGAATACAGAAGTTATCGAACTTTAATCAACCAATTATGAGCTTGACTATCTGCGTCTGGCATGTTTGGTCTATTTAAACTTTATTTTCCTGGTAGTCAACAATGATTAATTTCCAAGAACCTGGGACACATGTCAACAGTTTTTCCCGCATACGTACCCATGTTTTTAACAGGTGTTACCGGGAAAAGGTGTAATAATCCTAATGTTGGGAAAACCTGCATACTTTTCCTCGTGTTATATGGAGATAAGTTGGGTAAAACCTTCATATTTCTCCCTTATTTTTTGGGTAACTAGACCGTTATTTAAATCTACAGTATTTTTTGTCTTTTAAATGTTATTATGGATAGCATTTCATAGATGTTATTAAAAATAACACTTAAATAATACCAGGAAAATAAAATGTATTAGTGTACTACTTTGTGGAAATGTATTTAGTTTTTATTTTCCGAAAACTAGATCCAGTCTTAAAATATTTTATAAATTCACATGTTTTATGATTGGTTGTTGAAATTAGTAAACGTTACATAACAATAACACCATTATATTCATACATTCAAAAGTTAAAACCTACTATGATAATACATTTAGTTACAAATGTTTAACTAAATACTCCGCGCCCTTCAAACTTTCCTCTCTCATCCCCTCCGAGCTTATCAACTCATTCGGCCTGTATTTGTTCAGCCCCTCATCAAAATATGTAAATCCACCTCCATACCGGACATCCCCTTTAAGTAAACAAAAATGTACTCAGACTGGCGTGAAAAAGATATTTAATTGACTTCCTGATTAATAAAGGCGGGGTCTTGAAGGTTCGGTGTAGGGAATTCAAAAAGTTTCAGCCCGATCGAGTGAGAAGGCGCCTTAATTGTGTTTATCACTCTCTTCTCACGCCCCCAGCCCCAGGCCAACTTTTTCTATCAAAAGTTCAGTCGGTCGGCCGTTGAAAGTATTTAATTTCCCGCTAAATGTGACAACGCGGACTATTTTGAATTCATTTTTAATTCACTCGTTGTGTATAATAGACGAATTTTCCGCGTTCATCTTTTGTTTAATGGGGTGGTTCAGTTGTTAAGGGATAAAGGGACTATTTTTATGTTGTTTTGAAAACCATGCCACAATTTTTAGGGGAAATTCGATGTTTTTTAGACAAGAATCTTTCTAAGTGCACAAAATAAGTACACCACGGTATCTTGGATTTATTGTAATAACAGTTATCTAAACTCAACATACTAATTTCATACTTTCTGAGTCGTATAAGATATATTATGGTTTTTTTATGTTTTTCGAACTGCAAAATTACTTGCCAGGCAGTATTTTTTATATTCCCCGATAAGCCATCAAGAATTTCCAACCGGTGGTATATTGTGGCCACTTGGATAGTTATATTATGTTCAAGGATATCACCATTATAATGAATAATATTTGTTTGCAGTGATGGTAGTAACTCATACGCTGCCACTTCTGATTGATTTTGACTAAATAATTCAGTCCTCATTTTTCACACATATTTCCATACTCTTTTCGTTTACTGTTCCAGTTATTTTTTCCAAAAAAAACTAGCGGCATGTTTTTGCAGCGAGCGGTACGCAACAGTTCGCAAACTAAGTAAGAACAAACGTCGGGCTAGCGCTAAACGTTAGTAAAAGCACAGAAAGTTAGACTCGTATTTTTAGCCTTATTTCCGTTTGATTGTAATGTATTGAATTGTTTAGTTGGCTCACGTTAGCCTGAAGTTAGTTAACTGGAATTAGCTAACAAAGAGAATTGGACCTAATTTTCACATAATACATATAACCAACAACTCCTTTTGATCATATCTGTTTCTAGGATATGACTAAAGGAGGTCTTGAAATCATTATCGAATTCGCTATTGTTCATTCTTGGAAATAAAATGAATAAAATACTCATTTGAGTAATAGAACCAGTACAGTATGCATTGTTCTTTGGATCAGAACGCGCCAATACAGCTGAGAGAGATAAAATAATAAAAATAAACCGGCTCTAACAATTGGAACAAAAGCTGATAATTAACGAGTATAATTAGTTTCATCAGGCGATGTCGTTAAGGACCTTAGGCGTAGCTTTGTGTTTCTGCTTACACTGCTAAAGGTTTCAGGATAAAATTGTCATCAAGTTTTCATTAATCTTGTAATCTTGATGATTACAATTCTTACTTTGCAGTTTTATATTTAGGTGTAAATCCTTCCACTTTCGGATTGATTTTTAATGAGCCACGGTGACTTCATAATCCACTAATATTATAAATGCGAAAGTAACTCTGTTTGTCACGCTTTCACGCCAAAAGTACTGAATCGATTAAATTAAATTTGGTACACAGGTAGTGTAGATCCTGAGAGAGGACGAGGCTAATTTTTAATGCGAAAAAAGGGTTGTAAGGGGTTGAGAAGATTACTTTTGGTCGCGATAACCGACATCCACGAGGGCGAAACCACGGCCTCAGCTAGAACTGCTATATTATCAGGCAATGACTTATTACTGACGAAAAGGCAAGTGATATAATAAGCTTTGTGAAGCTTTCGAACTATCATCATTCTCTTGCTCTTATTCCAATTCATTTGTGGTCAGCGCAGCATGTCTCCTTCTTCCATACTTCTCTGTTTCTCGTCATCTCATGAGACACCTCCTTTCTTCTATCTATCTATCTATCTATATCTATATAAATAAAAAGAGAAGTCCTGACTGACTGACTGACTCATCAACGCCCAGCCCAAACCCTTGGACCTAGAAAGCTGAAATTTTGCACAGAGGTTCCCTTTATAACGTAGACAAGGAATAAGAATTTTTCAAAATACAACCCTTATGGGAGTTAAATAGGAATGAAAGTTTGTATGGAAAATCGTCATTTTCACGAGGGCGATGCCGCTGGCAAAATAGTACCATTTAATTCTTGAAGCTTTCAAATTATTCGATCAACAAAATATTGCAAAACATAAGTTTACAACCGAAATATAAATTAGCAAATATTCTTATTTCACTATTCACATTCTCAACAAGCAATAGTCTCAGCCACTAGAGATCTCAGCAAAAACTTAGGTATCGAGTAGTTGGTAACAATTTGCAGCAGCAGGAGTATCGCCGAGCGGTTGGCGATCACTCGATGCCGAACCTCTCGATATCTCGCCACGAGTACTGCGGAATTGTGATGCGCGCAGGGCTTGCGTGGAGATAAAAATAAATAATATTTAAAGTCATATCATACTTTAAGGCGCAGATAAGAGGGACACCGTAAAAACGACCTGATTATCGTTGCAGAGTTAGCCGTATTGCTACTTATTACAATTCCAAAAAAAATCAGTGTATAGTCAAATGTATAGGTAAAAGACTTATGCAAAAATATTTTCTAAAATTAATCAAGAACCTCGAAATAAAAAATCACAAAATCACAAAAAAATCACACGAAAAAACTTTTTCGTCTCGAAATGCTCAATATTTTGAGCGATAACTGTTATTTTTTTTTTACTATCAGAAAGGAAATTTAACCAACTAAAGACATATGTAAAAATATTTTAACATTACAGCGTATTTTTTTTTTAAATAAATTAAATCTGCGAACTATCGTTCATATTGGCAGTCACGAGAATCAAACGCATCCCCATTTTTAACCTTACTTGTTTAGGCGATGAGTTAAACGCGCGCTCAAGGGCGCGGGCAGTTAATGTCGCCTTAAGCATTATGTGACTGCTTTGTTGGTGCTGAGTATGAGGTCTTGGGTGGAGGTAGAGCAAAGTGTTATAGGCTAGCTTTTTCTATCAGGAATTACTGAGTAGCAGCCACAGAGTCTGAATTTGTGCCCAGTTGATAGCAATAGGCTCGTCCCCTTACATGGTAATTTCACATAACTCGGAGTATGTCAGGATCGTAGCAGATGACGTTCCGTGGTTCCGGCTGACCCCCATTGGAAATGGGCGTGAGTTTATGTGTGCATGTAAACTTAGCTCGCGAAATATGGGTGCACTATTAGGTACACCTCTTCCTAACCCTTTGGGGATTACTGGCGTTATGTTATATAAATTTTTATGTTGAGGTCGTGATTCTCCAATACCAGACAGATAAAACTTGCAATTTGGATAAAAACATTCATTTACATCTCCATTTAAATGAATGCTTTTATCCAAATTGCAAGTTTTAAAGATGAAATTTGTGGTAAACAAACGGAATATCTAGTGACCTCTGAAATTCTCTATAGCCATAGTTTGACGGGTTCACAGTCACACATTGAAGCTCATCTTTCTTTGTAAACCTAAAATACATAATTGGACTAACTCCAACCATGGCCACAATTGCGCAATTTCCGTCGTTTACGCAAAATGTTGTACACAACAACAATTTAAAAAATATTTTCGCCAAAACGCTGGTAGCTAATTAAAGTGCGCTTAACCTGAGTTACATGTAATGTGGTGCATAGCAGCCCTGCGCTAACTGGGTCAATGGCTACATTTTGTATGTACATTGTAATGGACGTATATATCAGCTGTACTTAGCACGGTTTCTTCACAAATTCACTTTGGTGACCTGCGCGGTGTTTTTTATTGTTTGTTGTTTACGGTTTTTAGGTGTTCGAATTGTATAGAAGTATTTAAGATCTCAACTTCCAGAGATCACAAGTGTTTCTGAATAAAACCCAATTCTATCTGAACTGTATAACAGGTCGGATAAAATATAATTGGGCGTTTTTTATCGGGGATTTCTGATGGAATCTGTTTCTGTGCCCGGTTGATGGCAATAAGTTCGCTCCTTGTTACATGTAGGTACTTAAACTGCGTATGAAAGGGGTATGGTGTGTTGAAAATCAACTCGACAAAAAATTAAGATGACATAGTATTGTACAAATCGATCAGCCAAAGTTAATAAATGAAAATATTTATCATCATTTTAGCAAATGGGAAGAACAGACTATAATTATAATGTTTTTGTCATGAAATTGGCAGCTCTGGAGAAAAATATTGATAACCGAAACATCGGAAACTCATGACAAATACTAAACATACTAAATATCCCGTTTTCAGTTATAATATTGATATTAGTATCAGGGATGTTGCGAATATTCGAATCCGCATCCGCAAATGCGTAGCTTCTGCATAGATTTGAACATCCGCATCCGCATCCGCAATAATCAATGCGGATATTCATGCGGATGCGAATGTCATACAAGTTGCGGCAAGAAAGAAATTGGGCGAGGCCGGCCGGCGAATGGCGCGTGCCGTTTCCCTTGTGACAAATGACAATGACCAATGGGAGCGAAGAAATTGGTGACAAGATCCGACGCGTTTGTTGAGGTGCATCTTTTGTTTCTTGTAAATAAATCATTACGTGTTTGTTTGCACTGTTGATTACTTATCGTATAGATTGATATTGCGAGTGTTTTCGTGAGTTGTGATTGTGATCATTGTGTGTAAATAATTGTTTATGGGAAAACTTTATATTAGTTACACTAATCTAAGACTACTTTAGTCCTAGCTCAGCTTATTTCAATCATCAGGTCAATTCCGTTATGTTACACCGGTAATACGTTTTATTGTAGGTAAAGTTCTTAAAACAAAATTCTTTATTTTTCAGCGTCTAGTTAATTAACAATGTCACCGCCGATACAAAGTACCTAATCTAAAGAATGTTTTAATAATTCTTCATTCATATACCTAGGTACTTCATTTTTACTTTACTTCATTTTTTTTTTCTTCATTCATATAATATCTTAAACATTCGCATTCGCATCCGCATCCGCATCCGCGGATCTCAAAAAATCGGCATCCGCAACATCAAATTAGGGATGTTTGCATTGTGTGCATTGGACAACACCACCAAATTATTATCAACCACGTTTCGCTTCCTCCTTACCATACGAATCAAAATCTAGTCAAATAACACATAATAATATTCATACGCCATCGTTACCCCACTTGGACCTCGCATACATATCACCAGGTTTTGGAGACGTTACCGCCAGTGCCAGTGTTCAAGGCATTGAAGAACAGTTCACTAACTCCATTGGACTTGCATCTGCTAGCTATTTCTATGTAAATTGCGCCACTCCATACGCAGATTGATCACGGCGTATGTTTGCTGTTATAATATTTGGAGGTTTACTTTGGTGATGTTATGGTTGAGGCTAAATAACAGTAAATAGATTGTTAAAAAAGAACTATAAATATCAAATTGGTTTGTAAAATTAATAAAGTCTAAAATCGACTTCTGCTGAGAACGAAGTCTCTTATTCGATGCGGAAGTCAAGTATGAACAACTTGATAATATCGAGTTATTCTATGAGGAGTTTTTCTGTAGCCATCCGGAGTCCAGTTATGCCCAATTTATGACATCAGGCTTGCCCACTATCACAAGGGATTTATAACTGGCGAAATGTGGGTACAATGTTATATTTAACTCTACCTGAACAGCCTGGATTTTATGTTTACCTAAAAGTAATAAAGTCAAAATTCGCAAAAGCACTTTCAAAAAAATATTAAGTTCTAAGACAAAAACAAAACTAAATAAATAGAATCAAAAAACAAAGATGTCGGACCCACTCACTTTCAGCGCCCATGCCCCATTTACTGAGGCGACGTTCGTGGCCACTGACAAAGGAGTTTTGTTCCACAAAGGTGCGCTGAAACTAGTGGCATCCATCGAGCCTATCAAAGGGAAAATATAATATAGGGTGTGGCATCACCATTTAGCTATTTAAATTATTAGTTTCGATTCGGGTAGGTAGTAGTACCCCTGACTGTATACGTAATCATTATCGTTGCTTCAAAAAAGTAAATGGAACAGGCTCGTTCATCTTGGTAGAACCCTATGTCCTGCTGAGGACTTTACTGGGGTCAGATGGTGAATTACAACCAACTTTTCTTGATGGGGAAGATGCGCAAGTCCCAGCAGTGGGAATGTTAATGCCAGATAACGTGGTTACTAGTAATTTCTCAGTCATCATTTCCGAAATTCAAGGAAAATTATGTTCTCTTCCCCGTGCTCCATCAATCTTATTATTATCTTCTATTCGAGCTTTCACGTGTAATGTATCATTTCAGATTCACTCTTGTTTCTTTACAAAATCGAATCTTGATAGTTGACCGCCTTTACAAGCAAAGGATGTACGTCATATTGACCTAAATTACTCAAAGACACGATCACTTTCTGGGTCCATATTGGCTCACCTAAAGTTCTTTATCCGAAATTGTTCTTCCTAACGATTTGTAATCCGAATGATCACTCTTCCTAAAAATTTTCATCCTAAAGTTTTCATTCATACTATTTGTAGTGCTACCGACGATGTTCATAACACTCATGTTTCCGAAAATTGGAATTCATAATATCGTTAGTGTAAATGTATTTAAACTCCTACTGTTTTTTATCCTAACGCTTTTATTCCTAAACATAATTACCATAATATTTTCACTCATACAACTGTTTAGAATGATTAAAGGTCGTTTCACTGATTTTTGTCTTGAAATAAAATAAATGAATGAAATTCAGGTCAGAGTGTCGTCTTGGGGGCACTATGAAAAAAATACTTTCGAAAAATTTCGCGATCAATTTCGAGGTAGCGCTCGCCGGCCGCTGCCGCGGCACCGCTCGCTTCGCTCGCTCGGCTCGCGCGTAGTTGGTCACAGTTCTAACCTAACCTAACCTATGGATATCTTTGCATAGTATATAAGGTCCCATTAAAATAGGTGGTCAAATTTTAACACAGCGTTTAGTAAGCCTAACTAAAGACATCTAAACAAAAAAAAAAACATTATATAAAGTGAATTTATTTTGACTTAAAATAATAAATTGCCGGCACTCTAGAACAAACTCATCCTATAAAAGTAGGTATTTTAATGTCTTTTTCTTATATTTTTTTTTACTGTTGTCCTTATTTTAGCGGTCTGAATGATTTCTAAAATTTTGTCCACCTATTTTAATGGGACCTTTTATAATACTGATTATTATGAATAAAAAGTAATATAAACAAAAAAAATATATGACTTTGAATAATAGTGTAAAAGATGGTTATGTTTAGAAAATATAGGAAAACAAATAATAGTGTAATAGATGTTTATTGCTACTGACATTATGAAGTTGAATGCTTCGGAATTAAAACATTAGAGACAGAGAAATTAGGAATTGCGATTGTTAGGATGAAAAATGTTAGGAAGAACATTTTCGGATTTCCAATTATCGGAGTTGAAATTTTAGGTGAACTTTGGCGCACCCTCACTTTCTCGCTACCAGGTATAGTGGACGACATGTCAGCGACAAAAGCGTTTTGTTCCGCTTAGGTTGGGGCCATGAGTGTCATTGACAGGCCAGCCTGGCCGGGTATGGCACCCAGTGGCTCTGCCATGTTAATTATTTACTACTAGCTGATGCACGCGGCTTCGCCCGCTTGGATGTCCTCGAGAACCACTCTATCCATTGGTGACTACAACATGAATAGTTTTGAGTTTATCGCGGACAGACTGACAGACGCGGGGAGGACTTTGTTTTATAAAATATGTAGTGATAGTGATTGTCGATTAATATCAGAAGGGGGATGAGAAAAGTAGGCTCATAAGTAGGAAAGACTCTATATGAAGTGAAGCTCTTGTAAATAGATAACGAAGCTCAGATTTCATAATTAGACATGTTGGAAACTTGGAAAACATTCTTGACGTGGATCTCAACAATATTGTTAGTCAGTTAACAATGTTATCTAGTTCGCTGTACCACACGATGTGTACCTATTAATTATTAAAACTATCGGCAAACTACTTTTTGGATAGTTATGTCGGTAGTTAGGGACGAACTTTGATGAGTACCGTGAAAGGTAAGAAGCTGCCTCGACGTCATATAGGTGTTTGTAATAACACAAAGTGTTAAAAATCAATAACTTGCCTATTTAATTGAATGTATAAATATCGTCAAGGACATAATTTTATGGGAAAATTGCTGTGTTATCATTGATGTATTAAAAGCGGTCTGGAGTAATTTCATACGACTGTCAGAAAATGACTTGACAATTGCATTCGATGATTTGACAATTTATTATGTCGATGCAGCCAACAAACACGTAAATTTACTCGTTATTGATTTTATACTGGATACTTTGTGTGCTCAAGAATAAGTGATGAACAAAATCATCATCATCATCATTTCAGCCAAAAGATGTCCACTGCTGGACAAAGGCCTCCCCTAGGTGTCGCCACATTGACCGGTCCCGTGTGTCTCGCGTCCTCGCAACCTTCACCAGGTCATCGGTCCACCCAGTGGGATGCCTTCCAACGCAACGTCTTCCGGTTCACAGTCACCACTCCAGAACCTTCCGGCCCTGTCGGCCATCCGTTCTGCGAGCAATATGCCCTGCCCACTGCCACTTAACTTAGGCAATTCTTCGGGCTATGTCGGTAACCTTGGTTCTCTTGCGGATGTCTTCATTTCTGAAAAAAAAAACAAACAAACAAATATACCAGGTTTAAACTGTAGTAGAAACGTACTCCACAACAAGACCTAAACGTCTGAGATGAAAATAGTTCCAAATTATAATAATAACCAGAGAAGCATGACGTGTGGAAACTCAAGACGTTGGCAAAGAGCGTGAGAATTGCAGCCAGGTGTAAAACTATACATGTTTGTGCGCCCTTCAAACTGACACTTAAGCCATTAACCGTTAGGAGTACGGCTCATTATTTCCAACCACGGGCAGTCAACACTAAAGGCTAGAAGGTAAAGTTTACCCAGACACTTGATTCGTTACGGGTTGATGGCTAAAAAAAAAAAAAAAATTGGGACAAGCCCGCCACACTATTCCCAAACCACTGTAACTCCTGTTAGCCAGAATCAACAGTGGCGACCACAAGAAAAGCGCCGAGACAATGAAGCTCGACGAAGTCCCAGAGAAGCGATTTAACTGTCTTGGATCCCGCAACGAAATTAATCAGAAAAGAATAGCGGAGGAGTAGGAAAAAAAAAACATAATTTCCACTTCCCTCCATATCAGCAGGAGACAGAACAGAACAAGGCCAATAGGCATACAGGGACGTATACAACTGGGATAAGCCCAGTTGCCTAGCACCACGGATATTATTGTCATTAATATTACTGGGTCCTAATTTGTGAGCTGTTATGTATAGGTATGACAAAAATGCTTGAACGCACGGAAATTTGTTCTAGTTTCTACAAGGTCCGTATAGTAAATAACTCCGGATGTAACCTGTACTACACAACACTATTCAACATAATATTCCGGATCCGGGGCTGCGGATTGTTCGAAAGAGATACCACGGCCTGGGACACAAAGGGCTCTAAGAAGGAACATGGGTGGTTTTTAGTCAGTAAGAGTCCGACACTCCCTTCCGCTCCGCCTAGAGCGGGAGGAGTCATTTGATGAAATCCCACCCTCCAAACAAAAATGGCACTGTATTCTGGGTGGGAATTAAAAATCCGAAACCTTACATAGGTAATCCTTTGCATAGCCCTACGGGGAGAGCTGGCGTTATTCCTTATGTTGTGTGTTTAAGTTGATCACAATATTCTACTTTAAAACTGTTACTGCCGAGTCTGTTTTCAGCTGATTATTTGCTCCTTTCAGAGAAAGTATTTTCAGGGTAAGTATACTTAAGTTATTTTATAGAAATAGAACTCCTTATAGTAGTACTTAGAGAGCTGGCTTTTGTAACGTTATTGATACTTAGCGCTATCAGTAATGTATCATTCTCTTTTTGCCACTGATGCACTTTTGTTTATTTTTAAGTGTTGGCGATATTTTTGTTTACACAATAACTTTACGAATTTCAAGTTTATCTTCTGGGTATGTCTATCTTGTGTCTTCAACAGTAAGGCGACGATTTGCCACATAAGGGCCTCTTCTCACTGCAGCGTAACGTAAGGGTGGCTTGTTAGAGTTGCAGCCTGCACGTGTGATTTGTACACGGCAAGTGGGACGCTTTGACTTGTACTCGTACAGTGTGAACGTGTGCTTAAGTATTTTTCTTAAGGACTTTGTAAGTGTTGGACGAGCGACTTATTAAAAATTGGTAGGTAATCTTTGATTCTAAGATTGGAGTAATTATTGTTTGGTTTGCTAGAACCCTGAAAAATTAAAAAAAAAACCACTAGACCTTTACATTCTGTAACTGACCAACACCGTCATGTGCCATGCACGGAGCGTCAACATTATCGGCGATACTACTCGTATTTTGCCGATCCGTGCCGAGCCCGTGGTATGATAATTAATTATAGTGTAATAGGAAGACTCATTTAGTCAAGAGATGCTTTTATATAATTTCTTTGTCTCTACCAAAGAAACAGAAAGAAGACAGACTTTTAGAATACATTTTACGACATCGACTTTAAACAATGTAAGCAGGTACTTTGACTCACTGCGCGACTGGCCGCTACAAAACGTATTCATGTTCGACGTCAATAAAATTATCTAGGAGGATCTTATAGCCCATTTCATGAAATTGACCATCAAATAAACATAAATACATAAAGTACGCTCATGATCTCTCGTGGATTAAATAAAATTGCAATTTCGACCTACAACTAGAAAAAGAAGTCTATGACACGAACCCTTAACATTAATGGTAATTGCCTATTAGTTTTCTTCAAGTAGATATAAAACTATATATATATAAACGAACAGTAGGTACATCTACTCTTATAGCAAGCAAGTATTTAATCGGGCCATCCATTCTCCGTTTTTCTTTTATTGCCAAATCAATTTGAGCCAGAATTGCTTTAAAACAAATAGCGAGTAACATAATAGATCTGAAAACCGACACTGCAGCACAAGAGCTAAAACAGAAAAAAGTGTATAAAAGAAAGAAATCTGCGAAAGACTATCCTTAATAAATTCAGCAGTTTTTTTCTCGTTTTTCCCAATAGATCGCCCAAATACACTAACAGCGTCGGATGCGCTGAAAGAAAACGAGTTTCACCGAGCAAGGGAAGAACAACAAAGGCATGCAGAAATTTTCCATTCCATTCGTGTTCGATTAGCCTCGCCCGGCGCCTTTGTCCGGTATCAACCAGTTCCGACCGGTTCTTTTTCCAATTCGTATAATTTGTGCTCGACTGTGATGCTGCTTTAGTGGTGCAGTGTGGATGCACCCTTTTATTTTTTATTTTTTCGGAGACAGTTTTTTATTTTCTGTGTAGACTGGCGGGAGTAGTGTTTGGAATAAGTCATTAGGATTGTCGGTCTTTTTTAAGAGTGGTCCTGGGTTCAAAAGATTTTTTACAGTCTTTGAAATCCATTGTTTTAAATCCAGAGTTAAGCATGAGCTGTACATATTTTTTCAACTATGAGTCAATGACTTTGGACAAACCTGAATAAAAATTGTTCTATATTTTCTGCTATCACTCTTCCAATAATAACTAATACAAAATCTATACCATCTTTGTTTACCGAACATTTAGAAACCCTTTCAAAGTTTGTCGTAAGTAAGTAAGCGACAAGTGAGGGCAACGGCTCAACTTACGTCGGTAACTTATGTAATTGTAAGTGTTTAGAATAATAAGGATTTTGTTAAACGCCTACGTAAAATGTAATAGCAATGTGACTACTCATCTTCGCCTCATTGCCAAGAGCGTTTAGATAGTAATAATTAATTTTAATGTACCTACTGTTTAGTTACTTTTTGATTTTTTGTCTTCTTCAATTTGATTTTGCACGGAATACAGCTCTTAAATCGTCGGAAGCCTTTTATTTAAATAATTCTGGATATAAACCCCCAACATGGTCCTAACGAGCGGATATATTCAATATTAATCAGTGGAAATATCAAAATCAAGGATTTATACTGGAAATTACAATATTCAAGAACATTGGATTGGCTCAGTACACGGAGTCCAAAGGTCAACGTGAATTTCGACTTGGAAAACTTGCTATATTTGGAGAAATTGGATAGCTGGATGTGGATAAATACAGTGTTCAGTGGACAATATTATCAATAATACCCAATACTCTGAATTAGGTTTGTTTTAAGGTAAAATAAGTGTAAGTTTCCGAAAATTGTTAAGGTCAGTACTACCTAATTTAATTTACTTAGATTGTTATAACCAGATAATTAATTTATTTGCAGTTAACCGATTACATTGTTTAAACTAAGAAGAATCTAGGTGTATTGTTTATAAAGTAATTATATCAATATATCATTAGCTATTGCAATAATTCTTCAGCTGAGTTTTTTAGTGTAAGGTATAAACCAATCTGTTAGGTAGATTACTATAATAATTATTGTACTTTAACTTGTTGTATTTCAGCTGCAAGACATATTGTTATTGTGAGGCATTTGTATGTTATTTAATTGTTAAACTTGTACATTTCAGTTTAATACCGGTGTCTCAAAATGACTGACAAGGAGTTAATTAAAAGACGGGCAAGTTATAAGGGACGTTTGACAACGTTCTCTAAATATGTCAATGAATTGGTAGATTCGTTGAATCCATCACAGGTATGCGAATTGCAATTACGTTTGGGTAAGATTGAACATTTATTTGTACAATTTGACGAGGTTCAATTAAAATTGGAGTGTTTAGTTGATGACGTCAATAGTCAACTACCAGAGCGAAACGACTTTGAATCTTTATACTACAAGATGTTTTCAAAGGCTCAAGAGTTACTTGCACGTAACTTAAAAACAATTAAAGATGATTCTTTGGAAAGCAATAACGGTTCATCACGATTGCGTAATCATAGGCTTGTTAAATTACCTACCATACAATTGTCAAAGTTTTGTGGTTCCTATGAAAAATGGTTGGAATTCCGTGACACGTTCTGTAGTTTGATACATTCCAACGATGAAATAGATGACGTCAACAAATTCCATTACCTTAGGGCTTCTCTCGAGGGGTCAGCTGCTGTGGTGATTCAATCTATAGAGTTTTCTGCCAGTAATTATTCTGTTGCGTGGAACATATTGTGTGAATGTTTCGACAATAAGCGGCTTTTAATACAAAATCATGTAACTTCATTATTTAATCTCGAGGCAATAAAGAAGGAGTCATCTGTTGCTTTAAAACGTTTAATTGATTCTGTAAACAAGAACTTGCGTTCATTGGATTCATTAGGAGAACCAACAAGTCATTGGGACACACTCTTAATTCATTTAGTTACAAATAAGTTGGATTCTAAAACCTATCGCGAATGGGAAGAATTTAAAGGTGACGTAGATAAGGAAAAGTCAATCACATTAGACATGATTCTTGGTTTTTTGCGAAATCGTTCAGACTTGTTAGAAACGATTGAAATGTCACAAAATAATTCTAATAATAATTCTTCCAATTCTAGCAATAAACATAAGAGCATGGTGTCTGTTAGCAGTACGTCAGCTGGTCGCCCTAATTCTGATTCTAATTCACCCAAATCATGTCCGAAATGTCAAGGTGAACATAACCTAAGTAACTGTTCACAATTTTTAGGACTTAGTAATGAACAGAGGTTAGAGTTACTACCACAATATAAAGTATGTTTTAATTGTTTCCGCACAGGTCATTATTCCAATCATTGTAAGTCAAGCGGTTGCAAAGTGTGTAAACGCAAGCACAATACACTTGTTCATGTTACAGATGCGAAAGCTAAGTCAACAATTAAACCATCTCCCACCAGTGGTGATGGTACTGGCAGCGGTGAAGCTACTGCACCATTATCTAACAATAATGTAACATTATCGGCACAAGTCACGACAAATGTACAAAATAAAGGAGAAGTCCTTTTGGCCACTTCATTTTTAAAAGTTTTTGATGGCGATAACCGCGAACATCTCGGTCGTGCCATTCTGGACAGTGGCAGTACTTCATGCCTTATTACAGAAAAATTCTGTAATTTATTAAATTTACCGACTATGAAAGTTAGTGAGTCACTGATGGGTATAAATAATTCTAAGTCACCAATAGGTAAAATGTGTTGCGTTGCAATAAAATCATTAAATGAAAACTTTTCTAAAAATATTTATTGTTTTGTCTTACCGTCTATTACTGATGAAGTGCCTTGTCGTCAATTGAATTTAAATGAATTAAATATTCCTAGTAATTTATGTCTAGCTGATCCTCACTTTTATGTACCATCTCCTGTAGATTTAATTATAGGTGCAGATGTTTTCTGGGACCTCTTGGGTACAGAAAAGATAAACCTCGGTATTGGTAAACCGGTGCTATATGAAACTAGACTTGGCTGGATAGCTTCAGGCCCTATGCTACATAGTGGTCAAGTTCCGTGTTCCCTACCTCTACTTTGTAATTTCACAAAGATTAATAATCCCGAAACTAATATTTCAGTGGATAGCTCAAGTACTGATGACATTCAAAACCTTTTAATGCGTTTTTGGCAGCTTGAGGAAGTTAGCCATCAGTCATCAGTATATTCTCATGAGGAAAAAATGTGTGAAGATCATTTTATTCAAAACACAACGCGTCTCAAGGACGGCCGTTTCTGTGTAAGAATACCTTTAAAACAATCACATAATAACTTAGGTGACTCTGTAAACAGAGCTAAGCACTGTCTGCTTTCATTAGAGCGCAGGTTTAAGAGTCAACCATCATTTAAAGAACGTTATTGTGACTTTATGAAAGAATATGTTGAGTTAAAACATATGTCTAAATGTTTACCTGATTCACAAAAGGTTGCATATTTTATACCTCACCATGGCGTGGTGCGTGAAAGTAGTTTAACTACAAAGCTCAGAGTGGTGTTCAATGCCAGTAGTCCCACCACTTCAGGAGTTTCATTCAATCATTTACAAATGATAGGACCTACCGTACAAGATGACTTGGTGTCAATTCTTCTTCGGTTTAGGAACTATAAATATGTTCTCTCCGCAGATGTGGAGAAAATGTACCGCCAGGTCGTAGTACATCCAGATGACAGACATCTACAGCAGATCCTATGGCGGGATGATCCCTCTAAGCCTATGGAAGCATACCAGCTAAATACAGTTACATACGGTACCGCTAGCGCACCGTATCTTGCCACTAGGTGTCTTAGACAGGTAGGGCTTGATTGCACAGATAAAAAGATTGCTGGGATCATAAAACATGATTTTTACGTCGATGATTTGCTTTCTGGCGGGGATACAATTAATGAGGTCATAGATATACGTCATAAGGTAACCGCTGAGCTGGCTTCGGCTGGTATGCCGTTACGTAAATGGAAATCAAATAATGCTCAAGTAGTATCTGATAATACAGATCATTCTTCGTTAAATTTGAACATTGGTTCAATAGAACCCTGTAAAACGTTGGGTCTGAGCTGGCATACAGAGCCCGACGTGTTATGCTATTCAATTAATCCCAATATTACTACTGTAATGACAAAACGCGGTGTACTTTCTGCAATTTCTCAGATTTTTGATCCGCTAGGTCTATTGGCCCCTTATATTATTGTCATGAAAATAATTATGCAAAAGCTTTGGGTACATAAATTGGGATGGGACGATCAGTTGCCATCTGATATATTAATAATATGGTCGAATATTATACGTGACTTACCATTGTTGAATACATTGAGTATTCCACGGATTATACTTTGTGATTCGTATAAAGATATAGACCTACACATATTTAGTGATGCATCACAAATTGCATACGGTGCATGTCTATATGTTCGAAGTACAAGTCATGATTCTAATGTCCTAGTACGTTTGCTTACAGCCAAAAGCCGAGTAGCTCCAATTAAACCAACTACAATACCAAGACTTGAGCTGTGTGCGGTGTTGGTTGGTGTTCGTCTTTACGAAAAGGTGATTTACGCTCTTAGAGCTCAAGTTAGAAGTATCACCTTTTGGACTGACTCCATGGTTGTGTTAGGCTGGCTTAAGATGTTGCCAAGTAAATTACAGCCGTTTGTGCGCAATCGTGTCGCAGAGATACTGGACAAGACAGCTGCATGCAACTGGAGGCACGTCCCTACAAACTTAAACCCAGCTGACCATATTTCACGCGGAGTAGATGTAAGACTTTTGCAATCTTTAGATTTGTGGTGGTCAGGTCCTGAATTCTTGAGATACGACATCTCAAAGTGGCCTAGTACTCCTTCAGTAACAAACGAAAAACTTCCTGAAACACGGGCCGAAGTTTCTTTATTAGCTACAACCGTAAGTTCACGACCAGTTATAGAATTTAATAGATTTTCAAGTTTCAATATGCTTAAACGGTCGGTGGCATACGTTTTGAGATTTGTAAGTAGTTTTACTAAAAAGGGATCACCTAAAAATCAATTTTTAAGCACTGATGAATTAAAACAGTCATTATATTTTGTTATTAGACTCTCGCAAAAGGACTCATTTCCCGAATACACACTATTATTAAATAAGGTGGAACTGCCAAAAAAGAGTCCACTAAATAAGTTTAAAGTTTTTCTAGATGAAAATAAATTACTGCGTGTCGGAGGTCGACTTGAGAATTCTCAATTTTGTTACGACAAAAAACATCCATTGCTCATACAGTCCACTCATATTGTCACAAAATTGTTATTTGAATTTATGCACAAAAACCTCATGCACGCTGGGCCGCAACTGTTACTAGCGTCTATCAGAGAAAATTATTGGCCAATTGGTGGTAGACGATTAGCTAAATTAATTTATAATAAATGTGTTTTATGTTGTCGTATGAAAGGACAGGTAGTCTCACCTCTCATGGGTGACTTGCCACAGCAGCGTTTGACTCCCGGGGGTTACCCCTTTGAAATAGTAGGTGTCGATTATGCTGGACCGATTATGTCAGCCACTAGACAAGGACGTGGTTGTCGTCTTACTAAAGTATACATAGTTCTTTTTATATGTTTCACGACAAAGGCTGTACATATCGAGTTGGCAGGTGATTTAACAAGCAACAATTTTCTATCAGTACTCCGTAGATTTGTTTCGCGAAGAGGTAAGCCTAAACACATCTATTCTGACAATGGAACCTCGTTTGTTGGAGCATATCACGAACTTGGCAAGTTTATTAAGGGTAATTGCAATTCGTTATCTAGTGATTTAGCAAATGAAGATATTAACTTTCATTTTATCCCTCCTTATGCTCCTCACTTTGGAGGTCTTTGGGAGGCCGGTATTAAATCTACCAAGTATCATTTAAAAAGAGTACTGGGAAACTGTAATCTTACTTTTGAGGAGCTGAACACTGTATTGGTACAGATAGAAGCTTTACTCAACTCTCGCCCACTCACACCACTCTCTTCGGATGCCAACGATTTGTCGCCGCTTACGCCTGGACACTTTTTAATAGGACGGCCACTGACAGCACTACCTGCACCTAATCTCGAGGACCGATCCGTGACTTATTTGACGAGATACCAGAGGATTGAGCAACTCCGTCAGCACTACTGGTCTCGATGGAGCAAAGAATACGTCTCAGAGCTGCAGCAGCGAGTGAAATGGCGATCCTCCACTAAGCCATTAGAAAAAGATGCTTTAGTGCTCATAAAGGATGAGAAGCTACCTCCTTTGAAGTGGCGATTGGGCCGAGTCACGGCAGTCTTTCCTGGACAGGACGGCATCAGTCGCGTCGCTGACATTAAGACGACGTGTGGAGTGGTTCGTCGAGCTTTCAGCAAGATATGTCCACTACCGTTATCTCACACAGAGGATTCTGGTTGAGAGACGATCTCTCAACGCCCGGGGGGATGTTTAGAATAATAAGGATTTTGTTAAACGCCTACGTAAAATGTAATAGCAATGTGACTACTCATCTTCGCCTCATTGCCAAGAGCGTTTAGATAGTAATAATTAATTTTAATGTACCTACTGTTTAGTTACTTTTTGATTTTTTGTCTTCTTCAATTTGATTTTGCACGGAATACAGCTCTTAAATCGTCGGAAGCCTTTTATTTAAATAATTCTGGATATAAACCCCCAACAGTAAGCAAACTAGCAACTTGTCAGTCACCCGCGCCGGTCGAGATGAAGCAAGTTTTATGAGGTGCTAAGTGATTGCCTGCCTTTGCCTGACGCACCTCGGGTTGTGAACGCTTTCGTAATGGGCCTACTACACGCACGCACTTCCCCACAGTTTTGCCTGCGGGATTACACGGTGCACACAGTACATCGCGCGTGTGGTTTGTAATGGTAATACAGTTTTACCAACCATACGCGCGATGTACTGTGAAGTGTGAACGAAAACTGTGGGGAAGTGCGTGCGTGTAGTAGGCCCATTAGTCTGTTAGTCAGGAAGACGTGAGACAAAGTATTTGGTAGCTACAGTTACAATCACTCAACGGCACGGTTGGCGCAGTGGCTCAAGCAATTGACTACTGCGCTACGTGTCGCGGGTTACTCCAACCTAAGTTTAATTTCACTAATAATTTCACTAACCACAGACGTGGTTATATTTTTGTATTATAATCATGACCAGTTTTTTTATATACTGTTAATTGAAAAGATAAGAAAGGTAAGAGAAGGAAACTTAAACACGAACAAGAACTCTACATTTTACCACTGTTGACTGGTACTTTGAACAGACTGTTTAATGTAGAGCCTCCTACTAGTCATGCTGCAACTCTAGTTAGAGTGCCGATCTCTGTAACCTGCTTCCCGAAACATCGCTTAATTTGATTTCTCAGCAAGGTAAACAAAAAATCTTTCCTGTTCCAGCGCCCCACGCTTTTACAATCAAATATTATAATTAAAAGCACATAGTTTACACTTCAGCTCAGAAATAGAGACAACTTGAACGATCCGTAATTTATTTTTGACTTTTACGTGCACCTATTGGTGCACGTAAAAGCGTGTTTTTTTGTGTTTTTTTTTAAACTATTAATTTATTTTATACTTTTTAGTCTTTGCTAATGGCATAATTATTTTAAACTTTTATTTTAAATAGACGAATGAGCCCGCATCCTCTCCATCTCCGCCAGTGCGTCTGTATTATACGGCCAACCCCCCCAGAGGTCCGAGTAGAGGAGCAAGGCTACTTACAACAGGGTTTCGCCCATTGAGGTATAATGTACTACGCACTAGAGGAGACGCCTCAACTAGATTTTTTGTAACACACGTTTCGGTTCGTGCACTGAACCTCATTTAGTCTATGCCGAGCGGTTGCTGCGACATGACATATTTGAGTAAAGTTTTCTTGTCTAAATTATGCCTTCGTGTGCATTTAGATACTGTAGAAATTATTCAATAAATATAAGTAAAAGTCAAGGAGTGACTTTTCACCAGTAAATATAACTATTATCTTTAAAACACACATCATTTAATTATATTTTTTCCATTGCAATATGTCATCGCGGCGGCCATTTTTACGTGAATGTCAAAGAATAAAATGCTCAGACCAGACACTCGACGTATTCAATGCTTGGCCACGAATCCTCTACATGCGAGTCAAAATTGATAGTAGGTTGTATAATATTTGCTTATGTATCAAGACAATTAATAAAAAAGTTAAAATGTGAATATTGCATTGATAGTTTGACTATACTAAACTTCCACTTCACACATCTATCATAGGTACGTAATTTAATACGGCAAAGTGGTCTTGTCCTGAAATGTGATTTTAGTTATATGTCCGTAAACACCGTAAAGCATTTAATTAGGAAAGAAGTATTTGCAAATTTGAATCAACATTTACTGAATCAGCCATCAACATTCAATCACAGATAAAATAAAAATTATTGTTACAGTTTAAGTAAATTTTTATTTATTTTCTAAGTACATACGTACAATATCAAGTAGGCAGAATAATAACATTATGTCGCATCTGCACGTATTGATAGTAATCTATGAGAACATGACACCCCCCGCCTGCCCCGCTGTCATCAAGTGCGCGCACATTTTTTGTTTGAAATAGCTTCTCTAGTACGTTAGACCTCAATGGTTTCGCCCGGTTCCCTGAGGTGACGCTAGCGACATGACATTTTTAACCACCCTCATGTCATTCAGCCCTCGGCACGTTTCTCACCTTGGCTTGGGTGGGATCTTTAACAAGCTACTACCCCATTTACACGTCAATATATATCGTATGCTAATATCCATCATGTAGTTCCAGTTCAAATCTTCCGGCTCCATCATCAGATCAGCTCGATAGTACCATATTATTGTATTCAGACCTTTAAACCTAATCGTGGTCAAAGTTCATTACAAGACCTTTCTAACAAGTCCAAACACGGCTATGATACGATCATCCATCATGAAGTTCCAGTTCATATCTTCCGGCTCCATCATCAGATCAGCTCGACAGTACCATGTTATTGTATTGTCATCAAAATCACATACAACTGCCAATTTTCATAACGCTACGATCTTTGGAAGATGGTTAAATTATTTTTCTTAGATTTGATTACATAGTTACATACATACAGGTCAACCTAATATAAAAGAGTGTTAATAAAAGCGTGTTAAAAAGAAAACTCTCATCACAAAAATGTTACCAAAAAAATATAAATTACAAAAGTACACAATGTAAGTCAAAATATTAGGGATACCATCCAATCTCGTTTGACGGTAAAAATAATAACAATAAACCGTGTTGTCCACTATGAAGCGTAACGAGCACTAAACGTTGCGCCAACGGCGTGCTAATGAAAACTCCCGCTAACGATATTAGAGGTCGCACCCCACTGCACGCGAAGCGACCGTGATAAGGAAACCAGAATCGCGGGAAACACCCTTTTTTATTTAATGCTGGGTAAAACCGGTTCGGTTAAATTGCGGATGTCGTTCCGGACAACGGACTCTGAAAGATAATAGAATAATTATGATGAATGTGACGATGATGTTGACGTGATGATGTTCTATATGATGCTTAAATATGTCTCGATGTCAGGTGTCCGCAGCTAGTCAAAAATGGCTTGTACTAATTTGGGTGCAACATTCGACAATATGTTTTGTCGAGTGTTTTTTGTGCAGTTGAGCAAACTAAACCTATGGATTAGGATTTTCCTTTAAAACTCTTCGTATTGTGATTGAAAGGGTGTACTCAATTCGGGATCGATTAAATATCGAGCATAGCGTTTTAGTCTTAAACTTGCTGATGATTATGTTAATAAGACACGTATAAGCCGATGGTCCTGGCCGCCAAATGGCGCTCGTCTTACCATGTCAGAGGCCCTTGAGGCGGTTTAACAACTCTGATACTAGGGTGTGTGGGATCGTTAGACCTTATTGTCTACACGATAAGAAGAAGATTGTGAAACTTACTTACCAAAATGTTTTGTACCACTTTTGCTTCAAAAAATATCTTTCAATTAACTTTATTGACTCTAAAAAGAAACCTAATAATAACAGACGATCTTCCAACAACATTTACACCAACAACGATTACACGAGTTCAAAACCGCTGTCAGACTTCACATTTTTTTCCGTTAGGCTCTTATTGTACACCAGTTTCGCAGAATTCCTCTTCAATACGAGGAACGGTGGAATTATTCCCTCGAACAATGGTGCCACACCCCAGGCCAGGAGGAACAGTAAAGGCGGCACTAGTTGACACTGGGCTTAATGAAAAATTTCATAACGGCCACCGCTGGACAGAGATTGTGCACAAACAAAACAAAGATGGCCACCGAATATTCGAAATTCAATTCGTGCCTCTTGTATTTTGGGTAGGTATAAGGTTTTATGGTTGCAGTGTTTAAACTTCCTATTGTTAATATTGGTTGTAAATATATTGTTTACCAGTGTAGGCGAAATCGATAAGAAGAATTACAAACATCTAATAGTTTTTTCAATTTCTTCATCTAAATGATTGGATACCACATTACACATCATCATTTCAGCTGAATGCTGGACGCAACGTTTTCCGGTTCGTGGTTGCCACTCTAGAACTTTTCAACCCCAATGTCCATCCATTCTCGCAAGCAATGTGCCCTGCCCACTGCTACTTAAGTTTGGCAATTTTTCGTCCTTTTTCGTAACCTTGGTTCTCTTGCGGATGTCTTGATACCGCATACTAACAGCAAATCCAAAGTCTAATTTAAATAATTATTTATAACACTCATACAGTTATCATAGATACGTTATTAAGTCCAGCACCTGACATGAACTTTTTAAGGACACAGCAATTTGTACTTATGTTTAAATTACAATAAAACCTTTTTGTACTTTTCATCATCATCAGCCTATAATGTTCCCACTGCAGGGACTCAGGCCTCCTCTCTAGGAGAGGGATGGGCTATAATCTACCACGCGGGCCCAGTGCGGATTGGTAGATGTCACATGTCTCCGAATTTTTTGGTTCTAAGACATGTCGTTTTCCTCACGATGTTTTCCTTCACCGTTTTGAGAGCAGTGGTGATGAAATAAATTACACAAAGTAACGCGCCTGACGGGGTTCGAACCCACGACTCACTGTTCGTAAGTCGGAGCCGCCACCACTGGGCCACCACTGCTCTCACTTTTCATCAAACCAACGTTATTATTCTTTCAACTTAGCCCTTTAACCTAATCTTTCAGAAAAGCGAAACGACTTTAAAAAAATATCTAAAAATATTTTGGTCCTTTCGCCTGGGAGCATCCAATTTAGTTCGTTCCGTAGTGTTTTAGATTATTTTGCTCATATTGCTGCGGTATATAAAATTCTTTACTCGGCACACGTGACTTTGGTGTTCGTACAGGTAATTTTAGGAAATGATATTAGGTTTTCCGAGAACTACCGCACTGGTGTGATAAAACTGATGAGACTTGAATATCTTAAATGTTAGGAAACCAGTAGTTCCTATAACTGAAATATTCAAATACTGAACGGAAGTCAGTGGCAAGAAAGTCAATGACATAAACAAAGTCACCGACTTCTGAAAGTAAAGTTATTTTTGACGTTTCAGTGTTCTTTTAGATGTTGTTGGTTTTTTGCAAAACGTTTTTTTTTTACCCGTTTTAGTTGTTGAATATCACACTTAATTCTTGTCATAAATACATTTTACATTGTAGCTAATTATTAAGATTGGGACCAATCGGAAAACAACATAACGCTCTCAAAACGGTGAAGGAAAACATCGTGAGGAAACCGGCATTGTCTTAGAACCAAAAATTCGAAGATATGCGACATCTACCAATCCGCACTGGGCCCGCGTGGTGGATTATAGCCCATCCCTCTCTTGAGAGGAGGCCTGAGTCCCTGCAGTGGGAACAATTATAGGCTGATGATGATGATGATGATGATGGAAAACAACATCCTCCTTTTTTTGAAGTTGTTCAAAAACTAAACGCACTAGGCCCGCTAGGTTTTTCCAAAGGGAAGGCCTTTGTCCTAGCAGTACCTAGTAATTTGTACCTAGATTAATAAAACTATAGGATTGAAACAGGATTTCGGAAACTAGTTTGAAGATGTCTCAGTAACGTAAGAAGCTTAGAGGCGGCAAAACTAGTAACGCTTGGAATTGATGGATCACTCCCAAGTTTCTGTAGGTATGTTACAATATCCCAAAACCATTTACAGTTGAATATGGTTCGTGTAGCATGGCCATTTTAACAATGTCAGAATTGCATATTTATATGAAGCAGCTTTCCGTTGGAAGTGAACTGATGATCTGGTGAAGATTGCGGGGATTCAATGGAACCGGGACGCACGAGGCCGATCAATATGGTGACACTTGGGGGAGGCCTATGTCCAACAGTGGATGTTTTTCGGCTGAAATGATGATGATGAAGCAGCAATTTTATAATAACTGACTGTCTAAAATATCACTTGGTATTCCAGAATCATGTTCTGCAGTCACAATAACATTTTGCACATAAGATATCCTTTATACTGTGTACAATGACAGCATACTTTTCCAAGACCAATAACTTCTTCCACTCCCAAAGCACGTCCCAAACCCCTTAAAGACTAAGCCAGCTACATCGGTATCCCGGACTCAGGTCCCGGCACTAAATCCCGTGATTGAATACATACCGGGACAGCGGCCCAACTCTAATTATAGCTAAGCACAGTGAGGCGATCGTAAACCGGGCTGAGTTTATAGCACCATCGGGACTCCTTACCCCTTCACATGTTTGCACATTCGCAGTGGTACTACGGGAACCTCTTGTAGAAGATAATTAGAAACTATGTTATTTGCGTACCAATTTAGGTCCGAGATACTTTTATTAGTTTTGTACTTAGTAGCCCTTTTGTGTTTGACTGGGTAAAGTGTTGTGTCTCCTAAGTTGTTTACAGTTCCGAGAAATAATATGTACACTTGGCAAAACTTAAATACAAATTCTTCGTGAAAATTGACATTATGACCTACTTTATGATAATAATTGTAAATACTAGTTTCGTTACGTATAATGAAAATGAAATTAAAATCTTTCAAAATGTGGGTGTTCTAATACGTACACCTCTGCCTAATTCTTCGGGGATGAAAAGCGTGATATTGTTATGAATATGTACTCTCTAGAAGGCGAAAATTGCTTCTAAACTTAGCTAAGTGCAAATTGGTGCTGCTGACTATATTTACAGTTTCTTGTATCTGTTGAAAGGTTTAATTGTAAACGAGCGTCATGAAAATCCTCTTTTAAAGGAACCTGTACGGTGCGTACACTTGCAGAGAGTGTTGTTGAGGTTGTTGTTCAGGTTGGAGTGCGTAGAGAAAGATTCACTTTGTTACCGTTAGGTTTATAACGTTTAATTGTTTTTAAAATAAAAACTGTTGACGATTCCTTTCTCTAATGTTAGTCACCGCGTAGCAGTAATTGCACTCACCGATTTATTATGTTGTATCGGTATTTATAGAAACAAAACATGTACGTCAGTCATTTTAAGACTGTACAGAACCCTTTTAGCCTTATCTTGCGTATTCTCTTTCACAGCCTAAAGAAATATACTACCACGTGCTTTCTATCAGAATACCAATAAATGCTTTGTACGAGCTCACTCGACAATTTATGCTGACGCCCGCGATCACGTCATGTACTTACATTTATACATTATTGAATGCGCATTACTGTAATTATAATTAGTTCAATAAAACTGCTTGGTGACTACACATGTCGAGCGTTTTCTTCCACATAACACATAAGAATTCCCGGCGCACATTGCACCTCCGCGGTAGGACTCCACATATTTTTGGTCCTTCGAGCCGGATTTTAAACAGCGACCTATGGATTGAGACACGCTTCAATGTGGGCTATCAGTGTGGAGAACTCTTTAAATGTCTGCTTTTGTTCAATGAAGCCGCTTGGTGACTACACATGTCGGGCCTTTTCTTCCACATTACACATAAGAATTCCCGGCGCACATTGCACCTCCGCGGTAGGACTCCACATGCTTCATCACGTTGTCATCCGCCTTTCCTATATTCTCCATCATGTTCGGGTCGACTTCAGGTCTAATAATAAATTAATTTCCTGTTTGAATAAAAATACCCTATTTTACATCTAACACCCAGTCACGGCACATCATGACGTCCTTGTTTTTAAAGGGTTAGAAATCATCAAATTTTAATGACACCTCCTGCTCTGTGTGCCGAGTGGAAGGGAGTGTCAGATTTCTACTGACTAAAAACCACACATGTTAGTTCGTAGCCCTTTGTGTCCGGATCCGCGGTATCTCTTACGAACAACCCGCAGTCCAACTTGGAATGGCTAGATGACCGATTTGATGATTTCTGTATTCAAATCAACTCTCAAAGATCTACGACGACATACACCTTTACATAATTACCGTAGCGCGGAAAACACGCGAACCTAACCTAAATTATTATATTTTAAATGTCACTTACGGGATATCTTCCGTGATTATTGTTTGTTTTGAGTTCCCGATATTTCGACGCTGTTGCAAGCGCCATGATCGCGGGTTAACAATAATCACGGAAGATATCCCGTAAGTGACATTTAAAATATAGTTATGAACCGTGAAAGCTTAAAACAGTGCCTAAATTATTATTCTGATTTTGACATAATACTAGTGTTTAATAACTGGCTGTCGACGAACGTTAATGAATTCTTGAAATTATTAATTATAATTGGTGAACTAAACAGAATTCTTCGAACTATCATCGGTTGATTGCTCTGTGTCACAACGATGAATACGTTATTAATCGAAAGTTGTTAATCATTCTATTGAACTTATTTGTTTAAATTGAATAGATCTTCAAAATCTCTTTATACATGTATTACATGTTATATTTTTAAAATGTAAAATGTTGGTCGTATCAATAAAATATTCCGTTGTTATAATTTATTTTCTAGAACATAGCAAATCAATTTTCTTCGTTAACAAATATAATAGCTGTTTGAAACATGGAACAGCTGATATTTTTCCTCGTGCCTTACAGTCGGTGTAGCGTAAGAAGATCTGAACAAACCACCTCCAACTCACACCATGGGCTCAGGGCAGTCCGTAACTTGATAACGCTTCTATCGTCCACCACACTAACTAATAGTATAGACACAAGATCCACTCCATCCTCGAAGATCGAATATCAAGTAGCTCTAACGTTGGTTAACTGATATTCGTAATGGACTGAAGTATCCGTTACATTGTAGACATCCTTTATTAGAAAAATAGCCTTTCTTCTAGACACCTATTACAAGATTTCTTTTGGAGGGATCTTCAAATGAAATGAATCCCACTCTAAAACCACCCATGTTCCTTCTTAGCCCTTTGTGTCCGAGGCCGCGGTATCTCTTTCGACCAACCCGTAGGATAAACCGATTACAACCTTGCTGCTGTCATTATTGACTGGATTAAAGTTACATACCTATCTAACATCACGCCTGTAATTCCTGAAGGATTACGCAGAGGTATACCTAATTTAAATACACCAAAATTTCGCCAGTTATGTTTTCCCATTATTAGGGTCGAGCCTATTGCCATCAACCGGACTAAAATACAGACTCCGTAGCTTTTACTTAGAAAATTCCTGAAAAAAAACTTCCTACCCTGGAATCGAGCCCAGGACTTCATGCTCAGCAATCGCGCTTGCAACCACTAGCTAGACTAACGAGGCAGTCAGTTATTTTTGAATTGTGTTTCAATAGGGGATCGGACAAAAAAAAAACTAATTAGTCCGTCAGATAGATTTCCAAAAAATATTGAACACCTATTTTTTCTTTTTTTAAATTATCAAAAAATGAAGACGATACAGTGCTTCGAAAACTCGTGAACTCCTCGAAAACGTTACATGTCAGTACATTTTTTACCCACAAGTGACGTCACGACGCTTTTTATCTTCGTCAATTTTTATTAATTCGTTAAAACAAAAAACACGTATCCTATATTTTTAGATAATCTAACTGACGGACTAAACAGAATCATATTTTTTTGACTCAGTCCGATCCCCTATTCAGGAAAAAAATACTTTGAATCCCTTTTGCGATCATCACTATAATACCTACTAAATAGAGTATTTGCCAATCTAAAAATAACAAAAACCTTTTTTAAACGCCATCAAACTTCCTGTATATCCCACGTCCCTATCAACAAGGACTCAATACAACCCATCATACCCGACTTTACTCGACCATACGTCTATTTTATCTTCACGGTCGGCAGGTTTCCGCTCACCTCTACCGCTAGGGTTCTTTATATCCTTAAGTGCTATTTCAAAAAGAATCCGTCCCACAGTGACACAGTGACCTTAGTTACCGCCCGTCAGCTGACATCCCGTTTCGGTGTACGACCCGCGCATGCGCCGTACCTCTGATGCGGGATCTTACATACGTTCCCAACCCTATTTATTCTGCAGTACGCCGCTGAATGTCACCAGGGGTGGGCGTTTTGCGTCCCTACGTCGCGCCGGTCGTCGTAATTCGAATGCGGTTGTGCGAGTACTTTCTGACTTGATCCCATGTGTTGTGTATGGTAATGTCACTTTAGAACAAAACGTGGACTTGGTTATTTAGTTTTTTTTTTCCAGTTATTTTTTATTAAAAGGTGAGTTGTTATCGCGTTACGAATTATTATTTTTTATAGCGCTTTTCGGTTACTACGGTTTTTATTGGTGCTTAAATAAATGTAACGATTTTTAAATTTATATTCATGATCGTCATTATAATATTCTCCTTTTTACAATATTTTATTGCGCTGGTAAAATCTTAAGTAACCGTTTTTGACTTTTATCCTTTAATTAATATTACGATTTACGACTACAGAAGCCGAAGGGAAATACTTCAGAAACCTTTTTATGGAACAAATTCTTCTTACATTTTAGCGAACATGTTAAACGTGTCAGAATAAACACGTTCGTTTATATCAGGCCTGTCACGTATAAGGTTGACAGACAAACGCGTGTTAACTGATACGATCTCAAACCCTTTGCCTTTTCCAACGTCGACTTGTTATATGTAAACAGCCATGACAAGGAAAAGCTCTAGCTTTATGTACAAAATCACGTATGTATGTGTGTATGTCTGTGTGTCATCCTTGAAAGGTTGAGTTTTAATTAGTATTGTAAGACTTCTTTGAGTGAGGGTTTTCTTTGCCTGAATGGTGTGTGTTACCTACATTGGTGAATTGGGTTGTGAGAAAAGCGTTGCTTGGAGTTCGATTACAGTTTCCACGTATATTGATAACGTATATTGATTGGTTTTTGTTCTTGTTTAGTTAGGTATCAGTACTTTGGTATTTTCTTCAGTAAGTATGTATAATTATACTAGTGGTAATTGCTTTTTTAATTATTTTTAAATCTGAAGTGTCTCTACGTACATTTTGTCAGGTCTTGAATATTATACGACTTTCGTTATAAGCCCATCCATCATCTCCTAGAGTGGAGGCCTGAGTCCCTACAGTGGGAACATTATAGACTGATAATGTAATGAGGAATCATAGAAAAATAAAGTAAATAAAATTATTCATACATTGAAAAAACCCTAGGTCTAAAAGTAAATTGCGTAGGAAATTATGTAGATGATATAACTTTTCTGATACTAATTTGCGCTCGTCATGAGTTTGGTTCCGAATTTATGTTTCGGTTCGGCCCTCAGCTAGAATAGGCGAACCCTTCCCTTCCCATAGGTATCGTTAGAAGCAACTGAGGGTATAAGGTGAACAGATAGCAACCTTCGTGTGGAAATTATCTGCAGGATTATATAGAGAGAATAGTTAGAACAAAGCACACAATCAACAAATCATGACTGGAGATATTCTCCAATGATAATAATTATTTTCTTCATAATTAAATGGGCGGTAGATTTTTTTATTATTTTCGGATAATTTACAGGGCAGACGTCATATTTATTATTTATTTACCACTAATTATAGCAACATTACAGATTTTTCCAATACGATGCTTTATGACAAAAAAATAACAATCTATATCTACACTCGAGAGCAATGAATCCGGGTCACTTAAAGAATGTTAAAAATCTCGGAAACTAAAAATGATAGGTTAATGCAATAAATTGTATTTAATAGACAATGTAATACTCCTTAAATGAAAGTAAAAAAAATATGAGTCACCATACATTTTATTAACACAAAATTACATAAAGAAAAAAACTGCTGATCTCTCCTTACAACAAAAATAGGATACATGAAATTTTTGAACTTTATTACGATTTTCTTGAATTTTAATACTTCGTATTGCGTCCTCGTGCTTCCATTACTGCGTTTACGCGGTTTGGCATGCTGTACACCAAGTTCCTTAGACGATTTTGGGGAATATTCTCCCATTCCTCTGTGAGAGCAATTTTGAGCTCACGAAGCGTGATTGGGGGAGGGTTTCGTTGTTTTACGCATCTGCCTAGCTCGTCCCAAGCATGCTCGATCGGGTTGATATCCGGGCTGCGCGCTGGCCACTCCATACGAGTAATGTTCATCTCTTGAAGGTAGTCATTCACAATCCTACCTGTATGAGGTCGGGCATTGTCATGCATAAATATAGCATCCTCACCTAAATTGACCATAAATGGACCATAATGGACGTGATCATTGAGGATTTCTTCCACATATCTTTCGCTAGTTAAAGAGCCGTTTTCTATGATCACCAGCTCTGTGCGACTTTCAGAAGAAATTCCGGCCCACACAAGTACAGACCCACCACCGTAGGCTACTTTTTCTTCGATGCATGCTTGCTTGAATCTTTCTCCTGGTCTTCGATACACTCTGTGTCTTCCATCGTGCTTGTAGAGCATACATTTTGATTCGTCGGAGAACATAACTTTTGACCAATCTTCAATACTCCAATTTACGTGGCTCTGGGCATATCTTAGTCTTGAAATACGATGCCCACGCTCCAGTTTAGGGCCGTTTGCAGGTCTAAGGGGTTTTAAGTTAGATTCAGCAAGCCGACGTCCTACTGTCCATGCACTTGGGTTACTTCCTCCGAGGCGTCGAAACTGATTTGTGAGTTCAGTTCCTGTGAGAAAGCGATTTCGAAGCATGGTGTTCACCAAGTATCGGTCTTCTCGTGCTGTGGTACACCTGGTTCTGCCCGTTCCTGGTCTGCGTAGGTTAGAACCAGTTTCTTCGTAACGTCGGAGAACTCTTTGTACTGTTGACAGTGACACACCGACAGTCCTGGCTGTATCGGGCTGACTCCGGCCGGTTTCCAGCATTGTAAGTATTCTGGTGCATTCTTCAGGTGTAAGCGACATAATTTCAGCTTGAATAATGAATATAGAGCACCATAGATAACAGAAACAACAGGAGATATGCCCTTTAGCCGAAAATGTATAGGAACCTGTGTCGTCAGTTCACACACGCAGAGCAGTAAAAACAATAGATATACGCTGTCGCGCACACACCCGCATTTCTTAAAACATCACGTACTACACAATCAATTATAAACCTTATCCCTTCAGACACAGCGTGTATTTACCATGCACCGTACAATTTACATAGTACATTTTGTTTTACGTAGACACTAGTGATTGACTAAATCAGAAAGTTATCGATTCTTCTATTTATTATTCTACTAAAGCTTATATGGGGTACTGAAAATAAAATAAATAAAAAACGATAAAATACACTTATATTTTTCATACAATACTTTTTTACATTTTATCGGTTATTTAATGCCCGAATGCTGAAGTTCCTAGTTACCTATATTCCCATTAGCTACTGATTTAATAAAAGATAACTCGAGTAATCAATGAATATTACTTATTTATTGTCAATAGTAAGCAATAAAAAGTACCCTTTCTATTTTCAGTATTGTTTACAATAATAAGAAAGCGTAATAATACAAGCGTTGTTATTTGTATCTATATTAACTTTTTTTGTTTGTAAATTTATATTTTACTAGCTGATGCCCGCGTTTTTTTCCGCGTGGATATCGATTATCGCGACTAATAGTAATCTTTTAATCTGCCACTTTCAAGCCTTTTTTTATTTTGGAGGTTGGGAAATCATCAAATGACTCCTCCCGCTCTGGGCAGAACTTTAGGAATTGTAAGACTTCTACTGACTAAAAAATCGGTTCGGTAGTTTTGGCGTGAAAGCTCGACAGTCAGACAGACAGACAGAGTTACTTCCGCAAGGAATAAATTAGTAAGGATTAGTCAATACATAATTATTTGATGAAGTAGTAAAGAATATTGGTTTTTCTTATCTACTTTTACGACAACTCTCAGTAATGCCATAAAATACGCAGTTCCTTACACTGTAGTAACAAATTGTGTCTACAATAATTAATTGTATCAGTCGTACTAAGCAGGATCATCGTATAAAATATCGACAACCACAAACATCACATCTCTAGCTCACAAAAACTGACAGCTGCCGCTTTACGAAAATATTGTGTGAGTGAGAGCATCAGTAAAACACTTATCCATTGCGCTATTAGATCAGCCGATTCACTGGTCAATTTGAATTAAGCAAGCAATGGTTTTTGTACCTAATAAAAACAATTAATTTGGTTTTTCATCGTGTTTCTAGTACCACGAAGTAATATTTTAATGAATTTAATAAGAAAAACATTAATATTTTAATACTTTCGTGTGAAATGAGATGCCATCTTTAATGTAATTCACAATACAGTTGTTATTTTTACAAACAATCATTGAACAACGCGGTATTTTGTAAAAAATCACGAGCAGTGAAGACGTCGCAAGTTGACATTCGACTCATTGTTGAAAGTGGCACTAAGGCGCGTCGCGGCCACATGAGTTCGCATGAACCACGCCTCCTTGCCATATCTCCTGTTGTTTCTGTTATCTATGTAGAGCACTATCAACATGGTTTATGTACCCACATAAATGACAGATAACAAACAAAAGCAAAACCAAATGCTGTAATTACGTAGTTCCATCTTCGAAAGTGGCCCTTTTTCAAATTTGATTTTTTTATGATATAACTTTACAATAACTAAGAAGTTTTAATACCTTCATTTAAGGAGTATTACATTGTCTATTAAATACAATTTATTGCATTAACCTATCATTTTTAGTTTCCGAGATTTTTAACATTCTTTAAGTGACCCGGATTCATTGCTCTCGAGTGTATAAAAGCGAAAGGTCACTCACTGACTCATCACGAAATCTCAAAAACCGCTGGACGTACAAATATGATTTTTGGCAGGGAGGTAGTTTATGGTTAGTATACGTCCGCTAAGAACGGATTTTGCGACAGGGCCGGATTAGGGTGGTCTAAGGGCCCTCAAAAGATGGTATGAAAGTCCTTCATTTTTCGTGCTACAATCTTGATTTTTGGCAGAGACGTAGTTTATAGTCAGGCGACGTTTGCTATGAATTAATTTTGCGACAGGGCAGGATTAGGATGGTCAAGGGCCCTCACAAGTTTTTATGAAAGTTCTTCATTTTTCTTGCTACAATCTTTATTTATGGCAGAGACGTAGTTTAGTCAGTAGGCATCTGCTATGAATTAATTTTGCGACAGGGCCGGATCGGGGTGGACTATGAGCCCTCGCAAGTTTGTATGAAAGTCCTTCATTTTTTGTGCTACAATCTAGATTTTTGGCAGAGACGTAGTATATAGTCAGTCGACGTCTGCTATGAAATAATTTTGCGACAGAGCCGTATTAGGGTGGTCTATGACCCCTCGCAAGTTTGTATGAAAGTCCTTCATTTTTTGTGCTACAATCTTGATTTTTGGCAGAGACGTAGTTTATAGTCAGTAGACGTCTGCTATGAACGGATTTTGCGACAAGGTCGGATAAGGGACGTCTAAAGGATATCACAAGTTTGTCTGAAAGTCTTTCATTTTTTGTGCAACAATTTTAATTTTTTTCAGGGACGGAGTTTATGGTGAGTAGAGGTTTGTTAAGAACAGATTTTGCATTAGGGTCGGATTAGGGAGCTCTAAAGGCTCTCGCGAGTTTGTATTTAAGTTTGATTTTTGCACTACCGGCCTGAAATTTAGCAAACTAAGTGTATTATCTAACATTTTTTTTTTTGTGACGATCTGTACTAAGGGCTCGGGAGCAAGTATATAAATGAAATCCTTGGCGTTTTGGTAGAAAGATAGAATATAGTTAAGACATATGTATTTGGTATGTGTTGGAACAGATTTTATGACAGGGCCAGTTTAAGGGAATATAATCGCTTCGATTAGATTTGATTCGCATTTGTCATTCGCTTTGGCATAGTACATCCAGAGGCTGTCCCACACATACATACACGTCAAAATTTCCTCACGAACGAAGTCGCGGGCAACTTCTAGTATCAAATAAAAAAAGTAGTTAAAAAACTAAAAAACCCGACTGAAAAAACTGAAAAGCAAAAAACATCATGCTTTTCAGTTTTTTCAGTCGGGTTTTTTAGTTTTTTAACTACTTTTTTTATTTGATACTAGAAGTTGCCCGCGACTTCCAGCTTTTTAGCTGACAAATGCTTGCACTGACTGGACGGGTCCACTCAAATCTGTGTGGTGCTTTCTTCAAAAGACCATCTCAAACACTAATCTGCATAGTCTTCATGTGTGTATTATACCAAGATTATGTTTGTACCTTGAACATATTGTAAACCCAAACGATTTTAAAAGAGTGTCCATGAAGTTTCTTGCCATTCTTCTCATGAGACCAACGCTTTGGAATTGGCAACTACAGTACACTCACGAGTTATTATGCCTTGTGACTGGGACTGTAGCTTAGTTTATTTAGCTTCAGTAGTTCAGTAGTTTACTGCCGCACTCGGAGAGCTTCAGTGGTTGCTTGGGCCGTCGCTTGGTAGGGGCTTTTGGCGGTTTTGTCATACAAAACTATGTCAGGCCTTTGCTGGGTGGCGGCTTGAGTAATCGTTGGATATCTCTGAGTGCCGCAGTTAGTTTAATTCGACTATTCAAAAGTGCCTGTTACTGGCCTACTTGAAATAAATATTTTTGACTTTGACTTTGACTTTGACTTTGACTTTAGTTCTTTTGTGTTGTTCTTTCGTTGGTCGCGTAAAATTCTTCGCAGATGATTTAACTTTTGTGCTTGTTTATTTGATTTTCCACTTTAAATTTCTTTTAAACATATAAGCGTTATATATTTTTGTAATCTCCTTTTAAAACCCTTCATTTTGATACCCTACTCGATGGTATTGGATTTTTTTTTTTAACTCCGCCGCGGTTTGGCCCCCAAAATCCGCAATTTTTCTTTGTTTTTAAATTTTAATGTAGCCTATAACACTCGCTCGCGCCATCAAGACGAATCTAATGACGTATATATCATTCAAATCGGTTCATCCGTTTATGAGTTATGAGGAAACAAAGAAACGGACATACCTACACACATACATACATACATACTTACATACATACACGTCAAACACATAACCCTCCTTTTGGGCTTCGCCGCAGTCGGGTAAAAAGTTTTGTTAGTAATAAAAATATGGCCGATTACAGATTTTCACAGATAGTATTCCTGTCGAAAATGCAATGATGGGCAAGATACCTTTTAAAATATGTCCTTTATATTAATGACTAGCTGATGCCCGCGGTTTCAACCGCGCGGATGTCGGTTATCGCTACCGATGCCGGTTATCGCGACCAAAAGTAATATTTTCGTACCCCCCTTTCAACCCCTTGAATATTTTTTTTTATTAAAAAGTAGCCTATGTCCTTTCTCGGGTGTCAAAATATCTCCATACCAAATTTCATGCACATTGTTTCAGTAGTTTAGGCGTGATTGAGTAACAGACAGACAGAGTTACTTTCGCATTTATAATATTAAGAATGGAAGTATGGATAGTATGGATTAGCTGATGCCCACGGCTTCGCCGGCGTGGAAATTATACAATAAACTTTCCTCGAGAACCACTATATCCATTGGAAAAACGGCATGAAAATCAGTGCAGTAGTTTTTGAGTTTATCACGAACAGACAAACAGATAGACGCGGTGGATAACTTTGTTTAATAATATGTAGTGATAGTGACTTCACTCAGTAGGTACCAATATTAATGAATACACCAATATTTTATCAATACTGGCAGTATTATTAATAATCTTTCACCAGCCGTGCATAGATATTAATTAGTAAATAAATATTTTGTTTGATGTTTGCTTTCATCGAACTAAATCGTATTGATGAAATGTGAGGACGCTTATTATTCCTATCTATTTTAGTTTTATTGATAAATTCTATCAAAATAGAGTGTTGGTTTACATAGTGATTTGACTAAAGCTTTCGATAAGGGTATTAGTTATATTTTATCGTATCAACTGAATATTTTTTAATCGGTTATATATTTCATTTATAGTGAAATTTTCTGATTTTCAGTTTTGTTTCGTTTTTTTACCATTGTAATGATAATAATCGAGATACTCGGGGCTACATGATAACAGCCGTTGGGGTCGATCATCATGGTTAAGCCGCGCTTGCCGAGGTCGGCCTATGAATGAGTGACAATCCAGTTTACATCATGCCTTCTCCGTGCTTCGAAAAGTACGATAAGCCGTTGGCCGTTGACAATCGTTACAGGTAATCAGTGACAATCAGTCTTTACCAAGTGGTATCGTATTACCCAGTAAGTCTTTATTAACTGGTTTGTGGAGGTCATATTATTATAGACAGTCGCTTCCTGTAAAATACTGGTAGCTGCATCCGGTAAGATTAGAAGCCGCTTCAATAAAGTTTGAAAAAGGCTAAGGAGGTGATGAGTTAATGAAAAAGGTAGTCCCTGACTAAGGTTCTGTGTTAGGTTATTTGTTGTGTTATTATTTACAACGTCAGTGTCACAAATTGCGGCTAAAAAGCTGGGCGTCCTGAACAAGGTTAAGCGGTACTTCAAGCCTGGACAGCTTTCAGTATTATATAAAGCTCAAGTCCGGTCCGGCATGGAGTATTGCTGTCACCTTTGGGATGGCTCAGCCAAATACCAACTTGCCACACTTGACTCTGTAGAGCGCAGAGCCAGGAGGCTAATTGGTGACGATAGGCTGGTTGTCAAGCTACATAGCCTGGCCCACCGTCGCAAAGTCACATGTCTGTCGGTCTTCTACAGACTGTACTTCGGAGAGTGTGCGCAGGAGCTCCACGAGCTGATTCCACCATCTCCCTTCTTCCATCGGGAGACTAGACGTACTGCAGGTTATCACCGATACCTAGTCGACGTTCCACACATTCGAACGAAGCGCTTTGCCAAGTCCTTTATTATGCGCACAGCCAAGGACTGGAATTCCCTGCCTGCGTCGGTTTTTCCGAGTTCATATAACCCTAATCTATTTAAGTCGCGAGTAAACAGGCTTCTTCTGGGTATAATAAGCTCGTTCCATCGTCGACATCATCTCGAGCTGCCCTTAGGGCAAGATTGAGGTCAAGAGCAAGCCCATTTATAATAAAAAATAAAATAAAAAAAAAACAAAATAATCATATGACTCGACTGACGCAGTGGCTGAGCAATTGGACTGCTGCGCTGCTTGTCGTGGGTTCAATCCTGGCACGGAACAATATTTGTATGGCCTACAGAATTCTGATAGTTGTTTCGGGTCTGGGTGTTTGGTTTGTGTACATCTGAGTTCAATTTTTTTTTAAAGAGGGGCAATGTTTTTTTTAAAGAAAAAGTAAATTAAAAAATATTTATATACCTACATTTCAAAATAATAATTTTCTGTTTGATTGTAAGTATTCTTCTTCTAAAATTACGCGGGCAAAGCCGCAGGCGTAAGCTTGTATTATAATCCGTACATAAAGTAGTAGTGGGTAGGTATCTCTCTCCATAATAAAGGAAATCAAGAGCAATAACAATGTTCTGACATACGTCTCACAAAATACGCTTTTTCTACAAACACAAAAAATGTTACAAAGGAGGATGCTACCTTTGTAATAATATTTAATGCGAACAATATGTTCCCAAAGAGTCTTTAATAAAATATTTATATTGCTATCACATATCTCGTATGAGAATATCTTTGTGTACTTAAAAAGTACATTCAGTCGTTACTTACAATTTATCTTATTTCACCTAAAGGGGAACAATGAAATAATACATGA
The DNA here is from genome assembly GCA_949775195.1 of Diarsia dahlii. NCBI lineage: Eukaryota > Metazoa > Arthropoda > Insecta > Lepidoptera > Noctuidae > Diarsia > Diarsia dahlii. Next base: position 22,396,150 of record OX459199.1, read on the forward strand.
GAAAGAAGTAAAAAAAACAATGGAATTTTTATTACAACATAATAGTTGAATAATATTTGAGTCTAAAAATAATAAAATTAAGTTCCAAAATCTAAAACCAGACTACTAAACAAAATCGCGGTCTTAAAAGTAGAAAACAAGAAAATAATTCTTGTCTGATATTCTTCGTAGTCGCATGCCACTGATACCTGATGCTCCTTCATGGCGTTCTCATTGATACAGAAGTCAGCTGCTAATTGCCATTAGCAAGGTGGCATGCGACTACGAAGAATATCAGACAAGAACTATTTTCTTGTTTTCTACTTTTAAGACCGCGATTTTGTTAGTAGTCGGGTTTTAGATTTTGGAACTTAATTTTATTATTTGAATTTTATTTTTGTGTGAACTTAAACTATAGTATAATACATATTTGTAATGTGCTCGCCAAGACCTTTCATTTGATACCAAACTTGCTATGATTATCTCAATTTAATATTTTTTGAGACATATAAATTCCGTCATAAAAATAATTTATATAGCCTATGTCACCCGGGCTATTAATACAAATCTATTGACACCTAATTTATTGAAATCCGTTCAGTAGTTTAGGCGCTACGGTGGAACATACATACATACATACATACATAGACTGCCAAAATCATTACCCTTCCTTTTGGCTTCGCCGTAGTCGGGTAAAAAGAGACAGAATTCTCTTAAGGCGGGATTGCAGTACTTTTTAAGATTTTTGAACCTATAAAAATCGAACTAAATACGAGTTTTATAATAAAAAAAATCATTACATAAAAATTGAACATACTCTCTAGTAAATCGTAAAGATAGAAACGCGATTTAGAATGATCGGCTCGATACTTTTTTTGTCAAACATGACTGTAAATCACAATTTCAAACGTGTACTGCTAAGACATTTCATCATGAATTTATGTAAAAAGTTATATCAATAGATAGAACTTTTTATTCTGAAGTAAATGTTGAAAACATATTGTATAATTTCTTTATAGTTTTTCTCCAAGAAGCAAAAAACAGTCAAAATTTAATCATTATATCGCTCGCGCGGCAGGGCGGGGGGTGAGGTCGTGCGTACAAAAATACAAAGTACTGCAACCTCGCCTTAATCACACGAGTCTGTACGGGTTTAGATAAATTACCTAGTACCGAATCATCTGCCTAACCTTTTCCCAACTGTATTGGGGTCGGCTTCCAGTCTAACCAGAGGCAGCTTAATACCAATATTTTCCTTGGTGCGACTGCCTATCTGACCTCCACAACCGGATTATTAGTACTAGGTATTAGTACTAGGTAACACGATACCCCTTGCCAAGATTGGTTGTCAGACTTTTAGGTTGACACTGACTCTGACTACCTATAACGACTGTCAAAGATGTACAAATGATAGCCAGTGGCTTATAGTTCTTTCCGAGGCACGGAGGACTCAGTATGTAAAGGGTTGTCACCCATCCAGGAACCAACCCCAAGCAAGCACGGCTTAACCTGAATATCGGCTATATTTAGCCACAAGCTTCTCTAAAAATGACCTAGTAATATCACCACAATATTTAGCCACTAGATTTCACATCGCAATAATGCCTTGGAACTTGAACAGTTTGAGCCTTTTGTACAGAAAAACTTTTATGCCACTGTTGAAAGGTCGAAGGTCTTGTAATAGCTTCAACTACTTATGTTACGAGTATCAAAAGTAATGTTGTGCCACAATACGTAAGGGATAGAGTCCTTATTTCATTGTTAGTCTCTTTTAGAGAATTGAGCACGTTGTCAATATTTAAAAAAATATTCGAAATTGCTAAGCACTTCTACTTCGAATTCAAACATTATGGTATGAGTGAGTCTATCAATCATGTGTCAATTTTTTAAACTTCTTCATTCTGAGTCCTATGTAAACATACGCCATGTAGGTATTCTGACCCCTTCTGCAAAAAAATCGGTAACTATTGAACAATTTTTCCTTCATTGGTGGTGTTTGGTTTTTTGGTGTTGCTTGGCAAACACCTCGGTTAATTACTGTCCTGCTTTTTGACATTTCATTCATCTGGAAGTTAAAGTTCGTATTGTGTTACCAAGTTTCTATCAAATGCAAAAGACAGGTGAACAATAATTGGGATCAAATTCAAGTATTCGAGGAATTGTCAAGAAACTGTTGACTTCTCTAAAACGAGTTCATTAAGTAACGTAGACTTCTGAACGCCGACGAAACGAGAAATTTCTTACAAAATTCCGTCAGAGACCTCAAGATTCATCATAGACCTATACTTACATCTTTAGGTACGTATACCGCGGCCTAATGAACCCACTGTCACACACTTATCAGGGTGAAACTCACTCGGGTCCCCAAATTAACACGCCATTATACGCTCACCCTTTTTCCTAAAAGCCTATTTGGGGTCTTCCGAGACACTGCAGGACCTTGTGAATTACTCAATTTTTGCCGACCGCCTCCTTCACGGGTTGGTGGCGCCGAGATACGGTTGTGGTTCGCTGATAACGGCTTGGCAAATGACAGGGGAGGTAAATGACAGGAGAGCCAAATGGCAGGGAGCGTGACAGGATAGTTATGTGTGTCATGTAGATGTGGATGGGATGTGATGAAGTGGATGTGTTGGATGGTTATCGTGAAAGAGTAAAAAGACATACTAGCTGTTATATTTTTCATTTGAATTCGTGTTTTGTATTTTCCTTTGATGCTCATGGAAATATCGATTCAAAGAAACAGATTGCCAAAGGATTTGTTACATTGATTCTCAGAGCTCCAAGGTTTGATTTTTAGAAATTGCGAAAAAGTTTAATACTATTTTGATTCACAGAGGTAGCCCTCTGTGAATCAAAATGAAAAGGAGAAAAAAACCCGTTCTACATCTAAATACTCAAAAAAAAAGAAACACCACAATCTTTTCTTACTTCTCAAAATAAAAACCATGAAAGTCCATTAAATTAAAATCTCCAACATCTGAAGAAAATTAACATTCCTTTTCCGTTCTCAACAAAATAAAAGTTACCTTAAAATTAGCATAAGCATGTCCGTTTCTTGTTCGTATTGCTTATTATGTATGATGATTCTATTCATTAATACGAAGACGGACTTCTGAGTGGTCGGCTCTTTGTGCAGTTTTTGCTCTCTTTGTTTGGAGATAGTGTCTTTCTTTGTCGTTTTCAGCTCTTTTTAGGGTGTCCAGATCTCCTGTAGCAGGGACTATTTTTGGTCTAAAGCAAGTGCCTGATTAGGTTTTATATTTTAAGAGCATAAATAATTAAGTTTTTAAAATGTTTTCCAAAGTTTAAATATTTTTAAGTGACTAATATTAGGTATATTATTTTGAGTGACTAGTAGTATCTCTAAACCAATGAGTAGGCGTAATAAATGTAAAGGTCTTACAAAGCTCTTATTACTCGTTGTATTTCAGTCTATCTTTCTTAATCTATACATCTGCTATTAATTGGTTCAATTCAACAACTTTTTGTAATGTCGTTAAAAGTTACCATCAGCATCGCACCATTAACTTCCTGCCCTGGTCCTATGTTATTTGGGGTCGATTCAACACGTTTCATTCTTCCATTTTTCTTTGTCAACCGTCACGTCTGACAACTATCATTTGACTGGCCTGTTGGTCTAGTGGTTAGTGACCCTAACTGCTATGCCGGAGGTCGTGGGTTCGATTCCCACCCAGGACAAATGTTTGTGTGATGAGCACGATCATTTGTTCTGTGTCTGGGTGTAATTTATCTATAATATGTATGTATTTAGAAATATATAAGTATGTTTATCAGTTGTCTAGTACCCATAACACAAGCTCTGCTTAGCTTGGGACTAGATGGCGTTGTGTGATAGTTGTGGAATATTATTAAAATGAGTTGCCATCAGCATGTGAGATACCTACAAAATGATTTTCATACCATCATGATATTATGCTGAACAGCAGCTTACTGCCTGCGTGATGGTGTCACGGAAGATCATTTGAATACTGTCACTCATAGAGGCTTGTTTATAACAAATATAGGATTACTATTTTCCATATTCTTTTGAGTACATACAAAACATGACAATAACGCGGCACATACAAGCACTACTTACATAACACGACTGTTTCCCGAAGCTAAAGTAAATAACTCGCAAACTCCAGAAGTATAAAAGTAAACAATATGTTTGCCATTCTGTTTCTATTCTGCTTTATCGTGACATTGTTTGCTCGCATGACTAGCTTTAGTTTTATTTGATAGGCGATATTTATCTCGATGTTAGAGGCTAGAGCGTTCAGCAATTTAGGTTGCTATAATATGGCCTTGTCCGCTATAGTATCGAGTAGTTTCGTAATATAGTTCATTGTCGTGGGTAATGATGAGTATATCATTATTATTATAATAATCAATGTCATTATATTCTGGAAGTCTACTTCTATGTTTGTCCATTTTAATAATTATGGGTATTATTCGTATATTTGTGATATAATTATGTTTCCTTTGATTACTCCCACTATTCTACTGATTATTATTCAATATCTGTATTGGTTTTTATGGTTATAATAGCATAACATAACGCCTGTAATTCCAGAAGACTAAAGCAGAGGTGTACCTATGTGTTAGTACACCCACATTTTGCTAGTTATGTTTAGGTTCCATGTAATAGGGGCGAGCCTATTGTCGTCAACTGGGCACAAATTCAGACTTCGTGGCTGCTATTGAGTGATTCCTAATTGATAAACCCAAAAACACTTTGCCCAACCCGGGTATCGAAATCGTACTCAAGACCGTATGACCTTTATCCTTCTAAATTTTAATGCTATTATGTTGTCTACTTAGACTAAGCGACATTTCGCCTAGTCTAAGTGAAAAATAAATGTACAAAATGTGTGTGAGTTGCACGAGCCATGTGGAGCAGCATTGTGGTTTGCGATGGCATAACCATCTGCCACCAAACATGCACTGTTGTTTGCTCAAACTTATAGGTCTGCGTATGGCTTCTGTTTAGGAGCTGCACCATTTCTATATTTACGTTTTTGAAACATCTTTCGTTGAGTCAATAGCTACAGGCAGTTTATTAATATATTAACGTCGGTAGTACATATCTTTTTAGACAGTAAATAAGTTTTCATTACTCATACTCTGAAAGTAGGTCATAACATGCCTGCGGAGCGGGTTGAAAGTACTACTTTTCAGCCCTAGGGAGAATCGCTTTCTACTGACAGCTGTCAAATAATTTGATGTAATTGGGTGCCATCAACCAATGTAATTAGGGACAAGCCTATTGCCATTAACTGATGTTATTGGGGGCAAGCCTATTGCCATCAACCAATTTAATTAGGAGCAAGCCTATTACCATCAACCAATCTAATTAGGAGGAAGCCTATTGCCATCAACCAATTTAATTAGGAGCAAGCCTTTTACCATCAACCAATCTAATTAGGAGGAAGCCTATTGCCATCAACCGATGTAGTTAGGAGCGCGCCTATTCCCATCAACCAATCTAATTAGGAGCAAGCCTATTGCCATCCACCGATTTGGGTAATTGGGAGCAAACCTATTGCCATCAACCAATGTAATTTGGAGCAAGCCTATTGTCATCAACTGAACCGATGTCATTAGGAGCAAGACTATTGCATCAACCAATCTAATTGGAGCAATCCTATTGCCATCAACCGATGTAATTAGGAGCAAGCCTATTGCCATCCACCGATTAGATTTAACCAATTTTAAGTATTTCTCTTATGTTTGGTTTTTAATTTTTTTGTCAATTTGTTTTGTCCTGTGTGAAACCAATAAATACGTTTTCGTTCTTCTTTCGTTCGATTTAAGTAATTGGGCGCAAGCCTATTCCCATCAACTTTCCTTGTATTCGTAATGAAAAGCACAGTGTTTACCTCGGGTTAAAGACTTATTTAGTCCATCGAATAATTAGCGCCTTCGCTGCGCTCAGGCGCCAAACCCCGTCTCGGGGACTAAATAAGTTACTTTCACCCCTAAGGTAACAATGTACTATTCCTACATCATTCATGTGTTCAACTTTCCTTGTAATTTTATGACTGCTAAAAGAATGTATAGTTTCGCTTTCAGTAAATGAAAAAATATCGCATAACTTTCACACCAAATGAGGCGATTTTTATTTGCCAAAACTTCATCATAACACAAACTTTTTTAATAACATTAGTAAGTTTTCTCTCTCCTTCCCCACTTAAGTTGGCCTTGAAACTAGCTTCGGTAAGAATATAATAAATTGAGTTTTATTATGAGGATGAATAATCCTTACTCCTCCGCAAGAGGGCCAGTGACCGAGGGTACGCCAGAGCTACCATCATTATACGTAATTACTCTAAAGCCTATAATGCCAAGACTTGGACTTACAAAGGCTATTTTAATTCAGACCTAAATAATTTCAGCCAACAATGGTGCCCTATTCAAAGTCTAGACCCAACTGGGAGTTTCAGCCTGTTTAACTATACGGGATCCAAGACGGGAGACAAGGGTCTTAGTTGGAAGTAGGCTCCCTGCGGTTTTATTTCAAGTTATTTCGGTATTTAGGGAAAGTGCGAAAGAGTATGTATGTAATGTAAATTGTAGTAAAAGTTTACATTTTAGGAGGTCAATAAAAGAAAAACCTGAAAGCAAAATTCACTTATGTCTTAATACGCTATGTGTTAAAACACAAGTAAATTTTACACCTTAACACCACAATATTTCACATACACCATAATATATTTTCATTGCTATCAGAATTTCATCCAAAAACTCCTTACATTATTTTATGCGCGCCCGCGATCATTATTTAAAGGCTCCTCTTTACGAGATATTCTCCCCCATTACGGGCAGGAACACCGCGTCCTAAACTTACTACCCAAACAAGCATTAAACGAAATTTACAATTTGCAAGCCCAACAGATCGTCGAAAAGGAAATAGGATCACGAGAGAAAAAAAAACAATCATATTCCGTATCCCTTTATAAACTCGTCCCAAGTTTGTGAAGATTCATTTACGAAATGATCGTGAATTACACCCCCCCCCCCTCCCCCCTGCAGGCTCGCTTTGAATTATTTCTCTCAAGAATACAAGGCCTATACAATTTCGTACAATCTCAAAGGCACTCTTGAAGCGGCCGGGGCCTTGCGAACAACGAAAGTGGCAGTCAAACAATAACAACCGGACATAATTCTGAATGACTAGTCCCGTTAAATAATTTACGAATTGCTTAACATTTAATTTGTACGTGCGGGTCCTACTGAGTCACAAGTTACATGGATTTGGTGTTAAAGGCTTTTAATTACTGTTATTACAGTAGAATTATTGTAGCAATAATTTAGTTAAGTATCTTGGGTAAAAAGTTGTAAACGGTTTCTATTTTGGCTTTTTATTTTTTATTATTATTGGGGCCAGGATTTAGAACACACAACCAAGAAAGCATAAGAGTGAATAAAATAGGTAGGTAATGTAAGGTAAAAAAATAAAAATAGGTTCATGCTCGATAATTACAATGAATAAAAAGTATAATTAAAATTAAATGACACGATGAATACTATTGAATCTTCAAGAGTTTGAGAATTGCAAATTTGTGTATTTTTCTCCTCGCCTGATGTGAAGCGATAATGCGATCTCTAGAAGAAACCGATTCACTCGAACTATGAACACGACGTGAAAACACATTTCATAAAATAACACCCGTACTACCAAAATGATGGCTATTAAAATAACATTATCTATAGACCCCAAAAATTCCCATTCACCATTCGACCATGACCCCAAAAATTCAAAATTAAAAGGTCCTCACAAGTTTCCCATCGTTTACGAGCCGCATCAATCTCAAGTGACTCCCCAAGCCCCAACATCTTCAGAAGACATGCACAATCCGATTACAATATTTGCGTATCTATCGTCGGGGACTTATGGGGGACTTAGAGACCCCACTTTATTCGGAAACTTTGCCGTGTGTACATTTGCATCGAATCTTTTCGAAGCAATAAACAGGTGATTTGTACGTAATGCTTTTAGTTGGGAGTTTTGTTTTCGATCTACTGCTTGTTTTTACACTGTGGCTATTTCGCGAATTAGTTTTTGTTTTGTTTTATAGCTACGGTTATTTTGTGCTGTTAAAATTCTTTGTGGCTCGTTGTTTAGTACGGTTTTATTTGCATTGTTCTGCTATGTTTTTACAACAAAATATGCTGATTCTGTTCGACTCCTGAAAAAAACCTCAGATTTGGTACCTACAAGTTGAAGTGCAAATATATTAGGTATACTAATCAGTTTATATAGTTATTCTTACATAAAGTATCTACCACGTCGTTTGAGTAGAACTGAATTATAATGCAGCTGCTGGTGTTTAAATTAAAATCCACAACATTACATTTCTAGTACAAATACAAGCCCATCAATTGAATGCAGAATCTGAATGGTCTTCTATGAAATGTCTCAATACCTCGTATTATTTCAATGAGACTGCTACCATTTATAAAATCAATGAGTTTTTATTGAAGTTCAGAAAGAATTGCATTCATAAGACGAATTGATTGCTCATTGCTTTGTTAGACGACGTTTTTCAAGGCTTACAGTTCAAGTATTATTTCTGAAAGAAAATGTCATTTTTTTTTTTTTTTTTTTAAACATTGTTCGTCGTGTTTAGTTCATTTGATTGTATAACTGCTATAAAGTTTTTAATCTATAGATTCTATCGCGGGCCTCGAGTTGAGCGTGGAGAGCGAATCCAGAGATTTCGTAACGCAAATTTTAAAGCAGTTTGCTATGGTTACGGAAAATAACAAGGTTGTCAACTGAGGTTGTCAAATTAAATAATTGTTTGTCTCTCTGCTTTCTCCTTCTAAAATATTCTTACTCGTATAATTTGTGTACAAAGTGTTTCAAATATGAATAAACTAAGTGCATTTATTAATGAAGAAAGTCACGAAAAAATTGTGAAAGAAAATGAGTGAGGAGATGAGTACTCTATAAACATTCATTTTATTATTAGTACGCATCTATCATAAGTTTTATTGGTTTTTGCATTACTATTCTGCGAATCGGTCTAAAACGATTCGTTTTCTTATAAAATATAATTTTCATATTTTTCAATGCTAAGACACGTCAGGCTGTCAATACTTTTTCTTTTAAATTTTCTGTCATAGAGTTTCTTACTAGCTTAGTTAGTCTATGAAGGTTAGTTTTGAGTTATATAATGTACATCGCGCGAAATTCGAAGATCAAACTCATAATAACGTTATTTTTGTTCAAATTTTTTGGATGAATAATTATTTTGGTGTGTAATTACACTATTAATACCTAATTATTTATACCTATTGTTGCTGTTGATAAAAAATGCTATGCAATAGATTTACCGCGGCAGTCTCCGAGTGCCACACGTTTTTTGGTTACTAATTACTTTACTGATATTTTTACTGTTTAGGTAGGTATACAGGGTGTAACAGAAATATAAAATAATACAGAATAATATGAAGAAAATGAATTAGTTTTTTTGTTCGAAGAAACTGACTGCTTTAACAAAGTTATTTCTGAGTGAAGCTCAATCAGGTGTAAGTTTAAAAACATTTTTGACCCGATTTTGATGCAATTTAGGTATAAAAAAAATTGAACCGATTTTGATGCAATTTAGGTAAAAAAAATAGTGTCAACGGTTTAAGTGAAAGTAGTCACCTGAGCAGAAATTATGAATTACGTCATTTTATTTTAATAATACTCAAGAGAAAGACACCTATCAAATACACCCAAAATAGTATTAATGTCAACAAAAACATAATGATTTGCACAAAATGTCACAAACAAAAAGTCTTGGCCTTTCTGTAGGTCGGCGTGGAGCTCGGTCAACGATACGGTTTCGATTAGCGCGCGTTACCTCTGGGAGTCCGGACGGAAACGCGGACGTTTCAGTTACGGCCCGTTCACAAACTCATCGCTTGGCCACAAGCTGCACGCTCAAGCGACACGCGGTTTGCACCTGCGGATTAAACAAATGAAAGAAATAGCTTTGAACATACCATGCTCCACCTAGACACTTCTTATGACAACGATAGTTACTTATGGAGTAAAAAATAACCTCAATCTATGTAACTTCCCGTCGCGGCTGCGAGTTGTTCGAAAGATATACCGCGGCCTCGGCACAAAGGGCTAAGAAGGAACATGGGTGGGTTTCAGTCCGTAGAAGTCTGACACTCTCTACCGGTCTGCCCAGAATGGGAGGAGTTATTTGATGATGATTCCCACACCCAAAAAAAAGCTATGTAACTTGCTCTACAAGTTAGAGCAAGCCACGACCTACTGCAGAAAAAAAATGAAATGAATAAAGTTATGTAGCGTCTAAACAACTTCGTTGTAGCGTCGCCTGTACGTGTAGTTCGTGGCCGAACGCTTACGGACTCATCGAATCTTCGATCAATAATGTACTAGATTCCCGATAAGCGCTTCAAAAACGGCCCGAAATATAAGACCACAAACGTATTTGTGGTCTTATTTCAAATTAGTATGTTCCAATCATAGCCAACATTAAGACGTCAAAATACCGCAGTATGCGTTCAAAAACTGCGTAAATAACCACCGTAACACCAAGGTTTTGGAAGGAATATCTATTTTTCGGTAATTTAATATCATTATGTGCGTTTTCATAATATTTAAACATAATTAAACTGTAAATATAATTAAATCAGCGTGTGGTGTGATGTCAGCACGTCACGTACAGCACGTAGTATAATATGCTAAGGTAGAGAGTATGTGAATACGTGATTGTAGATTATCGACATAACATCACGTCGTAGCTATGTATATAATGTTGCTAATTAAAGGTGGAAGAGTAATCGACTCTTGGAGTAGTAACTAACATGTAGTTTACTTTGACCCCTCCATCCCCTCGCATCGCATGGCGACCCTGCCAGTCGGCTGGACGGCGTTATAGTTGCCCGACCAGGAGCTAGTCACGGTTCGTGGTTGGCGGTTTGATTGTCTTCATTGAGTATCACGTCAGTCGCGTCACGTCGCAGGCCATGGGAAGCACGACGTCCAAGGAAGAGGTGATTATCGCCCAGACGTCTACGAGTGGTGCAAATACCGCAACGGCTACTCAGGAGCAGCTGGCGGCTATCAAGACCGTGTTGCTGTTTGTGGCTGTGTGTATGGCAGTTGTCATCATAGGGTTGGCGGTTCGCATGTATCGGAGATGTCACCACAACTGGATTGAAGAAAGGTTGAGACAGCGGGAAGTCCAGAAGGCTGTGCAGATGGCTTGACCAGGAGCCGTCGGAGGAACGAAGTAAGTGTTTCTTAAGTGGAAGTTAATAAGGGTGTTTCGGTGCTTGTGTTCATCGTTAAATTTAGAGACATTAATTTAAATGGAAGTGGAGTTAACGTCGCTATTTGTACAACTTAAGTTATTAAGGGAATCTATTGTCAAGTTAGGCCCTAGTAGGCGAAAAGGCAGGAATTTTGATAGTAAGATTAGTGAGGTGAAAGCGCTTTATTGTAAATTTAAGTGTATAGTTTCAGGATATAGTAAGTTCTCGGAAGAATTGGCTCAGTTGGTATGTAAGATAGAAGCATTATACGTCGACACTGTTAAGTTTGAGAGCGAAACCGGAACGGAACAAAACATGGCGGCGGAAAAGTTTTCTTTGAGAACGGCAGTTGGCCTACTCCCAAAGATGAGTGGTGATGAACAAGTTACGCAAGACTTAATTGATGCCATAGGATTATATAGTTCTATGTTGGTGGAAGCAGATAATGCTCTTTTAATTAAATTTGTTTTGACTACACGACTTACCCAGGGTGCTAGGATTCGGTTGTCCTCTAGTTACGCAACGGTAGATTGTCTGTTAGCTGATATGAAGAAGCATTTGTTAACAGTAGAGTCGGACGTAGCTGTGCAAGCGAAACTTGCTCGCGCTAGGCAGAATGATAGGTCGGTCGCGGATTTTCGGGCTGAGATAGAGAAGTTGATGGTTAATTTGACTATTTCTCAAGCCGGGGAAAGTTCGGAAGCATATGAGATTTTGCGGCCGTTGAACGAAAAGTACGCGATCAGGAAGTTTGCTGACGGGCTTCGCAATCAGCGTTTAGGTACGATCATTACGGCGCGGAATTTGACTTGTTTGAAGGATGCGATCAGGGTAGCAGAAGACGAAGGTTGTGCATCGTCGGCACAGGTTATGGCGTATCAGCGTTGGCCCGCAAGGGGTGGTTTTGATAATAGAGGTCGCGGAAGTGGTTATAGGCGGTCTACAGTAGGAAGTGGATACGCGCAACATAAAACAGCTGTTGAGCGTACGCGCAAAAATGCCACCGTATGGCATAATCGTGGAATGCGGGGGCGTAGCAATAATGCTTATCGTGGTCATTCGACTCAGCAAGGTCGGAGGCGTGTAGCGTATTTCGAGCATGCGCGTAGTGATGCTGACTCAGGCGAAACGTCAATGTCACGACGTAATGAAGCAACTGACCACCAGGTGCAGTTTTTTCGAGACTAAGCGTATTTTAGCTTGCGATAGTATTAATTGGGTTAATTTTCTAGTGAATAATATAGATGCGGAATGGTTAGTGGATACGGGCGCGTCGATATCGGCTGTAAAGAGTGGTTTCTTGTTGAACAATGCTTTGTGCTGTAAGGTAGTTAAGGAGGAATTAGTGATTAATGGTGTAGGAGGTAGTTTGAGGGCTATAGGTTATGTATATTTAACGTTGGAATATGGACGGTGTTCTTTCGCGCATAAGTTTTATATATTTGATGATTTGCCATGTAAGTCGGTTGGTATATTGGGTCAGGATTTCTTGCAGAAGTATGGTGGTATTATAGATTTTTCGGCGAATAGGTTCTCTCTTAGGGATCGTGAACGGCGGGTGGTTTCGATGCCACTTAAGTCCTATGATTACTTATTGACTATTCCACCGCGTTGTGAGGTGGTTAGGTATTACCCCGTTAACAGAGCGGAAGATTGTGTGCTGATTAGGAAAGAATTGCGGAAAGGCGTTTTCTTGGCTAGTGTGTTAGTAAGGCCTAAAAACGGGATGGTGCCCGTTAGGGTTTTAAATACGAGCTCCGAGGAAGTTGTTTGTAGTATGTCCGGTGTGGAAGTTTGTCCGTTGAGTGATTTTGATTGTTGTAATTTCGTGAAGCCAGGGACGGACGTTGAGCGTGTAAAAGAGGTATTTTCTTTACTTAAACTCGACTATTTGAACGCCGAGGAGCGGTTGTCGGTTGAGCAAGTGTGTGCAAAGTTTTCGGATGTTTTTCATCTCCCGGGTGATAAATTAGCTGTCACTAACGTGTATGAGCAGTCTATACGCTTGAAAGAGAATGCTACTCCGGTGTACAAGAGGCAGTATAGGATACCTTATGCACAGAAGAAGGAGGTTGATAGGCAAGTGCAGGAGATGCTGGAGAGTAATATCGTTGAGGAGGCGGTTAGTGAGTGGTCTAGTCCTGTTTTGGTGGTACCCAAAAAGGCGGATCGTAGTGGAGAGAAGAAATGGCGTGTGGTTATAGATTATAGGCAGTTGAATGAAAAGATACAGGATGATAAGTTTCCATTGCCGAATATAACTGAGATTTTGGATTCGATGTCAGGCGCAGTTTACTTTAGTCACTGTGATTTATCACAATCTTATTATCAGTGCGCTTTGGAGGAGAGTAGTAGGAAGTACACTGCTTTCACAACAGACAAGGGGCAGTATCAAATGTGTAGGTTACCGATGGGGTTGAAGATAAGTCCGAGTTCATTTAGTAGATTAATGACTGTGGCCATGTCTGGATTGAATTACGATAGGTGTCTGATTTATTTGGATGATCTCATTATTTTTGGACGGAATTTAGATGAACATAATCGGAACCTAATATCAGTATTTTCACGCTTGAGGGAAGTAAATCTAAAGTTGAATCCATCTAAATGTGAATTTTTGAAGAAGCAAGTGCTTTATTTGGGGCATGTAATATCGGCGGAAGGTATTTCACCAGATCCAGAGAAGGTAGAAGTTATTAGAGGTTATCCGCGTCCATCGACGGTTGATGAGGTAAAGCGATTTGTAGCGTTTGCGAATTATTATAGGAAATTCATACCACAGTTTGCTGATATAGTGGTACCTATGAATAGGCTGTGTAAGAGAGGTGTTGTATTTAGCTGGTCCGATGAGTGCGAGAAGTCGTTTTTGTTGCTTAAGGAAGCGTTAATGAATCCACCGGTGTTGGATTATCCAGATTTTACTGATAGCAATACTTTTATATTGCAAACCGATAGTTCTGGATATGCTATAGGGAGTGTGTTGTGTAATGGGAACGGAAAACCCATCGCATATGCTAGTAGGTCGTTAGGGAAGAGTGAGTTAAATTATCCGATAATAGAGAAGGAGTTGTTGGCAATAGTTTGGTCAGTTAAATATTTTAGACCGTATTTGTACGGACGGAGGTTCGTTGTAAAGACGGATCACCGGCCATTACTGTATTTGTTTAACATGACAGATCCATCTAGTAGGTTGACTAAGTTTCGGTTGTGTTTAGAGGAGTATGATTTTGAGGTTGAATATATTAAGGGCAAAGAGAATGTTCTAGCGGATGCACTTTCTAGAATAGTGATAACGAGTGAGGATTTGAAATTGATACGGGAAAAGACGATATCCGTAATGACGAGGGCGCAGTACAAGCAGTTGGGAAAGCCAAATGTTTGTGATAGGGACTCCGTGGTATCTGGGACTGATCACCCTAGGATCGTGGAAGTACTCAAGAAACAAGGAAATGACATTGAGATTTGTTTAGATGATTGGGAGAAAATGTTACGTAACAACAATAATAATAACAACAATAATAATAATGGTTGTAGGAAGATATTTTCAAAGTCGCGCAATTTAGTGTATATGCCAGAAAACTCGAGTATTTATGTAAACTATGAATCTTTATCGGGAACTTCGCGAGACGAGTTATCGAAAGACATAGTCAGTTTTTGTATTGAAGAAGGCATTAAAGAAGTAATTATTATGAAAAATCGTTATAACGTTGATTTTATTACAAGAATGGCAAAATATTTGAAGGGAAATAGAAGTTCGATTTGTGGGGATTTTAAACTGTGTGTAGTGAAGGATTTACGGAGAATAGAAGGGAAAGATGAGAAGAAGGTTATTTTGAATGATTTCCATATTTTACCCACGAGTGGTCATGCAGGAATACGTAGGATGGTGAATAATATAAAGAAGTATTATTATTGGCCTTCTATAGAAAAAGACGTAGTGGAGTACGTTGGTAAATGTGATAAATGTTGTAAGCAAAAGTATTCTAGGAATATTAGGGAACCCATGACGATTACGACTACTGCATCAACATCGTTTGAGAAGATTTATTTAGACATAGTGGGACCCCTTGATAGAGACGAAAGAGGCAATGTTTACATATTAACTCTTCAATGTGAACTTACGAAGTTTGTAGAGGCTTATCCGTTAAAGAATAAATCCGCAAATGAGGTAGCAAAAGCTTTGGCAGAGAATTTTGTTTTGAGATATGGAATACCGAAAACAATAGCTACGGATAGGGGTAGTGAATTCATTTCGAAAGTAATGATAGAGCTATGTGATATCTTGAACATCAATAAAGTCATGTCAACGTCATATCATCATGAAAGTATAGGTTCTTTGGAGAATGTACATAAAACATTAGGTGCATATTTGAGGATACAGACGAATAATAACCCATCATCATGGAGTACTTGGATTCCATTTTGGTGTTTTTCTTATAATACGACAGTTAATACTGTTACCAAATATACACCTTATGAATTAGTGTTTGGAAGAATATGCAGATTACCAAGTAGTCTTCAAGGAGAAAGTGTTGAACCATTGTATAATTTTGATGATTATCCTTTAGAATTTAAGTACAGATTGCAAAGGGCACAAAATGATGCAAGGGAGAATTTAATAGCGAGTAAATTAGCTAGAAAACATTGTTATGATAAGAATCTTAATTCTGTAACCTATAAGGAAGGTGATTTAGTTTTGATTAAGAATGAAACTGGCAACAAATTGGAATGTATTTATAATGGACCTTTTGAAGTTGTAAAAGACGAGTCACCAAATGTTGTGATTAAGTATAAAAATAAAATAGATATAGTGCATAAGAATAGAACAAAATTGTATTGTAAGAATTAGAGTAATAGTTTGTAATGAAAAAAAAAAAAAAAACCTTGTAATTTAGTTTTTTTTTTTTTTTAATTTAAGAGGGGTGATGTGGTGTGATGTCAGCACGTCACGTACAGCACGTAGTATAATATGCTAAGGTAGAGAGTATGTGAATACGTGATTGTAGATTATCGACATAACATCACGTCGTAGCTATGTATATAATGTTGCTAATTAAAGGTGGAAGAGTAATCGACTCTTGGAGTAGTAACTAACATGTAGTTTACTTTGACCCCTCCATCCCCTCGCATCGCAAGCGAATATTATAATAGTTTGGCCAATGTTTGCTACAACGCACCAACTATTGTATCATGTTCTTGAACAGGGAACGCTAGTTCCGCAATAGTATAAGCACGACATTGTACACAAAATGCTTTAACCGTATTGCTTAGAGTTTAAGTTTCATTTTAGAATGAATATTTTTGTACTGATGACTTTTTATTTTGGAGCGACATTTAAAATGTTTTGCTTCTAATCTTTCTCCGATGAAAGGGCTTAAATAAATATACTTTACAATGATAATTAAACGTTATGTTTAAGTGTTAAGGTTTATAATCATCTGAAGTTGTTAATAATATTGAACTTTTTTCTAAGATGTTATGTAGATGTTTACGTGTGTGCAAACGTGGCCACTTGAGCGACTTAGTTTTGTTCCTGATGCTTAATCTAGTACTATTATTGATCGAAGCATCGAATCGCGTGATTCTGTGGTTTTCGCTAGATGGAAGATAGGATTGTTCCATCGGTTCCCGTAGGTGTCGTTATTTTATAGGATTGGTTTTAAAGATGGATTGTTAGTGGTGATTGGGTAATGGTAGGGATAGTAAGATCATGGGGGTTTTCCTTATTCTATCTAATCTAAGTTCAACATTACTTGTTTGAGGTGATGTTTAAATAAAGTTATTGCTGTTTAAATCGCCTACACGTTAGTCCCTTAGTAAAAATTACTGTGTATCCGGACTGATAATATAAGGATGATTAAATTAAGGATTGCGTTTTTAGGGTTTCGTAGTCAACATAGAACCGTTATTACTTATTGACTCCGGAACCCATTTACTTGCGGAAGAAAAAAACATACAGACGTCAGCATATCAAACTACTACAATCAAATAACTTTAATAGATTTTCAACTTTTTGGCCAAACCATTAGGTTCAAGGTTGATTGGGCGAATTTGACAATTTCGGAATAATTTAACGCCCGCTAACCTCTCGAACTGAGCTAATAATGCTTTGTACGTTGATTAAAATGTATTTCAAAAAGTTTTGATTTTGAAATGGAAATACACGTAGGCAAGATTTTATTTTAATCATCCTTAAAGTGGTTTAGGGTTCGATTTCGGAGTCAGACAAATTATTATTTTGAATTTCGATTTAGAAAATTATCTAACTGTAAAATAGAACATAAACATGGCAAAATGTGGGTATATTAAACCACTGCCCACGTGTTTGGGGATCACAAGCAAATGTATGTTGATTAAATACTGAATTATTTTGTTTCTATCTAATTTGTTGTCTTTCACGAGAATCTTCAAGACCTTGACAGCCAGACAATTTGTCAAATGTCAGAATATTATTATTCAACGAAGTAAGAGACTCGTCTCAAAGGGTTTGGAGTGCGTCTTATTATTTATATGAAACGCGAGTTGTTTAAGACATCTAGTCTAGTATCAGAATATAGTATTCCCACTTCTGGGACACAGGCCTTGTGACTTTGAGAAGACGTTATACACCACGCAGCACGCATGCTCCTCTTAAAGATCGAAATAAAATTGTCTAGGGTTCAACTAACGAACAAAAAAATTTGTCAACTACCTTCAAGTCACTGGCCAGTTTTGTACACCCTATATGGGCACCGTCTACTAAAGGGTTGACTCGAATGAAAAAATAAAGTTTCTTGTAGGTTGTAAACCCAGTAAATTTTTGTCATTGTTTACTTTAGAAATATAATTATGTGTATGTATTTATTTTTATATTTTAGGTATACATAATAATATATTTTTCTAATTTTTGTTTCTATTTTGCACTTACTGTTTAATGTCTCTGCATCACCCTTATGTAGACTGGTAGAAAATACCCAAGGCATTAAGTCCGCCTTTGTACGGTTTTATTACTTGTGCATAAAGTTTTAATAAATAAATAAATATTAAAGATACAGTTATAATTTAATTTAATTTAATTTATTTATTTAGTTCAGACCATAGATCCATAAATTATACATAAATTACCAAGAAATAAGACACAATATCAAAATTGAAACTATTTTACACTAAAAATAAACAAAGAATGCAATAATAATGTGTAATTTAATTATTCTCTACTGAAAGTATCAAAACCGATGAAGCAAAACATTCTGACGAAACCGGCGTATCTTAGAACCAAAAATTCGAAAACTTGTGTCATCTGCCAACCCACAAGCAGCCTGCTATCAATAAGAAGAAGCGTATGTAACGTGTGTTGCAACAGGTTGAAAATTAAAGGCTGATTATATTAATGTTACTACAATTATTGTCACTTAAGTCCTAATATTCAATGATTGTGTTTAAAAACATTTCTGCCTAAGTGCTTATTTTTACCCGACTACGACGAAGCCAAAAGGAAGGGTAATGATTTGTCAGTAACATTTTTCACAAACAGCCGTATTTTCAACTTTCAGCTCCAAGTCCTAGAGTTGAAATTCCAACAGTGGATCATTTAGAACTTCCCAGGTGTTGGTGATAAGGGGCATTAGCGTGAAGTCCTTAGTTTGAATAGTTAGTATTTCATTCCAGGAATTTAGTATTATTTAGTACCGTTCGCGTTCTAGATTTTAGTAGAATCACATAATTACTTCATTATCAGCTTCACATTAACTTGGTGAATACTAATTACAGAGCAACTGCAAACTGAAGCGTATCAGAAGGTTCTAATTCTAAAAACATCGAGTGGTCTACCGACTTTTTTCTCACGTTTGTTCTAACTCACCTCCGGTTGAACTTGGCTCACCAAGCCAAGTTCATCAAAAATCGTTGAACCGCTGAGACGTTAAAAATTAATACACAGACTTAGTTTCTCTCGCATTTATCCCTTTGTTCTTTTTTTATTGCAAAATGGGCCAGCTGTTGACCTCGATCGATTCTGATGGACGAGAGTGCCCAGAAGATGGTTCCCGAAACAAATGTAGACACGGTTGGCGCAGTGTATGAGCGATTGGACTGCTGCGTTCAGTGTCGCGGGTTCGATCTCCGCACGTAACAAATATTTGTATGGCCTACAGATTAGTTGTTTCGGGTCTGGGTGTATGTGTGTTTAAATGTTTGTAAACGCACCTATGGCACAGGAGAAATTCCTAGTGTGTGGCAACGTTTTTTGTTTTAAAAAGAAAAAGAAAAGTCTCTTTTAAAAACTCTAAGTATCGAACAAAACGTGGGCTCATTGAGTGCTCTAAAATCACAGACAATATTATATTTCTTACCTCAGCAAAGACCAAAAACAAACCGCGCTGTTTTCATTTAATTAAAGTTCAATGTTTCTTAATGAAATAAGTATGAAATTAACTAAGTATTAATTCTGAACAGAATTCCAAGAATGATTCTGTAATATTATGTGATATTTTTACTGATAACAAGTCAAGTTACTTCGGATTTACCTTATTATTATCCTGTATCGTTAATAACAGGATATCAAGCTGATTAAAATGATGTATTTATTCAGGTTCGCCTCAGTGAAATATATTTTCCCTAAAATCTTCCGATGCGAAAGAAAGGTTTGTGATCTTCATGGTCATGTGACTGTGCAAATATGTCTTTCATGCAAGCACTGAAACTCTTTGAATGAACTTAAAGCTTATTATAATAGGAACAAGGTGTAAACGAATCCTTCATGAACCCGTCAACCAATTTATATTCTGTACATCAAACTAAGTAACCTTATCCAAAAAATATTGCTGGAAAATGTGTATTTTTTGGACTGAAAAATATCGTTTTACGATTAAGCATAATGAGCTGATTGAGTAGTATATTGATTTGAGTAGTAAACCGAAATAAAGTAAAATATTACCTTAAAAATTACAATAAAAAAAAAGGTAGCACTCCGGGAGTGCCGGCAGAAGTGAAAACTTCAATATTAACTTTCAAACTCGCGTCAGGGTCACGTGATGCTGATCGAAAAATCTTACGCTTTTTCGATCAGCATCACGTGACCCTGACGCGAGTTTGAAAGTTTTTACCCATACAAAAAAAAGTGCTCAGCGCCGCTAAAGAAGTTTTCACTTCAAAAAAACGTGAAAAAATTAAAAGTTTCAGCTCCAATATGATAATAAGGTACTCGTATTTTGGTCCAAAACAAAAACATGATCACAATGACGGGGGATGATAACAAGAACCTTTTGACTTCGTTAAGGCTATTTTACCCTTTATAATTATTCAAAACTACGTAGGTGCCTAATTAGAGTTTTACTTGAACCAAACTAACAAAACTTCAAAAGTTTCGACTGTGAAGAGCCCGCCTAATAATGAAACACAATCTTCACAGTTCATCGAGCGTTTGACTAAAGAGTCGGCCCTAACTCGTGGTACTAAAACAAAACTTAACAGCCCTATTATTTGCACAGCATAAATAATCACAGAGCAACCATAAAGCCTTTACTTTACTTGTTTAATTACGACTTCGATGCTTAAATATTATAACTAAGTGTCTCACAGACTCTGCCTTGAAATATTGCGTAGGCTGGTTGTACAGCGGCGATTTGGTCGCGGAATTAGAAAGTGTGGGCGATTTTGTTCGGAAGTTTTCGACTTAAATGTTTTTGGAGTCTTACAAAGCAGGTACTTTAAATGTTGGGGATCACTTTGATTAGGTAGGTATATATTGTTTCGTGTATCCTTTCATGTTTAAGTTTGGTGAATCCCTACTCTAAAACAAGGTTCTAATCTTATTGACGTTATTCAATCTGGAGATCGAATTCTTAACGTTTTGGTCTCGAGTAACACGCATGTTTTGTCAAAGACTTCGGACAAATCTAATGTAAGAAATTGCTTCGGGATAACGCAGCTCGAATTGCAACGCGACGCGCGACGTTAGTCACATGAAGAAAACAATTGACATAAATGCGTATATCTATGAACGCCGCGTCGCAAGGTGCCTGTTAGAGCGACCACCAGCCGCGACTGTCTTTTCGTCTTCTACCAACCTGTCGCATATTCGCAACTGTTCAACCAGCCTTCCTTCTTCATTACGGCGGTTGTAATTTGCAGGGGTGACGCAGTTGTAAAAAACATTGAGGTTGGGAGTAATGAAAATAATTCCTTTTTTTTATTCGAGATAATTATGTTTCCCTTTATTTCGGCTCCACAAAAAGGTCTAATGAAATATGTATGAAGTTAGTGATGTTCTGGCAACGATTAATTTTGTTGTGTGAATAATTTCGTTGTGATCTGATAATAATGAGATAGCATAAATTATATCTTGTACAGTGTTAACAAAGATGTTCTTTATTTTGTTTGCTCTATGGTTTCTATTTGATCGCTGTCAGAGGACAACAAACTGTGAAAGAATTACTGTAGACGTATTTTTCATTAAAATAGAAGAGCTAGAAGATATTCTAGGATATAAAACTGTGTAGCACATAAAACAGACTGAAATGTTCCCAATTTCTGTGTTCTCGCGAGCTGACGACTTTATTTTTTCACAAGTTTAACTTCGTCCGTAACCAGGCCCCAAATGGCGCCATATGTTACACTTGCACCGTCAGAGGGGGATGTAGCGAAACGATGGAGAAGGTCCACGGTATAAGAGATTGTGTGATTTCTCTAACAGAAGGTGTTCGACTAGGTAACCTTTTATTACCAATTATGTTGCTGGATTTGTCAAAAATGTATGGTACTGACATATTATGCAAATTATTTTTTTGTTGAAAGTCACAGTTGATATTATAGGTACGAAACGATGGTAACAAGCTCGTTCCTTATTACATACGACTTAGACATAGCTAGTGGGTGTGCTATTAGATACACACCTCTGTCTTACCCTTTTGAGACAATCAAAATTGTATGTTAAGTATGAGATAGTATACCTTGCAAAACAAAGACTAACCTCAAACAATCAACCACAGATTAATGCTCGATCAGCACTCATATTGCGGTGGTGCGTAATAATCTCAGAGTTAACGATCTTTTTATATCTTCCACAAAACTTAACCTTCTGTTGCCCACAATTCCGTCGCGAGACATAAAGACTGCAATGGTGCATAAAATAGGGATGAGCAGCTGTCCTGCCTATCCACTATTTCTCTTACTTTACGAGTTGCGCAGTAATACGAGCTATATTCTTTTAGAGCCCAACTATTAGGGACCCTAATAATTTTGTCATATTCCTCCACATGTATCTTGGTTTGTTTCAATTTATTGCCAGATTACTACTGTTATATGAGAATTACTGGTTAATAAAAGATTGGAGGAAATAACACAAAAATGGCGAGAAACAAAGAAAAATACCTATGCCCCGAAGGGTTACGCAGAGGTATACCTACTAGTATATCCACATTTCGTCAATTATTGAAGGGAGTGAAGGCATTTACCGACTGAGCTATAACACTTTGCTTAACCTGGGAATCAAACACAATTATTAAGTACCGATAGGTTAGCAGTCATGATTGCGAACATAAAAATATTCGGGTTTGAGATATCTTTATTTCCCATAAGAAAAATTCACTTCCATGAGAAATACACTCGGTTCCAAAAATAACGGGTCAGTCACATAAACCCGAATATCTCCCAAACTACGTATGCCATCCTAATGAAACGAAGACTGTTCAATTGAGAATTTAATTATACAGATAAAAAATAAAATAAAACTTAGTTGCACCTACAATATTACTCTCTAAATTAAAAAAAAACTAAAGTAGTCATATTTTTCTTAAGATTACATTTTTTTTTATGATTGTTTTTTTGCTGTTTTTCATCACTTTCTTCGTTTAATACTTTGTATTGCCTCCACGAGCTCTTCTGACAGCTTCCAGGTGATTAGGCATGCTGTATACCAAATTTCGGAGCCGGTGCTGAGGAATACCTTCCCATTCCTCCACCAGTGCTTGTTTGAGCTCAGGAAGCGTGATTGGTGGGGGGTTTCGACCTTTCACGCATCTCTGAAGCTCGTCCCAGGCGTGCTCGATGGGGTTTAAGTCCGGGCTTTGCGCTGGCCACTGCATGAGTTCGATGCCGACCTCTTCAAGGTAGTCATGTACAATTCTGGTGGTATGGGGACGCGCATTATCATGCATTAATATGCCATGCCGGTCCATCCTGGCCATGAAAGGACCTACATGTTCATTGAGGATCTCTTCCACGTACCTCTCTGCATTTAGAGTTCCATTTTGAATGAGTACCAGCTCGGTGCGGGCCTCAGCAGAAATCCCAGCCCAAACTTGTACGGAGCCTCCACCGTACGCCACTTTTTCCTCCACATACGCTTGATGGAAGCGCTCCCCTGGTCTTCTGTACATCAACTGCCTACCATCATGCATATAAAGCATGAATTTAGACTCGTCCGTGAACATTACCCTAGACCAATCGTCTAGTGTCCAGTTTAGGTGCTCGCGCACGTATCTCTGTCTTGCAATTCGATGTCCCCGTTCCAGTTTGGGGCCATTTGCGGGCCTCAATGGTTTCAAATTTGCTTCAGCAAGACGTCTTCTTACTGTTTGAGCGCTTAAATTGCCACCTCCAAAGCGTTTAAAGTGAGTTTTTAGACCAACAGCAGTTTGAAAACGATTTCGGAGCATTGTAGTCACCAGTTGTCTGTCTTCCCTGGCCGTTGTGCATCTTGGTCTACCATTTCCTGGTCTTCTAAGGTGTGCTATGGGTGTAATCTGGTCTCTTGGTACCGCTGGACTACCCGCTGAACAGTCGACAAAGATACACCAATGTTTCTGGCTGTTTCACGCTGGCTCCGCCCAAGTTCCAAAAAAGTTAGAATTCTGGTACATTCCTCTAGCGTGACTGCCATGCTTCACCTCACAGAATAATAATTATGCACGTGGAAGACGTTCACAATATTTTTTTTGTGACAGAATAGAAATGGAAAGCATCCATAATGACATGAAACAAAAATTTTGTTTTTTAAAAACAAAATTTTTGTTTAAATAGATTAGTTTAGATAGACATTTTTTTTTAATTTTGTTTTTCTAATGAAGTTTTTTTCATCAACCAGTTTAAATAATATGCTATTAGAAGCGCAACTAAAAAGTCTTTATTCTGTTTTTTATTTCATTGATCTAACTTTTACAGTTCTGGAGGTATTTCAATTTTTGTGACTGACCCGTAATTTTTGGAACCGAGTGTATTATAACTAGATTACAAAATATTGTTTGTGTAACGCACAGTTTTAACAACAATACTGCCGTCCTATCACTAGAAAGCAGTTAACCGACAAATGGTCAAATTTTACTTTTTGATACAACGTGATAGAGTTCGAAATTCTCTATCTTTCTGTCTAAGAAACATTTTTATAATATGAATAGTTTCAGAGATACAAAAACTTTTCAGGCAGTTAAGTAACATAATTTATGATGATTCCTTCACTTGAAAGCGGCTAACCCGCACTTCTTCGCTAAATATACGTTAAAATACCTTAACTGCCGGATTTGTCTATAATTGTCTGGTATTTTACTTAACTACAAACACGTTATCTCACTTTTCTTGACTATAAAGAAGCAAAAGGACTATAACTACTTTGTAGTTTAGTTTTTTCGTATGCATATGTTTTAAAAAGCTAGCTTAAATGCAGTTATCCGCCTTTAACGGCTGTTTAGCTAAGTATTTAATATTTTACTTGAAAATATGTCGTAGTCGTTTGATGAAAACGGTTGAAAAAAATAAATTATGCTTAGCTACAAAGCAGTTAAGCCCCATTACTTAGCTAAAAGGCAGTTTGCCGTCTCTCGCTTTTGATTCACTACGGGGTATTTCAAGTCTTATTCCAGGTCATGGTCTACCAATGTGTCACATTTCTATTAAATCGGATCAGATTTAGAGGCGTGACGGAAGAATAAATGCCCTCAATCAAAAATATCAAAGTTAAAGACAAATACAAACAAGCTATTCAGTTGATTTCACCCACAACGACTGCATTTTATGTTTTTTGTAGGAGCTTATGTGTACTACTTTTTCATATGCTCTCATATTAGTAGCATTTCCAACTTTGGAAGAAAAACTTTGTTACAAAGTGGTCATGTCAGGGCACCTTTGAAGATTCATAGTTAGGTTTTCTAGGTTTAAGGTCATCGCGTTTTAATCTACAGGTGAAAGAGAGCTGGACTCAAAAAGTTACAAATGACAAAGTCGTAAGACGAATATTATAGGCTAAGACCTCAAGTGCATGCAGACCATCAAACAAAGAAAGGTTGCTTAGCTCGGACCCGTTATAAATAGTAGTGGCAGTTGAGATTTAATGCAACAAATTATAATGGCAAAGCACCTAGTGGGAAAACGCCATCGGTCGGAGGAAAACGTCTTGGCTGACAAACATTTTCGAATGAACCGTAATCAGGAGCGTTGCTGAGCTGTTCCATCTCGCAAAAGAAAAGTGGAGTTATTCCTGGCTAACTTTGAGTAAAGGCAGCAAAATAAGTAGAATTCTGACCATCTTTGAAATGTAAAAACTGGCCGACACAGTCCCATTCAGAGTCAAAGGTACGCTTAGTCTCTCATCGTGATTTGAGATTTGAGACGTCACACAATAACTTGAGATCATGAGAACGAAAAACTTTGGGTTATAGTTTTACAAATGCTACTGCTGAACCTCAACTCTCTGATTTATTGCGTCAAGATTCTCTTTGAATGTGATGCTGCTGCCTATTTCTGAACTGTTGTTGTTACTTTTAACTGGAGCTGATTAGAATATTAGGAGCTGGTTGTCTACGTTCATTGCCTTTACATGACGTCTAATAAAAGGTCAAACGTTTCCCTAGTTCATAGTGACCCCAACCTATTTAAGTCGCGAGTTAATACCTAAGCTTGTTCTGGGTTAGCACGTTCCAGCGTCAACCTCGTCTCAGTCCTCAGAGCAAGAGTAGGCCCATTTTTAACATTAGTGACATAAAAAAAATGACGTGCATCTTAAAACAAATCGTCTTCCATTAGACGTTTCATCAATACCGATATTTGGCTAGTTGGCCAACAGAGAAGATCACTTCAAAAGTTCCACTCTCAGAACGACAACCTAATTATTTTGGGTTTCTGGAACCATTGATTCTGCAACAATTTTTGCAAATACTTTTTAGGGGTCAAGAGCAGCGACTTGCCACGATACATAAGAGTTGCAGTCTGATCGGTAACATTTTGTTCTTATTATTTATAGTGCGTTCATTCAAGTACTTTAGAAGATTCCACCCACTGTCCCACTCTTCATTCATGACAAAGAGTTTCTTGGTGACTTCATGAATTCTCACACCCCAGGGTATGATCGGTTACATTTTGTTCTTATTATTTATAGTGCGTTTATTCAAGTATTTTGGAAGTTTCCACCCACTTTTCATTCATCACAAAGTGATTCTTGATGACTTCATGAATTCTCACACCCTGGTATATCAATAAACACTACCCAATTTAAAAAAAAAGTAGAGTTTAATGTTAAGGATCGTCTAGCCCAGTGGCTTCGGGTAGTGTAGGCAATGTGGGTATAAATGTAACTTTATAACATAATATTTTATTTAAAATATTCAAATATGTTTTAGGATTTTACAAGAACATGCCATTAAATCTCACATTTGCCTGATTATTGCTTAACTAAAAAGCAGTTAACCCACAAGCGAAATACTTTTAGCCACCTTTTAGTTAAGTAAGGTAGTTAACATTTTACAAAGTTTCGAATTATTATTGGCATAATTAGCTTAAAAGCATCTAAAACCCCATAACTGCTCCTAAGGAAAGGTATTGTTACTTTAATCTTAGCGAATACCATGTCTATAAAGCAGTTACGTCACTTAACGACTTTATAGTTAAGTATTTCTGCATAACTATCAACCAACATACTGAATGTCATAATTTTAAATAAATAACTTAACTAAAAAGCCACTAAGGTATGGTTAACGGCCTTTTAGTAGAGTAATTAGATGAAAAATGTTAATTAAATGCTTAACTAAAGTATAAAAATCAACTTTTAAAATAATTGGTAAGAGTTTCAGAACAGAAAGAATTCTTGAAACAAGGCAGAATACCATACCAATTGATACGTTCAAGAATGATAATCCTAAGTATCATAGTTTTTTGGAGACAACGATTCGCACCTTTTTTGCCATTATCTCGAAAACAACTTTTGTCACTTAACTGCTTTTTAGTGATAGGACGGCAGAATATTGATTTTTACTTCAGTAGGTTGACGATTAAAACTAGCTTTGAGTAGAAGTTAGCATCTTCCTGACATTCCTCTGTCAACCACCACGTTATAACAAAACGATACAAAGCGAGGCCAGGAAATATGTAGCTTGAAGTGTCGCTGTGTGTTTTTGTCGGTAGACAACTATAATAGGGTAGGTAAAATCTAATTAGTCCGTCACATAGATTACCAAAATATATTCGACACGTATTTTTTCTTTGTGCACGTAAACCAAAAATGAAGACGTGTGACGTCACATTGCACTACAATTTTTACCACGTAGTGCCGTCAAAAGCCCCCACTCCTGATCTTTGACGTGTTATAACTTCGCCAATTTTTATTAATTTGATAAAACAAAAAACACGTATCCAATATTTTTTGAAAATCTAACTGACGGACTAAACGGAATCATATTTTTTTTACCCAGGACACATACTTTAATTTATTTTCACACTGTCTCTCAGGCGCAACTTGTTCAACAGTAATTCCTTTTAAGCATCTATAATTCTAAATGCGTATAAAAAACAATGATACACATAGCATACACTCCACGGTATACTGACGTCACATAAAGGGAAGGCACTTCAAAGGCGCTGAATCCGCTAGCCGCTTTGCATACTCAATTAAATGGACTCGGGAGTTTTTACAGCTGACCACTTCTTCTTATTGTGTCCGTGCACTGTGGTTGAGCTTAGAGAGAGAGATTTTGGTGGCGTATGCTATGTGTGTTGATGGTGGTTGAGAGTAGGATCGTGTTTTGTTTTTGTGATGTGAGTAAGTGTAGGTTTCTAGTGATGTGGTTTCGAGCTTCATAGCTGGATAAGCCGTGTGATCGATGGGGTTACCTATTGCCAAAAATAAAATAAAAAACATTTAAAATTTACGTCTTTATAAATATAATAATTACGCGTCTTGAACCAGCGTATTATTTCTTCCCAGAGGAAGATCGGCCCAGGCTCTTAAGTATTTTGGATTGTAGGGTAGATAATATTTCCTGGGAAGTAATTATATTCCTTTTAATAAATAGGTAACCGGCTCCCATCCTATCATACGGTAATTGGAATACCGTGATTAAGGTATGACAGCTCCATCTACCCTATATACCTACATATTATACCAGTCTATTGAAATTCGATAGTAATAGGTATCAAACAAAATTGACTCTTAAATCAAAATAAATAGTTACCTAAATCAAATAAAAACTGCCTACATCAAACGAAAAGCCAAAAAAGTGATACAACCCGACCTTCAACCTACATCACGCAAAAAGTTACCTAAATTAAGGTCTAAACTTGTAGAGACCTTACAAAATCGTCTAGACTTGAAAAAAAATACCAGTTCGCATCTGCTAAAAGCCTTCATTTTCAGAAAGATTTTCAAGGCAATTCTTTTACTTCGACTGAAATGCCAATTAACTTTCAACTTACGATTTACTCAAAGAGTAGTAAAGAGCGCTTTTTTTTCATACTCAGTAAATAAGGTACTGAGTAGCTGAGCATTTTATAAATCGTCTGTATTTCTACCTAATGTCAACGGAGAAGTTTTTAATTTAGTTACCTGCTTTGGTGGAAAGTTCCGTCTATGGCGGCTTTGACGAAGAAAACTTTCTGATTTATTTTTAGAATATTGACACTAACTTGTTTGCATTTTGTCTGGTAAGAGAGGAATGACCTCTTCTAATGAATAAAAGGTAGGAGATTTATTAACCACGTTTGTCCAATCACTGTAAATTATTCCAGTTAGCATAATTACTGAATTTTAGAGGTTAAGTAGGCAGACGTTCGTTGTAAAATACTGGTATTCAGCATTCAGTTAATCTGGAAGCCGACAGAAAAAGATCTAAGCAGCAGATACGGATGGATTCCTGATTTTTTTGCACTAATTTCCTAACAATTCAATTAGTGGTTCTGTAGCTCCAGCTACATTTAATAAATCTAAATCATCATAATTTCAGCAGAAAGATGTCCACTGTTGAACATAGGCCTCCCCTAAGTGTCGCCACATTGACCGGTCCCGTGCGTCTCGCCATCCAGCGGATCCCTGCAACTAAATAAATAAGGAAAAATCGGAAACTTAGAATCAAGTCTCATCTTTCCTCATCTAACCTAAATTGGCGAGGAAATACAGCTAAAACCAGAAATAGGCATTAATGATGTCCTTTCCTGTCCAAAAAGTAGGTTTTATGAAAGGCTCACTAGTGGGCGACTTTCATACACCAGTAAACATTATAAGACCTTGCAAAGTAGATAAAAGTTAGTCGGAAAACTCCCGTCCACTGACGGAATATTAGAAAGAAAAACTTTATGAGCCATGCTGATATAATTATAAACTACGAAGAGAAGTTGTTTCAAGTTCTTATCACTCCAGTGCTTCAATCTAGATTCTGGAGTAGGAATTCTGGATTTAGTTTATTTTCAGTTAAAAACTGTTATCATGATTGTCTTCTCATGAGCAGAGTTTCTAAAAAAATGCTGTCACAATGGTACTAAAAATCAGTGTGGTCAGGGAAAAATGCGTGTTTCTTTTTTTATTCACTAGCTGATGCCCCCGGCTTCACCCGCGTAGATGTCGGTTATCGCTATAAATTATACACTGAAACCTTCCTCGAAAACCACTCTATTCATTGCTGGAAACAGCATGAAAATCGGTGCAGCAGTTTTTAAGTTAATCGCGAACAGACAGACGCGGCTGAGGACTTTGTTTTATTATATGTAGTGATTAACACATACATTTCATTTAATATTTAGTAAATTGCTAAACCAACATGGAAAATAGGAAATGTAATTCAGAATTACGTTTCCTCCTACCATTGAAGGAGTTTGGTAGGCCTTTGTGAAGCATTGGGACAATAGAGGCTGAGGCTAACAATTAAATTATCAGCCTCAACCCTGAAATAAACTCGTCATGTGACAATACTATACCTATCACGGTTCAAAAGAAAGAACCCTGTGACTAACGGCTACACAGCAGAGCTTTAAAAATTCAGGCTCAAATCATTTCTTTCTAATAGGGGATCGGACTGGGTCAAAATAATATGATTCTGTTTAGTCCGTAAGTTAGATTAACGAAAAATATTGAATTTGTGTTTTTTGTTTTATCAAATCAATAAAAATGACGAAGATAAAACGCGTCAAAGATCTTGGAGTGGGGCTTGAAACGTCACTTGTGTCGTCAAAATGTACTATCATATGACGTCACACGAGTTTTCGAAGCACTGTATCGTCTTCATTTTAAGTTTACGTGAAAAAAGAAAAAATACGTGTCCAATAATTTTTGGAAATCTATCTGACGGACTAATTAGTTTTTTATTTGTCCGATCCCCTATTGAAATAAATGATTTGAGCTTGAATTTTTCAAACTTGAAACCATTACAGGCACTTTTGAATATCTGAAAAACCAATAAAACGAAGCTACAGTCACAGACCACAGTCATAAGGTATAATAACTTGTGAAAGTACTGTAGTTCCCATTCTTTGTGTTACCTAAAACACCTGAAATCTCAGGTGCCAAAAAGTCAAAAAAAGGATTTCTAGGCATTCGAGATAAACCACCTCGTCACGTGACAATCCTATTAAATACTCAACAAACAATTAATCAGTGCACTAGCGTCACCGTGACAGTTATTACGTGTAATGTGACTCCAGTGACGTCATACTACCACACAGTGACACAGTGGAGTCACTCGCTGTTCATCTTGAAGACGCTCATTAATCAAAGTAAGTTATCTTAGGTGTGGAGGTTTCTGATTCATAGGACTTCTTGAGGTAGTTTGTTTTGGTATTTTTTTCGTCAGATCTATCTAAGGCAGATAATTAATTGCTGACTTTGTCAATGCTCATTCTTTCAATAGTTTATGCATTGTATCGAAAGGTAAATGCGAAACATAAAAAAAAAACTTTTATTTCTGAGTGTATTTAAACGTTTTCCAGATGTATGAACGCGGGCGAGACATGAAGAGAATGTGGATTCAAGTTACGTAGATAATGTGAACACAATTTTGTCATAACATAACAATATAACATCGCGCCTGTGTTTTTTACCCGACTGCGGCGAAGCCCAAAAGGAGGGTTATGTGTTTGACGTGTATGTATGTATGTAAGTATGTATGTATGTATGTCCGTTTCTTTGTTCCCTCATAACTCATAAACGGATGAACCGATTTGAATGAAATATACGTCATTAGATTCGTCTTGCGCGAGTGTTATAGGTTACATTCAAATTAAAAAAACAAAGAAAATTGCGGATTTTGGGGGCCAAATTGCTGAGTTCCAAAAATTTTTTTTTCCAATACCATCGAGTAGGGTATCAAAATAAAGGGTTTTAAAAGGAGATTACAAAAATATATAATACTTATAATAATATGTTTAAAAGAAATTCAAAGTGGAAAATTCTACAAACAAGCACAAAAGTTAAATCATCTGCGAAGAATTTTAATTTTAATTTTACGCGACCAACGAAAAACAAACACAAAAGAACTAAAAAGCTGGACATAAAAAAAGTAGTTAAAAAACTAAAAAACCCGACTGAAAAAACTGAAAAACAAAAAACAAGCACATTTTAAATTAAACAAAACTTGGAAGCAGGCGGGGTTCATTTGAATATTAAATTATGAAAAGAAAAAATGAAAATAGAATGGACCCCGCCTGCTTCCACGTTTTATTTAATTTAAAATGTGCTTGTTTTTTGTTTTTCAGTTTTTTCAGTCGGGTTTTATAGTTTTTTAACTACTTTTTTTTATACTGTTTATTTTACAAAATTTCTACACAATGTAAATTATTTTTCCGAAATAAATGACTTATGGAATCCTCGAAGGGTTTGGCAAAGGTGTACTTGTTAGTACACCCACATTTTGCCAGTTTGTGTGAGTTTCATGTTTGTCTTTCAGTCCCAAAAAATCTAAACAGGTCTCACTAGTCTAGTCAAAATAAGTATAACATAAAAGTTTTTTTCACGTTAACGGTGATTTTTATCTCAATAATAAATAGCTCGGACCAAAATATAAGATCACATAATTGTTAAAAATTTAAAAACTTAAATACTCAACCTTTGACCTCAATAACTTTTTTAGGACACAGGACTGGTGGGAACTTTTGAAAATTCATTTATAATGGTGTACTTAAGATTTCCATCAATTTTTACCTCTATGCGAATTATTTTAATTTTAAATGTCTATTTTAACTGGACTACTAGCACAATACTAGTGTAGTCCAGTTAACAATCAACAAGCAATGTAGATGCATTAGCTGAACTCAAAACTCCCACTCTCAAGTAACACCTCCTTACTGCATGAGCTGTCACATTCAGCGACAATATATCAACGTGACAGTTATTGCATGTAGTTGTGATTAAATTCCTGTAACAGCCACCGAAATGGCGGCGTTCATTACTGACTCACCGTTGATCTTGATTTCCTTGAATGTGTGTCTTTGGTACCGGTTGATGTTGTGATCAGCTGGCTTTTGAATTGTTGTATAATGTAAGGTAAGTTGCGGGGATCCGCTGGATGCGAGACGCACGGGACTGGTCAATGTGGTGACGGTTGGGAGGTCTATGTGCAGCAGTGCAAATGATGATGTAAGTTTTCGCTTACACTATTGTCATAAAACGCAAATAAACTTGTTATTTTCCTAGACTTTCATATTTGTTGAAGAAGCAAATCGGTTTTTTAATGTCGTTGTAATCTTAGCTTAATCTGTCGAAAATCCCAACATTCAAGTTTTTGACATTGATTACCGCTGAGATGAGATTACGACAGAAATTGGCCTTTTGGTCAAACTAAAGGAATAGTTTAAATAGTGATCCTGAATTAATCGAATTCACAAACTAATTGGTGCCGGCCATGTAATTACACTTGTACTGGCAATCGAATGGGACATTTAAGCTTTGTATATTTCATGCCAACAAACTCGCTATGCCTTTGGTAAGTTTTTCTATGTTTAATAATGTCAAGAAATTATTTCAGCCCATCGCAGACCACTGCTGGGCATAGTCCTCTCTCAGGCTTTACCACGACTACCTGTCCTTTTTCCCTTCTGCCAATAAAATTATCCAAAGACAACCCAAACCGTGCTGTGCCTGCGTGGTGGATTGTGATTGTGCCCATTCTCTCTCATGGAGACCCAGGCAGGCGCATTACTTTATGTAATTTATTTCATCATCACTGCTCTCAAAATGGTGAAGGAAAACATCGTGAGGAAACCGGCGTGTCTTAGAACAAGAAATTCGAAGACATGTTACATTTACCAACCCGCACTAGACCCGCGTGGTGGATATATATATATATATATATATAGCCCATTGTTTCTCATAGAGAGGAGGCCTGGAGTACCAGCGCTGGGAACATTATAGGGTGATTATGCGATGCTTATAATATTCAAAGGCAGGAAAAGGAAGGCCAAAGAAAAGATGGATAGATTGTGAGGAATACTATGAATGAGAAAGGACTAAATGCCACTGTGACGTCTAATAGGGAAGAATGTAAGAATAAAACGTGTTGTGCCGACCCCAAATAGAATGTGTTTAGATAGATGTTGATGATATTCAAAGGCAGCATGATTGGGAGACTAATTACGAGACGTAAAGTCCATTTCACGAAAGAAGTCCCGCGGACAATTGTGGAACTAAATTTGACAGATGGGGAGATATGGCGAAAGAGAGAGAGATAGCAACATTATGTCGCGCGAATACAGCGCTGCGTCTGCGGGACTTCTTTCGTGAAATGGACTTTACTGGCCGCCAGTCTTCCTATTGACTACTTATCAAGTAACAACAACAAAAAAACAAAAACAACAGCATTCCAATTTTAAACCTCTCCTCGCGTCATCATATTCCCGCTCTCAACAGCATGTCAAACACATCACATTGACAGATATCGCTCTGTTGTGATTACATTCTGTCGGCGACCACACGCCGCGTTAATTACTGCCCCACTCGGTATCGGTATTGGTATCGATTCGACACTGATACCGGACTGTTGGCCATCGTTTAGTTTAAGTGTATATTGGTTTGGGAGTCAATTGGAATGTCTTAATGGAGTGTAGTGTGGTGTAAAGGGTGGATGTTTAAACTATGTGTGATGTGAAAGTGTGATTAGTCTTTGCGGTTTGGAGTTTTCTTTTGAATTGCTGTAGTGTATAGTGAGAATTTGCTTCGCCACTCATTCTTCCTAAGTAAAACACAAGGAAGTCGTCTGTGGACGTTTCGTAGAACTGTCTAATAATCTTTTTCTCAGCTTAATTTAAAGACCTTTTCTAAACTTTCTTCAAACTACGCCGAGAAAAAAAACTCAAAATAAGAGTTATTAATAATATTATAGTTGTAATTCTGTATATCCCAATTGTATAATTGTTTTCAACACATTTGCTCGAAAAATGCATTTACGGAGCCTGTAAACATTGTTCGAAAGTTAAAAATTACGCACTATACAACGGAACGTGCGGTAAAATATGTACTCTCACCTAAGTACCGTGCAGTAAAATAGGTACTCTCACCTAAGTATCTATTTTACCGCACGGTCCATACCCCGTTGTATAGCACCGTTCGTATTCTTTACGGTTTTTTTTTTAATTTCCATAAAAAGTAATACAAGAATTCCACCAAGGAGTTTCACATTACTAGAATAAATAAGCTGACTGATCGAACCTCCTTGGAAGCGCTTTTGTTCAATACGTTTGTCTCACTTTAATACTAAAGAGTAAATGAGATGAAAGTTGTAGTTCTAATTTTCACCACGCGCATGTGGCGCCATTTGCAAATACGCGGCATTTTAATATTAAAACGTCAAAGATTGTTGCGACTTTCCGACTGATATTTAAAAACAAAATAATATGAGTTCAAGCGAATCCGATATTAATATGGAATCTACTCCACCTGATATTTTAAATGAGGCGCACAGACAAGATATCAAAGTGTATAAATATAAATAATGGTGTGGAACCGCGTCCTTCTACCTCACGTGAAAACTTCCAGCCACCGCCGCCGCCTCCGCTGCAAGCTCCGCCGCCACCGACGCGGCGACGTCGCCGACGTTTACGCCACAAGTTCAACATAATACGTGTGAAATCAGTCAGTCAGTTAAGCTTCCAAAGCACCTTTCATTGAATATTAATAATTATTATTGTTCCAATTTTACTATAAATTTCCAAGAGTAGTGACCTATCTGTATCGTTGTATAATTTTTTATTTGCCAATAAAAATAGTCTTGAAAAAGTTTGTTTCATTACATAATTGTACTGTTTTCTCGCAAATGTGTTGAAAAACGTTGTATGATACACGTGCAGAAATTGGTTTTTACAAACTCGTGACTATGGTAAGCCCTCGACTTCGTCTCGGGCTTACATTCGTCTACTCGTTTGTAAAAACCAACTTACCGCACTAGTATCATAAATAACTATTAGAGCCAACAGTGAGGATCAGTAATAATGTTTTACTATCAAACCAGCAAAGTTAAGTTGTTACAGGTTTTAGTTCGAAGACTTTCCAATTACATTCATCATACTCCTACTGCCCTGGTATTATTACTTTAAAGATGTCATTGAAATTTTCAATAAACTCTTATTAGATGAAAAGTTTGCAAGTTCCAAGTATCAAATATAAGATAGTCTTAAAGTGATTCATTATTAGTGTGGAAACACATTATCATCACCATTCCGTTACTAAATGACTAAACGTTTTAATCATCTGTCAGTGATAATGGAAGTCGATTGCGACGAAAGCTGAGCAAGCCGCTGTCAGTATAATTGGTGACAATTAATACCGATGTTATTCACATCTAATCTCTTTTCAACCATTGGTTTTTACGAAGGTATGTTAGACTGAAAATGAGAAGACATCTTTGTTAAGTGATTTAAAAATAATGAGGGAGAGGAAGACCAAAGATAGATGGATTGTGTGAAGAATGATATGAAGGAAAAAGGAGTAAATTATAGCCGAAAGAAATAAAGTCGATTAGCGAAAGATATAAAAGGCAGTAAGTGGCAACGCCGGGAGGCGATGCCCTAGAAAGACATACACTGACTTTATTGGTGATGTTCTTCAGAAAGGACAGGTGCGGAGTATTCGCAACCTTCGTGCGTGTATGACCAGATGTATGAACGTGGACGAGGCAAAAGGAGTATGTAATGATCGTAGCAGGTGACGCTCTGTGGTTTCTGCCTACTCCCATTGGAAAAAGGCGTTAGTTTATGTATGTATGTATAGCGTGATTGACAGGGAAGAATGAAAAAAAAAAAGAAATGTGTTACGCTGATCCCAAAGGGACAAAGGCAGGGAGATGGTAATGATTGAAAACTTAATGAACTAAGAAATGATACGGGATTCATCAGCCAACATAAATAAGCACTCAATCATTATCATAATTGCAGCCGAGAGATGTCCACTGACATTACTGTCGTGATGTTTATGTGTGTGTGTGAATTACATGCTGCCTTATCAACAGGAAAACATCCCAGACAATTGAAAGACCTCAATAGACTACCATTAATCTATAGGTATTCCCAAAACGTTTCCAACAGCTTACCGTAACAATCGCAATTATACCCCGAATTTAATAACAATAGAAATGGCGTATAAATCATAAGAGATCTACCAGTTTATTACTTGGATTAAATCTTGGGACGTGAGCTAATGAAATTCCGAAGTGACACGAAGAACTCCGAAGTGACACGACCAGCTCCGAAGTGACGCGACGAATTCCGAAGTGACACGATGACGCGTTGCGCTCGCGTCACTGAAGCTTATTAATTTTGTTTTAATTACCTATTGTTTTCTCTGAAGCGCTTTATAATTAAGTTTGGTATTAGCTTAACTCACATAAGGAGCAGCGGTGGCCCAGTGGTGGCGGCCCCGACTTACGAACAGTAGGTCGTGGGTTCGAACCCAGGCAGGCACATTACTTTGTGTAATTTATTTCATCACCGCTGCTCTCAAAACGGTGAAGGAAAACATCGTGAGGAAACCGGCATGTCTTAGAACCAAAAAATTCGAAGACATGTGACATCTACCAATCCGCACTGGGCCCGCGTGGTAGATTATAGCCCATTCCCTCTCAAAGAGAGGAGGCCTGTGTCCCAGCAGTGGGAACATTAATAGGCTGTTGATGATGATGACGATGATTAGCTTAACGTGGATTTATTGGGGTATTCGCGGAAAAAGTAAGTCACGTTAAGTAGTTTGTTTCAGTGGTCGTTTGTAGGTTTTTATTCTCAATAATATAGGGTGTAAATGGACCCTTCATGGAGCCGTCAACCAAGCATTCTGTACGTCAAAATAAAGAATTCTACGAAAATAATATGGCTGGGAAATAGCTTTGTTTTTTGGGCAAAAACAATCATGTTTCACGGTAGGAATCTACGTACCGCACTGAAAACATTGTGCTGTGTGATGATGCATTGAATATTACGGGAGTCTTGGAGGTGCTTCAAATAAAATCGTAATATTCAAAACTTGCGAACAAGTTGGAACTTTGTAACTAGAAAGATCCCAGGGTATGGTCTACACACAAAAACACTAATGATTGATGAGTTGATGACAGAAACACGAAAGTCTGACCACTAGTCTTTCATAGGGGTATCGTGTTACCCTAGTAACAGTGTTAAGGTCAGATAGGCCGTCTCTCCATGTATAATACTAGTATCTAGCTACGTCCAGTTAGGCTGGAAGCCGAACCTAATTTACGGTCCCATTAAAATAGGTGGACAAAGGGGTTTGAACTTTTTTGTATGGGAGCTGGCATATCGACCCTACGCCATTTTGATTTTTTTTCGAAATCGCGGCCCACGATGAAAGTGGTATGTTTGAACAGAGGACATTTAGACGAACAGAAAATGTCATGGAACATGGTACCTCAAGGTGTCACGTTATCGAGATATTTGAAGGTAAAGATCGAATCGAAGACCACTTTCATCGTGGGCCGCGATTTAAAAAAAAAAAACAAAATGGCGGCCAGGTTGATATGCCACATCGGTTCTATCCCCTTTTAACACAGCGTTCAGTAGGTCTAACCAAAGTTATCTAAACAAAAATAAACATAAAATAAAGTGTTTATTTTTTTATTTAACATAATAAATTG